>CM038673.1:683815144-685015144 GCA_021605145.1 Aegilops bicornis | reverse complement strand
ATGTCTGTACATGCTAGGCTCGTCAAGTTAACCTAAGTGTATTGCATGTGTAAAACTGTCTTACACCCGTTGTATGTGAACGTAAGGATCTATCACACCCGATCATCACGTGGTGCTTCAAACGCATTTAACTTTAGCAACGGTGCACAGTTAGGGAGAACACTTTCTTGAAATTGTTATGAGGGATCATCTTATTTACTACCGTCGTTCTAAGTAAACAAGATGCATAAACATAATAAACATCACATGCAATTATATATAGTAGTGACATGATATGGCCAATATCATATAGCTCCTTTGATCTCCATCTTCGGGCTCCATGATCATCCTGTCACCGCATGACACCATGATCTCCATCATCATGATCTCCATCATCGTGTCTTCATGAAGTTGTCACGCCAACGACTACTTCTACTTCTATGGCTAACGCGTTTAGCAATAAAGTAAAGTAATTTACATGGCGTTCTTCAATGACACGCAGGTCATACAAAAATAAAGACAACTCCTATGGCTCCTGCCGTTGTCATACTCATCGACATGCAAGTCGTGATTCCTATTACAAGAACATGATCTCATACATCACATATATCATTCATCATTCATCACAACTTTGGCCATATCATATCACAAAACGATTCTTGCAAAAACAAGTTAGACGTCCTCTAATTGTTGTTGCAAGTTTTACATGGCTGCAATAGGGTTCTAGCAAGAACGCTTTTCTTACCTACGTGAAAGCCACAACGTGATTTGTCAACTTCTATTTACCCTTCATAAGGACCCTTTTCATCGAATCCGCTCCAACTAAAGTGGGAGAGACAGACACCGCTAGCCACCTTATGCAACTAGTGCATGTCAGTCGGTGGAACCAGTCTCACGTAAGCGTACGTGTAAGGTCGGTCCGGGCCGCTTCATCCCACAATGCCGCTGAAGCAAGATAAGACTAGTAGCGGCAAGAAAGTTGACAACATCTACGCCCACAACAAATTGTGTTCTACTCGTGCAATAGAGAACTACGCATAGACCTAGCTCATGATGCCACCGTTGGGGAACGCGTTGCAGAAAAATTAAAATTTTTCCTACGGTTTCACCAAGATCCATCTATGAGTTCATCTAGCAACGAGTCATGGGAGATTGATTGCATCTACATACCACTTTTAGATCACAGGCGGAAGCGTTCAATGGAACGGGATGATGGAGTCGCATCGCCGTGATTCAGATCACCGATGACCTAGTGCTGAACGGACAACACCTCCGCGTTCAACACACGTGACGGAGCGGATGACGCCTCCTCCTTCTTGATCCAGCAAGGGGAAGGAGAGGTTGATGATGATCCAGCAGCACGACGGCGTGGTGGTGGATGCAGCAGAACTCGGCAGGGGCTTTGCTAAGCAACTACGGGAGGAGGAGGAGGTGTTGCAGGGAGGAGGGAGGCGCAAGGCTTATGGGTGCGGCCACCCCTCCCTCCCCTCCCTTTATATAGGTGCAAGAGAGGGGGGGAGGGTACAGCCTTGCCCCTTCCTCCAAGGAAGGGGTGCGGCCAAGAGGGGGGGAGGAGTCCATCCTCCAAGGCACCTCGGAGGTGCCTTCCCCTTTAGGACTCTCCCTTTTCTTATATCTTGGCGCATGGGCCTCTTGGGGCTGGTGCCCTTGGCCCATATAGGCCAAGGCGCACTTCTACAGCCCATGTGGCCCCCGGGCAGGTGGACCCTCGTGGACCTCGGACCCCTTTCGCACTCCCTGCATAATACCGATAACGCTTGAAACTTTTCTCGGCGACCAAAATAAGACTTCCTATATATAAATCTTTACCTCCGGACCATTCCGGAACTCCTCGTGACGTCCGGGATCTCATCCGGACTCAACAACATTCGGTTTGCTGCATACTCATATTCATACAACCCTAGCGTCACCGAACCTTAAGTGTGTAGACCCTACGGGTTCGGGAGACATGCAGACATGACCGAGACGGATCTCGGGCAATAACCAATAGCGGGATCTGGATACCCATGTTGGCTCCCACATGCTCCTCGATGATATCATCGGATGAACCGCGATGTCGAGGATTCAATTAACCCCATATACTATTCCCTTTGTCAATCGGTATTTTACTTTCTCGAGATTCGATCGTCGGTATCCCAATACCTCGTTCAATCTTGTTGCCGGCAAGTCACTTTACTCGTACCGTAATGCATGATCCCGTGACCAAACACTTGGTCACTTTGAGCTCATTATGATGATGCACTATCGAGTGGGCCCAATGATACCTCTCTGTCATACGGAGTGACAAATCCCAGTCTCGATCCGTGTCAACCCAACAGACACTTTTGGATATACCTGTAATGCACCTTTATTGTCACCCAGCCACGTTGTGACGCTTTGGTACACCCAAAGCACTCCTACGGTATCCGGGAGTTACACGATCTCATGGTCTAAGGAAGAGATACTTGACATTGGAAAAGCTCTAGCAAAACGAACTACACGATCTTGTGCTATGCTTAGGATTGGGTCTTGTCCATCACATCATTCTCCTAATGATGTGATCCCGTGACCAAACACTTGGTCACTTTGAGCTCATTATGATGATGCACTATCGAGTGGGCCCAATGATACCTCTCTGTCATACGGAGTGACAAATCCCAGTCTCGATCCGTGTCAACCCAACAGACACTTTTGGATATACCTGTAATGCACCTTTATTGTCACCCAGTTACGTTGTGACGTTTGGTACACCCAAAGCACTCCTACGGTATCCGGGAGTTACACGATCTCATGGTCTAAGGAAGAGATACTTGACATTGGAAAAGCTCTAGCAAAACGAACTACACGATCTTGTGCTATGCTTAGGATTGGTCTTGTCCATCACATCATTCTCCTAATGATGTGATCCGTTATCAATGACATCCAATGTCCATAGTCAGGAAACCATGACTATCTCGTTGATCAACGAGCTAGTCAACTAGAGGCTCACTAGGGACATATTGTGGTCTATGTATTCACACGTGTATTACGATTTCCGAATAATACAATTATAGTATGAATAAAAGACAATTATCATGAACAAGGAAATATAATAATAATACTTTTATTATTGCCTCTAGGGCAAATTTCAACAAATTTTTCATCATAGAACTTGGCTTGTATATTCCTATGATGGGCTTCCTCAAATGCCCTAGGTCTTCATGAGCAAGCAAGTCGGATGCACACCCACTAGTTTTCTTTTGTTGAGCATTCATAGCTCTAGTGCATCCGTTGCATGGCAATCCCTACTCCTCATGTTGACATCAATTGATGGGCATCTCCATAGCCCGTTAATTATCCTCGCCAATGTGAGACTTTCTCCTTTCTTGTCTTCTCCACACAATCCCCATCATCATATTCTATTCCACCCATAGTGCTATATCCATGGCTCACGCTCATGTATTGCGTGAAGGTTGAAAAAGTTTGAGATTATTTAAGTATGAAACAATTGCTTGGCTTGTCATCGGGGTATAGAAGTTGGGAACATCTTTGTGTGACGAAAATGAAGCATAGCCTAACTATATGATTTTGTAGGGATGAACTTTCTTTTGCCATGCTATTTTGAGAAGACGTGATTACTTTGATTAGTATGCTTGAAGTATTATTATTTTTATGTCAATATGAACTTTTGTCTTGAATCTTTCGGATCTGAATATTCATACCACAATTAAGAAGAGTTACATTGAAATTATACCAACTAGCATTCCACATCAAAAAATATCTTTTTTATCATTTACCTACTCGAGGACGAGCAGGAATAAAGCTTGGGGATGCTTGATACGTCCTCAACGTATTTATAATTTTTGATTGCTCCATGCTATATTATCTACTGTTTTGGGCAATATTGGGCTTTATTATCCACTTTTATATTATTTTTGGGACTAACCTATTAACCGGAGGCCCAAATTCTATTTGTTTTTATGCCTATTTCCGGTGTTTCGAGGAAAAGGAATATCGACGGAGTCAAACGGAACGAAATCAACTCGAGAAGTTATTTTGGAAGGAAAGCAACCCAAGGAACTTGGAGTGCACGCTGTGGGAGATACGGGCTGCCCACGAGGGTGGGGCGCGCCCACCCCCGGGCGCTGCCCTGCCTCGTGGGGCCCCATAGCTCCTCCGACGCACTGCACTCCATATATACTCTTGTACCCTAAAACTTCCGTAACAGAATATAGATCGGGAGTTCCGCCGCAAGCCTCCTCAGAGCCACCAAAACCTTTCGGGAGCCCGTTCCGCACCTGGCCGGAGGGGGAACCATCACTGGTGTCCATCTTCATCATCCGGTGCTATCCATGATGAGGAGGGAGTAGTTCACCCTCGGGCTGAGGGTATGTACCAAGAGCTATGTGTTTGATCTCTCTCTCGTGTTCTCTCTCGTGTTCCCTCTATGGCATGATCTTGATGTATCCCGAGCTTTGCTATTGTAGTTGGATCTTATGATGTTTCTCCCCTCTACTCTCTTGTGATGAATTGAGTTTCCCCTTTGAAGTTATCTTATCGGATTGAGTCTTTTATGAGAACACTTGATGTATGTCTTGCCGTGATTATCTGTGGTGACAATGGGATATCATGTGCCACTTGATGTATGTTTTGGTGATCAACTTGCGGGTTTCGTGACATTGGGAACCTATGCATAGGGGTTGGCACACGTTCTTGACTCTCCGGTAGAAACTTTGGGGCACTCTTTGAAGTACTTTTATGTTGGTTGGATGAATCTGAGATTGTGTGATGCATATCGTATAATCATGACCACGGATACTTGAGGTGACAATGGAGTATCTAGGTGACATTAGGGTTTTGGTTGATTTGTATCTTAAGGTGTTATTCTAGTACGAACTCTAGGGCTGTTTGTGACACTTAAAGGAATAGCCCAACGGATTGATTGGAAAGAATAACTTTGAGGTGGTTTCGTACCCTACCATAATCTCTATGTTTGTTCTCCGCTATTAGTGGCTTTGGAGTGACTCTTTGTTGCATGTTGAGGGATTGTTATATGATCTATCTATGTTATTATTGTTGAGAGAACTTGCACTAGTGAAAGTATGAACCCTAGGCCTTGTTTCCTATCATTGCAATACCGTTTACGCTCACTTTTACCACTTGCTACCTTGCTGTTTTTTATATTTTCAGATTACAAAAACTTATATCTACCATCCATATTGCACTTGTATCACCATCTCTTTTAACTAGTGCACCTATACAATTTACCATTGTATTGGGTGTGTTGGGGACACAAGAGACTCTGTTATTTGGTTGCAGGGTTGCTTGAGAGAGACCATCTTCATCCTACGCCTCCCACGGATTGATAAACCTTAGGTCATCCACTTGAGGGAAATTTGCTACTGTCCTACAAACCTGTGCACTTGCAGGCCCAACAACGTCCAAGAAAAAGGTTGTGTAGTAGACATCAGCCCACTCCCCCCATTTTCTCATATCTTCCCCCTCCACATAAACAGAAATGATGTAAGTAGGCTATAAGGGCATCTCTAGAAGACCCCCTATACTAGAACTACCAAAAGTGCACCCTATCCCACTTTACTTTTTAGGGAAATCCCGTACTGCAGCTAGCAGATCCCCTAAAACCTACGTTCCTAAAGTATACATATGGTTCACGCAATCATTGAGCACATAGGTTGCGTTCGCGAGGAAAGCCATGTCGGCTAAACTACACGCGGTGCACGTCATCTCGGACTCCATGAACACCACCACCTTCATTCTCCTCCTCCTCCCCAGCCGCCACCCGGCCGCATATCTTGCATCGACCTTAGAGCATGGAGGCCACACTCCTCGGAGCCGCCACTCTGTAAGCATGAGAGGAAGAGGGACCGAGCCTGTCGCTCCGTCCGCGTGAGACGGCCGTCGGCCCAGCACCCTGTGTGTCTACTACCGCCCTTATTGTTCTGTAGGGCATGAGGTAGTTTGGGCAAGGGCCGCCCAGTGGGTTGCTTGCGGTGGCGCAAGGGGAAGAAGGGACTCTCAGCAGAGGGGCACCCGTACTTGGTAGATCACGATGACACAACATGCACATGCGCGCACACCTGGGGGTGGGGTACAAAACACACACACCCGCACGAATCGTCTTCCCCACTTCCGACCATGGCTCCACAGGCGAATCGTGAAATTCTTCGTTGTCGGTGGTGATAGAGTGCTTTGGATCGGGTCGGTTAGATCATTCCGGTGAACCTACCTTCTGCTTGTCCAGATGAGCTCGATCCAGCGCTGTCCATGGTGAAGTAGAGGCCGGTGATGGCAGAGAGATGGCGGCGGTGGTGTGCTTCCCGTGAGCACCGCGCTAACCCTAGATCGGTAGGGATTGTAGGTGGGGATTGTGGCAGCGATTAACCTCGTAAGTGGTGCCCCAGCCCCCACCTCTCTTTATATAGTGCGGGTCACAGGGGCCCACCAACCATGGTTTGTTTGGGCGCCCCCGATCAGGGTGCGAAGTCAGTCTGCTCAATTCGCTGTTCGAACGGTTGAGAGATCAACCTAACATTCTCCCCCTTGATCTCAACTTTATTTTTAACTTTATACTTTCTAGTTTATTGGTTTCATCACATATTGGTACATAGAGCATGTTTCATCGTCACGGCTTAATTGCCGATAGAATCATACAGCTACAACATACGTTTTGTTCAGAAACTAATTCTGTTCCTTTTGGGCCTATCCAGGAATCATAAGGCTTTCCCTTAAACCCATGCCGGCTAAGTGTTCCTTGAACACATTGGGTGGTAAGCCTTTCGTTAGCGGATCGGCAAGAATATCTTTTGTCCTTATATGCTCGAGACTTATAGTTTGATCCTGGATTTTATCTTTCACAACATAATACCTTATCTCTATTGTTTTGGCAGCATTACTCGACTTGTTGTTGCGAGCGTAAAATACTGCGGGCTGGTTGTCACGGTACATCTTTAGTGGTTTGTGAATACAACCTACCACTTTCAAGTCGGGTACAAACTTCTTTAGCCATATCACCTGCCCCGTGGCTTCGAAGCATGCTATAAATTCTGCATACACCGTGGATGATGCAACTATCGACTGCTTGGAGCTTTTCCACGAAATAGCTCCCCCAGTGAGAGTGAAGACGTATCCTGACGTGGATTTTCTATCATCTCTGTCCCCCGCAAAATCTGCGTCTGAATACCCTTTTATCTCTAGGGAATCACTTCTCTTGTATATTAGCATGTAGTCCTTCGTGCCTTACGCATAACGCAATGCTTTCTTTACCATCTTCGAGTGCTCCATGCTTGGATTCTCTTGATCTCTACCGAGTACCCCGGTGTAAAAGCTAAGTCAGGGTGAGTGCACACTTGTGCATACTGTAAGCTGCCAACTGCCGAAGCATATGGTACTGCTTTCATTTGATCGATCTTGTACTGGTTCTTGGGACATTGGAATTTCCCAAAACTATCGCCCTTGACTATAGGAGCAGGTGTGGCTTTACTCGCATGTATATTATACTTTTTAAGAACCTTTTCTAAATATGCTTTCTGCGATAGCCCTAAGACTCCATTGTTCCTATCTCGGTGAATTTCTATGCCCAAAACATGTGATGCTTCACCAAGATCTGTTATGTCAAAATTTGAGGATAAGAACTTCTTTGTTTCTTGTAGTAGACTAACATCACTGCTCGCAAGCAGGATATCATCCACATACAAGATTAGGAAAATATATTTCCCATTTTCAAACTTTGCATAAATGCAATTATCCTCAATATTTTCTTTAAATCCATAACTTTTAATCGTTTGATTAAACTTTAGATACCACTATCTAGAGGCTTGCTTTAATCCATAAATGGATTTCTTCAGGCGGCATCTCATATTTTCCTTGCCTTCCATGATAAAACCCTTGGGTTGTTTCATGTAGACATTTTCTTTTAAATCCCCGTTGAGAAATGTCGTCTTTACATCCATTTGATGTAACTCTAAATCAAAATGAGCAACTAATGCCATTATGATTCTGAAGGAATCCTTACATGAGACTGGAGAAAATGTCTCATTGTAATCTATCCCTTCTCTTTGTGTAAATCCTTTTGCCACGAGTCGTGCTTTATACTTTTCTACATTCCCTTTAGAGTCATACTTAATTTTGTAGACCCATTTGCAGCCTACTGTTTTGGCTCCTTTAGGAATTTCCTCTAAGTCCCAAACATCTTTGGAACTCATCGATTTCATCTCGTCTTCCATCGCCTTCATCCACATCGATGAATGAGGGCTTCTCATGGCTTCTTCATATGAGGTGGGATCTTTTTCTTTATGAACTATTTCCGTGTTATAAACTTTATAATCAATAGAAATAGCTGGCTTTTTGTGTCTTGTAGACCTTCTAAGGGCCTTAGTTTCTGGCACATTCTGTGCCTCAACTTCTGGCACTTCTTCTAAAATTTGCTGTTACACCTCTGAAAGATTGTGGATGTCGCCTAGAGGAGGGGGGGGGGGTGAATAGGCGCTTTAAAATAATTACGGTTTAGGCTTGAACAAATGCGGAATAAACCTAGCGGTTAATTTGACAAACACAAAACCTACAACAACTAGGCTCACCTATGTGCACCAACAACTTATGCTAAGCAAGATAAACAACTAAGTGATAGCAAGATATATGACAAGAAACAATATGGCTATCACAAAGTAAAGTGCATAAGTAAAGAGCTCGGGTAAGAGATAACCGAGGCACGCGGAGACGACATTGTATCCCGAAGTTCACACCCTTGCAGATGCTAATCTCCGTTTGGAGCGGTGTGGAGGCACAATGCTCCCCAAGAAGCCACCAGGGCCACCGTAATCTCCTCACGCCCTTGCACAATGTAAGATGCCATGATTCCACTAAGGGACCCTTGAGGGCGGTCACCAAACCCGTACAAATGGCAACCCTTGGGGGCGGTGAAAGTGCGTTATATCGACTAGAGGGGGTGAATAGGCGATTTTTATGAATTCTTCAACGAGGAATTTGCGGTGAGGAAATTCCTAAGCGAAGAACTACTTGCAGCGGAATAAGTACTCAGAAGTAAGCATAATAGAATACAAGCATGGTCATCATGATGAAATGAAGACAATCACAGAGTACAGAAAGTGTAAACACAGGATAACACAAGATGAAGACAAACAGACTGAAGAAATTGAACTGAGGAAATTGAGAAAGTCTTCAGTCAAAGTCTTCAAACACAGATATGAACAAACACTCAACACAGTAATGAGGAAATGAAAGAGTTGAGGAAATAGAACCAGTAAGCTTGGTGAAGACAATGATTTGGTAGACCAGTTCCAACTGCTGTCTCAGTTGTACGTCTGGTTGGAGTGGCTGAGTATTTAAACTCGAGGACACACAGTCCCGGACACCCAGTCGCTGAGCATGCAGCTCAGGACACCAAGTCCTCACCGTATTCTCCTTGAACTAAGGTCACACAGACCTTGTCCAATCACTCGTGGTAAGTCTTCAGGCGACTTCCGAACCTTCACAGACTCGGTCACTCGGCGATCCACAATTCCTCTTGGATGCTCTAGACCATGACGCCTAACCGTCTGGAAGAAGCACAATATTCAAAGGTAACAAGCGTCAGATCCACGCAGGATCAATCTCTTGATGATGCTCAATCACTTTGGGTTTGTAGGGGTTTGGTTTTGGGTTTTTCCTCACTCGATGATTTTCGCTCAAAGTCCTCGGAGGATGGGTTTCTCTCAAATGACAAGTGTCAAGTTCTCTCGGAGCAGCCAACCAGCTAGTGGTTGTAGGGGGCGGCTATTTATAGCCTAAGGAGCAGCCCGACATGATAAGACATAAATGCCCTTCAATGATATGACCGTTAGGTAGATAAGATATTTTGGGACAGCTGGCGCGTAGCACAAGAACGGTCGGAAATTTGACTCTCAAATTCCTCAGGGCTATCATGTTCCTCACTGTGTAGGCAATCCACACTGGCGAATTCCTAACTCCTCAGTCAGAACAAATTCCTCAAATGACCGTAAGAACTTCGCCTCTCACATCAAGAAATTGACTGAACTGTATGAGATTTCCAATGGCTTCACTCAAGGGATTGGTAGGTGTAGGATTTTGAGTTGAGCATCACATGTAAATTTTTCCTTAGTATTTCCTCGACCCTTTAACAAAGAGATGGTGTTTCCTATGACTCAAGAAAGAGAAAACGAAACTATGAAAACAAAAGTCTTCACGCTTCATGTTCCTCAAATGAATACCAAGTCTTGAAGGTCACACCAAATTCTTCACTTTCAAAGTCTTCGTAAAGTCTTCGTAATATCAAAGTCTTCAACAAAGAACTTCATTTTTAGGGTCGACTTTGTCTGTAAATATCAAACTCCTTATAGACTTATAGACCTGTGTACACTCATAAACACATTAGTCCCTTAACCTATAAGTCTTCAATGCACCAAAATCACTAAGGGGCACTAGATGCACTTACAATCTCCCCCTTTTTGGTGATTGATGACAATATAGGTTAAGTTTTCAACGGGGATAAAAATATGAAGTGTAAATAATGATATTGAGGAATCTGATTGCAAGATATAGAAGAACTCCCCCTGAAGATGTGCATAGTGAGGAATTTGCTTTTGAGGCAATGCACATTTGAAGAGTTGAATCATGGAGATCTCCCCCTATATCTTGTAACTCATACACGCATTTGACATATAATATGAAGAATTTGAAATGCATGATGAAATATGGTGACTGATGTAATTCAACATGCGTGTATTAACACATAACGAAGAATAAGCATGCAGAGGAACACATCAAAAGTATCAGAGCACCTTCGGATTTAAGATTACAACTCGATCCAATAAAAGTTTCAGAAGAACGAGAGTTGTAACTTAGCAAAAAAACGCCCATATAGTAGACCCGCTTGAAGACTAACTCAAATTTCTCCCCCTTTGTCATCGAATGACCAAAAGGATCGAATCGAGGACTAACGCTCAAGAATATCAAGTTGATGGAGGAGCGCTAGTGTTGTCGGGTCGGTTGTCGTAGTAGGGCCTGCCGCAAAGGTCGTCCAAGTCTTCATTTTCATCAGTTTCGCGCGATGAAGAATAAGAGCTGGTCACCAAGGAAGGAACCTTGACCTTCTTGAATTTCTTCGGTGGAGGTGCAGACCAGTCAAATTCTTCCTTGAGACCCATTTTCTTCAGATCTTCTTTGCTGTAGACATGAGATAGAACAGCCCAGGTACGGTTGAAGGTTTCATGGAGGTAGTATTGGTTTTTCTTCACTGCATTGTGTGTTGAGGTCATGTTGTGAAGAATTGAATCAAACTGACGCTTGACCCATTTATGGTTGCGATCAACTTTCTGATGAAGACTGAGGAGTAACTCACGATCACCATCACCCCGGTGCTGTGGCTTGAGGATTTTGCTTGGCAGAGTTGTTGGCGGCAGAGTCATGTGTGGCAGAGTTATCATTGGTGGAGTAGGATGCAGCCTTGCGAAATTGACCATCCAATGGACGAATGCCTTCATCTATCACAACAGTTGCCTTGCCTTTGTCATCAGCTGAGGAAAATGTCTGTTTGAGGACTTCAATTGGAGGCAAGTAGCTGCAGTGGTTCAGAGTACCAGCCTTGTAATTGAGTGAAGACCTTGACCTGATGAACCTCATAATCCGTGGTGCATAAGGCTTCAGCTCAAAAGGTGACATAGCAATGTTCGCCAGAGTCCTCATGAAGAAATCATGGAAGTTGACAGGAACGCCATGAATGATATTGAAAAGCATATTCTTCATGATGCCAATGACTTCTTCATCATTTGAGTCGTGGCCTTTGATAGGACTCATTGTCTTCGTCAGAATGCGATAGACAGTCCGAGGCACATACAGTAATTCCTTGACGAGGAATTTGGTTCGAGGGGCCTGCCCTGGCTTCAAAGGCTTCATCAGCACTTGCATGTAATGATTTGTAAGCTCAGGTTCATTGTAGATGCAACGAGCACCATCAAGGGGAGGACTGAGTGAGAGTGCACGAAGTAATTCAGTTGCTGGTGCCTTGTAGTGAGTATTTTCAGACATCCAGTCCAGCACCCATGAGTTCACATCTTCAGAATTTCCGGTGATGTGCAGCGTCGCATAGAATTGAAAAATGAGTTCTTCATTCCAATCACAGATGTCAGTGCAGAAATTCAGCAATCCAAAGATCGTGAAGAACACAGAGGACTGGCTCGAAGCCTGGCAGAGATTCCATGTCCACGTGAGGAATGTGTGCATGATCGAAGACTTTGTCTTTGTTGAATAGCACTGAGGAATAGAAATTGGCTTGACTAGCAGTACATAAACGCCTCTTCCTTATGCGAGCAGAATCATAAGGATTGTAATCAGTGAACAAAACATGCTTGCCAAAGAAGTCTTCAGCCTTGAACTTTTGCTTGCGCGAGAATGGATCCTTTGGTTTTGGCAGAGGAGTGTCAGTGAGTTGCATCACTACGTCCTGAATCGCAATCTCAGGTTCTTGAGGCTGAGGATTTTCTGTTCCTCTTCATCTGCGGTCTGCGTGTTCAAAGGATCAAGAGTAACAGGTTCTTCAAAGACTAGTGGCTGGAATTTCTTCATGCACAGACGAGGTGGGATGAGTTTCTTCAGAGCCCATTTGAACTGTTGGTGCAGGGGACTGGGGTATTTGTTGTATTGGGGTGAAGAGTGGAGAATTTGGATGCTGACTTTCCCAAAAGTCATCGTTCATCACTGGCGTTGTACTTCCAATATCCACATCTTCTTCTTCAATTTCTTCAACACCAGCCTCTTCAGCAGTTGAACCGAGGCATTGGTGAGGATACAACAGAGTAGAAGGGATCGCATCCACTTCAATTTCTTCATCAATCTGCTCACGGGCAGCAGAATGATTTTCTTCATCGATCCGCTTAGGATCTCATATTCTTCACCAAAAGGAACAAGGTCCTTTGATGGCATGGTGGAAATTGGAACAACATCAATTGGATTTTCAAACGAGCTGGTCATAGGCTTCATTTTCTTCGGGGCTGAAGAATTTGAAGCAGCTGATGCTTTCCTTTTCTTCACTGCAGCTCGCTCTACAGCCTTGGTCTTCTTCACATCTGATGCATATGGAAGGATAGGAGTTGGTGTAGGCGCGGGAGGAGCTGAGGAATCTGTTTGAATTTCCTTAGGCGCAACTGATGCAGTTGCCCTGACTTCTTCAGTTTCTTCAGGCGCACCACTAGTGGATGCCCTGGCAATTTCTTCAGCGGCTGGAATGGAGTCATCAGCCCTGGAACTAGCATTTTCTTCAGCAGGCTGAAAATCATCAGCGGTGCTGGCATGTTCTTCAGTAGGCTGAGCAGAGGCTCCAGCCTGAGGAACTTCTTGTTGCGTTGGGGCTGCAACATTTGTGAACTTCTTAGTCAGGTTTACAAATCCGACTTTCGCTCCTTGCCAATCAGCATAGTAGGCATCAAAGTCATCGCTGAGGGATTTGATTTTAGACTGGATCTTGAGGAGTTCATCTGGTGTCATTTTGACAACGTGTTTCCTCAGGAACTTCTCTTTCCTGAACTGAGCCTTTTTGATCTTCCTAGCCTTCGCAAATTTCCATTTCTCTTCAGTGATGAAATGGGTCAGCATGTGACTTTGACCAGGAGTCAAATGAAAGTCAGGCATAGGGGTGTCTGGATCCTTGTGCCAGAGATCAATGTACTCGAGGATCGCCTTGGATCCAAAAGCAAAGTGTCACAGTGTGTGCCTTTGGCTCTAGCGGCCCTTTCTTGTCTGTCTCGATGGTTTACGCAAGTTCATCATCATCAGCTTCATCGTCGGATGGCACTTGAAAGCAACCTGTTTCTTCTTTGGACTTGGCCGAGGACCTCGCCCACTGCCGCCTTTTTTCTTCAGCAGAGTGGGGCCTGATGAAGAATTTGGTGCAGCAGAGGAACTCGCTGAAACACCAGAGGCAATAGAGATGCCTGTAGTCCTTTGGCACATGGCCAGATGTACATGTGCTGAGGACTTTGCTGGAGCAGCTGAGGACTTTGGAGGAGGAGCTGAGGATTTGGAAGGAGCAGGAGCAGCATGAGGAACTGGCCGTGAGGGCTTTGAAGATTCTGGCCGTGAGGGCATTGCTGAGGAAGCACTTGGCTTGTGAGCGGGCTTCTTTGCCATTGATTTCCTAGGCTTGACAGAGGTCTCAGTGGCAGCAGCAGTAGCAGAGTCTTTGTTGAATTTCCTCACTACTTCTTTGGCTTTCCTCGCCAACTTGGCTTGGCGCTTGGCCCATTCTTCAGGAAAATCCTCACCGCGCTTGATGCTGGTGGGGTCAGCTTCTTGGCCAGGTGCCAATGGAGCTCTTGGGCATGGAGGATTAAGTGCGAATTTCTTCATATACTTTGGAGTAACATACCTGTACTCCCTCCATTCTCTTGCCCATCTCCTTTCAATCCTCTGTATGCGCACCTTGCGCTGATTTTTGTTCTCCTTTCCGAACTTGTCCTCATCAGGTGTGCAGTAGTCAGCATAGATGTCCTCAGGTATTTCAAAAGCAGTCATGACCTCAGGCCTCTTTCCTGTTGGGGAACGTTGCAGAAAATTAAAATGTTTCCTACGGTTTCACCAAGATCCATCTATGAGTTCATCTAGCAACGAGTCATGGGAGAGTGATTGCATCTACATACCACTTGTAGATCGCGTGCGGAAGCGTTCAATGGAACGGGGATAATGGAGTCGTACTCGCCGTGATTTAGATCACCGATGACCTAGTGCTGAACGGACAGCACCTCCGCGTTCAACAAACGTACGGAGCGGATAACGTCTCCTCCTTCTTGATCCAGCAAGGGGGAGGGAGAGGTTGATGATGATCTAGCAGCACGACGGCGTGGTGGTGGATGCAGCAGAACTCCGGCAGGGCTTCGCTAAGCAACTACGGGAGGAGGAGGAGGTGTTGCAGGGGGAGGGAGGCGCCAAGGCTTATGGTGCGGCCACCCCTCCCTCCCCTCCCTTTATATAGGTGCAAGAGAGGGGAGGGCGCAGCCTTGCCCCTTCCTCCAAGGAAGGGGTGCGGCCAAGAGGGGGAGGAGTCCATCCTCCCAAGGCACCCTGAGGTGCCTTCCCCTTTAGGACTCTACCCTTTTTCTTATATCTTGGCGCATGGGCCTCTTGGGGCTGGTGCCCTTGGCCCATATAGGCCAAGGCGCACTTCTACAGCCCATGTGCCCCCAGTGGCAGGTGGACCCCGGTGGACCCCGGACCCCTTTCGCACTCCCTGACAATACCGATAACGCTAAACTTTTCCTACGACCAAAATAAGACTTCCTATATATAAATATTTACCTCTGGACCATTCCGAACTCCTCGTGACGTCCGGATCTCATCCGGACTCAACAACATTCGTTTTGCTGCATATTCTTATTCATACAACCCTAGCGTCCCCGAACCTTAAGTGTGTAGAGACTACGGGTTCGGGATACATGCAGACTTGACCGAGACGACTCTCGGGCAATAACCACCAGCGGATCTGGATACCCATGTTGGCTCTACATGCTCCTCGATGATATCATCGGATGAACCAAGATGTCGAGGATTCAATCAACCCCGTATACTATTCACTTTGTCAATCGGTATTTTACTTGCCCGAGATTCGATAGACGGGATCCAAATACCTCGTTCAATCTCGTTTACGGCAAGTAACTTTACTGCATCCGTAATGCATGATCCCATGACCAAACACTTGGTCACTTTGAGCTCATTATGATGATGCACTACCGAGTGGGCCCAGTGATACTTCTCCGTCATATGGAGTGACAAATCCCAGTCTCGATCTGTGTCAACCCAACAGACACTTTTGGAGATACCTGTAATGCACCTTTATAGTCACCCAGTTACGTTGTGACGTTTGGTACACCCAAAGCACTCCTACGGCATCCGGAAGTTACAAGATCTCATGGTCTAAGGAAGAGATACTTGACATTGGAAAAGCTCTAGCAAAACGAACTACACGATCTTGTGCTATGCTTAGGATTGGGTCTTGTCCATCACATCATTCTCCTAATGATGTGATCCCGTTATCAATGACATCCAATGTCCATAGTCAGGAAACCATGACTATCTGTTGATCAACGAGCTAGTCAACTAGAGGCTCACTAGGGACATATTGTGGTCTATGTATTCACACGTGTATGACGATTTCCGGATAATACAATTATAGCATGAATAAAAGATAATTATCATGAACAAGGAAATATAATAATAATACTTTTATTATTGCCTCTAGGGCATATTTCCAACATTTCCTCCTTTCTGTGGCTTCTTACCGTCTGCCATATTCTTCAGTTGAGGAATTTGAGCAATTGAATTCTCTGAAGAAGTATGCAACTTTTCTTCGAGGAACGCTGCAAATGAGTTAAGTTGATGAGAACCTAGTGATTCGGCAGCGGACATGAGTACCTGTGAACAGAATATAGTTGCGAGGAATTTGGAGGGTCATATGCGTTCTTAGAAGGTTTTTCAAAAAGAACAAGTTTGAGGAATTTGACCAGATGAGTCTTGAAGAATTTCACTAAGCGTTCTTTGTCTTAGGTTCCAGAGTTGTAAAGATCGAAGATACACACAATTGAGGAATCTTGAAGAAAATGATGCTTAGGGAAACGAATCAAGAACAAATGACTAGTGAGGTGTTTTGTGTGTGAGGATTTGAAGAATAAACACGTTTGAAGATTTTCAGGAAGGCTTGAGAATCAAAGCGAGCAATAAAAGTAACTTTTAATTACCCAAAGTGAAGAACACGATGAACTGAGAAGTGTAGATTTTAAGCTCGTCAGTTCAGATCTTCCACGCCCTAACTCGGCGGAGGAAGACAGCTACGGCGGCGGCGGAGTGAAGATTTCCGTGGCCGGCGCGAGTACGACGAGGTTGAGGTCGAGGCAGTGAAGCTCTTCCTCACCGGCGACGATGGAGTAGCGGCGGCGCTAGGGTTTGAGAAGCTCGAGCGAGAGAGAGAGAGAGAGCGGTCGAGCGGAGTAAAGGAAGTGAGGAAGGGGAGAGGGGTATTTATAGTCGCAGTGAAAAACTGTTCGCCCGAAAATTTTGAACGAACGTGCCCCTGACCCTTCTCATTCTCATGACATGTGTCACTCACATACTGAAAAGTGGAGATCATGTTAGATCGTGGGTGAATAGATAAGTCTATCGTAGGAAGCGGAACGGTTTGAGCGGCAAAGCCGAAAATTTGGATAAGATAAGTTAAAAGTTCCGTTCGCAATTTCTTCAGCTGACAAGGACAGAGTGAAGATTTTGAACGAGTTTCAAATAGAACGCACATGAAGAATTTGTGAATAGATTGGGTTGAGTATAGCATAGAGGGGAAGGGTCCGATCACATTCACTTAGCGTAAAACGCAACTTGAAGAAATAGCCATAAGTGACTGCTGTAGAGGACATAAACACACATATATATATATATATATATATATATATATATATATATATATATATATATATATAGCCAATGAAGAAAAACGATGGAAATAGTGAAGATTTTGCAAAGTTGAAGAATTTGAACAACTGAGGAATTTCAAAACTGAAGAAAAATTCAAATTGAAGATTTTCAACTTTGGTGGTGGCGTGACCCACCGTATAAGAATGATGATTTCAGACACCGCGTACAATTGTTGTAGGGTTCTGAGAATCAAATTCTTCATTAATTTCTTCACACTTAGAGTGTTATTCTTCATTGATTGAAGAAAATGTTTCTTCATGTGTTGCACATCTAAGTCATCAACCTTGCATAAGTGTCGGGGATGTGTGTCCTTTTCAAAGAACATTCGAAGATTCTAAGATATTTAGCTCACACCGCAACTTGCTAAATCTCTTCTCATCCAAGGGCTTTGTGAAGATATCGGCTAGCTGTTCTTCAGTCTTCACGTGATCAATAAAGATGTCACCCTTCAACACATGATCGCGAAGAAAATGATGATGAATCTGAATGTGCTTTGTCTTCGAGTGCTGAACTGGGTTGTGAGCAATATTGATGGCACTCTCATTGTCACAGTAGAGAGGCACATTCTTCACGTTGATGTCGTAGTCCTTGAGAGTTTGCTTCATCCACAGCAATTGAGCACAGCAAGAACCAGCAACAATGTACTCAGCTTCCGCAGTAGACAGTGATACGCAATTCTGTTTCTTCGAGGACCACAGACCAAAGATCGTCCCAGGAAATGACAAGTACCAGATGTTGACTTGCGGTCCACACGATCACCAAAGATAGTCGAGTCATAATATCCAATGAGATCAAAAGTAGAGCCCTTGGGGTACCATAATCCTAGTGTTGGTGTGTGAGCTAGATATCAAAGAATATGCTTCACAGCCTTATGGTGTGATTCCTTCGGTGTAGCTTGAAATCGGGCACACATGCAAACACTAAGCATTATATCTAGCCTAGATGCACATAGGTACTATAAAGAACCAATCATGGAGCGGTATACCTTGTGATCGAAGTCAATACCATTTTCATTAGTGCATAGATGGCCATTTGTGGGCATAGGAATTTTGATGCCTTTGCAATCTTGCATGCCGAATTTCCTCAGAACATCCTTGAGGTATTTCTCCTGAGATATGAATATGCCATTGTGCTGTTGACGAATTTGAAGACCTAAGAAGAATTTCAACTCTACCATCATAGACATTTGATATTCTTCACTCACCATATAGGCAAATTCATCACTATAAGATTGGTCAGTACAACCAAAGATAATATCATCAACGTATATTTGGCACACAAACAGTTCACCATCATAAGATTTAGTAAAGAGAGTAGGGTCGAGTGAACCGGGTGTGAAGCCATTCTTCACGAAGAATTTCTTCCAAGTATCATACCACGCTCGAGGGGCCTGCTTGAGGCCATAGAGGGCCTTGTTGAGTCTGAAGACTTTGTCGGGATTCTTTGGATCTTCAAAACCTGGGGGTTGAGCAACATATACTTCTTCCTCAAGCTTACCATTGAGGAATGCACTTTTCACATCCATTTGATATAAAGTGATATTATGATGGTTAGCATAAGCAAGTAATATGCAAATAGCCTCAAGTCTAGCAACAGGTGCAAAAGTTTCATCAAAATCAATTCCTTCAACCTGTGTAGCCTTGAGCTACAAGTCGTGCCTTATTCCTCACCACAAGGCCATTTTCATCTTGCTTGTTGCGCAGATCCACTTTGTGCCAATGATATTATGCTTGCGAGGATCTCGGCGTTTGACCACTTCCCAGACATTGTTGAGCTCGAACTGATGTAATTCTTCTTGCATGGCCTGAATCCACTCATGCTCCAGAAATGCTTCATCTACCTTAGTGGGCTCTGTGATAGAGACAAAAGCATAGTGCCCACAGAAGTTAGATAAATATGAAGCTTTTGAGCGTGTGAGAGGACCTGGTGCTTCAATGTCATCGATGATCTTGTCAACTTGCACTTCTTTTGCAACGCGAGGATGAGCTGGTTGTCGTCGAGGAATTTGATCAGCAGTTTCTTCAGCACCATTTTCTTTAGCATTATCTTCAGGTGCATCAGCTCGACATTCTTCGCGTTCTGGAATGAATTCTTCGGCAGATTCTTCAAGAGGGAATGACATCCTCGATCGCCTTGAACTTGATAGAATCCTCGGTGCTGGTTCATCTATCACAGAAGGTAGGTGCTCTCTTTGCGAGCCATTAGTTTCATCGAATCAAGACATCTACAGTTTCAACAACCTTGTGAAGAGCGTTGTTGAAGACTCAGAGGTGTGCGAGTCCTTTCCGTAACCAAGCATAAATCCTTATTGTGCTTTCTGTTCAAATTTAGCTTTGTGTTGAGGATCTATAATACAACATTTAGATCCGAAGACTTTGAAAACTCACATTAGGTTTCTTGTCAGTGAGGAGTTCATAGGCAGTCTTCTTGAAGAATTTGTGAAGATATACTGTTGATGATGTGGCACGCGGTATCAATTGCATCAATCCAAAAACGACGAGGCGTTTTGTATTCATCAAGCATAGTGCGAGCCATCTCAACAAGAGTTCTATTCTTGCGCTCCACGACGCCATTTTGCTGAGTATAAGGAGCAGATAACTCATGAGTAATACCAAGTTCATCAAGATAGTCATCAAGACTGGAATTCTTGAACTCAGTTCCATTATCACTCCTGATGTGCTTGATCTTCACACCAAAGTTGGTTCAAGCCCTCGAGGAAAATCGTTTGAAGACTTCCTGCACTTCATGTTTGTAAGTGACAATGTGTACCCATGTGTAACGAGAGTAATCATCAACATTAACAAAGCCATATAGAGATGCATCATTAGTGACTGCTGAGTAATGATTAGGACCAAAGAGGTCCATGTGAAGCAATTCAAATGGACGAGTAGTGGTCATGATAGTCTTCGCTGGATGCTTGGCCTTGGTCATTTTTCCAGCTTCACAGGCTCCACACAAGTGATCCTTGAGGAATTTGACATTCTCAATGCCAATGACATGCTTCTTCTTCGCAAGCATGTGCAAATTCCTCATGCCTGCGTGACCAAGTCGTCGATGCCATAGCCAGCCTTCTGAAGCCTTTGCAAGTAGGCACACGGCTGGTTGTGGTCCTGTAGAGAAATCAACAATATACAAGTCTCCTCTCCTAAAGCCTTCGAAGACTTTGGAATTGTCAGCTTCCATAATCACAACGCAGCGATACTTGCCAAAGACAACAACCATATCAAGATCACAAAGCATTGAGACTGACATGAGGTTGTATTCTAAGGACTCAACAAGCATGACTTTGTCCATGTGTATGTCCTTAGAGATCGCAACCTTACCTAGACCCAATACCTGACTTTTTCCTTTGTCAAAGAAAGATGATATGCTTCAGATGTGACGGTGATAAGGGAGCATCCATCAATAGATTCTTGCCACCAGTCATGTGATTTGTACATCCACTATCGAGGATCCACTCATTGGCTTTGGGTTGATCATCCTGCAGATGAATTAGTGCAACTTATGATCTCATATACTTCATCAGTGAAGAATATGATATCAATTTCATCAGATGAATTTCATCAAGCAAAAAATGATATAGCAAGATGAGGACGTGTGAAATGAAAGTTCATTTCTTCATGATTAGCCTGCGTCCTTTCAGGCAATTTTGTCAGGCCCCCAGCAAATTCTTCAGACGTTAAAGCACGTTTGGAGACCTGACCCTGTGGAGGAAATTAGTTCTTTTTCTTCACCACCCACATCTGAAGGGGTGGCAAAGAGTTCATCACCCTGCGAGCTCCACATGAGAATGGTGGCATAGAGGCCAATCCATTTCGTTTCACATAAGAGGGATTATGGCAAGCATATGAATAAGCAGAGAAATTCTTCGAGGACTTATGAACATAATGGTTTGAAGAATAATGCACATATTCATAGCCCTTAGCTCTACCCTCAAAAATGAGTTGTTAGCACGATGATAATCATATGAGGACTTTGATCCTTTTGAGGAATTTGATCCACGTGAGGAATTTGGTCCGTATGAGGACTTGGATCCATATGAAGAATTTGGTCCATATGAAGAGTTTGATCTGGGGTTCCTATTCTTCACGGTGTGGTGTCATGAGGACATTCACCTGAAGACTTTCAAGGCACTTCTTGGGAACCCAGATTTTCTTCATAGAAGAACCGTTCCTGCAGTTAGTGCCAACATATCTAGCAAATACTTCACCATTATGATTTTTGAAAAGTTTATAGTTGGAGTCAAATGACTCATCAGAAGAATGAGGAGATTCACATGTAAAGCCAGATAAGTTAGATGGATCAACTGGAGGTCCCTTTGCAGCAACCCATGAGGTTTTGGGGTACTGCTCAGGCTTCCAATATGTTCCATCGACATTGAGTTTCCTCTCAAAGGCAATACCCTCTTTCCTAGGGTTCCTGTTGAGGATCTGCTTTTTAAGCACATCACAAAGAGTCGGATGCCCTTTGAGGCTTTTGTACATGCCTGTCATGTACAATTCCTTCGGCCCTGCATCGTCAGTGATACTAGCAATGTCCTCAGATGAGGAATTAGTAATAGCAGAGGCAGGTGAAGAATTTGTAACAATTAAAGCATTTGAACATTCAGGTGAAGAACTAGCAGATTCATGTTCAATGCACTTTAAGCATGGAGGAACAAATTCTTCCTGAGAAGCGCTGATTTGTTGAGCAAGTAATGAATCTGGCTCCTTCTGAAGATCTTCATAACTCACTCTTAGCTTCTCAAGATCTTGCTTTCTTTGAAGAAATTCATAAGAAAGCTTCTCATGATCAGATAAGAGAGTGTTATGATGACCTTGAAGGCTGTCAAACCTAGATCAAGTCTCTGAAGATTTTCGATTAGGGCTTTAGTGCGATCCATTTCTTCACCCAACACATCATCACTTTTATCTAGCATGTTTTGAACCTTTTCAAAAGCCCTTTATTGTTTTACAGCAATCTTAGCAAGTTTAGAGTAGCTGGGCTTGAGATCTTCATCAGATTCATTTTCACTAGATTCAGAGGAGGTATATTTGAGTACCTTGGCACCCTTTGCCATGAAGCAATAGGTGGGAGTGTAGTCATCATTATCTTCATCAGCCTTGTTGGTGAGGTCAGTTTCTTCAGAGTTGAAGATGGACTTGCTGACGAATGCAGTAGCGAGAGCCAGACTCGCCACACCAGACTTGGACTCCTCTGATGCCTCCTCTTCCTCATGTTCCTCAGATTCAGCTTCAGAGTCCATTTCCTTGCCAGTGAATGCCCGAGCCTTCTTGGAGCTGCTGTTCTTGTGAGATGAAGACTTTGAGGATTTTGATGATGAAGATTTTGACGATTTCTTCTTCTTCTTAGCGCCATCGTAACTGTAATCCTTGTATTTCTTCTTCTTTAATTCCTTTTCCCACTAAGGACAATCTTGAATATAGTGACCAGGTTTCTTGCATATGTGGCATAGCCTTCTCTTATAGTCATCGGATGAGGAATCACTTTGCTTCCTTGAGGATTTTCCAAAGCGACCACGTCTTGAGAACTTCTGGAACTTCTTCACGAGCAGTGCTAGCTCCTGGCTCAATTCTACAGGATCACCAAGGCTACTACCAGAGTCTTCACATTTAGATTCAGACACAGCCTTGGCCTTCAGGGCACGTGATTTGCCATAGCTCGAATCATAGAGATCTCTCTTTTTAGCAAGCTGGAACTCATGAGTATTTAGCCTCTCGAGGATATCAGCGGGATCAAGTGACTTGTAGTCAGCACGTTCTTGTATCATCGGTGCGGAGTATCAAATGAGGAATCAAGCGATCTCAACAATTTCTTCACCACCTCATGGTCGGTGATGTCAGTGGCACCAAGTGCTTGAAGCTCATTTGAGATGTCAGTGAGGCGATCAAAGGTTTGTTGAAAATTTTCATTGTCGAGTCTCTTGAAGCGGTTGAAGAGATTGCGAAGAACATCAACTCAAGAGTCACGCTGAGTTGAGACTCCTTCATTTACTTTGGACAGCCTATCCCAGATAAGCTTAGCAGTCTCCAAAGCACTCACTCTTCCATATTGTCCTTTGCTCAGATGGCCACTTATGATATTCTTCGCTTGAGAATCGAGTTGCTTGAATCTCTTCACGTCGGTAGCGTTCAGTCAGGGTGAGACAGTGGGAACACCATTTTCCACAACATACCAGAGATCGTTATCAATTGCCTCAAGATGCATTCGCATCTTATTCTTCCAGTAAGGGTAGTCTGTCCCATCGAAGGTAGGACAGCCAACAGAGACCTTGATCATACCTGCTGTCGGTGTCAAAACTGGCGGATCTCGGGTAGGGGGTCCCAAACTGTGCGTCTAGGCGGATGGTAACAGGAGACAAGAGACACGATGTTTTTAACCAGGTTCGGGCCCTCTCGATGGAGGTAAAACCCTACTCCTGCTTGATTAATATTGATGATATGGGTAGTACAAGAGTAGATCTACCACGAGATCAGAGAGGCTAAACCCTAGGAGCTAGCCTATGGTATGATTGGTGTTCGTCCTACGGACTAAAACCCTCCGGTTTATATAGGAACCGAAGAGGGTTAGGGTTACACAAAGTCGGTTACAATGGTAGGAGATCTACATATCTGTATCGCGAGGCTTGCCTTCCACGCCAAGGAAAGTCCCATCCGGACACGGGACGAAGTCTTCAATCTTGTATCTTCATAGTCCAGGAGTCCAGCCAAAGGTCATAGTCCGGCTATCCGGACACCCCCTAATCCAGGACTCCCTCAGTAGCCCCCGAACCATGCTGCAATGACGACGAGTCCGGCGCGTAGATTGTCTTCGGCGTTGCAAGGCGGGTTCTTCTCCAAATCCTGTGTACCTATCGAATAGTGTCCGGCTTCTCGTAAATATCGCGCTCCTTGGCTTCCACGCCCAATAATGGCCATCTTCCACGTGTTGAATGAATGCGAAAAGCCAGGATATTTTTACATTTACCCCCCTGGCTGCGCAAATGAGCTGCCTATATAAGAGACGAGGATCTAGATCTGAATCACACCATCTTCCCTTCGCGAGCTTTCATCGGAGTGCATCTGACAGAAATCCATTCCATCATGGACAGTCGACGCGGCTCCTCCTCTTGCCCTCCCAGTCCTCAGCCTGGAGATTGGGAGAGATGCTCCGTCCCGCACAGCGAGCTAGTGACGCTCCAAATTAAGGGATTTCTTCCCCTAGCCTTCATGGTTTCGGTTCGAGCCGGACTCGCCACCTATAAGGGCGGAAAACAAGCGGAGAGCGTCCCCAGTCCCTCCCAAGGAGAGCGGGTATGCCTTGTCCCTTATTTGATAAGAGGGCTCGGATTTCCAATTCCTCCGCTTTCTCCGGGGCTCTGGAGTTTTATGGCCTCGATTGCACAACCTCACGCCTGCCTCCAATCTGCATATTGCGGGCTTCGTGGCCCTTTGCGAGCTGTTTTTGGGCATCGAGGCTCATTTCGCTACCGTGGAAGAGGTTGTTACGCCTGCACCCGTTCTCGTGGAGGGGTCGATATATCAAGTGGGCGGAGCGAACTATGGCGCATCGCCGGGACCGGATATCTATCCGGAACCCCGAAGAAGGCGTCCGAAGACTGGCCTTCGGAATGGTTTTATATAGAAGATGTCCCCCTGCCGGACCCTGTTCGGATCGGCCTCCCGGAGTTCTGTAATGCTCGTTTGAAGAAACGCCTAAGCTGGCGTCCACGGAGCCCTCAGACGGAAAATGACAGGGACGTCCTTTACCTGATGAGCCGAATAAGGTTGTTGGCTCATTCTGGACTGACCATGTTCGGGGTCATGGCCACATGCATTATGCGGGGGGTGCAGCCGCTCCAGTATAGAGGCCACCCCATGTGGGATTTCAACGGGGAGGATGATGCCACCCGCCATGGCCGTAAGGGGCCGGGATCGGACGCCGATCGGTTGAAGACCTTGTCTGCATTGTACAAGGGAGAAGAGGAGGAATTTCTTCGCGTCAATCCACAGGACGGATTTTCTATGAACAATCCCCCAAGATGGGTAAGCGGACATTTCTTTTCGCCCATCCGATCCATATTCCCATAGTCAAGTATCTCATTTTGTGATTTCGACGCAGGACCTGCGCCAGGCCGTAAAGGATATAAACAGCCTGCCTCCACAACCCGAAGATCCGGAACAGTTCCTCGATCCGGCCTCCCAAGAGGATCCGGACATATCGATGGAGCTGATCGATGGGGCATTTTACCAACCGAGATTGATAATGCCCTGGTTGCCATTACGGCCAATTACCCCGGAATACTTCCAGCCTCACAGGTAACTGAGACCGAAGCCCCAATACTTTGAGAATGATTCATCCGTGCTTATTTTTATCACCGTATACCAATGGTGTTTTGCAGGGGGAGCCCTTGAGGCGGAAGGCCGAGCCTGCGGCGGCTAGCCAACAAGGGGCAGCACGGCCCAACAGGTTAAAAAGAAGTGCGGTCCGGATTGAAACGCCGCAAGAACGGTATGGCGTGTCACCTTATTCCTGTGTTTTATTCCGGAAGGCATACTAACGCTCGTGCCCTCTTCAGGAAAAAGAGCGCTCGCCGGACTATATCCGGAGAGGTTGCCAATCGAGCCTCCGCCAGCCAGGCTCCAAAGCCAGGCCCAGAAGCGGAGGCGAACACGAGGCGTGCGTCGGATGCTCCTCCGATAGAGGATGCCGACAGATTGTCCGCCACCAACTCCGAGGTGGAGAGTGCCATGAATCACAGGCGCCGCCGGACAATTCTTCGTGACACATGTTTCTCCCAAGAGGCATTGAACGCCTTCAATTCGGGAGATGCGCACCTCCGTGCCGCTCAAGATGGTCTAGCCAGAGCCACGGAGCAGTATGTAAAAGACATGCGAGTGAGGAAATTTAACAGTTATATATGCCAGTTCGGCAGGTGATGAAAGGCGTCGCCCAGGCCTTGTGGCCATCTGTCTCCCTGCCCGAAGGCCTTGGGGAGCTTGCAGAGAGGCTCCAGGGAGCGCGGCGGTGCTTCCGATTATGGAAGATATCGGCCTGCCGTCAAAGGCGCCAGGAGGCCTGGGCCATGGTGAAGACGGTACACGAAGGCTGACCCAAACCACATGGCCGAGGTCGGACCTGTGGGGCTCGATGGGAAGGAGATCCTGTGAGCTTAGTGTATGGCTGTAGAATTGGCCGCAAAGTATTCCCAGCAGGACTGTAAACTAGACAGCCTGTTAGATGGCATTGAAGAGGAATACAATCAGTCAAATTGACTATGTAATTTAAGGTGACATGTAAAATGCCTTCTAGCCGGACTGTAGATCGTTTGTCATAGCGGACCTTTTCGCTTCAACCTCGGACCCAGTAGTCCGGAGTGTGTCCAAATACCCTCGCGGTTATTTAAAAACGGGGGCATGCGTGGAGACCAGGCGTAGGGGTCATTAGTGCTTTATCAAACAAGTGCCCAACTAGTTATGTTATATTACATGGTTAGTAAGAAACATCTTCCAGGGAGAATAGTTCCGTTAGGGGTTCCTTTCCCTGGGAGGCATGCCCTAAAGTGCATGTCCGGACTGCGAAAAAAGCGAGAAAAGCATCCGGGGCAGATAAATAAATAGGTAAGAAATCTTCTTTTAGTTCACCGAATCAATATTCTCTTGAACGCTAGCTTTCGACTTCACCCAGTCCGAGGTACACATCCGGTGACCCGGCAAGAATAATCGCAGAGGTGCTCCCTTGACCACCTAGCCGAACAATCGGGAACGTAGGGGTAAGCACAGGAGCCAGGCAACCCAGCTTGGCCAAAACTTAAGTCATATCGATGCATATAATGGTGAATAAAAGGTACATGTGGAAGTGTGACACATGTATTGGGCATGAAGCCCTTATAAATAAGCTTCTGTGAAAGAAGCCCCCAGGTACAATGAGCGCGGATAGCGCGTCAAGTGTGTGCGAACAATGCGCTAACGATCCTTCAAAGGCTGGAAAAAAGGAGAGAGAAGGAGAAAAATAGAAGACATCTAAAGTGTAAAATATGGACAGAGGAAGGAGACGAACCCAGAATCCGGCGCTAGGCGTAGAATCTTTGGAGACGGGCTGCGTTCCATGGGTTCGGCTCGAGTCGGTTATCCGATGCATCTCGCAGACGGTACGCTCCACCGGTCCGGACTTGGTCGATGATAAAGGGACCTTCCCATTTGGGCTTGAGTTTGTCCTTTTTCTTGTCCGGCAGGCGTAGAACTAGCTCGCCAACATTGTAAGTTTTGGCCCGTACTTCTCTGCTTTGATATCTTCGAGCCTGCTGTTGATAGAATGTGGAACGGGCTTTGCTACGTCACGCTCCTCCTCCAATGCGTCCAAACTATCCTGCCGATCGAGCTCGGCTTCTCTTTCTTCGTACATGCGCACGCGAGGTGAGTCATGAATTATGTCGCAGGGCAGAACTGCCTCTGCATCGTATACCATAAAGAATGGTGTGAATCCGGTCGTGCGATTCGGAGTGGTCCGCAGCCCCCAGAGTACGGAGTCGAGCTCCTCTACCCAGTGCGTGTTAGATTCCTTGATGGATCGCACTAATCTGGGTTTGATGCCGCTCATAATTAGACCATTTTCACGCTCGACTTGACTGTTAGTTTGAGGGTGATAGACAGAAGCGTAGTCGAGCTTGATGCCCATGTTTTTGCACCAGAGTTTGACCTCGTCGGCCGTAAATTTCGTGCCATTATCAGTGATGATGCTGTGGGGGACACCGTAACGGTGTATGACCCCTGATATGAAGTCTATCACCGGTCCGGATTCGGCCGTCTTAACGGGCTTGGCCTCTATCCATTTGGTGAATTTATCCACCATGACCAGTAGGTATTTTTGCTAGTGGGTTCCCCTTTAAGGGTCCAACCATGTCAAGCCCTAGACCATGAAGGGCGGTGATGGGTATAGTTTTGAGGCGGTGGGTGGCATGTGGCTTTGATTAGCAAAGAGCTGGCATCCGACGCATCGTTGGACTAAGTCCTGAGCATCTGTCTGGGCCGTCGGCCAATAAAATCCTGTACGGAAGGCCTTGCCTACAAGGGCCCGGGCTGCGGCGTGGTGCCCGCCGAGTCCGGCATGAATTTCAGCCAGAAGATTCCGCCCTTCCTCTTCGGAGATACACCTTTGAAGGACTCTGGTTGTGCTTTTCTTATAAAGCTCTCCCTCATGGACCTTATAGGCTTTAGATCGCCGCACTATGCAGCGGGCCTCGTTTTGGTCCTCGTGAAGTTCCTGCCTGGTTAGGTAGGCTAGGAATGGTTCTGTCCACAGGCAATGACCGCCATTATTACGTAAATTTGAGGGTGTTATTTCGTTGGCGTAACCACCACGGTGTCGGGGATGTTCGGGGTGGGGCCGTGCGGTTGGGTCCGGGTTGTTATTTCCGGACTCTCCCTCCCATAATACGGATGGCTTGAACAACCTCTCTAGGAAGATGTTGGGGGGGGGGGGGGGGGGGAACATCGCGGTTTGCGCTGTTGTGTGCCAACACGTCTGGTGCCTGGTTGTTATCCCGGGATATATGGTGAAATTCGACCCCCACAAACCGAGGTGAAATTTTAGGGCGACATTGCGATAAGCTGCCATTTTCGGATCCTTGGCATCAAAGTCTCCATTTATTTGGGATATCGCAAGGTTCGAATCCCCGCGCACCTCTAGGCGTTGAATGCTCATGGAGACTGCCATCCGGAGACCATGTAGAAGGGCCTCGTATTCGGCTGCGTTGTTGGACTCCGTATACATTATCTGGAGTACGTATTGAACTGTATCTCCGGTTGGGGACGTCAGAATGACGCTTGACTCGAGCCAGCCAACATTTTGGAGCCGTCGAAGAGCATTATCCAGTTGGAATATGCGTCGGACTCTTTAGGGAGTTCTCGGTCCATTCGGCTGACAAGTCAGCCAAAACTTGCGACTTAATAGCTCGCCGTGGCTTATAGGTTATGTCAAACGGGAGGAGCTCAATGGCCCATTTGGCAATCCGGCCCGTCGCATCGCGGTTGTTTATAATGTCGTTAAGAGGTACTTCGGAGGCTACTGTTATCGAACACTCTTGAAAGTAGTGTCGCAGCTTCCGGGATGCCATAAACACCACGTACGCTATCTTTTGATAATGCGGGTACCGTGACTTGCATGGAGTTAGGACAGTGGACACGTAGTAAACTGGTTTTTGAAGGGGGAACTTGTGTCCGTCCGTTTCTCGTTCGACAACGAGCACCGCGCTTACAACTTGATGAGTTGCCGCGATATATAATAGCATTGGTTCACCCATGTTGGGCGCGGTCAGGACCGGGTTTGTTGCCAATATGGCTTTTATTTCTTCGAGTCCGGCCGTGGCGGCATCCGTCCCACTCGAAGTGTTCAAAAGGCGTCGGAGGAGGCGATAAAGGAGTAATGCCTTTTCTCCCAAGCGGAGATAAAGCGGCTTAGAGCCGCCACGCATCGATCAATTTTGTATTTGTTTGAGGTCTTTTGGGATATCCAATTGTGACAGAGCTCAGATCTTGGCTGGGTTTGCTTCAATTCCTCTACGGATACAATGAAGCCCAAGAGCTTTGCTGGTACGCCGAAAACGCATTTTTCCGGGTTGAGCTTGATGTCATATGTTCGGAGATTATCGAATGTGAGCCTCAAGTCGTCTACTAGAGTTTCGACATGCTTGCTTTTGATGACCACATCGTCTACGTATGCCTCCACTGTTTTGCCGATCTGGTTTGCCAGACATGTCTGAATCATGCGCTGATATGTTGCGCCGGCGTTTTTGAGCCCGAAGGGCATTGTGTTGAAGCAGAATGGGCCGTATGGAGTGATGAATGCCGTTGCGGCTTGGTCAGGCTCTGCCATCTTAATTTGGTGGTAGCCGGAGTATGCGTCGAGGAAACACAATGAATCGTGTCCTGCGGTAGCGTTGATAATTTGATCGATGCGGGGGAGGGGGAAGGGATCCTTTGGGCAAGCCTTGTCGAGGTCCTTGAAATCGACGCATAGGCGCCAGGATTTGTCCTTCTTTGGTACCATCACCAGGTTTGCTAGCCAGTCCGGATGTTTTATATCTCTGATGAATCCGGCCTCCAATAGTTTGGCTAGCTCTTCTCCCATGGCCTGTCTCTTGGGTTCGGAGAAACACCGAAGAGCCTGTTTGACTGGCTTGAATCCTTTTAAGAAGTTTAGGCTGTGCTCGGCCAGCCGGCGTGGGATTCCCGGCATGTCTGAAGGGTGCCAGGCAAAAATGTCCCAATTTTCACGTAGGAATTCTCTTAGTGCGGCGTCTACATCAGGATTTAATTGTGCCCCGATGGAGGCCGTTTTTGTAGGGTTCGTTGGATGGACTTGGAATTTGACTATTTCGTCCGCCGGTTTAAAGGAGGTGGACTTGGATCTCTTATCGAGTATCACATCGTCCCTATTCACCATGGAGCGCAGCGCATGGAGTTCCTTGGCCTCTAGGGCTTCGGATAGTGCCTCAAGGGCAAGTGCGGCTGTCTTATTTTCGGCGCGGAGTGCTACGTCCGGTTCACTAGCAAGAGTTATGATTCCGTTGGGCCCGGGCATTTTGAGCTTCATGTACCCATAATGGGGTATAGCTTGAAAAATTGTGAATGCCTCTCGCCCTAATAGAGCGTGGTATCCGCTGCTGAACGGGGCCACTTGGAACGTGACCTCCTCGGACCTGTAATTATCCGGCGTGCCGAACACCACATCCAGTGTGATTTTTCCTCAGACATGATGCTTCCCGATCGGGATTATTCCTCTAAAGGTTGTGCTGCTTCGCTCAATGCGGCTCCAGTCTATTTCCATTTTTTGGAGGGTTTCCTCGTAAATGAGGTTCAATCCGCTGCCACCGTCCATGAGTACCTTGGTAAGGCGAAAGCCGTCCACTATCGGACTGAGGTCCAATGCGCGCGGCTGGTGCTCGGGCTGTTCAGAATTTAGGTTCGTCACTGGCATTAAAGGTAATAGCCGTGTCATTCCATGGGTTTATTGTTGCTACTTGGTAGATTTCGGCAAGGCTACGGAGTGTTCGTTTCCGCATATTATTTGATGCGAAAGTCTCGAAGACTGTTAATACCGTACTGGTATCCATGGGCTGGTGCTCTATAGCTAGAAGCTCTTCGCCACTTTTGGCCACCTGCCGTAGTATCCAACATGCTCTAAGGCTATGAGTTGGAGCGGCGCCCTCTGTACTATGAATTTTACAAGGTCCATTGAGCCATCCCTCCAGTACCGTTCCATGCCCTATAGAGGGTTTTTGCTTTCTGGTATTTAACCCAGGTGCCTGGCGATGATGCACCCTTTTATTTCGGACTGGGGTTGTATTCAAGGCCGGATTGTCCCAAAATCTTGCTTCGGTTTTCCAGGCGCTCTCCACCGCACAGTATTTTCGTACTATGGACGCCAAGTCGGCAAAGCGTGTAATGTCACGGCGACTTATAGCGTTGAGGATCCCGTTGTCCGTGCAATTATTGCAGAAGAATGAGATTGCGTCCTCCTCGCGGCAGTCCTTTATCCTGTCCATAACCAGGAGGAATCTGGCCCAGTAATGGTGTACTGTTTCTGCGGGCTCTTGCCGAATTTGAGATAGGTCGCTTATGTTTGGGTGGGCGGGTGGAATTAAATCCGGAACCTCGCCTGATCTGAGACTTAAGGGCCAAGGAGCTTCCGAACTTGGAAGCTTGGATTCTTGGATGTTGTCCAATGAATTTAGCCCACTGCCTGACTTTAGGTTCAGGGCTTGAGTGACGTCCTCTCCTCCGCGGGAATCCGGCATGGAGGGATCGGGAATCCGGACGTAGCTAGTCCTTAAGATATAAGAAGGGTCGCCGTATTGTTCCTCTACCACAGCAACGTGGTGGGTAACCTGGGGAGAGTTATTCTCTCTCAGATCGGGTTTAGGTCCAATCTGATCATAGTCTGTAGCAACTCCCAGAGCGGCGATGCGATCCAAGAGCTCGTTTAAGGAAGAGAGCTCCATCGGATCTAACTGCTCGGCGAGTTCCGAGTTAACGTGAAGATTGCTTTCGATGACCCGAGAAGTCATCGTCGGCGCGGCGGCCAAACAGGCGGTCATAAGAAAACCGCCTAGCCGGAGAGTTTGGCCGACAGCCAAAGCTTCTTTAGCAACAGTGCCGTCTTTAAAGACGCGATGAGGCATCCTTCCTGACGGCGACGACACAGAGGAACTCTCAATGAAAGCACCAATGTTGGTGTCAAAACCGGCGGATCTCGGGTAGGGGGTCCCGAACTGTGTGTCTAGGCGGATGGTAACAGGAGACAAGTGACACGATGTTTTTACCCAGGTTCGGGCCCTCTCGATGGAGGTAAAACCCTACTCCTGCTTGATTAATATTGATGATATGGGTAGTACAAGAGTAGATCTACCACGAGATCAGAGAGGCTAAACCCTAGGAGCTAGCCTATGGTAAGATCGTTGTTCGTCCTACGGACTAAAACCCTCCGGTTTATATAGGCACCGACGAGGGTTAGGGTTACACAGAGTCGGTTACAATGGTAGGAGATCTACATATCCGTATTGCCAAGCTTGCCTTCCACGCCAAGGAAAGTCCCATCCGGACACGGGACGAAGTCTTCAATCTTGTATCTTCATAGTCCAGGAGTCCGGCCAAAGGTCATAGTCCGGCGATCCGGACACCGCCTGATCCAGGACTCCCTCACCTGCGGTCGACATAACTAAAACTCCAGGTGGTTAAACCAAAATCACACAGAACAAGGGAGTACCTTGCTCTAATACCAATTGAAAGTGCGTTATATCGACTAGAGGGGGTGAATAGGCGATTTTATGAATTCTTCACTCGAGGAATTTGCGGTGAGGAAATTCCTAAGCGAAGAACTACTTGCAGCGGAATAAGTACTCAGAAGTAAGCATAACAGAATACAAGCATGGTCATCATGATGAAATGAAGACAATCACAGAGTACAGAAAGCGTAAACACGGGATAACACAAGATGAAGACAAATAGACTGAAGAAATTGAACCGAGGAAATTGAGAAAGTCTTCAGTCAAAGTCTTCAAACACAGATATGAACAAACACTCAACACAGTAATGAGGAAATGAAAGAGTTGAGGAAATAGAACCAGTAAGCTTGGTGAAGTCAATGATTTGGTAGACCAGTTCCAACTGCTGTCTCGGTTATGCGTCTGTTGGAGTGGCTGAGTATTTAAACTCGAGGACACACAGTCCGGACACCCAATCGCTGAGCACGCAGCTCGGGACACCAAGTCCTCACCGTATTCTCCTTGAACTAAGGTCACATGACCTCGTCCAATCACTCGTGGTAAGTCTACAGCGACTTCCAAACCTTCACAGACTTCGATCCACTCGGCGATCCACAATTCCTCTTGGATGCTCTAGACCATGACGCCTAAGCATGCGGAAGAAGCACAGTCTTCAAAGGTAACAAGCGTCGGATCCACGCAGGATCAATCTCTTGATGATGCTCAATCACTTTGGGTTTGTAGGGGTTTGGTTTTGGGTTTTTCCTCACTCGATGATTTTCGCTCAAAGTCCTCGAAGGATGGGTTGCTCTCAAATGACAAGTGTCAATTTCTCTCGGAGCATTCAACCAGCTAGTGGTTGTAGGGGGCGGCTATTTATAGCCTAGGGAGCAGCCCGACATGATAAGAGATAAATGCCCTTCAATGATATGACCGTTAGGTAGATAAGATATTTTGGGACAGGTGGCGCGTAGCACGACCTTGATCGAAATTTGACTCTCAAATTCCTCGGGGCTATCATGTTCCTCACTTTGTGTAGGCAATCCGACCTTTGGCGAATTCCTAACTCCTCGGTCGAGAACAAATTCCTCGTGACGGAAGAACTTCGTCTCATTCGAAGAAATTGGCTGAACTGTATGAGATTTCCAATGGCTTCACACGAAGGGATTGGTAGGTGTAGGATTTTGAGTTGAGCATCACATGGAAATTTTTCCTTAGTATTGCCTCGACCCCCTTTAACAGTACGATGTTTCCTATGACTCAAGAAAGAGAAAAACGAAACTACGAAAACAAAAGTCTTCACGCTTCATGTTCCTCAAATGAATACCAAGTCTTCAAGGTCACACCAAATTCTTCACTTTCAAAGTCTTCAGAAAGTCTTGAGAATATCAAAGTCTTTAGTCGAAGAACTTCATTTTTAGGGGTCGACTTTGTCTGTAAATATCAAACTCCTCATAGACTTATAGACCTGTGTACACTCATAAACACATTAGTCCCTTAACCTATAAGCCTTCAATGCACCAAAATCACTAAGGGGCACTAGATGCACTTACAGGCGATCACCAAACCCGTACACTTTGGCAACCCTTGGGGGCGGTCACCGGTACCCGTCAAATTGCTCGGGGAGATCTCCACAACCTAATTGGAGACCCCGACGCTTGCCCGGAGCTTTACACCCGAGTGATTGAGCTCCGAACACCACCAACTGCCTAGGGCGCCCAAGCACCCAAGAGGAACAAGCTCAAGGGTACCAAGCACCCAAGAGTAATAAGCTTCTCAACTTCTAACTTCCACGTATCACCGTGGAGAACTCAAACCTATGCACCAAATGCAATGGCAAGGGCACACAGAGTGCCCAAGTCCTTCTCTCTCAAATCCCACCGAAGCAACGAATTCTAGGGAGGAAATTGAGAGGAAGAACAAGAAGGAGAACACCAAGAACTCCGAGATCTAGATCCAAGGGGTTCCCCTCACATAGAGGAGAGAGTGATTGGAGGAAATGTGGATCTAGATCTCCTCTCTCATTTCCCTCAAAAACTAGCAAGAATCCATGGAGGGATTGAGAGTTAGCAAGCTCGAAGAAGGTCACCAATGGGGGAAGAACACGAGCTCAAAGGATAAGGTTCATTGGGGAAGAAGACCCCCTTTTATAGTTGGGGAAAAATCCAACCGTTATGCTCACAGCCCGCACCGAGCGGTACTACCGCTCCAAGGAGCGGTACTACCGCTAGGGCGGTAGTAGCCCTTTGAAACACAACAGTGAGGAGGCAAAAAAGCCATAAAAACCGTCGGAGCGGTAGTACCGCTTGACCTCACGGTACTACCGCTAGGGGTAGCGGTACTACTGCTAAGGGTAGTGGTACTACTGCTTGCGAGCGATGCTAAAAAATTACATCCGTGCCTACCACCGCTGGACTTGTGACGAGTTTTTGGTCCTGAGCGGAAGTAGCCACGGAAGTAGTCGCGGTAGTACCGCTCCCAAGAGCGGTACTAAAAAATTACATCTGCAACAGCCCCTTTTAAGGACACCAAAACTGACACAACTTCTGCAAACGGACTCCGAATTCGACGAAACCAAGTTTGTTGGAAAGATAGCGACAAGGGCTAACAAAATCTTGATTGAAATACCAATAAGAAGCAAATGAGAAAAAGCCCAAAAGAAAATGGTGAGAACCCTTCCTCGGATAAGACCGGTAAAACCTCCAACACCGAAAACATCATAGAAGACGCATGCAAACTCCGTTTTCGATGAACTCAAGCTTGTCATCAAGATGACCATAAGCTCTAAGACTGACAAAGAGAACCAAACAAGAACCAAGAAACATGATGCAAGGATGCCATGGTTTGAGCTCTCGACGAATGATACGATCAAGCTACTCACTTGAGAGCCCCCCTTGATAGTACGGCTATCGATCCTATAACCCGGTCTCCCAACTACCACCATGAGACCGGTAAAATAGAAAACTTATCAAGGGAAAACCTTTGCCTTGCACATGATCCACTTGAGCTAGATGATGACGATCTTGTCCTCCTCAAGATGGACCACCTTTCTTGATTGCGTTGGGTCGATGGAGACTAGATGATTGCTCCCCCATACTCCACTATGGGTGAGCCACTCTTCGGCACATCTTCACAAGTCCATTGACACCACAATGGATCGCAAGCTTCAAGCACTTGATCTCTTCATGATGCTCCACTTGAACTTGCAAACAATAATCTTGATGACGATCACCACTTGATGTCATCCTTTCCATGGGTTGTATGATATCTTCCTCTTGACGCAAGCCCATGGACACGTACCTAACCCCACATAGACTCTCACATAGACCATGGGTTAGTACACAATGTGCAATGGACAATGCTTACCATACCATGGGATCACTTGATCCCTCTCGGTACATCTTCTACGCTTTGTGAGTTGATCAACTTGATTCACTCTTGACTTAGTCTTGATCAACCTTGAATCTTTCCAACTCTCTTTGTTTGGATGATGTCTTGAAGGTAAACATGAATGATCACACAATCTTCTTCTTGAAGACATGCTTGCAATAAGCTCAACACTCACATGACCAATCTTTGGATAATTCCTTAATAGCACCTTGGTCAACCCATAAACTCCTTGAAACCAACACATGGACTTCAAGAAATGCCTATGGAAAAATCCTTTAAATATAACTCAATGCAACCATTAGTCCATAGAGAATGTCATCAATTACCAAAACCACACATGGGGGCACCGCATGTCCTTTCAATCTCCCCAATTTTGGTAATTGATGACAATCACTTTCAAGAGAGTTTATATAAGGAATTATGCATCACCATTCAATGCAAAAACCAATAATACATGCGTAGGAGATGCGTATGCTTAGGAACAAACCAAAGCCAGAAGATACAACTCTCTAAACTTCTCCACAAAACTCTCTGAAACTTCTCCCCTATTGGCATCGATTGCCAAAATGGGCTAAAAGCTTAGAAGGCCAATATAAAATGTGTTCCTCCATAAATTGTGTATTTCTCAACAAGAGAGTGGAATGCAATACACATATCCAATAATAAATACTTGGACGAAGACAAACTATATTGAGGCCCAAAGATTGCAAAAGGAACATATGCCACAAAGACATAACAAAGAGAGAAACAAGCAATCAAGCAATCAAAAGATACCAATTGAAGCAAGCTATCAAAAGAAACCAATTGAACCAACTTGGCCAATGATCCTACGTGCCACATGAATGAAGGATAGTATGATAAGAGCAGAGCAGTGTTCTAAAGAAACTAGAGAAGCTCCACATGATTTGTGCACATCAAGAATTTTTGTATTTGGATAAAAAGTGCATAAAATAGGATCATAGCTCCCCCAAAATCAATAGAAACTTACAACAAGTGCAAGAGAGCATATAGGAAACTAAGGCTAGTACTTGCAACAAACACATGGTTGAGCAACAAGTAAGAGAGGCAACTTAAGAGTGGGCTCAACCAAAAAGATGTGTGTGAGTCAAGGCAATGCACTTGAGAAGACTAATGTACAGAAGAGCATTAAGCATCAATAAAGTCTTGAAAGAATGAGGCACACGGTGCAAGGCCTATCATTCCCACACAAAACTAGCAAATGGGTTCACAAGCTTACTAATAAGCATATAGAGAACCTATGCTTGTGACAACCTGCGGTGAAGATAGAAGATGAAAGGCTCATCAAGACGAGGGATACCATTTAAGATGGCAAAAACCTCGTAAAGATAAGCATGAGGAAAATAATCTTCACCACACAAGAGCGCATCAAGATGCAACGATAGAAGACACACACTCAAGGCAAAAGCTTTCACGGAGCCACCAAAGAAATAACATAAGAAAGACAAGGTGGACGTGAAAGAAAGGATATCATCTAGATATGCAACTTCTCTCAAGTGTATAAGATTCTAGGTAGAAGAAATCATGATGATATATATATCTACAAAGAAGGATGTACACCCGAAATAGTTACAACACGAAGGAACAAGATTTCCAAAAGGAAGTCATACATATACCAATAAGATATTTGCTTGGAAGCATAACACATGGCTAGATATGGTCTTACAGTATATAAATGAATTCCTACCACACACCCATCAAAGACATCACAACTAGCAACATGAGATCATCGTTGAGATGCTTTGAGAAAGAAACAAGTATCAAAAGATGGAATGAAAATCATGCTAAGATGCAACCTACACAAGGTTGAATGCAAGAAAAGAATGCATGAAGAGATACTTGTTACCGAGATATCATTGGAAGGATGTAGTAGATACCAATTAAAGGTAGGTAGTAGTTCATTGATCATCCTAGCTTGACTCTAATTAGCACATGATGACACCACCTTCCTTGTGAGTGAGCCAAGCGTCCAATGCATCTCCAATTGTTCCTGGAACAACAACACAAACAAAATGGTACCCAAACTCATTGGTACCAAAGAGTTAGAGAATCAACAATACATAGGACAAACTCCACATAAATATGTGCATATAGATATGAAAATGAATTTCATGCACATCTCATCCAATTTGAGACTTGGTGGAGTTTCCCTTATATATTGGATCAAAGAAGGAAAGCATGCCAAAGAAACTACATGAAGTTAATATGCATGCTCAATACTTTCAAGAACCGATACCAATTGACAAAGAATTACCAAGTGAAGAAGAGATACCAAATGAATAAATCAACACTTGGAGGATATCAAATGAAAGATACATCAAGGAATGAGATATCCAATGATACACGCAAAAAGAAAGATGTCAAACTCCCAAAAGAGAGAATGGTTCCAAACAAACCAAGTGCTCTACAAAGTTTCATGATGGCACAAAGTACCAAAAAGAAACGGTTTGCATTCCACCAACATACACTTGATAAGGATCACAAGGTGAGCGTTCTAAGAAAAATAGGATAGCTCCCCCAAGCATTGTGCATTAAAGAGAATTTGCATTTGAATACAAAAAGCACAAGATGGGATCACCACTTTCACTATATCTATACGAACAATAGACAAGCTCAAGGAAATAACAAGATCCACAAGTGGTATGGAATACAATGGGAGTGGACACAATTCTAGGCACGAGATAAGGCAAATAAAAGCAAAGGCCAATGTAAAGATGATCAATAATTTCTACCACACATAAGTGAGTACCAATTGTCATAAGACAAGAAGTATTTGGAAATAATTACCGTTGGTAGATAGCAAGTATATCCAACATCATCTTCACACCAAACACAAGAAAATTGCAACTTGTAGAGCTAACATGCCACCTAGGAACAAGATAATCTACAATATCAACACTAGGTGACAATATCTCAAATGTACACATTTTCTAGGTTAGTAAAATACATAGCATGTTACTCCCCCATAATGTGATACCAATTAAATTAAACTTAACAAGAGGCAATAAGAGGATCCAACAAGAGATAATTAATGGACTATTTAGAATTTGAATTTCTCATGAGAAGACATACCACATAGTGACTAGATAAGCTTGAAATATCAATACTAGGTGGTATTCCTCATGTACACACATTTATGGGATTGTGAGGTGCACAAAGCATAACACTCCCCCATAATGGGATATTCCATTAATCTCTCACAAGAGCCAACTAAGATACAAACAAGATGCACAAAGGCTCAACGAACGACACACATGCACATGAAGTGCAAACCTGCATACATATACTTGATTACTCAAGATAAGTAATTTGGAGACACAACATATACAAACACATGCAAGGAATAAAACCAAAACATGCAAAGGGGCAAGTAACTTTCAATGTAAACAATTTAAGTACAAGTTACCGGAAGGAGGCACATTGGATATAGTATAGAAACTTGATAACCCAATTGACTTGGCTTGATACAATAAGAATGATGAAGTCCCCTTAATTCTTCACAATGTAGCCAAGTCTCCAATGCCCTCCAACAACACCTATTGATCAAGTTTGAGCTTGTTGGTCCCCAACCAAGTTGGGTTCTAAGAGGTTAGTCACAATAGGATTGGCAACCCAAATGGTTCTTTGCTTGAAACCACTTTGAGTACCAAGAAACTTGGCAAACACATCTCCAACCTTATCCTTCCCAAGAGAATAGATATCATCAATAATAATTGGGTTGGATAAGTTACCACTAGTGCATGAAGAAGCGAGGTGACCTTTCTCACGACATAGGTAGCAACGTCTACTCTTCACTCTCTTCTCACTTGATTTCTCAACTTGAGAAGCATTAGCTTGAGTCTTCTTGGGAAGAGGCCTTTCTTCAACTTGAGGTTGGGTATGAGAATGCACTTGTAGCCGCTTCCCTTGTTGCTTGTCACTAATGGCCTTCTTCTTCAATGGGCAAGATCTAACATGATGCCCTTCGATTTTGCACTTGAAGCAAACAATCTTGGCCGAATTGTTGACTTGTTCTTGGCCCTTCTTCTTGTTCATCTTGGACTTCTTGTTCTTATTGGAGTTGAATCCAAGTCCACCTTTGTCATTGGGGGATTTTTGCACAGTCAAGATATGGTTGAGTGTGGATTTCCCTTCATGACTCTTTTCCAAGTCTTTCTTCAAAGAAGTGACTTGGGCCTTGAGTTCTTTGATTTCCTCTACATGGTTAGTCTCAACACAAGTACTAGAGGAAGTATAAGCTTCATCGTTAGAGCAACAAGGCAAGAAAGCAATTCATCACAAGATGTACCAACATTGTGAGTAGATGAATTACAAGGACTAGCACATGGCAATATAGTATTTTGACTAGAAGTGGTGCTAGTATCCACATGAGGCTCACTAGATGTTACCTTAGCAATCATGGCCTCATGAGCTATATTTAGCACATTATGGGATACTAGAATATCATCATGAGAGCTTGAGAGCTTTTCATGACTTTCTTCCAATTTCCCATAATTGCTAGATAGCAACTCAAGTTGAGTCCGAAGCTCAACATTCTTCTTCAAATGGATGCTTCACAAGTAATAGAGTTAGTAACACAAGCATAATCAATAATAGCAAGAGGAGAAGGCAACTTGGCAAGCTCTTTCGAATATGAAGCTTTAAGTTGTGCATGAGACTCGGTGAGTTTGATGAGCTCACTCTTAATGACTCTTGAGCCATTTTCGAGGTGCCCAAAGTCCTCAAGAAGTTTAGCATGCGCAACTTCAAGCTTCTCATTTTCAGTTTCAAAAACATTGGCCACCTTAAGAGCTCTATCATGAGATTCCTTCACTCTAGATAATTCTAGAGCAAAAGTCTCCTCAAGAGATTCCTTGGTGGTTTGTTCAAGTTCAAGAGCTTGAGAGAGGTCCGCAATCTCATTAGCGTAATCACGCTCATGACCTTCCATTTTTTCAATGGTGACCTCATGCTCCTCGAGATGAGATTCCAACTCCTCAATATATTTCTTGCCCTCAATGGCAATGGACATGATTTCCATGAAGTTGGAACAAGCAATTTTATTTTTATGAAGAGCTTTAAAAATCATTTCCCCCTTAATTTTTAAGGAGGCAACATTATTCTTCTCTTCATCATTATCCTCATCATCATTAGCATTAACATCATGATCAAGGGACATATAGGGGTTCAAAGTAGGAGATACCTTTGAAGCCTTTGCCATAAGGCATAAAGCAATAGATGATGATGTAGGATCCCTTGAAACACCATTTGAGACCACATCTTGTTCAATGGAGTGTTGGGTTTCCTCTACATTGTTAGCACAACAACTCGAGGAAATACATGCATTTTTATCATGGCAACAAGATATAGAAAGCATATCATTATGAGATTTATTCAAACAATTTCTATATGATATGCACGGACTATCAACACAAGCATGTGAAACATGTAAGGTGCACGAAGTGTTAAAGTCCAAAGATGGAGCATTGCAACAAGATAGTGATGAAGAGTCATCAACGATAAGCACAATATCATCATTGCAATGACCAACACTACTCACCATAACATTACCTTTTGGAAATCCACATGTAGGTGAAGTAGAAGAAGTTGAGAAGGCAACACGGCCGGAGGTGGAGGGACAACAATCATCCCCACAAATCTTGGACACACCATATTTATCTTGAAGCTTTGTCCACAACTCATGAGCATCCCGGAACGGCATGAGTTGAAATATAACTACATTGCTCAAAGTATAGAAAAGCACATTAGAAGCTTGAGCATTGAGATAAGAGTTTTTCTCATCCTCTAAAGATAATCTTTGGGGATCCTTTGGAGGAGAAAAACCCATATCTACAATTCGCTCTAAATTTGGGTCCATGACCCTAAAGAGATTAAGCATGCGAATTACCCAAACATCAAAATTTGTGCCATCGAAACTAAGAGTGTCAGAGAATCCTAATCCCCTAGTCGACATCTTTACTCTCTAGGCGGTTAAACCTAACAAAGAGAGACGAGGCTCTGATATCAATTGAAAGATCGTGGATGTCGCCTAGAGGGGGGTGAATAGTCGCTTTAAAATAATTACGGTTTAGGCTTGAACAAATGCGGAATAAACCTAGCGGTTAATTTGACAAGCACAAAACCTACAACAACTAGGCTCACCTATGTGAAGTAACAACTTATGCTAAGCAAGATAAACACTAAGTGATAGCAAGATATATGACAAGAAACAATATGGCTATCACAAAGTAAAGCGCATAAGTAAAGAGATTGGGTAAGAGATAACCGAGGCACGTGGAGACAATGATGTATCCCAAAGTTCACACCCTTGCGGATGCTAATCTCTGTTTGGAGCGGTGTGGAGGCACAATGCTCCCCAAAGAAGCCACTAGGGCCACCGTAATCTCCTCACGCCCTCGCACAATGCAAGATGCCGTGATTCCACTAAGGGACCCTTGAGGCGGTCACCGAACCCATACAAATGGCAACCCTTGGGGCGGTCACCGAACCCGTACACTTTGGCAACCCTTGGGGGCGGTCACCGGTACCCGTCAAATTGCTCGGGGCGATCTCCACAACCTAATTGGAGACCCCGACGCTTGCCCGGAGCTTTACACCACAATGATTGAGCTTCAAACACCACCAACCATCTAGGGCGCCCAAGCACCCAAGAGGAACAAGCTCAAGGGTACCAAGCACCAAAGAGTAATAAGCTTCTCAACTTGTAACTTCCACGTATCACCGTGGAGAACTCAAACCGATGCACCAAATGCAATGGCAAGGGCACACGGAGTTCCCAAGTCCTCCTCTCTCAAATCCCACTGAAGCAACTAATGCTAGGGAGGAAAATGAGAGGAAGAACAAGAAGGAGAACACCAAGAACTCCAAGATCTAGATCCAAGGGGTTTCCCTCACATAGAGGAGAAAGTGATTGGAGGAAATGTGGATCTAGATCTCCTCTCTCTTTTCTCTCAAAAACTAGCAAGAATCCATGGAGGGATTGAGAGTTAGCAAGCTCGAAGAAGGTCAACAATGGGGGAAGAACACGAGCTCAAAGGATAAGGTTCATTGGGGAAGAAGACCCCCTTTTATAGGTGGGGAAAAATCCAACCGTTATGCTCACAGCCCGCACCGAGCGGTACTACCGCTAGGGCGGTAGTAGCCCTTTGAAACACAACAGCGAGGAGGCAAAAAAGCCAGAAGAACCGTCGGAGCGGTAGTACCGCTTGACCTCACGGTACTACCGCTAGGGGTAGCGGTACTACTGCTAAGGGTAGCGGTACTACTGCTTGCGAGCGGTACTAAAAAATTACATCCGTGCCTACCACCGCTGGACTTGTGACGAGTTTTTGGTCCGAAGCGGAAGTAGCCACAGAAGTAGTCGCGGTAGTACCGCTCCCAAGAGCGGTACTAAAAAATTACATCCGCAGCAGCCCCTTTTAAGGACACCAAAACTGACACAACTTCTGCAAACGGACTCCGAATTCGACGAAACCAAGTTTGTTGGAAAGCTAGCGACAAGGGCTAACACAATCTTGATAGAAATACCAATAAGAAGCAAATGAGAAAAGGCCCAAAAGAAAATGGTGAGAACCCTTCCTCGGATAAGACCGGGAAAACCTCCAACACCGAAAACATCATAGAAGACGCATGCAAACTCCGTTTTCGACGAAATGAAGTTTGTCATCAAAATGACCATAAGATCTAAGACTCACAAGGAGAACCAAACAAGAACCAAGAAACATGATGCAAGGATGCAATGGTTTGAGCTCTCAATGAACGATACGATCAAGCTACTCACTTGAGAGCCCCCCTTGATAGTACGGCTATCGATCCTATAACCCGGTCTCCCAACTACCACCATGAGACCGGTAAAATAGAAAACCTATCAAGGGCAAACCTTTGCCTTGCACATGATCAACTTTAGCTAGATGATGACGATCTTGTCCTCCTCAGGATGGACCACCTTTCTTGATTGCGTTGGGTCGATGGAGACTAGATGATTGCTCCCCCATACTCCACTATGGGTGAGCCACTCTTCGGCACATCTTCACAAGTCCATTGACACCACAATGGATCGCAAGCTTCAAGCACTTGATCTCTTCGTGATGCTTCACTTGAACTTGCACACGGCAATCTTGATGACGATCACCACTTGATGTCATCCTTTCCATGGGTTGTATGATATCTTCCTCTTGACGCAAGCCCATGGACACGCATCTAACCCCACATAGACTCTCACATAGACCATGGGTTAGTACACAAAGTGCAATGGACAATGCTTACCATACCATGGGATCACTTGATCCCTCTCGATACATCTTCTACGCTTCGTGAGTTGATCAACTTGATTCACTCTTGACTTAGTCTTGATCAACCTTGAATCTTTCCAACTCTCTTCGTTTGGATGATGTCTTGAAGGTAAACATGAATGATCACACAATCTTCTTCTTCAAGACATGCTTGCAATAAGCTCAACACTGACATGACCAATCTTTGGATAATTCCTTAATAGCACCTTGGTCAACCCATAAACTCCTTGAAACCAACACATGGACTTCAATAAATGCCTATGGAAAAATCCTTCAAATATAAATCAATGCAACCATTAGTCCATAGAGAATGTCATCAATTACCAAAACCACACATGGGGGAACCGCATGTCCTTTCAACCTCCCTTTCATGCTCAACAACGGGTTCAGTCGGCTCCTGACAGACAGGTTCCGGGTCTACCCCCATAGTTGTCATGGGTGGAGTTGCAAATGGTAGTGAGAAAAATGGCTCCTGAATCATCGGATTAGGTGCATGCACCCTGTTCTCCTCAAGATCAATTTTCCGAGCTACCAAGCTCCCCCTCATCATTTCGTCCTCTAAGAAGACAGCATGTCTCATTTCTACAAACTTTGTATATCTGTCTGGGCAGTAGAAACGAAAACCCTTTGATATGTCTAGATAGCCAATGAAGTGGCAACTCACTGTTTTGGGATCTAACTTTGCAATGTTTGGATTAAACATTTTGGCCTCAGTAGGGCACCCCCACACCTTGAAGTGTTGTAGGGAGGGCACCCTTCATGTCCATAGCTCGTACGGTGTTTTGGGCACCGACTTGCTTGGTACTCTATTGAGAATGTGAATGGCGGTTTTAAGCGCCTCCATCCATAATCCCAATGGCAAGTTGGAATAACTCATCATCTGCGCACCATATCCATAAGTGTACGGTTGCGCCTTTCAGCTACTCCATTTTTTGAGGCTCGCCCGGCATTGAATCTCGGGCTACTATGCTAGTCTCCTGCAAGAACTTCGCAAAAGGTCCAGGGACTTGGCCATATGGAGTGTGCCGACCGTAGTACTCTCCCCCACGGTCGGACCTTACTATCTTTATTCTTTTGTCATGCTGATTTTCAACTTCAGCTTTGAATATTTTAAATTTATCCAACGCTTCCGATCTTTCTTTGATTGGATAAATATAACCATAGCGAGAGTAATCATCTGTGAATGTTATGAACGAGTCATATCCATCCACGCTTTTGACCGGAAATGGTCCACAAATGTCAGTGTGGATGATTTCTAGTGTGCATGTGCTATGGATTGCACCTTTTTTGATTTGTTTTATATACTTTCCTTTAATGCAATCTATGCATTGTTCTAAGTCTAAGAATTCTAACGGAGGAAGAATTTCACTTTTGACTAATCTTTCTATTCTCCCCTTCGAAATATGGCCCAAGCGACAGTGCCATAATTTTGATGAGTCGAATATTCTCTTTCTTTTCTTTTGTTCTTTATTCGATGCGGAAACATGTTCATTCACATTGCATACAAAATGCACTTTTTCACGAAGTGATAACAAATAAAGCTCATCGTGTAGTAAAGCATCACCCACATAAGCATTATTATACCATATGGCACACTTGCCATGTCCAAAATAACACCCATAATTATCTTTGTCCAAACATGAAACGCTAATTAAGTTTCTATTACATGAAGGAACATAAAGAACATCTCTAAGTAGAAGCTTGAATCCATCAGCTAACTTCAAGGAGATGTCGCCGACAGCTTCAACTTCCGCTTGAATTCCATTTGCTACTTCAATTCCTTTTTCTCTTCTTAGTATAGTCCGGGTCGAATGGAATCCCTGTAAACAATTTGCAACATGAACAGTTGCTCCTGAGTCAATCCACCAAGTAGATTTCGAAAACTGTGTGTACAAGGATTCATTAACTAAGGAAACAATGTTGTTACCTTGCTTTGCCATTAAGGACTTCAGCCAAACAGGGCAGTCTTTCTTGTAATGCCCGGTCTTCTTACAGTGGAGACAAGTGTCTTTGTCCACTGGGAAAGGTTGTTGCTGACGCTAATGCTGATAGGGAGCTTTTCCTTGTGGCTTTGAAGGAGAACTTTTGTTGTTTTGATTGTAATTCTTTTTCTTGTGATCCTTCACATAGTTGAGTGAACCACCATGTGAGGCTTTGAGTCTGTCCTCTTCTTGGACACACATTGCTATTGTCTTTTCAATGTCCCATGTTCTAGGTGACATATTGTAGTTTACAACAAAAGTTTCAAACTCCTTTGGCAGTGAAGCCATGACCAGGTGGACCAGAGCTTTGGTTTGATCTCCAGATCCTCATCCATGGGCTTTAGCTTTGCTGCCATATTGCTCATCCCGAGGATGTGCTCTCTTATTCCATGACTACCAATTGTAAGGCGTTACGCCACCAGTTGCTCTAACACCTGGGTGGCATATATCTTTGAAGAGCCAGTGAGCTGGCTCTTTATCTTTGTAAGCAACTCCCCTGCGGAAGTGCACTCTGCAATGGAGCCCACAATGGTGCTCTCAATTGTATTCTTTATAAATGCCATGCACTTTTTGTTTGCATTGACCCATTTTTGGTTTTCTATGATGTATGCCATCTCCAAAGGAGCATAATCCCCCCTCTTTTTAGCCCACGCAGCATCATCATCAGTGGCCTCTCTTACTGGCTCTGTAGGTCTGACCGGCTGTGGTTCATCCACAACCCAGTCCAGGTCAGCAAGGACAAATGCCAGGTCAACTTTCTTCCTCCACTCAGTGTGATTATCACCTCTGAGTGTCGGAACATCTTTTAGGCAACTCATCAAGTGAAAGCCTCCTGAAATCACAATTTAGGTGACATCAATATAACAATCATATGCATTAATCTAACATTGGTCAAATTAAACATACAATTGTCCATGCAATTAAATATATATTACCGTTGGGCAAAATATTACTCCCTCCGTCCGAAAATACTTGTCATCAAAATGGATAAAAAGGGATGTATCTAGAACTAAAATACATCTAGATACATCCCCTTTTATTTATTTTGATGACAAGTATTTCCGGACGGAGGGAGTAGAAATAAATGCACCTTTAAATTTCAATAATAAAACATGATCATGTTATTAACAACGTTGGTCATAAAAATAACATAATCATTTTTAATAATCACTTTAACATGCTCTTAAAAACATAATTCTATCTAAACTTTTATTTTCTTTGTAAAAGAGCACTATTAATTATTTACGCAACGGTAAAAAATGAATAAAAAATCATGAACTTTTTACGCTTTACAGAAACTTTTCTTTGACCGAATAAAAAATCATGAACTTTATTATTTTCTTTATAAAAATTCATGAACTTTTCTTTTCAGAATTTTTTCTATTCTTAAAACAAAAATTAGCAGCAGCGCAGTCTAGCGCGCGTGGCCCGCAGCGGAAAAAAACGACCCACGGCCTTCCCTGCGCGGCGTGGCGCTCCAGCTGGCCTAAACTCGGCCTAGGCCGCCCGCGGCTGAGGCCTCGGCCCAGCTTGCGCGGCAGCGCCCGCAAGCCTCAGCTGCCACTTTCGGCCCAACAGGCCCGGCTATGGCTAGGGTTTTAATCGCGGCCGTTCACCGCGATCGGACGACCATGCAAGTGTTGCGGTCGAACAAAACAACCAATTGCGACGCACGGGAAAACCCCTAGGCCATTCTCTCCTTCCCTCTCGCGTGCCGCTCGGCTTCTCCGCCTCTTGCTCCGCGGCGGCGGTTTCTCTGTCGCCCGGCCACCGTGACGGCGCCGGTCGCTGGCGACGGCGGCGGAAAGCCACCGCGCCCCTCGAGCTGGCTTCTTTTCCTCCCTCTGTTCCTTTCTCGCCTGGTCGCTCCTCTCTCGCCCGCAACGCCCGGATCTGGCTCCTCAAGCCACGCCGGCGCGGCGAGCCAGGGCGGAGCGGCGAGCTGGGGCCGGTCCCCTGCGAGCCATCCACTTCCCCCTCCCTACTCTTTGCCTTTCTCTGTTTCACCCCTCTCCAACCACCACTTCTCCAGAGAGAGAGAGAGGCAGCTGCCGCGACGGCGACCTAGATGGATGGAGCGGTTGCGCCCCTGCCGACCCCTTTGCCGGTCGTGTGTTCCCTTTGCGGTGAGCGCGCCGCCGTCGAATGGATCGGTGGTGGTGCTCTTTGCCCCTGTGGGGTGGGTTCTTCGTCCGACGCCTCGGCTTGCCGATGCGCGTCCGGATCGAGAGGAACATGTGCGGCCATGACGGAGGCACAACTTTTCTTTGAGATTTCTTTGCCCTTCTAGGGTTCTTTGGGGGGAGGGATTTCTTTCTGTGATTTCTTTTCAAGCGAAAAAGTCTAACCCGATCTGGCTGATACCATTGATAGAGTGCTCTGGGTCGGGTCGGTTAGATCATTCCGGTGAACCTACCTTCTGCTTGTCCAGATGAGCTCGATCCAGCGCCGGCCATGGTGAAGTAGAGGCTAGTGATGGCAGAGAGATGGCGGCGGTGGTGTGCTTCCCGTGAGCACCGCGCTAACCCTACATTGGTAGGGATTGTAGGTGGGGACTGTGGCAGCGATTAAACTCGTAAGTCGTGCCCCGGCCCCCACCTCTGTTTATATAGCGCGGGTCACAGGGGCCCACCAACCATGGTTTAGTTGGGCGCCCCCGATCAGGGCGCGAGTCAGGGGCCCGTTCGACCCGTTGGGTTCGAACGGGAGAGAGATCAACCTAACAGGCGGGATTTCAGCGCTGACGAGGGTCGCCAGAGTAGCAGGGCGATGCGGGATTTCATTTTTCCGTTCATTGGAGCAGCGGACCACCGGCAACGCGAGTTCCAATGGCGGCATTGTGGCACAGGGGCTGCGCGGCTGTCTTCCTACTTTTGCTCTAGGGTTGCTAGTTGGACTGAATATAGTCATTTGGGAAGATTTTTAGGGATCCAAACTTATATTTTTTAGTAAAGTTGGTTTTAGGGGATCTGCCAGCTAGTGCTTAACTCCCTGTTGACACCCAGTTTTGGCATGGTCAAGAACTTAATTAAGATGACCTCAAATGGAGAAGTGGTCTACATAAAAGGTTTCTGTATTATCGACATGAACATCTTCGAAGTTTGGGCCATCGCTATCTGATCTCATCTCGATGGCCGAAACTATACTCGAAGTACTCAGATTTTGTATTCAGAGTATTATTCGGCCCATTAAGCCTCCAAGATGGCCTCGTATGAAAAATCTTTCTACACTAATTGTCTTCGCCTCATCGAAACGGTCGATTTTGATATAAAAATCGTCCCAATTCAGGTTCGTATGCAAAAGTTACAGCCATCCGAATACAGCTCTATCACGAGCCAAAAGTGGCGCGCCCCACCAGACACCCTGTCTGATGGGTAGCGTGAATAATAGCCTGTTTTGCGCGAGCGATTTGTCCCTCAAGATGACCTCTGATAAAAAATGTTCAACATAAAGTTGTTCGTCTCATCGAAACGGTCAAGATTGCTTTTGGGCTCGTTTCCATCCGAGATCGTTTACCACCTCAAAAATTACCCGCAAGGTCTAGCCAGTTTAAACCGAATAGTTTTGGAAAGTTCGGACAAAACCAATCCGAATTTGACTAGGGTTTTGGACGTGAATCCAAGCCTTTTCCGGAAAGTCCAGCCATCTTTTATATACCTAAGGGGTGACGGCTGATCGAACAACACACAATCGAACAAATCATCTACCACTTTTTATCTTTTATCTTTTCTCTTTAACCCTAGTTCTTCTTCTTCCTCGTTCTTCATCTGTTTTTCTTATTGCAGGGCAGCGAACCTCGACGCCCTAGAGGCGGTCAGGCCGACCTAGGGCAGCCCATAGCCGCCGCGCGCCCCGACGGGGTCCCTTCCGGACGTGTGGGGCTTCGGGTCCTCAAAAGCACCCGCCGGATTGTCTTGCGTACTGCGCTTTCGGTGGGTCTCCTTCGGCGTGAGCTGCGGTGCATCACCCCCGGTGTCGAGGGTACACGGTGACGTGTTCGTGTGCGAACACTCCCTAAAACTCATTTTTGCTCCTCAAATATAGGTTTTCGAGAAGCTTCTTATTAACTTTGCTCTAATCAAAAAACAATCTTACCTACATCATTTCAATTGTACAGGATTAGCTATGATATCAGTGACATTGTTACATGTTAACAAGGACAAGATGGACCCAACTAATCAGGTACATGAGCCCAGCAATGAAGACAGCTGCTTCCCCGGACAACCCGAGACCAGACTCAGCCGCCAGGACTCCATTTCAAGACCTTCCGATGACCCGATTCAACCAATCCACAGGCACCACAGAAAGTAGAAGCCGAGTACTACCCGGTCGCCATCATCGACGGCGGAACAGTAAACCCCTTCCCGAATTGAGCAGGAAATTCGCAGACACTGTCGCTGTTCCGCCGTTCCTTTCAGTTTCCGAAGCAGCCGAGTGTTACCGAAGCCGCCGGGCGCAACGGCGGCCAGCGAGGCGGCAGGACCGGCCCGTCGGCGAACTCGCGGGAGCCTACGGAGCCGAAGAGTTTACTGCTGATCAACCGTATGATCTGTAGTCGTAAAACCCTGCCGGATCGGTGACCTCCAACATCCTAGCGATCTCCTCCAAGTACCCCTCGACCTTGTAGAAATCGTTCGCGGCGACGGCGTGGCTATGGTCATTCTGCTGTTTCTGCTCCGGCACCGGCGCGGCGGGTGCGGCGTTCCATTGCCCCTGGAACTGCTGGTTGTGCATGGCGTCCCTGTAGAAGAAGTTGCCGTTGTCCACCGTGCCCGTCTGACTGACGTACTGTTGCTGCTGCTGGTGCTCCTGCTGGGGGATGCACGGAGCGGCGGGTGCCGGAGCCTGCAGGCAGTTCATGTATTCGTCGCTGGCCTCGGACGACTCAAAGCTCCCCGTGTTGGAGCCCGAGTCGGCCGCGGTGATGGCGATGGATGGCGCCGGCGCCGGCCTCCATGGCTGCTGCTGCTTCCGGTAGGTGATGGTCCTCCTGAAGATCCTGCAGATGGTCCACACCTCCTGCATTTCCAGGTCACACGTCAGAGGGTCAATGTTACACTCACAACGCACCACATCATAAGTGCCACGGACAGTGATTTTGTGTGGAAGTGGAATGCACTCGTGGACTACTTACCGCTTCCTGCATGCTCGGGGAGGCGTTGGCGGCGGCCGGCGGGAGGCGGAACTCGTGCATCATCCAGTCAGTCTTGGTGCCCTTGCCGGCGCTGCCGCGGTAGTAGACGAGGGACTTCTTCAGCCCGACGGACACGCCGGAGCCGGAGCCGCCGGCGGAGTAGATGGGCCGGTCGATGCCCGTGGCCTTCCAAAAGCCAGATCCGGTCACCCGGTTGGGCCGGATGCTGTTCCGGTACTTCCTCCCCCTGAGGCAGAAGAAGTACCACTCTTTCTCCCCACCAACCGTGCTCGCCTCTGCATAATTTCCAAGTCAGATAGAAAGTCTTTGTCCCAGAAAAGAAATTGCACTTGATCAAGCCATGGGCCATGGCGCACGATGATGCATGGAGAGAAGGAACGTACTGGGGAGATCCCACGGGTCGTGCTTGTAGATGTCCATCTCCCGGATGACCTCGATGCGGAGCGACTTCCTGGCCACCTTGCGGCGGAGGTAGAAGGTGACGAGCTCCTCGTCGGTGGGGTGGAACCGGTACCCCGGCAGCACCACGTCGTCCTCCTCCTCCTCGTCCCCGGCGCCGCCGAGCACCACCTCCCCGTCTCTCGTTGCCTTCTCCATCGCCAACTCCATGGCGCTCATCTTCGCCTTGGCCACCATCGTTTATACGTCTTGCTTGCTGCTGCTTCTCTGCCTAGTTCTTGTATGGATCTTGTTCCTTGTGTCGTGCATATGCCTTGTATATATATATAGGAAGCGCTTGGTGGCCTTGGAGCTAAGTAGATGAAGTTGCTTAGTCTGACTTCTCCCGCCACACAGCAGATCTTGAGGAATCTTCTTCACAGCAGCTTACTCTGCAAGGATGTTAATTTGCTTGCGCCAATGAGAAAGCTTACTGCGTACATAGTAGCTTATTATAACATGCAAAGTACACGCAACTTGGCAACCCGATCGATAGAGAAGTCCTTTTTTTAACATAAGTACAAGTACAGACACAAGCGCTCGTATATACGCACATACACTCACCCCTATGAACGCATATATACACATCGGCCCTACCTCCTTAAGCACCTCCAAGAGACTGAGACGGTATATCATTTTGAGCTTGACACCAATGCCCGTCACCTGCCTCCGGCACCACCACAACAACCACTGAAAAAAAGAATGATGAATCACCTCCTCACCTGAGCTCGACATTGCTCCATCGCTGATATGCAGCTTTGGGGACCTCCAAGGTGGCTCACCAAAATTGAAGTCTTTGTCGTTGAGCGAATCAGACCGGGGCAACACCCCGGTCTGATTCGTCATCGAACTCCAAATCTGACACCCCACCACGACTAAAATGCCGAAGGAGGAAACCATACATGTCATCCACGAACCACGAGCCCAGCAAATGCTCGGTCTTCCAGATGTTGTCGATACAGACCACAATCTGCATCCGCTTCTGGACTACCTCCCAAGCTCCGCGCCGACGCGGGAGCAAACACCGTCGAAACGAGAGAGCCCGAGGACACATGCCGCCGCAGCCACGCAATCCTTGCTTGAACAAACTGGTTTCCAAATCCATCCCCAACCATATGACCGATGGCCTCATCAGGGAAGGATCTGAAGAATCATTACTCAGCGCTGTTATCGTCGCCGCCAAAGCAAAGACAAGGAACAACCTAAAAACCTAGACTACGAGGGAGTAAAAATGATCCACACGCATGGATCCTGCGACCCCCATCACCACCGACGACCGAGATCGCCGGCGGAGGGGAGCCGCCGGAGAACTGCGTTGGAAGATCGGCCTCCCCTGGCGGCGGCTAAGGTTCCAGCGCCAGGGACGAGAGGATAGTTAGGCAGGACAATATACGTGTGTCCACCATAAGTAGATGGGAAACTAATCAAAGGCATGAGCTCCCTCCGTTCCTTGATATAAGGTGTATAAATTTTTGAAAAAAAGTCCGAAATATAAGTTGTATTGCATTGTATCACTCGTTTGGATAATTTTTTTAGGGATTTGATTACATTTCCTTATATCATGTAAGCTCCTCTATTTTCTCATGTCAATTAGTCATGTGTAATCTTACTCAAAACTTATGAAATTTTGCCTTCACGTGTGTTCTTTAATTTCCGTGCCAAAAACTATACACCCTATATCTAGAAACAAAGGGAGTATTACATAGCCTCTGACTGGGTCCTCTGATATGAGAGAAAGGAATATGTGCGAACGTATTGGGTTTTGTTGGTGTCCGAGGGTAGATCTTATAGAGACACAAAGAGATATCTTGGTTGGACGATTTCTTTCTTATTTCTTTTGTGATGACGCATGCGATGCTGCCAAGTGCTAATCAAGTACCACAGGACTATTGGATCGACTGTACTCTCTCTGACTTGGCATGATGTTATGCATATCAACTGCAAAAATAATCGGGATCAACCTGTGGTTGGGATGGTTAGATGGACAGTGGTATCCTAACTCACCAGGGTTCAAATCTCAAGATGATATGCCAGCTCAGCCTCTTGGAGGTGTTCATAAAGGTAGAGTGTAAGTCCGTGTGTTCATAAGGTGAGTGTATACGTGTTTATATGAGCGCTTGCGTCTGTATTATATTAAAAAAACTGCAAAAATAATCGCACGGTGCTGAGCTGAATCGGGTAAGAAAGAAGAAACGTTTGGGGGGAAATCTGGAGGATTAGGGGAGCAAAGTAAAGTAGTTGGTTGTTTTTGGATAAAAAGAAAGGTGGGTTGTAGTAAGTCATTTTTTTTAACAGACACGGCCCAGAAGGCCCTAGATATTTATTGGATAAACATGAAAGCACATATTACAACAGAGACCCAAAAGAAAACTGGAACTACTAAACAGTCCCTGAACTTTGCGAAAAGGACCCCGAACAGAGGAAAGGAAACGCGATCGGTCCTATTCTGCTCCTCGGCGGAAAACATCCGGCCGGCACCGGGGACGAGACCACTTGGGCCGACGAAAGCTCCATAGCACCACGCCATAGACTTCATGGAAGAACAGAGTTGCCTCCCTTTAGGCTTCATCGCCGGGAGGAATTTGAATGACCGCCCTTCGGCCAGAAGAAACAGAGGCGAGTCGGCGAGAGCAGGCCATCGACCGCCGCAGCAGGCGCCATCGCTTCGCCAACAAATCATCCACTGCTGATGGTCCACAGCCCGATCCGCAACATCCCAACCTGCAAGCTCTAGAGCTGCAAGCGTCGGCCACCTCTTCGCCATCGCCATGATGGCCTCCGATGCAGGGGAAAGCAGCAAGATCCTCCGCCAGATCAGGGGCATCGAGCTTATTACCAGGGACACTAGAGTGGATCCAGTCGGCAGCAGCAAGTCCTCCATCACCACCACCTTAAGAACCGACTCCAGTAGCCACCGCACGCGGCTCGCCCGCGCCGGCGATCCAATCCGCATCGGCATCACGCCAAGCTCCGGCATAAAGCCAAACTCCACTAACGAAACATCACAACTACAACTAGTATGTACACAACAGCTGCGGGCACCTCCCCCATCTTCTCTCCAACCGGCAGCGCCCGGGATCGGGCGGAGCTCCAACTCGCACCTCGAGCCGCCTCCCTTTTCTCCTCTCTCGAACAGTACCCGGGAGAATGGGTCAGACCTAGTAAGTCGTTTTGCTAAGCGCTAAAACAAACCATGGATGGTGGAAAGAAGCAGGATATGTATGTAGCATCTGTGGACGGTGGAGCAAATGTGAGCAATGCTGCGATGACACGTACACATGTGTTTTTTTTTTTTTGCGGGGACATACACATGGGTTATATTCAAGAAGGCGACGGATTAATGTCGGTTCGGCTAAGTATGCTCGTGTTGCCTTTTTTTAACTATGCCCTATTACTCCTTCCCACTAGTAGAAAAGGGGGCAATGGCCCAGGACAGTTCAGCCCATTAGTCCCGGTTCAATCCAGAACCGGGACCAATGGAGCTATTTGCCCCGGTTCATGAGCCCAGGGGGCCGGCCGGGTCACGTGGGCCCTTGTTCCCGGTTGGTGGCTTGAACCGGGACCAAAGGCTTCCCTTTAGTCCCGGTTCATGCCACCAACCGGGACCAATAGTGGTGCCTATATATACCCCCTCGCGCAAGAGCAGAGCACACTGCTTTATTTTTTTTGGCCGAAGAGGAGAGGGCTTTGTGGTGCTCTAGCTCACCTCCTATGCACACTAGGTGTTCGATGGAATGCCCGAGCCACACTACTTAAGGTTTCTCCTCTCCAAACTCGACCGCCAAGCTCCATTTTCCTCAATATTTATTTAGGTTTAGCGGTCCGTCACGCCCCGTAACCGTCTTCATCATCGTCGATCACCCGCGCCGATCTCATCGCCGGCACCACCGTGGTGAGCCTCTTGTTCTTATCTTCTTTCTGAAAGAAAAAATATTCTTACTTGTATGTTTAGATAGATACTTGTATTATTTTCTTACTTTTATTATTGCATCTTATATAGTGCGATGGTTTTGGTATCCGCCCCCGTCGGCCCTCGTCCTGTCTATGATTTGGATGTGGTATACACTACTGGAATCAGCTACTTTGCCATCTGCCAGCTCTTTGCCGTCCGCTAGCGGACGGCAAATAAGCTCTTTGCCATCAGCTACCCAAAAAGCGGACGGCAAAGAACTGGCTGATGGCAAAGACAAAGGGTACCATCAGCGATTCTTTGCCGTCCTTCATGGGCAACAAAGATTCGTTACCGTCGGCTAGCGGACGGCAAAGAGGAGGGCCCCAACGACGAGTTGCAAAAAAAACCTAACGGGAGGCCCTCTTTGCCGTCCGCTAGCGGACGGCAAAGAGCAAGAAGGCGGACGGCAAAAGGGTGGCGGGCGGCAAAGAGGGAGGGCCCCACATGCGTTAACGGGCGCGCCCCACCTCCTCTCTCTCTTTCTCTCCCACCTCTCGCCAGCCCCTTCGCACCACCGCCGCCGCCCAGCGCCCCCGCCCGTCGCCCCACCCGCCCGCCACCCAGCGCGCCCGCTGCCCCCGCCCTGCCGTCTGGCGCCGCCACGCCCAGCGCCCGTCACCTCCGCGCCCGCCGCCCGGCCGTGCCAGCGCCGCGCCGAACGCCCGCCCGTCCTCCGCCGCCCAGGCCGCCTCCACCGCCGCCACCGGCGCCCCGCCCGCTGCCCCGCCGCCACCCGTTTGGCGCCGCCACGCCCGGCGCCCGTCACCTCCGCGCCCGCCGCCCGGCGGGCCAGCGCCCGCCGCCCAGTGCCGCCCGCCCCCTCCTTCGCCGCCCAGGCCGCACCACCCCCTCCTCCACCCTCGCTGCGGTGAGTCTCTTCTTCCTTTTTTTTTCCTTTTTCTGTTTTTTAGTTTTAGGTTTATGTTTAGTTTTAGGTTTATAGGTTTAGTTTTAGTTTAGTATTAGGTTTAGTTTTAGTTTAGTATTAGGTTTAGATTTAGAAGAGGAAGAAGAAGAAGAAAAGAGAGGAGAGGAGGAGAAGAAGAAGAGGAAAAAGGAAAGGAGGAAGAAGAAGAAGAAGAAGAAGAAGAAGAAGGAAAAAAAGGAAGAAAAGGAAAAGGAGGAAGAAGAAGAAAAGGAAAAAAGGAAGAAAAGGAAAAGGAAGAAGAAGAAGAAGACACCCCGACCCCGAGACCCCGACCCCCACCCCGACCCGGCACCCCGACCCCGAGACCCCGACCCCGACCCCGACCCCGACCCGACCACGGTACCCAGACCCCGACCCGACCCGACCCCCGACCACGGTACCCAGACCCGACCCGGCACCCGACACGACACCCGACGAGACCCGACCCGACACCCCGACCCGACCCCGACCCCGACACCCCGACCCCCCCATGGCTGACCCGACACGACCCGACACCCCGACCCCGAGCCTGACCCAACACCCCGACCCGAGCCTGACGGACACCTGACCCGACACCACACCCGACCCGAAACAACACCCCGACACCGACACGGCACTACCCGACATCGACACGACACCCGACCCTGACTTCAAACAGCACCCGACCCGACACGGCACCCCGACACCGACAGGACACCCCGACCACCGACACCTCCCGAAAAGGTGTTCTTTGGCCTTCCAGAGGCCGACGGGGTCATATATTTGTGAATTATTAGTTAGGTCATATATTTTTCGATTATTAGTAGTGTCAGGTATTACATTTTTTTATGTTGTACTTGATGATGATACACTTAAGTGATACACATATTATTATTCATGTCGGTCTTTTTATGTTGTACTAATTTCGTTTACTGTTTGTCATGGCAGGTGTTGAAAGATGGTGGGCGCTGGTCGGGAGCGTGGTCTGAGGTCTTCCATTCCAGACGCACCTCTCCGGGCGTTCTTTGGACAGTATGGCCACACCGCGGGCCCTTCTTCGTCGACCGCGGTGCCCGGCGAGGGACGAGGTAGGAAGAGAGGAGGTAGGGCACGTGGTCGTGGGAGAGGAGGTAGTGACTGCTCTGGCGCCTTCCTTGCCGCCACCCCCAGCTGTTTCACCCGAGCACGTGACTGCTAGGGTGGACTCGTCCGAGGAGGAGGCTACACGGACTCCGGTCCACGAGCCTCCGGTCCACGGGTCTTGGGCCTCGAGTTCAGCCCACGTGACCCCCGAGGAGCACACGTCTGGATGGGGTACCTGGCCGGATCAGCCCGAGGAGCCGAGTGGCCATGCTGATGATGGCGGGGAGCCGACTGATCTTGAGGAGGAGGGGGGCACCGTCTTGCAGGTTTGTTCTAGACGGCTCCCGTCCGTGCCGGTGACCCGCGAGCAGAGGTGGTTGATTTTCCCTGATGGGGAGAGGTACGTAAGTGCATTTAATATTTTTGTACCTTGTGCATTCACGTTTTTTCAAAGAACTAATGCATTGGCCTTGTCATGCTGCAGAGGTTGGGACCACCATCATAGTGTCCGCCGGCCCAACTCCGTCCTTGGAGTTCTTTGCCGGCAAAACTTCCCGGGGTTTGTCACGTTGCCTGGTGAGGGTCGGCTTCCAGAGCTTGGATTGAGCTGGGAGCACTACGTGGCTGCCCCGGCCCCGCCGGATGAGATTATCGACGGTGTCGTGTAATGCGACACGAGGCGCAGACATGGTGATCGAAAGTTCGGGTAATTTCTCCTTTACACATTTAAAAATCTTCAACTAGCTAGTTATTAATTGTACTAATCAATATTGTCTCATTTGATTGCAGACATTCTACAGGTGTGAGGAGGGATACGAGGAGGGCGGCACATGTTATCGAGAACGTGCAGCGCCTACTCGAGAACTTACGGCACGAGGCTCGGAGTGCAGGCTGTTCGAGACTACTACGCCTATGCGTGGTATCAAGAAGACCAAGCGGCGTGCGATAAGTTCCTGAGTAAGGAGCGATACATGAAGGTAATTCTTAAGGCCTTCTCTACTTAAGTTCCTTCATTTAGTAATTCTTAGCCGTAGCGCTCAAGTTTCTATTTGCTAACTTAGGCGCCTCCGAGATGGTGTGCGGATCGGATGGATTGTTGGGAGGTGTTGGTCGATGAGTGGTGCTCAAAACAATGGCTAGCCATCAAGGCAGCTCCAACTTATATCAGTTCGGGCGCAACTGGGTATGTGGTTTGCTTCATGATTCATGCAATTCATTCATCATGCTAGCTTGAGCCCTTTAATTACTAATTTTCATTGTTTCTCTCTTTCGAGCACGCTACAATAAGGCGGATAAGGTGCAGAGGTGTACGACCTGTATGCCATGGCCCACTTGCCTCTTTCAAGAAAGTCAAGGCTTTCTCTCGGTCGACCTCCATGATGCAAACAACTTCACCAACATCTCCTCCCACAACAAGCTCGTGAGATATAGAGATGAGGGAAGGCGAGAAAGGGGAGGACTTTAACCCGAGCTGTGGTCCCATTGATCCAGAGCTGTTGATGATATCTGGTGGCGGGAGGTCCCATGGCTCCATAGCCATTGGAGATGGACTTATCCGTTGTCCTAGCACTCTCTCGGAGATCAAGGCGCGCCCGATCGAGCTCCGCTCTGAGATAAGGCCTCGTGAACGGCGGTGCAACTCGCCATCAAGGTTAGTGATACATACTCAGTTATCTTTCTCCATTACATTGTGTGCGCTTCCATCAATGATTATGAATGGTCATGTGAGTGGTGTTGCAGGCTGCTATCTGAGTGAGAGAGATAGAACGGAGAAACTTGGCGGAGGCGGCGGAGAGGCAGCGGGAGTTGGAGGAGAGGGCGACAAAGATGATGGAGGAGGAGAGGGCACGGAATGACATGCGAGGCAAGGGCCATGTACGAGCTCCTTGTGGTAAGTTTCTTCTGCAGATTAGCCAAAACATTCATGTAGTGTTTGTCTCATTACTAACTAGTATGACTGAGTCGTCAAAACCAAATGTGCGATTGTGTGCGAGAAGACAGGTCGGACCGCTCACCGATGCCGTGATTACTCCCCGGGACCACGGTGAGTTTTATTTGAATGGACATTACTTGCTAGTCTTAACATTTGAGTGTCATCATGCTAACAAGACATTGGAAATGATCTTTGGTGCAGCGTAACTCGGACAAGCATCATACGATCCTTCTCCGACTCTGAGCCACGAGCCACCCCGCTCCTACACCTCCTGGATCTTGGTAAGTTTATCTAGTGTTTTGCTTAACACATGCATAAAGACCTAGACTTAGCTTTATTTCCTCCAATGCTTACCATAATGACCTAGACTTAGCTTCTTCTCCTCCAAAATGACTTAATAAGCTTCTTGACCTCCAAAACCATCCATTTTACCTAAGTTAGCTCTAAAGCGATCTGTACTTAGCTTACTTATGTCAAAAATTGCATAATTAGCTTAGTTAGCTCATAGGCGATCCATTTTACCTAAGTTAGCTCTAAAATGACCCATTTTACCTAGGTTAGCTTATAAATGATCCAGTTCATCCAAGTTAGCTCAAAAATGACCCATTTCACCTAAATTAGCTCTTAAATGATCCATTTCACCAAGTTAGCTACAAAACGATCCATTTCACCTAAATTAGCTCTTAAATGATCCATTTCACCTAAGTTAGCTCAAAAATATCCATTTCAACTAAATTAGCTCAAAAACGATCCATTTCAACTAATTTAGCTCATAAAAGATCCATTTCAACTAATTTATCTCATAAATGATCCATTTCAACTAAGTTAGCTCATAAATGATCCATTTCACCTTAGCTAGCTCATAAGCGACCCATTTCAACTTAGTTAGCTCATAAATGATCCATTTCACCTTAGCTAGCTCATAAACAACCCATTTCAACTTAGTTAGCTCATATATGATCCATTTCACGTAAGTTAGCTCATAAATGGCATACTCTTCTTGTTCTAGTCTTCTTCTTGTTCTACTCTTCTTGTTCTAGTCTTCTTCTTGTTCTACTCTTCTTGTTCTAACTTTCTTATTTTTCATTTTGCAGATTTCATTCACTTTACGAAAGCTTGCATAGATGGAGTGCTCCTTATCCCTTTCTCTGTTTCTTTTGTATCGTTGAACTATGCATGTATCGTTGGATGAAACTATTGTAATATATATGGTTGGATGCCTCTATGTTGAACTTGTTATGTATGATGGAACTATGCATGTAATATATATGTTTGGATGATGAAGTTATGTGTTGGATATCTTATATGTTTGCTCTGTAATGGCCTTTTGAAATATATCTATATATGTCATATATATTTGTGATGAAAATTGTTGGATTTAATAAAAAACAGATAAAAGAGCCAATATGCAGGCTCTTTGTCGTACGCCACATCGACGACAGCGCTCTTTGCCGTCTTCATGAATGACGGCAAAGAAGACACGTGGCATCTAGCTGTGCTTCACGGAAGCTGACCCACTTGGTCACTTTGCCATCGATGGCGACGGCAAAGAACCTGCACTTTGCCATCGATGGCGGGGCAGCAAAGACACTAGGCGTGGCGACGGCAAAGGCCTGCCGTTAGACACTTAACGGATCGACGGCGCAATTATTGCCGTCCGCTCTCTTTGCCGTTAAATCGCAGACGGCAACAAAGGGCCTTTACCGTCGACCGCCAGAAGCGGACGGCAAAGTAGCTGTTTACCGTAGCCCTACGTTGCGGAGCTGTTGCCGTCCGGTGACGGCAAAAGGATTTTGCCGTCCGCCATTCATGCCTTTGCCGTCCGCCATGGCAGACGGCAAAGTAGCTGATTCCTGTAGTGATATATTATCTTTTCATAACTATTGGTTCATTTATTGTTTATGAAAATTATGCCGACCAATGTGACATAGATTTTATTTATCTAGGAGGTTGTTGAACCGGAAATTCGAACCGACCCTATTGTCGAGAGGTTAAATTTAGTTGAAGAAGAAAACATATTCTTAAAGGAAAAAATAAAAAAACTTGAGGAGGAGAAGATGATATTGGAGTTGCATGTTGCGGATGTCGTCGATGATCACAAGATCAAGATTGATGCAATGCGCTTGAAGATTAGAAAGATTAGAAAATATGCCATTCATACCGAGGCTTGGTATCATTATCCCGTTGGATCAGTTGTTACCTTGGTTGCGATTATGATCGCATTTGTTTTCGCATTAAAATGTTTTACATAGTTTCAATGTATGGTTTAATTATTTTAGATGCTCTGTGAGCTTTATGTTGTTAGATGAGAACTATGTATGTACTTTGGTTTTTATGTGATGATGAACTTCTATTAATTTGGTCACTTAATTATCTATTCATGATGTTACGTAATGATTTTGACACACTTAATTATATATAATGCACGCAGATGAACCGCAATGGATGTATGGTGAGACACACCTCCGAGTACACTAAGGCGTGCATGATTTTCTCGAAGTGGCTGAGGCAAACAAGCAGAATGGTTTTATGTGTTGTCCATGCCCTATATGTGGGAATCTGAAGTCTACTCGACCGGAAAATCTTTCACACCCACCTACTTTACAAGGGTTTCATGCCACACTATAATGTTTGGACGAGGCACGGAGAAATAAGCGGTTATGATGGAAGGCAGCGAAGAAGAATAGTACGATGACAACTATGTGCCCCTGAATACGGTGATGCTCTTGAACATCAAGAGGAAGCAGACGATGTGCATGATGGTGCTGCAACGCTAAGCTGCTGAAGATCAAGAGGAACCAGACGATGTGCCCGATGATGATGATCTCCGCCGGGTCATTGTCGATGCAAGGACGCAATGCGAAAGTCAAAAGGAGAAGCTGAAGTTCGATCGCATGTTAGAGGATCACAAAAAAGGGTTGTACCCCAATTACAAAGATGGTAACACAAAGCTCGGTACCGTCTTTGGAATTGCTGCAGTGGAAGGCAGAGAATGCTGTGCTGATAAAGGATTTGAGAAGCTACGAAAATAATGAAGAAGAAGCTTCCAAAGGATAACGAATTGCCCTGACAAGACGTGACGCATCAAAGAAGGTCGTATGCCCTCTAGGATTGAAGGTGGAGAAGATACATGCATGCCCTAATGACTGCATCCTCTACCGCGGTGCATACAAGGATCTGAACGCATGCTCGGTATGCGGTGCATTGCGGTATAAGGTCAGACGAGATGACCCTGGTGATGTTGACGGCGAGTGAGGGAGTCTTGGACTAGGGGGTGTCCGGATAGCCGAACTATCATCTTTGGCCGGACTCCTAGACTATGAAGATACAAGATTGAAGACTTCGTCCCGTGTCCGGATGGGACTTTCCTTGGCGTGGAAGGCAAGCTTGGCGATCTGGATATGTAGATCTCCTACCATTGTAACCGACTCTGTGTAACCCTAACCCTATTCGGTGTCTATATAAACCGAAGGGTTTTAGTCCGTGGGGCGAACAAGAATCATACCATAGGCTAGCTTCTAGGGTTTAGCCTCTCGATCTCGTGGTAGATCTACTCTTGTACTACCCATATCATCAATATTAATCAAGCAGGAGTAGGGTATTACCTCCATCGAGAAGGCCCGAACCTGGGTAAAAACATCGTGTCCCTTGTCTCCTGTTACCATCCGCCTAGACGCACAGTTCGGGACCCCCTACCCGAGATCCGCCGGTTTTGACACCGACATTGGTGCTTTAATTGAGAGTTCCTCTGTGTCGTCGCCGTCAGGAAGGATGCCTCATCCCGTATTTTAAAGACGATACTATCGCCAAAGGAGCCTTGGCCACTGGTCAGACTCTTTGGCTAGGTGGTTTTCTTATGACCGCCAGTTCGGCCACCGCGCCGACGATGACTTCTCGAGTCATAGAAACCAATCTTCACGTTAACTCGGAACTTGCCGAGCAGTTAGATCCGATCGAGCTCTCCTCCGTAAACGAGCTCTTGGGTCGCATCACCGCCCTGGGAGTCGCCAAAGACTACGACCAGATCGGGCCTAAAACTGATCTAAGAGAGATCAACTCTCCCCAGGCTACCCATCATGTTGCTGTGATAGAGGAGCAATACGGCGGTTCTTCTTCTATCTTAAGGACTAGTTACGTCCGGATTCCCGATCCCTCCATGCCGGATTCCCGCAGAGGGACGGACGTCGATCAAGCCCTGAAATTAAAGTCAGGCGGCGGGTTGGATTCATTGGATAGCATTCAAAAATCCAAACTTCCAAGTTCGGAAATTTCTCGGCCCCTGAGTCTTAATTTGGACGGGGTTCCGAATTTAGTTCCACCCGCCCACCCAAACATTAGCGATCTATCCCGAATTCGGCAAGAGCCCGCTGAAACAGTACATCATTACTGGGCCAGATTCCTCCTGGTTATGGACAGGATAAAGGACTGCCGAGAGGAGGACGCAATCTCACTTTTTTGCAATAATTGCACCAACAAGGGAATCCTAAACGCCATAAGTCGCCGGGAAATTACACGCTTTGCTGACTTGGTGACCATAGTACAAAAGTACTGTGCGATGGAGAGTGCTTGGAAAACCGAAAGTAAATTTTGGGATAATCCGGCCCCGAATACATCCCTAGTCCGAAATAAAAGGGTGCATCATCACCAAGCACCTAGGTTAAACATCAAAAACAAAAACCCCCTAAAGTGCGGAACCGTCTTGGAGGGTTGGCTAAGCGGACCCTGCAAAATTCATAGCACAGGGCGCCACTCCAACTCATAGCCTTGAGCATGTTGGATACTACGGCAGGTGGCCAAAAGTGGCGAAGAGCTTCTAGCCTCGTAATCCCAGCCCAAAGAACACCAATACGGTATTAATAATCTTGAGACTTTCGCATCAAATAATATGCGAAACGAACACTCATAACCTTGCGAAGTCTACCAAGTAGCAACAATAAATCCATGGAGGACACGGCTATTACCTTTAATGCCATGGATTTAACCCAAATTCGAACAGCCCGAGCACCAGCCGCATTGGTTCTCAGTCCAATAGTGGACGGCTTTCGCCATACTAAGTTACTCATGGATGGCGGCAGCGGACTAAACCTCATCTACGAGGAAACCCTCCGAAAAATGGAAATAGACTCGAACCGCATCGAGCGAAGCAGCACAACCTTTAGAGGAATAATCCCTAGCCGGGAAGCATGCTGCACAGGAAAAATCACATCGGGCGTAGTGTTCGGCTCGCCGGACAATTACTGGTCCGAGGAGGTCACATTTCAAGTGGCCCCGTTCAGCAGCGGATATCACGCTTTATTAGGGCGAGAGGCATTTACAATTTTCCAAGCTATACCCCATTATGGGTACATGAAGCTTAAAATGCCCGGACCTAACGGAATCATCACTCTCACTAGTGATCCGAACATAGCACTCCGCGCCAAAAACAAGACAGTCGCACTAGCCCTCGAGGCACTATCCGAAGCCATAGCGGCCGAGGAACTTACTGCGATGCGCTCCACGGTGAACAGGGACGATGTGATACTTGATAAAAGATCCAAGTCCACCTCTTTTAAACCAGCGGATGAAATAGTTGTTGGAAATATGCCCTAGAGGCAATAATAAAAGCATTATTATTATATTTCCTTGTTCATGATAATTGTCTTTTATTCATGCTATAACTGTATTATCCGGAAATCGTAATACACGTGTGAATACATAGACCACAATACGTCCCTAGTGAGCCTCTAGTAGACTAGCTCATTGGTCAACAGATAGTCATGGTTTCCTGACTATGGACATAAGATGTCATTGACAATGGGATCACGTCATTAGGAGAATGACGTGATGGACAAGACCCAATCCTAAGCATGGCACAAGATCGTGTAGTTCGGTTTGCTAGAGCTTTTCCAATGTCAAGTATCTCTTCCTTAGACCGTGAGATCGTGTAACTCCCAGATACCGTAGGAATGCTTTGGGTGTACCAAACGTCACAACGTAACTGGGTGACTATAAAGGTGCACTACAGGTATCTCCGAAAGTGTCTGTTGGGTTGACACGGATCGAGACAGGGATTTTTCACTCCGTATGACGGAGAGGTATCACTGGGCCCACTCGGTAATGCATCATCATAATGAGCTCAAAGTGATCAAGTGTCTGGTCACGGGATCATGCATTACGGTCTGAGTAAAGTGACTTGCCGGTAACGAGACTAAACGAGGTATTGGGATACCGACGATCGAAGTCTCGGGCAAGTAACATACCATCGACAAAGGGAAATAGAATACGGGGTTGCTTGAACCCTTGACATCGTGGTTCATCCGATGACAACATCGAGGAACATGTGGGAGCCAACATGGGTATCCAGATCCGCTGTTGGTTATTGACCTGAGATCGTCTCGGTCATGTCTGCGTGTCTCCGAACCCGTAGGGTCTACACACTTAAGGTTCGGTGACGCTAGGGTTATTAGGAAGACAAGTATGTGATTACCGAATGTTGTTCGAGTCCCGGATGAGATCCCGGACGTCACGAGGAGTTCGGAATGGTCCGGAGGTAAAGATTTATATATGGAAAGTGGTTAAGCGGACTCGGGAAAGTTTCGGGGTATACCGGTAATGTATCGGGGCCACCGGGAGGGTTCGGAGGTCCACCGGGAGGGCCACCCCTCGGGGGCCACATGGGCTAAGTGGGAGGGAGCCAGCCCTGGTGGGCTGGGCGCACCTCCCACCTAGGCCCATGCGGCTAGGGCATGGGGAGGAAACCCTAAAGGGGCGCCCCTAGCTTGGGGGCAAGCCACCCTCCCTCCTCCCTTGGTCAGCCGCCCCCATCTAGGGTTTCCCCTAGATGGCCGCCCCCCCTTTGCCCTCTCCTCCTATAAATAGAGGGGTGGGGGGAGGGCTGCCAACACCATTAAAGGCGCAGCCCTCCCCTCCCCAACACCTCTCTTTCTCCACGCGAGCTTGGCGGAGCCCTGCCGGAGAACTGCCGTACCAACTGCACCACGCTGTCGTGCTGCCATTGGAGTTGTCTTCCTCAACCTCTCCTTCATCCTTGCTGGATCAAGACGGAGGAGACGCCATCGTCCCGTACGTGTGTTGAACGCGGAGGTGCTGTCCGTTCAGCACTTGGTCATCGGTGATCGGAATCACGTAGAGAACGACTCCATCATCACCACTCCCTCGAACGCCTGCATTTCGATCTACAAGTGGTATGTAGATGCAAACTCTCTCTCTTGACTCGTTGCTAGGTAGAACTCATAGATGGATCTTGGTGAAAAAGTAGGAAAATTTTAATTTACTTTAAAGTACCCCAACAGAGGCATCATGAGCTAGGTCTATGCGTAGTTCTCTTTGCATGAGTATAACACAATTAGTTGTGGGCGTGGATCTTGTCAATTTACTTGCCGTTACTAGTCTTATCTTGCTTCCACGGTATTGTGGGATGAAGCGGCCGGACCAACCTTACACGCACGCTTACGTGAGACCGGTTCCACCGACTAACATGCACTAGTTGCATAAGGTGGCTGGCGGGTGTCTGTCTCTCCTACTTTAGTTGGAGCGGATTCGATGAAAAGGGTCCTTATGAAGGGTAAATAGAAGTTGACAAGATCACGTTGTGGTTATTCAGAGGTAAGAAAACGTTCTTGCTAGAACCCAATTGCAGCCACGTAAAAGATGCAACAACAATTAGAGGACGTCTAACTTGTTTTTGCAGCAATTGACATGTGATGTGATGTGGCCAAGTTGTGATGAATGATGAATGACATATTGTGATGTATGAGATCATGTTCTTGTAATAGGAATCACGACTTGCATGTCGATGAGTATGACAACCGGCAGGAGCCATAGGAGTTGTCTTTATTTTTGTATGACCTGCGTGTGTCATTGAAGTACGCCATGTAATTTACTTTACTTTATTGCTAAACACGTTAGCCATAGAAGTAGAAGTAGTCGTTGGCGTGACAACTTCATGGAGGCACAATGATGGAGATCATGATGATGGAGATCATGGTGTCATGCCGGTGACAAGATGATCATGGAGCCCCGAAGATGGAGATCAATGGAGTTTTATGATATTGGCCATATCATGTCACTACTATATAGTTGCATGTGATGTTTATTATGTTTATACATCTTGTTTACTTAGAACGACGGTAGTAAATAAGATGATCCCTTACAACAATATCAAGAAGTGTTCTCCCTAAGCGTGCACCGTTGCTAAAGTTCGTAAGCTTCTAAGCACCACGTGATGATCGGGTGTGATGGATTCTTACGTTCACATACAACGGGTGTAAGACAGATTTACACACGCAAAACACTTAGGGTTAACTTGACGAGCCTAGCATGTACAGACATGGCCTCGGAACACGGAGACCGAAAGGTCGAACACGAGTCGTATGGAAGATACGATCAACATGAGAATGTTCACCGACGATGACTAGTCCGTCTCACGTGATGATCGGACACGGCCTAGTCGACTCGGATCGTGTAACACTTAGATGACTAGAGGGATGTCTAATCTGAGTGGGAGTTCATTGAAATAATTTGATTAGATGAACTTAATTATCATGAACTTAGTCTAAAAAAAGCTTTTGCATAATATGTCTTGTAGATCAAATGGCCAACGCTCATGTCAACTTGAACTTCAACGCGTTCCTAGAGAAAACCAAGCTGAAAGATGACGGCAGCAACTATACGGACTGGGTCCGGAACCTGAGGATCATCCTCATAGCTGCCAGAAACAATATGTCCTAGAAGGACCGCTAGGTGACGCTCCGTCGGCAGAACCAAGACATTATGAATGCTTGGCAAACTTCATACCGATGATTACTCCCTCGTTCGGTGCGGCATGCTTTACAGCTTAGAACCGGGGCTCCAAAAGCGTTTTGAGCATCACGGAGCATATGAGATGTTCGAGGAACTGAAACTAGTTTTCCAAGCTCACGCCCGGGTCGAGAGATATGACATCTCCGACAAGTTCTATAGTTGTAAGATGGAGGAAAATAGTTACATCGGTGAGCACATACTCAAGATGTGCAGGTTGCACAACCGTATGACCCAGCTGAATATTAACCTCCACGATGAGGCGGTCATTGACAGAATCCTCGATCGCTCCCACCAAGCTACAAGAGCTTTGTGATGAACTACAACATGCAGGGGATGGTAAAGACCATTCCTGAAGTGTTCTCTATCTTTGAAGTCAGCCGAGGTTGAAATCAATTAAGAACATCAAGTGTTGATGGTCAATAAGACCACTAAGTTCAAGAAGGGCAAGGGTAAGAAGAACTTCAAGAAGGACGGCAAGGAAGTTGCCGCGCCCGGTAAGCAAGTTGCCGGGAAGAAGTCAAAGAATGGACCCAAACCCGAGATTGAGTGCTTTTATTGCAAGGGGAAGGGTCACTGGAAGCGGAACTGCCCCAAATACTTAGCGGATAAGAAGGCCGGCAACACCAAAGGAATATTTGATATACATGTAATTGATGTGTACCTTACGAGTACTCGTAGTAACTCCTGGGTATTTGATACCGGTGCCGTTGCTCATATTTGTAACTCACGCAGGAGCTGCGGAATAAACGGAGACTGGCGAAGGACGAGGTGACGATGCGCGTCGGGAATGGTTCCAGAGTCGATGTGATCGCCGTCGGCACGCTACCTCTTCATTTACCCACGGGATTAGTTTTGAACCTTAATAATTGTTATTTGGTGCCAAGTTTGAGCATGAACATTGTATCTGGATCTCGTTTAATGCGAGATGGCTACTCATTTAAATCCGAGAATAATGGTTGTTCTATTTATATGAGAGACATGTTTTATGGTCATGCTCCGATGGTCAATGGTTTATTCTTAATGAATCTCGGGCGTAATGTTACACATATTCATAGCGTGAATACCAAAAGATGTAAAGTTGATAACGATAGTCCCACATACTTGTGGCACTGCCGCCTTGGTCACATTGGTGTCAAGCGCATGAAGAAGCTCCATGCTGATGGACTTTTGGAGTCTCTAGATTATGAATCATTTGACACATGCGAACCATGCCTTATGGGCAAGATGACCAAGACTCCGTTCTCCGGAACAATGGAGCGAGCAACCAACTTATTGGAAATCATACATACCGATGTGTGCGGTCCAATGAGTGTTGAGGCTCATGGAGGATATCGTTATGTTCTCACTCTCACCGATGACTTGAGTAGATATGGGTATGTCTACTTAATGAAACACAAGTCTGAGACCTTTGAAAAGTTCAAGGAATTTCAGAATGAGGTAGAGAATCAACGTGACCGAAAAATAAAATTCCTACGATCGGATCGTGGAGGAGAATATTTAAGTCACGAATTTGGTACACACTTAAGAAAAAGTGGAATCGTTTCACAACTCACGCCGCTGGAACACCTCAACAGAACGGTGTGTCCGAACGTCAGAATCGCACTCTATTGGATATGGTGCGATCTATGATGTCTCTTACCGATTTACCGCTATCATTTTGGGGATACGCTCTAGAGACATCTACATTCACTTTAAATAGGGCACCGTCTAAGTCCGTTGAGACGACACCGTATGAATTATGGTTTGGGAAGAAACCTAAGCTGTCGTTTCTAAAAGTTTGGGGATGCGATGCTTATGTCAAGAAACTTCAACCTGAAAAGCTCGAACCCAAGTCGGAAAAATGCGTCTTCATAGGATACCCTAAAGAAACCATTGGGTATACCTTCTACTTAAGATCCGAGGGCAAGATTTTGTTGCCAAGAACGGAACCTTTACGGAAAAAGAGTTTCTCTCGAAAGAAGTAAGTGGGAGGAAAGTAGAACTCGATGAAGTACTACCTCTTGAACAGGATAGTAGTGCAGCTCGGGAAAGTGTTCTGTGATGCCTACACCAATGAAGAGGAAATTAACGATGATGATCAAGGTACATTGGATCAAGTTGCTACTGAACCTCGTAGGTCCACAAGGACACGTTCCGCACCAGAGTGGTACGGCAACCCTGTCCTGGAAATCATGTTGTTAGACAACGGTGAACCTTCGAACTATGAAGAAGCGATGGCGGGCCCAGATTCTAACAAATGGCTAGAAGCCATGAAGTCCGAGATAGAATCCATGTATGAAAACAAAGTGTGGACTTTGGTGACTTGCCCAATGATCGTGAGCGAGAGAAAACAAATGGATTTTTAAGAAGAAGACGGACGCGGATGGTAATGTCACCATCTATAAAGCTCGACTTGTCGCTAAGGGTTATCGGCAAGTTCAAGGGATTGACTACGATGAGACTGTCTCTTCCGTAGCGAAGCTTAAGTCCGTCCGAATCATGTTAGCAATTGCCGCATACTATGATTATCAGATATGGCAGATGGACGTCAAAACAGCGTTCCTTAACGGATATCTTAAGGAAGAGCTGTATATGATGCAGCCGGAAGGTTTTGTCGATCCTAAGAATGCTAACAAAGTATGCAAGCTCCAATGATCCATTTATGGGCTGGTGCAAGCATCTCGGAGTTGGAACATTCGCTTTGATGAGATGATCAAAGCGTTTGGGTTTATGCAGACTTATGGAGAAGCCTGCGTTTACAAGAAAGTGAGTCGGAGCTCTGTAGCATTTCTCACATTATAGATGACATACTTTTGATGGGAAATGATATAGAATTCTTGGACAGCATTAAGGCCTACTTGAATAAGTGTTTTTCAATGAAGGACCTTGGAGAAGCTGCTTATATATTAGGCATCAAGATCTATAGGGATAGATCGAGACGCCTCATAGGTCTTTCACAAAGCACATACCTTGATAAGATTTTGAAGAAGTTCAAAATGGATCAGTCCAAGAAGGGTTTCTTGCCTGTGTTGCAAGGTGTGAGATTGAGCTCAGCTCAATGCCCGACCACAACAAAAGATAAAGAAGAGATGAGTGTCATCCCCTATGCCTCAGCCATAGGATCTATTATGTATGCCATGTTGTGTACCAGACCTGATGTAAACCTTGCCGTAAGTTTGGTAGGAAGGTATCAAAGTAATCCCGCAAGGAACACCGGACAGCGGTCAAGAATATCTTGAAGTACGAAAAGGACAAAGGACATGTTTCTCGTTTATGGAGGTGACGAAGAGCTCGTCGTAAAGGGTTACGTCGACGCTAGCTTCGACACAGATCTGGATGACTCTAAGTCACAAACCGGATACGTGTATATGTTGAATGGTGGAGCAGTAAGCTGGTGCAGCTGCAAGCAAAGCGTCGTGGCGGGATCTACATGTGAAGCGGAATACATGGCAGCCTCGGAGGCAGCGCATGAAGCAATTTGGGTGAAGGAGTTCATCACCGACCTAGGAGTCATACCCAATGCGTCGGGCCGATCAAACTCTTTCCGTGACAACACCGGAGCTATTGCCCTTGCCAAGGAGCCCAGGTTTCACAAGAAGACCAGGCACATCAAGCGTCGCTTCAACTCCATCCGTGAAAATGTTCAAGATGGAGACATAGAAATTTGTAAAGTGCACACGGATCTGAATGTCGCAGATCCGTTGACTAAACCTCTCTCACGGGCAAAACATGATCAACACAAGAACTCTATGGGTGTTCGATTCATCACAATGTAAACTAGATTATTGACTCTAGTGCAAGTGGGAGACTGTTGGAAATATGCCCTAGAGGCAATAATAAAAGCATTATTATTATATTTCCTTGTTCATGATAATTGTCTTTTATTCATGCTATAACTGTATTATCCGGAAATCGTAATACACGTGTGAATACATAGACCACAATACGTCCCTAGTGAGCCTCTAGTAGACTAGCTCGTTGGTCAACAGATAGTCATGGTTTCCTGACTATGGACATAAGATGTCATTGACAACGGTATCACGTCATTAGGAGAATGACGTGATGGACAAGACCCAATCCTAAGCATGGCACAAGATCGTAGTTCGCTTTGCTAGAGCTTTTCCAATGTCAAGTATCTCTTCCTTAGACCGTGAGATCGTGTAACTCCCGGATACCGTAGGAATGCTTTGGGTGTACCAAACGTCACAACGAATCGGGTGACTATAAAGGTGCACTACGGTATCTCCGAAAGTGTCTATTGGGTTGACACGGATCGAGACAGGATTTGTCACTCCGTATGACGGAGAGGTATCACCGGGCCCACTCGGTAATGCATCATCATAATGAGCTCAAAGTGATCAAGTGTCCGGTCACGGGATCATGCATTACGGTACGAGTAAAGTGACTTGCCGGTAACGAGACTAAACGAGGTATTGGGATACCGACGATCGAGTCTCGGGCAAGTAACATACCATCTGACAAAGGGAAATAGAATACGGGGTTGCTTGAACCCTTGACATCGTGGTTCATCCGATGACAACATCGAGGAACATGTGGGAGCCAACATGGGTATCCAGATCCCGCTATTGGTTATTGACACGAGATCGCCTCGGTCATGTCTGCGTGTCTCCGAACCCGTAGGGTCTACACACTTAAGGTTCGGTGACGCTAGGGTTATTAGGAAGACAAGTATGTGATTACCGAATGTTGTTCGAGTCCGGATGAGATCCCGACGTCACGAGGAGTTCCGGAATGGTCCGGAGGTAAAGATTTATATATGGAAAGTGGTTAAACGGACTGGAAATTTCGAGGTATACTGGTAATGTACCGGGGCCACCGGGAGGGTTCGGAGGTCCACCGGGAGGGCCACCCTCCCGGGGCCACATGGGCTAAGTGGGAGAGGAGCCAGCCTGGTGGGCTGGGCGCACCTCCCCACCTAGGCCCATGCGGCTAGGGCATGGGGAGGGGAAACCATAAAGGGGGCGCCCCCGTAGCTTGGGGGGCAAGCCACCCTCCCCTCCGCCCCAAAGCACGCCGCCCCCATCTAGGGTTTCCCCTAGATGGCCGGCCCCCCTTTGCCCTCTCCTCCTATAAATAGAGGGGTGGGGGGAGGGCTGCCAACACCATTAAAGGCGCAGCCCCTCCCCTCCCCAACATCTCTCTTTCTCCACGCGAGCTTGGCGAAGCCCTGCCGAAGAACTGTCGTACCAACTGCACCACGCCATCGTGCTGCCATTGGAGTTGTCTTCCTCAATCTCTCCTTCATCCTTGCTGGATCAAGACGGAGGAGACGCCATCGTCCCGTACGTGTGTTGAACGCGGAGGTGCTGTCCGTTCAGCACTTGGTCATCGGTGATCGGAATCACGTAGAGAACGACTCCATCATCACCACTCCCTCGAACGCTTCCGTACTCGATCTACAAGTGGTATGTAGATGCAAACTCTCTCTCTTGACTCGTTGCTTAGTAGAACTCATAGATGGATCTTGGTGAAACCGTAGGAAAATTTTAATTTTCTGCAACGTTCCCCAACAATAGTCAAATTCCAAGTCCACCCAACGGACCCTGCAAAGACGGCCTCCATTGGGGCACAATTAAACCCTGATGTAGACGCCACACTACGAGAATTTCTACGAGAATCGGGACATTTTGCCCGGCACCCTTCAGACATGCCAGAATCCCACGCCGGCTGGCCGAGCACAGCCTAATTATCCTAAAAGGATTCAAGCCGATCAAACAGGCTCTTGGCGCTTTTCGAACCCAAGAGACAGGCCATGGGAGAGGAGCTAGCCAAACTTCCGGAAGCCGGATTCATCGGAGATATAAAACATCCGGACCGGCTAGCAAATCTGGTGATGGTACCAAAGAAGGATAAACCGGGCGCCTATGTGTTGATTTCAAAGACCTTAATAAGGCTTGCCCAAAGGATCTCTTCCTCCCTCGCATTGATCAAATTATCGACGCTACAGCAGGACACGACTCATTGTGCTTCCTCGATGCATACTCCGGCTACCACCAAATCAAGATGGCGGAGCCAGACCAAGCAGCAACAGCATTCATCACTCCATACGGCCCATTCTGCTTCAACACAATGCGCTTCGGGCTCAAAAACGCCGACGCAACATATCAGCGCATGATTCAGACATGTCTGGCAAACCAGATCGTCAAAGCGGTGGAAGCATATGTAGATGACGTGGTCGTCAAATCCAAGCATGTCGAAACTCTAGTAGACGACTTGAGGCTCACATTCGGCAATCTCTGAAGATATGACATTAAGCTTAATCCAGAAAATGCGTCTTCATGCTCCGGCGGAAAGCTTCGGGCTTCATTGTGTCCGTAGAGGAAATGAAGCAAACCCAGCCAAGATCCGAGCTCTATCACAATTGGATATTCCAAAAGACCTCAAACAAATACAAAAATGACTGGATGCGAGCGGCTCTAAGCCGCTTTATTTCCCGCTTGGGAGAAAAGGCGTTACCCTTTACCGCCTCCTCCACAAGACCGAACACTTCGAGTGGACGGATGCCGCCACGGCCGGACTGGAAGAAATAAAAGCCATATTGGCAACAAATCCGGTCTTAGCCGCGCCCAACATGGGCGAACCAATGCTATTATATATCGCCGCAACACATCAAGTTGTCAGCGCGGTGCTCGTCATCGAACGAGAAATGGACGGACACCGGTTCCCTCTTAAAAAACCGGTTTACTATGTGTCCACTGTCCTAACTCTATGCAAGTCCAGTACCCACATTATCAAAAAGATAGCATACGCGGTGTTCATGGCATCCCGGAAGCTGCGACACTACTTTCAAGAGTGTTCGATAACGGTAGCCTCCGAAGTACCTCTTAACAACATTATAAACAACCGCGACGTGACGGGCCGGATTGCTAAATGGGACATAGAGCTCCTTCCATTCTACATAACCTATAAGCCACGACGAGCTATTAAGTCGCAGGTTTTGGCCGACTTCGTGGCCGAATGGACCGAAGCCGAACTCCCTAAAGAGTACGGCGCATACTCCAATTGGATCATGCACTTTGACGGCTCCAAAATGTTGGCCGGCCTGGGGGCTGGCGTCGTCCTGACGTCCCCAACCGGGGACACAGTCCAATACGTCCTTCAGATAATGTATACGGACTCCAACAACGCAGCCGAATACGAGGCCCTTCTGCACGGCCTCCGGATGGCAGTCTCCATGGGCATTAAACGCCTAGAGGTGCGCGGGGATTCGAACCTCGCGATATCTCAAATAAATGGAGACTTTGATGCCAAAGATCCGAAAATGGCAGCGTACCGCAATGCGGTCCTAAAAATGTCAGCACGGTTCGAAGGGCTCAAATTTCATCATATAGCCCGGGATAACAACCAGGCGGCGGACATATTGGCACGCATCGGCGCAAAACGCGATGCCGTCCCGCCCAACATCTTCCTGGAACGGCTGTTCAAGCCATCCGTACTACGGGAAAGGGGAGTCCGGAAATAACAATCCGGACCCAACCGCACTGCCTGACACCGAACACTCTGACACAATCGGAGGCTCTGCCACCGAGATAACACCCTCCGCCCACGAAATAATGGCTGTTATCGCCACGTGGACGGAGCCATTCCTAGCCTACCTAACTAGGCAGGAACTCCCCGAAGACCAAAATGAGGCTCACTGCATAGTACGGCGATCCAAAGCCTATAAAGTCCATGAGGGAGAGCTTTATAAGAAAAGCACAACAGGAGTCCTTCAAAGGTGTATCTCCGAAGAGGAAGGGCAAAACCTCCTGGCTAAAATTCATGCCGGACTGGGTGGGCACCATGCCGCAGCCCGGGCCCCTGTAGGCAAGGCCTTCCAAACATGATTTTATTGGCCGACGGCCCGGGCAAATGTGCAGGATTTAGTCCAACGATGTGTTGGTTGCCAACTTTTTGCTAACCAAAGCCACATGCCACCCACCGCCCTCAAAACTATACCCATCACCTGGCCGTTCGCGGTCCGGGGGCTTGACATGGTTGGACCCCTTAAGGGAGAAACCCACAAGCAAAAATACCTATTGGTCATGGTGGATAAATTCACCAAATGGATAGAGTCCAAGCCTGTTAAAACGGCCGAATCCGGGCCGGTGATAGACTTCATATCAGGGGTAGTGCATTGTTGCGGCGTCCCCCACAGTATCATCACTGATAACGTCACGAACTTCACGGCCGATGAGGTCAAATGTTGGTGCAAAAACATGGGCATCAAGCTCGATTACGCCTCAGTCTATCACCCTCAAACCAACGGTCAAGTCAAGCGAGCAAACGGTCTAATCATGAGCGGCATTAAACCCAGACTAGTGCGGTCCCTCGAGGAATCTAACACGCACTGGGTTGAGGAGCTCGACTCCGTACTCTGGGGGCTGTGGACCACGCCGAATCGTAGTACCGGATTCACACCATTTTTTATGGTGTATGACACAGAGGCAGTCTTGACCTGCGACATAATGCATGACTCACCTCGCGTGCGCATGTATGAAGAAAGAGAAGCCGAGCTTGATCGGCAGGACAGTTTGGACGCATTGGAGGAGGAGCGCGACGTGGCAAAAGCTCGTTCCGCATTTTATCAACAGCAGGCTCGAAGATATCAAAGAAGGGAATGCACGGGCCAAAGCTTACAACGTTGGCGAACTAGTTCTACGCCCACGGACAAGAAAAAGGACAAACTCAAGCCCAAATGGGAAGGTCCCTTCATCATCGACCAGGTCCTGACCGGTGGAGCATACCGTTTCATTTAAACGCGTCGGATAACCGACTCGAGCCGAACCCATGGAACGCAGCCCGCTCACGAAGATTCTACGCCTAAGTTACTGGACTCCGAGTTCGTCTCCTTCCTCCGTCCACATTTTCTATTTTTGTTGTCTTTTATTTCTCTCCTTCCCCCTCCTTATTCTTGAAGCTTTTAGAGGCTCGTTTGCACTTTGTTCGCACATACTTGACGCGCTTTCCGCGCTCATTATACCTGGGGCTTCTTTAATGAAGCTTATTTATACGGGCTCTATGCCCAACACATGTGTCAAACTTACGCATGTACCTTTTACTCACCATTATATGCATCGATATGAGTTAAGTTTTGGCCTAGCTGGGGTGCCTGGCTCCTGTGCTTACCCCTACGTTCCCGATTGTTCAGCTAGGTGGTAAAGGGAGTACCTCTGCGATTATTCTTGCCGGGTCACCGGATGTGTACCTCGGTGGGTGAAGCCGAAAGCTAAGCGTTCTTAAGGGAATATTCGGTCGGTGAACTGAAAGATGATTTTTAATTATTTATCCATCTGCCCCAGATGATTTTACGCTTTCTTAGAAGTTTGGACATGCACTTTAGGGCATGCCTCCCAGGGAAAGGAACCCTTAACGGAACTATTCTCCCTGGAAGATGTTTCTTACTAACCATGTAATATAACATAACTAGTTGGGCACTTGTCTGATAAAGCACTAATGACCCCTACGCCCGGTCTTCTATTTTTCTCCTTCTCTCTCCTTTTTTCCAGCCTTTGAAGGATCGTTAGCGCATTGTTCGCACACACTTGACGCGCTATCCGCGCTCATTGTACCTGGGGGCTTCTTTCACAGAAGCTTATTTATAAGGGCTTCATGCCCAATACATGTGTCACACTTCCACATGTACCTTTTATTCACCATTATATGCATCGATATGACTTAAGTTTTGGCCAAGCTGGGTTGCCTGGCTCCTGTGCTTACCCCACGTTCCCGATTGTTCGGCTAGGTGGTAAAGGGAGCACCTCTGCGATTGTTACTACCGGGTCACCGGATGTGTACCTCAGACTGGGTGAAGCCGAAAGCTAGCGTTCTTAAGAGAATATTCGGTCGGTGAACTAAAAGAAGATTTCTTACCTATTTAGTTATCTGCCCCAGATGTTTTTCTGCTTTTTTCGCAGTCCAGACATGCACTTTAGGGCATGCCTCCCAGGGAAAGGAACCCCTAACGGAACTATTCTCCCTGGAAGATGTTTCTTACTACCCATGTAATATAACATAACTAGTTGGGCATTTGTCTGATACAACAATAATGACCCCTACGCCTTGTCTCCGTGCATGCCCCGGTTCTTACATAACCGCGAGGGTATTCGGACACACTCCAGACTATTGGGTCCCGTGGTCGAAGCGAAAAGGTCCGCTATGACAAACGATCTACAATCCGGCTAGAAGACATTTTTCATGTCATATTCAATTACATAGTCAACTCGACTAATTGTATTCCTCCTCAATGCCATCTAATATGCTATCTAATTTACAATCTTGCTGGGAATACTTGGCGGCCAATTCTACTTGGCCGTACACTAAGCTTGCAGGGATCTCCTTCCCATCAGGCCCCACAGGTCCGACCTCGGCCATGTGGTTTGGGTCGACAACCGTGTGCAGCGTCTTTACCATGGCCCGAGCCTCCTGGCGCCTTTGACGGCAGGCCGATATCTTCCATAGTCGGAAGCGCCGCCGTGCTCCTTGAAGCCGCTCTGCCAGCTCCCCAATGCCTTGAGCAGGGGAGATAGATGGCCACAAGGCTGGGCGACGCCTTTCATCACTGCCGAGCTCTTTTCGTGCAGGTGACCGCGATTCGGAAGAAGATCACCCGAAGAACTGGGCATCTCCTCCTCGGGACTACTGTGAGCAAACCTACATACATGTTTATGTTAGTCGCCTTCCTCGCCGGACTCTTTCAAAGTTCGTTCAAGCACTTACTGAAAATGCCGCGACGAAGCCGTCGATTCTCCTTTATGGAGTCAGACAACTGGGTACGAACATCCTTTAGTTCCTCACCAAGTTGGGTGTTGACATCTTGGAGGTTATTTTTCTCCTGCCGCACCCTCGTAAGCACGCTCTCGCCGGCCTTCAACCGGCGCAAGAGCTGTTGCTTGTCCGGATCTAGTCCGGCGCCATCTGCAATATTATTGTCGATTTACACACACGCCACACTTCATAAACTATTTATCTTTTGAGGCATATATTACGGAGGGGTCTCTATGGCTCCCCTATAGCGGCTAGTGCGGCCTCAAGTTGGGCCTTGCATTCTTGAGCTCCGGGACAGTCGGGTATTCTTTTTGTAAGATCCTCAGATAACAAATGATCCTTAAATCAGTTATTCTAACTATTTTAAGTCTCGGGAGACTCTTGGCATATATAATCATCAAATTTCCTCACCAGTATGTCCTTTACATACCGCTCCGTGGCTCTGGCTAGACCATCTTGAGCGGCACGGAGGTGCGCATCTCCAATTGAGGGCATTCAAGGCCTCTTGGGAGAAACATGCGCCACGAAGAACTGTCCGTGGCGCTGTGATTCATGGCGCTCTCCACCTCGGAGTTGGTGGCGGACAATCTGTCGGCATCCTCTGTCGAAGGAGCATCCGACGACGCCTAGTGCTCGCCTCCGCTTCGACCCGGCTTTGGAGCACGGCTAGCGGAGGTTCGATTATAACCTCTCCGGACTCGGTCCGCGGCGCTTTTTCTGAAAAGAGCACCAGCGTTAGTACGCCTTCCAGGAATCAATCTCGGGAATATGGTGACGCGCCATACCGTCGCGGCGGAGTTTCGATCTGGGCCGCACTTCTTTTTACTGCGGGGCCAGACGCCTTGTTGGCTAGCTTGTGAGCTCGGCCTCCTGCCTCGAAGGCACCCTGCGAAACACCATCAAATATGTGGTGATTAGAAGTAAAGCACGGTGGGTCATGGTATCCGGACTTCGTCACGGTTACAGGGAGGCCGGAAATAATCCGGTAGTCGGCCATAATGGCAACCAAAGCATTGTCGATGCTACGTTGGTGGAACAACCCGTCGATCAGCTCCACCTTTATATCCGGGTCCTCTTCGGAGGCCGGATCGAGGGACCGTTCCGGATCCTCGGGTTGTGGGGGCGGGCTGTGTATCTTCTCCACGGCCCGGCGCAGTTCCTGCGTAGAAACCATGAAATGAGATATTTAACCACGGGAACATGGATTGGACAGGCCACAAAGATGTTTGCTTACCCAACTTCGAGGATTATTCAAAGAAAACCCGCTCAGTGGATTGACGCGGAGGAAATCCTCCTCCTCCCCTTTATACATGGCAGACAAGGTCTTCACCAGTTCGGTGACCGATCCCGGCCCTTTGCGGCCATGGCGGGTGGCATCGTCCTCCCCGTTGAAGTCCCACATGGGGTGGCCCCTATATTGGAGCGGCTGCACTCCCCTCATAATGCAGATTTTCATGACTCCAATCATGGTCAATCCGGCATGAGCCAGTAATCTAATTCGGATCATCAAGTAAAGGACATCCCGGTCATTTTCTCTCTGAGGGCTCCGCGGGCGCCAGCTTAGGCGCTTCTTTAGAGGAGCATTGCTAAACTCCGGAAGGCCGATCCGAACAGGATCCGGCAGCGGGACGTCCTCCATGTAAAACCATTCCGAAGGCCAGTCTTTGGACGCCTTCTTCGGGGTTCCGGATAGATATCCGGTCCCGGCGATGCGCCATAGTTCGGCTCCGCCCACTTGATATATTGACCCCTCATGAGAACGGGGTACTAGGCAGAATAATCTCTTCCAAGCGCAAAATGAGCCTCGATACCCAAGAACAGTTTGCAAAGGGCCATGAAGCCCGCGATGTGCAAAATAGAGGCAGGCGTAAGGTGGTGCAACTGGAGGCCGTAGAACTCCAAGAGCCCCCGGAGAAACGGATGGATTGGAAATCCGAGTCCTCTTACTAGATAAGAGAAAAAGCACACCCGCTCTCCTTTAGAGGGATCGGGGACACTCTCCGCTTGCTTTCCGCCCTTGTAGGTGGCAAGTCCGGCTCGAACCGGAACCATGAAGGCCGGGGGAAGAAATCCCTTGGTTTGGAGTATAAATAGCTCGCTATGCGGGACTGAGCATCTCTCCCAATTTCCAGGCTGAGGGCTGGGAGCGCGAGAGGAGGAGCCGCGTCGACTGTCCATGATGGAATGGGTTTTTGTCAGAGGCGCTCCAATGAAAGCTCGCTGAGGGGGGATGGTGTGACTCAGATCTAGGTCCTCGTCCCTTTTATAGGCGGCTCATTTGTGCAGCTAGGGGGGTAAGTGTAAAAATACCCTAGCTTTTTGCATTCATTCAAACACGTGGAAGATGGCCATTATTGGGCGTAGAAGCCAAGGAGCGCAGCATTTATCAGAAGCCGGACACTATTCAACAAGTATATGGAATTTGGAGAGGAACCCGCCTCGCAATGCCGAAGACAATCAACGCGTCGGACTCATCGCCATTGAAGCCTGGTTCGGGGGCTACTGAGGGAGTCCTGGACTAGGGGGTGTCCGGATAGCCGAACTATCATCTTTGGCCGGACTCCTAGACTATGAACATACAAGATTGAAGACTTCTTCCCGTGTCCGGATGGGACTTTCCTTGGCGTGGAAGGCAAGCTTGGCGATACGGATATGTGGATCTCCTACCATTGTAATCGACTGTGTAACCCTAACCCAATTCGGCGTCTATATAAACCGAAGGGTTTTAGTCCGTAGGACGAACAACAATCATACCATAGGCTAGCTTCTAGGGTTTAGCCTCTCCGATCTCGTGGTAGATCTACTCTTGTACTACCCATATCATCAATATTAATCAAGCAGGAGTAGGGTATTACCTCCATCGAGAGGGCCCGAACACAGGTAAAAACATCGTGTCCCTTGTCTCCTGTTACCATCCGCCTAGACGCGATTCAGGGACCCCCTACCCGAGATCCGCCGGTTTTGACACCGACAATGAGCCTCCTGGAAGAGGGTTCCTGCGAAGGTGATGTGGTATGCTCCTATAATACCACGGTTGAAACGTCTGTTCGTAAACGGAGAGCATGCCAAGTTGATGCGATGGCACAGTGAAGACCGTAAGAAAGGCGGGAAGTTGAGAGCACCCACGACGGGTCGCGATGGAGAAAAATCGAGAGAATGTACTGGGATGAGTTTGCAAAGGACCCAAGGAACGTATGGTTTTCTTTAAGCGCGGATGGCGTTAATTCTTTCGGGGAGCAGAGCAGCAATCACAGCACACTGCCCATGACTCTATGTATGTATAACCTTCCTCCTTGGATGTGCATGAAGCGGAAGTTCATTATGATGCCAGTTCTCATCCAAGGCCCTAAGCAACCCGACAACGACATTGATGTGTACCTAAGGCCATTAGTTGAAGAACTTTTACAGCTGTGGAATGGAAACGGTGTACGTACGTGGGATGAGCACAAAAAGGAGGAATTTCACCAAAAGGCATTGCTGTTCGTGACCATCAACGATTGGCCCGCTCTCAAGAACCTTTCGTGATGGACAAACAAGTGATACCACGCATGCACGCACTGTTTACTTGACACCGATAGTATATACCTGGAAGCTGCAGGAAGAATGTGTACAGGCCATCATCGATTTCTTCCGACCAACCATCAATGTCGAAAGAAAGGCAAGCATTTCAAAGGCGAGGCAGATCACCGGAAGAAGCCCACCATGCGTACCGGTGATCACATACTTGCTATGGTCAGTGATTTACACATAATATTTGGAAAGGGTCACGGCGGACTAGCTGTTCCGAATGACGCTGACAATCACGCACCCATGTGGAAGAAGAAATCTATATTTTGGGACGTACCCTACTGGAAAGACCTAGAGGTCCGCTCTTCGATCAACGTGATGCACGTGACGAAGAACCTTTGCGTGAACCTGCTAGGCTTCTTGGGTGTGTATGGGAAGACAAAAGATACACCTGAGGCACGGGAGGACCTGCAACGCTTGCACGAAAAAGAGGGCATGCCTCCGAAGGCGATATGAAGGTCTGCGAGCTACGCTCTTACGAAAGAAGAGAAAGAAATCTTCTTTGATTGCCTGCTCTGTATGAAGGTCCCGACTGGATTCTCGTCGAATATAATGGGAATAATAAATATGCCAGAAAAAAAGTTCAAGACATAAAGTCTCATGACTGCCACGTGATTATGACGCAACTGCTTCCGGTTGCATTGAGGGGCTTCACCGAAAACGTCCGATTAGCCATTGTGAATATATGTGCATTCCTCAATGCAATATCTCAGAAGGTGATCGATCCAGAAATCGTATCAACGCTTAAGGAGTGATGTGGCGCAATGTCTTGTCGGTTTCGAGATGGTGTTCCCACCATCCTTCTTCAATATCATGACGCATGTCCTAGTTCATCTAGTCGACGAGATTGTCATTACGGGGCCCGTATTTCTACACAATATGTACCCCTTTGAGAGGTTCATGGGAGTCCTAAAGAAATATGTTCAGAATCGCTTAGGCCGAAGGAAGCATCTCCATGGGCCATCAAACAGAGGATGTCATCGGGTTTTGTGTTGACTTCATTCCTGGCCATAAGAAGATAGTTCACCAACAATCACGGTAGGAGGGGAGACTGACTCGAAAAGGCACGCTTGGAAGGGACTCACTAATATTCAGGGAAGGATATTCTTAGACACAAGCACACTACACAGCTTCTGAGTAACTCTACCTTGGTGACCCGTATGTCGATGAACACAAGAACGGTCTGCGCTCCAAACACCCGGAGCAAAGGCGACGATCGGATTACATGTGAACACATCGGGACTTTCAGCGATTGGTTGGAAACACGTCTCAGAGGTGACAACACTGTTTGTGATGAGCTGTACTTGTTGTCTAGGGGACCATCTTCGACTGTAATGATTTGGAAAGGATACGAGATAAATGGGAATACATTTTACACGATTGACCAAGATCAAAAGAGCACCAACCAAAACAGCGGTGTCCGCTTTGATGCAGCAACCGGCGGGGAAAGGACACATATGGTTACATAGTAGACATATGGGAACTTGACTACGGAGTAGATTTTAAGGTCCCTTTGTTTAAGTGCAAGTGGGTCAATCTGTCGGGAGGCGAGTGCAGGTAGACCCACAGTACGGAATGACAACAGTGGATCCGAAAAATCTTGGGTACACTGACGAACCGTTCGTCCTAGCCAATGATGTGGCACAGGTTATCTATGTGAAGGACATGTCTACCAGACCGAGGAAAAGAAAAGATAAGGAAGCGAATACATCATACGATGAGCCAAAGCGCCACATAGTTCTTTTCAGGAAAAAGGGACATCCACAGGAGTGGAGGGCAAGACAGGACATGTTTGAAGAGTATGAAAAGTTTCATGAAATTCCTCCCTTCAAAGTCAAGGCTGACCCAAGCATCCCGATAAACGATGAAGATTATCCATGGTTACTGGCGCAATAAGCAAATGACACAAGCGAAGAAAAAATGAAGACTTTCTCCCGCAACTATTATGATGATACCATGCCAACTTTGTAATAGACGAGTATGATACCATTGTCCGTTTTGTACATGCACATCTATGCCAACTTTTTCAGAGTTCATTTGAAAACTATGAATTTTAAAGAATTTAAATTTTAACTATTCAAATTTTAAAACTAATGACACAAACAGAAAGTCTAAAACTAATGGCACTAACAGAAAAGTTTATAATTTTGCTGACCTAAAAGCAAAAAAGAATTAAAAAATAAAGCAAAAACCAAAAGAAAATAAATAATGCACAAAAAACTGGAAAAAAATAAAAATAGCAACAATAAGTATTTTGTTGTAAGTAGAAACAAAATAAAATGAATAAAGCAACAAAGAAAACAAAAAAGGTGTTTTCAAATTTGAAAACTAATGGCACGAACAGAAAGTTTATAAAATTTCCCTAAAACTAAAAGCAAAAAAATTAAAAAATAAAGCAAAAAATAAAAGAAAATAAATAATGCCGAAAAAAAAACTGGAAAAAAATAAAAATAGCAACAAAAATAAATTTGTTGTAATAAGAAACAAAATAAAATGAATAAAGCAACAAAGAAAAAAAAAAAAGTTTTTTCAAATTTGAAAACTAATGGCACTAACAGAAAGTTTATAATTTTTCTAAAACTAAAAGCAAAAAGAATTAAAAAATAAAGCAAAAAAAAAGAAAATAAATAATGCAGAAAACAAAACAAAAAAACTGGAAAAAATAAATAAATATAGCAACAATAAGTATTTTATTGTAAATAGAAAAAATAAACTAAATAAAGCAACAAATAAAACAAAAAACAAAAAAAGTGCCACCCATCGGGCCCCACGGCCTGAATACGACTAGAAACCCTACCATGGGCCAGAATTCAGGCCCGCGGGAGGCCCAGTAGGCCCACAGGCACAGATTGCAGATTTAGGCCCGAAAGCCTGCTTAAGAGAGGAGCTCGAGAGGGAAGGCGCACCGCACCTTATAAACAGGTGCGCCCCCCTCTCAACTAGCGAGGTGGGACTAAATATTTGGGTTCGGGGCAGCACACGCCTTTGGTCCCGGTTGGTGGCACCAACCGGGGCTAAAGGGTTGCATTAGTCCCGGTTGGTGCTATGACCCGGGACTAATGCCCCCCTTTAGTCCTGGTTGGTGCCAACCGGGACCAAAGGTCGCCGCTTCCGCCCTTTGGGCCTCTGAAAAGAGGCATTTGGTCCCGGTTGGCGGCACCAACCTAGACTAAAGGGGCATTAGTCCCGGTTTGTGCCACGAACCGGGACCAATGTTTTGCTATATATACATCACTTAGCAGTTTCGCCAAAATTCATCTGTTTCTTCTCGCCCGGCGCCGTGTGCTCCTCGTCGCGTCGCCGCTGAGCCCCTTGACGCCGTCGAACTGGTCCACCTCGCCGTCGCCGCTGAGCCTTTGCCCGACACCGTCGCGCGCCCGCCGCCCTGCCGGCCCGACCCGTCGTCGTCGCGCCGCCGCCGCCCTGCCCGACCCGTCGCCGTCGCTCTGTGGCGCCACCCGTTCCTCGACCCGTCGCGTCGCCGTCGCTGTATCGCCCTTCCATAACCCGTCGCCGTCGCCCCGACCACACGCCGCCGCCTTCGGTCCGGCCGCCGGCGCCCTTTCCTTTTATTTTTTTGTGCATTTTATGTGTATGTTCTCTGTGTATATATGTATATGTTCTCTGTGTATATATGTTCATATATGCAAATGTTAGATTTTAGAAAAACTTTATATATGCAAAAGTTTATATATGCAAAAATTTATACATATATGTAAGTATATATGTATGTATAGATGTATGTATGTGGATACATGAGGGGGGTCGATATACCCCCTCTCCGATAGCATTTTTGTGCATTTTAGGTTAGTGTATATATATGTTGATGTATATATGCAAAAGATAGATTTTTAGAAAAAAATACTATTTTTTCTGTTGATGATATGATGATTTTTTTTCATATATGCATTTTTTCATATATGTATTTTTTTAAGTTGTTAGTAGATATTGATTTTAGGTTAGTGCATTTTATCACTGATTTTAGGTTAGTTGATCGATTTAGTGCATTTTATGTTTGTTGCATTTTACATAGTGCATTTTATGTTAGTGGAGAGGAAAAAGTAAAAAAAGGAAAAGGAAAATAAGTAGAGAAAGAAGGAGAAGAAGATGGAGAAGACGAGGAGATGAAGAAGAGAAAGAAGAAGAAAAAAAAGAGGAGAAGAAGAAGGAATAGAGGAGCTTCTTCTCCTTTTTTTTCTCCTCTTTTTTTTCTTCTTCTTCTTAATTTCTATCGGGAACGAGGGTGTCGAGGATCGCCGAGGGGTCGAGGGTCCGGAACTAGGGTAGAGGGTCGAGGGTCTTTAAGGGGTCAAGGGTCGAGGGTTTCAGGGTCGAGGGTTCTAGGGTTCTAGGGTCGAGGGATCGAGGGTCGAGGGTTCCAGGGTCGTCTAGGGGTCGAGGGCTCCAGGGTCGTCGAGGGTTCGAGGGGTTAAGAGGTTTCCTAGTGTCAAAGTATTGAAGAAATCCATGGCTTCATCATTAGCCGGAAGTAACCATGGCATGATGGTACGAAGTCCTCCAAATTTATTCTGGAATGGAGTGCCGGATAGGATAATTTGCCTTTTTGTACGAATTTCAGCAAAGGCCTTCCAAATAACGATATTCGGAAGGTTCTTGCTGAACTTTGTACCAAAAAGCGAATTATCCTATCTAGGACTCCGTTCCAAAATAACTTTGGAGAGCTTCATACCATCATGCACTGTTTTCGCCTAATGATGAAGACATGGTTTTGTTGAATCCTTTGACACTAGGCAACCTCCCGACTCCTCGGCGATCCTCGACCCCTTGACCCTCGAACGCTCGGCGATCCACGACCCTCTACCCTACCACGGGCGTTGATGCCCACGTCAGTTGTGGGACATAGATGTAGTGTTCAACGCCGACCCCCTCCCGATAGCTTCAACACGTGGGGGGGGGGCAATATTACCCCCTCCTTGAAGCGTTCTCGAGGCCACCCCCTAACCCTTGAAGTGTTGTCGAGGCCACCCGAAACCCTATAGAAGCAGCGTCGAGGCCACTAATTAATATGATTCCTTATTGTGATTAGCTAGCTAGTTCTACGTTTGCCACTAATATATCCATATCTGTCATGTTTGAATAATAATTGCCATGTTGTAAATATTTGTAGAAACTATGGACACCCCGCCCCAAGACGAAGCACAAGAAGCGTTGTTGAGGGACATAATCGCAGAAGGAAGTGATGCCCTCAGCTCGTTGATGTATCTCAACGACACTGATGGTCTGGAAGGAGAGGGTGAAGAAGCAGCTAGCTATGATTATGATGGCTCCGATGACCCAATGCCGGTGGAAGAAGGAGAGGGTGAAGAAGTAGACCGTGAGGACTGCTCCGGTGATCACCGAACTGAGTCCGACCAGGTATATATATTAGTTAAGCCTGTGCTGACTAGCTAATTGATGCATTCATTGTTTTGGTATGTACACATATTAATTAACTCTCCTCTTTCTTCCTTTTTCTAGCCCTCCGGATCGAACACAACTTCGGTAAAGAGACGAGGCCCGAAGAAAAAGTTGAGCTCGGATGAAAGGTTTGAGATCATAGAAATCGCGGGCGACGGCCAACCGATTGAACCCATCCGGACAAAGAAGGCATTTGTTGCTCAGTGCGGGGTTCTGGTTAGGGACATGATCCCGATCAGCATCCAGCAATGGTATAATCCTAAGAACGAAGACCCTGAGGTGTCTTATGTCAATGATCTGCAGAAAAATGATCTTTGGACTGAGCTGAAGTCAAATTTCACCCTACCGCCAGAGGATGATCCGGAGAAGCCAGTTATAGAGCCATTAATCAAGTCTTTTGCTCTTAAGAAGATGGCAGACCTATTCAGGAATTGGAAGAAAGACCTGAATAAGTTTGTCGATAAAAAAGAGACACCAGAATTCAAGGGCAAATATGAGAAGATCAAAGATGACTGGCCCGTATTTGTGGTCCACAGGACATCAAAAAAGAGTAAAAAGATGTCGGCGACAAACAAGCAAAATGCTGCGAAGAAGAAGCTTCACCATCGCATGGGGTCAGGTGGCTACCTCATAGCCCGGCCTAAGTGGGCCAAGGTTGAGAATGATCTGCTTGATAAAGGGATCGAACCAGGGACAATGAACTGGCCAGACCGTTGTCGGACTTGGTTCTTCGGGGCTGGCGGAACCTTGGACCCTGTATCAGGGAAGTGCATTTGGACGGACGATCAATTGGGCATACCAGTCAAGAGGCTAAAGCAATATATCAAAGCACCGCAACAAGAGAAGTTCGTTCCAGACAGGGAGAAGGACGAGCTCACAATGGCCCTTGGCAATCCTGAGCACCCTGGACGGACACGAGGCACGCCAGGCTCCGTTTCGTGGAAGGCTGGATTTCCGGACGCAGGTGGTTACAAAACCCATGAGAGGAGGAAGAAACTGGAGCAGAGCCAAATGTAGGCGCTGCACGAAAGGGTAATGGGGCTAGAGGAACGAGAAGAAGAACGGATCAAACGACCGCCAAGCTTCCCCGGTTACCCCGCCATCTCAGCAGAGAAGCAGCGTGGCTTCCACCGAGCTGCTTCAGCCGGAGCATGCCTTGATGGCTCTTGCCAGCTATCCCGTGGATGCTATCACGGAGTTTCAAAATTGCCACCTTATGGCGCAATGGAGCAATTTGAAGGTCAAGGCGGCTGTTGGCTCTGTTTATCCTACTAAACCCGACTCAACTTTTCACTGCCAGCCGATTCCAGAAGGATATGCTAAGGTGATGGTGGATGAAATAACGAAGGGATTTGAGGACCTCCGGCTTGACCACCCTACCGGTGAAGGGGAGTATCGGCTGGGTTCTGCTCTGAAGACTCCATGCTTATGGCAGTAGGATCTCATCAACCTTCCGAACTGGACGCCTCCGTCTCCTCCTCCTCCTCCGGCGAGTCAGGGCACTCCGCCTCCTCCACCGCCTCCTCCTCCGGCGAGTGACGATCAGGGCACTCGGCCGGCACCTTCTCCGGCGCGTGGCGGCACTCCGCCTGCACCAGCATGCCCGAGCAGCCAGCCTCCTCCTTCTCCGCCTCGTCAGCAAGGGCGGAAGAGACCCGCTGCCGCTCCGGCTGCTCCTGCACGTCGTAGTCCTTCTCCTCCGCCTCGTAAGCAAGGAAAGAAGACATCCGCTCCGTCTGCTCTGCCGGCGTCAAGCAGTACAGCCAAAGGCGGGAGGAGATACATATTCGGTCCTTCTCTGAAGAATCCAGAGAAGTTATCGTACAAGAGGACCAAGGAGGAAAATGTGAAGATCGCGCAGACTGAAGTGCATGACTGGTTTGAAGGGTTGAAAGCAAAGAGACATCCACCTCCGGAGGAGAAGGTAGATCCGGTGAAAGTGAAGCGCACTCTGGCTGCCCTGACAAAACCACCCAAGTCTCCGCCTAAAGGCAACTATGAGCGCATTATTGGAAAGGCATTTGCCGAAGCGGAGAGGTCGGGAAGTACTAAAATTGATCAAAGAATGAAAGAACGACGAGCTGGGAAAAAATTGCCCAGCTCGGCGAACAAGCAAGCAATCATGCCCCCGCTCAAGGTGCACGCTAGCGACATCGTCGATCCGAGGATGGTGCCCGGTTATGGCAATCCTGAAGATTACGTGTCTGACGATGTACATTATGATTTCTTGGAGGTGCATATACAAAGATACGAAAATGGGAAGCCTCTCGTCAAAGATGAAAGCTCTCTATCAATGATGATGCGAAGATTGCATGATTGGTACATGAAAACCTGCAGAGAGTCCGAGGGAGGAGTACTTTGTATGTGAGAGTTAAAAGGAGCATGACCTCGTTGGAATTGAACTGTTGCCTATTCCATTTGAGGAGTTCTATTAGTTTTTCAATCAATTGGCCCTCGATAAAGCAACGGTCACCTGCTACTGTCTGTAAGTAGTACTACTTCTGTCATTAAGTCTCTCTATATAACTCAGCTCTTTCATTAAGTCTCACTATATTATGCAGATTGAAGATCGCCGAATTGAAGAAAAGACAAGTGGGTTCCATTGGGTTCATTAACACATATCTCATAGATGCAACTGAGGTTGAATTTCATGCCGAAAATACCGAGGCCAACTTGCTACAATCGTTGGTAATAAATGAACACAAGGATATAATACTCTTTCCTTACAACTTCAAGTGAGTGTTCTTGTCTTATGGCATATTCGGTTTCCCTTATTAGTCCAGGTTATAGTAATGTAATATTGATGAGTTATGCATGCGTGCAGGTACCACTATATTCTCCTAGAGATTAAGCTTGAGCAGGGAGTAGTAACTGTCTTAGACTCCAAACGAAAAGATCCCAAGGAGTATGCGGACATGACTGATATGCTCGAGAAGTAAGTTAAATCGATCATTATCCACCATATCAGCAACTTTGTTCATTTCTGATATCAAGTAATTGTTTTCTTCGTATGGAAGGGTTTGGAGAAAATTCACCAAAAAAGCTCCGGGACTGCCGAAGAACCTGCAATTTAGACACCCGAAAGTAAGTACTATAGTAGCATATTCCACACATCTCCTAGTGATTCAAGCGCTAGTTTCATCAATACCATTTAACATGCTTGCTAATTATCAGTTTGATTGACATCTATTTCTTGTAAAGTGGTTGTGGCAGGAACAATGGAATGATTTCTGTGGATACTACGTTTGCGAGTCCATCCGCCACACGACCCGTGAGCGGGGCTACTCTCACAAACAATATGAAGTGCGTAAATAACAATATTCACAATTTTATTTTATTACCATCATTTGTGTTGAGTTTCATTCATTCATATATATATGTATTGACCCCCTTCTTAAAATTAGATGTTTCGGATGCGGGATGAACTACTAGCACCAGATCGCTGCGAGCAATTCAAGAGGAATTGGCGGCATTCTTTCTTGACCACGTGATCGCTGAAGGCGGAGAATACTATATGGACCACAGCGTCCGTATGTTCTGAGATTATTTTGTAAAAGATAATTATTGTATATATGTAGCCGGTAGTGTCGGATAGATATACGAGAACTTGTTGTTCGACCAATCTCTCGGAGAAGGAGAGGTGGTCGATATCACTTCCCTCTGTATGCATATATGTTCATGACGATCTTCTGTTTCCTTCGTTTGCTTACTAGCTAGCTAGCGTGTCTAACTAGTCCTCTCTATACGTATGTATAGTATGTAGCGTCGATCAAGCACGGACAAAAGAGAGGACACTTCTCTCTATTAATTAGCTAGCTAACACAATATATGAAACACCTAAATTAACCCCCCAAAACCCCAAACCCCTTTAAAAAAACAAAACCCCAGCCACAGAAGTCTTGTGGCCAGATGTTTATTGGTCCCGGTTGGTGCCACCAACGGGACCAAATTCTACTGAGCTCGGGCTCAACAAGACGTGGAGGCCCATCGGTCCAGTTGGATTGAACCGGGACTAAAAAACGAGGTATTAGTACCGACCCTTTAGTCCCGGTTCATGAACCGGGACTAAAGGCCCTAACCAACCGGGTCAATAGGCCCCTTTTCTACTAGTGTCCATAAAAAAATATAGTTCATAACTGTGTATTCGATTTTTCCCAAGTCAAGTTTTATAAAGTTTGACTAAGTTTAAAGAAGATAAATCCATATTTACAATACCAAACAAGAACCATATTAAAATATGGGAGTATCTCATGATGAATATAATGGTATAGATTTGGCATTGTAGGTGTTGATGATTATTTTTATAAGCTTGGTGCAATTTTATGAAGCTTGACTTATGACAAAATTAATGCGCGGTGTATTCTTACATAGAGGGAGTACAACATGGACACACATTCATTTCTGCTGAGTTTAAGGAATTTTCTTGCATCTGGGTATTAGAAAAAACCAATTTTCTAATGTGAATCAACGAACAAAATGTGTGCTATACAATGATGTGATGCCCCAAAAAACAATTTTCTAATCTGAATTAACGAACAAAATGTGTGCTCCCGCACAAGTAAAGCCACAGGACAACTCGTGCCGAGTAATACATATCACTCATAAGACTCTGTTTTTTTCCGCCAGAAAGAAAATGTGATACGTTTACATGGCAGAAGACATGACAAAGGTAAGGACATCTTTTATGAGGGCAAAAAAGCATGACACATCGCCCATTGCATTCGTGGCCAAGTAACCAATGCGGCGACCGAAAGATATGGCCCCACCTAGCTACAAACAAATCATGTTGTATTTCTGCAATTGGACTGGACTAAAATGGCCGTATGCGTTGAAGAGCGTTGGAACCAGTGAAAAAAAATAGCATGCTATAGTATCACTAGTAGCATTCTGAAAAGTTCCCCTAAGTAAATCAGTATACAATGTCTCAGATATAGCATGTTAATAGCATATTTCAAGGACCACCTTATTTTATCATAGTACACTATTTGTTTTATTTGCTGGAACCCTTACTGATGGTGAAAGAATGTTGGAACAATGTTGAAACTTGAAAGCGAAGAGGACGCATTCCCGAGCGCGCGCGCACACACAAAAAGAAGTCGTTTTCCATGGCCGGCGGCGGAACAGGTTAGCCGCCGCTCCGTCTGCTCGTGCGAGCCCATCATGCACGTGCGCGCGGATCACCTATCTGCATGCATGCATGCATGCCACGTCGGCACCCACGAACGCCGCCACGCGACTAAGCAAGATTAATTTGGTGGAGGCTAAGCACGATTACTGCCGCGGCTAACCGGGAAATTTCCAGCTAATTCCTGTTACGTGTGTAACTATGTACTTCCTCACGTGTTACTGACTGAACTGGTCGCGTTTCTTCCATGCTAGTTATGGTCCGCCTCATGCTCAGTACTACGTACTACTCTTTTTTACTTAAATACAAGTGGTTTTAGAGATTTTAATAAAGTAAAATGAATAAATCTTCACTCTAAAATACAACATGATTTGTACTATTCGAATATGTATAGATCTATTTTAGAGCGAATATTTATTCATTTTACTTTATTAAAATCTCTAAAACCAAGTGAATGTAGGATGGCAAGGATTAGTGCTTTTATATTTAGACTTATATTCATTTAAAAAGACTTATATTTAGAAACCGAGTGAGTACAAGAATTGGTGCTTTTGTTTTTCATTCATTAACATGTGACGTAAAACTAACCTTCCTATGATGTCTCTTTTCAAGCCTCGACTGTTGCAATGTTTTTTTTTTAGGTGACTATTACAACGTCGTACCAACACAATAATAAGTGAATGTAGGCTGGGCTATAGCCTTGTACCGTGCAGTTGATGTTTTCACCACAATATAAGGGCATTTTCAACAACGACCCTCAAACCGCTCGCATCCGTACGGACAGTGTAAGTCATCCAACGCGGGCCTATATCGATCCGCCGAGCGGTTCAGACCTGTTTTCTCCCGCAAATTAGAGACAAAGTTGGGAGAGTTTTGGGGGAGTTCGGACAGCATACACGTAGGACTCCGACACCCCCAGCCCACCCCATTCCCCCTTCCGGTCCCATTTCCTTCCACTACCCCCTTCTCCCCCTTTCTTTGCATCTGCACCCTCCACCTCTGTCGCCGTTGTTGTACGTCTCCGGCCGCCACATAGGCATTGTCGGACGTCCGCAACCAGCACCGACGCGCCTGCTCACCTCTACGACGGCGCTGTCCACCCTGGAGCCGTTTGTACCCAGGTACACTCCACCCCCCTTAGACGACCTCCTTGGCGGACGCCACACTCGGCAGGTGTTTGGTTAAGTACCATTGAGCTAATCGACCATGGAGGATGAGTTGTTGTGCGATGCGTGATTGGCCGTATCCGCAGATTTCATAGGCAGGAGCAGAGGGGGGACCTTCTGGCAGCAAGTGCATGAAAATTTTCATGCACGAAAGCACATTGCGCCCTATGACATGTACATCATTCAAGAACGCACCGTGAGGTTATTATTGTATCGCTGATACGCAATCCAGACCAACGTCACCATGTTTTGTGACGTGGTTCACCAGCTCGAGGCAAGGTGACCATTGCACGCGGCAGAGGACGAGATTATAAGTTTTGCTTCCTCTTAATCAACTTGTTGATTGATTCATTCATTGAATGTTGGTCTACACATTATGTAGCCCTCATGCGTTTCGGTGGTGTACCACATGACAGAGGGGCGACCATTTACGTATACACACTGTTGGATGAAGCTGAAGGGGGAGTATGTGTAGGAGGGCATGACTTGTTGATGAAAAACTTGTTGGACATCTGGTTAATCTAGTCGAATCGAGGCATTCTTGTACTAGACTTAATTTGCATACTATGTATGGATGATTTGTGCTATTTCCTATCCGAACTTTGACGAATGTCGGCCTGTTTGCATGAATTTCATCCGCTTAGTTAAAAAAATGCAGGTTGAAATGTATGCGGGCAGCGTTGGATGACGGCCTCCTGCATCGTGTCCGCGTACTGGTCCCCCTATCTGCTGACGGACGCGGGAGAAAATTTGCGGGTCGCACCCTAATTCACAGATGTGGGGAGATCCATGCAGGCCCCTAGTCCGGCGGAGAGAAAGGTTCATAAAGTCTTATCTTAATCATGTCTTGTTATCTAAAGATGAGAAAAAAAATTGTACAATGGGTTGTTTTTTATTCTTATCTGGGGTAGCATGATATTCCTAAAAAAATGGCGAGACATCTATTGCTAAGAGATTATAGCGTACAATGGGTTGCCCCTTAATCTTATCATACACCGCCAATCAAGTGTCTCGTACAAATTTCCTACAAGTCCACTTTGCAAACAGCCATGCTTTTAACAAGAGAATTCAGTCAAGCACATCTTTGGTATATAGTCTCAACTCTCCTGGTGTAGTGTTTTGATGGCTTGGACATATTGTAAAAATGTCTAATAAAGGTGTGTTTGATGTAGATATTGTGCGAATTCGGAATTGGTATTCGGAACCCATGAATTCCATTGTTTGGATGGCCTTAAAATAAGTACAATAGTGGACATACAGCCCACTTACATGACACTTTTGCCTATGTGAAGGAGAGGTGTAAAAAAGTAAGAAAAGTGGGATCTCATGCAAGAGCCTACCTATATGCATATTCCTAGGCAAAGACGTACAAGAAATATAAAGAAAGAGAAAGAGAGAAGATAAAAAAGTATTAGTATAATAGCCAACCTTATGGCCCACACTATTGTATGATGGCTATAGTGACATGATAGTTTCATATAAGTCACCAGCTGGCTATATCGTTAACCATGCTCTTAGTACTGACAGATGAAATCGCGCTCTGTCGTGGTTCTAAGCCTGACAGTAGAATGGGGGTAGGTATGGAGAGGCAATATCCTAGCTATGAAGTAGTTGTATACGCAAGATGTTTACGAGTTCAGGCCCTTCTCGGAGTAAGTAACAGCCCTACGTCTCGGAGCCCGGAGGCGGTCGACTGTATTATGTGCGTATGAGTTACAGGGGTGCGAACCCTTGACACTGAGGAGGGGGGTGGCTTATATAGAGTTCTCCAGACCCTCCGCACTCAGTTATGCAGGGTTAAAGGTACATTAAGATAGGAGGTTACTGGTAACGCCCACATAAAGTGCTATGATGACCATAAAAGCTACTTAATGACCGACCGTTTGGGTGCAGACTGGCTTTAGATCTCCTGGCGGTCGAGTGGTTGGCTTCATGGTCGAGTGTCTTCCAGTTGGTTGAGTGGAACCCTTCTAGGTCGACTGAAAGGTAGTTTCTTCTAGAGATGTCCTTGGGGAGGGTGTCTTGGACAGGTCCATGACCCTACCCTAGGTATATGACTTCATCATTAGCCCCCGAATGGATCTAGGTTTGAGTGGGGAAGGAGTTGAACATACTCCCGACTCATTCTTGTGCTGCAATGGTGTCTTGTCTTGGATCAAATGGACTTAAGTGACGACATCAACTTCTTTTTCAGTCGCCTTGATCCATTCTTTGTATCCATCGAATGCGTTTTTCGTACTTGGCGATTTCCGAATAACAGGACGGAGGAAATCTTTTGTCTGACGATTTGCTCTGCGGCGCGCAGATTTAGCGGGATTTGAATCTTTGGGAAACGAGCGGGACGGAGACAGAGAGCCGCAGTAATCGGACGGGATAAGGCAAGGACGCCTCGATCTCTGCACCACCTTTTTCGCCACGTATCGCGCGGGCGACTGTTGCGGGATTTGACAGGATCGCCTGGGCCTACCGGTCAGTCACTCGAAAGCAACCTCATATAAGGCCCAGGACTGGGGTTTTTTGAACAGTGCGTTCCCCTTTTCTCATTCCTTCCACGGATTCGTCCGCCGCGCCTGCCTCCACCTCCGAACTGCTGCTCCACGCGCGTTCCACTGGCGACAATGGTGAAAGAAAAGATGGCGGCTTTGGAACGGGCGAAGAAGGCGATGACGAAGGCGAAGGGGAGGGCGACCAGTCGGGGCGGATCCTCGTCGCGGGCCGGTTTGCCGCAGGGCTAGATCGAGGCGATCGGATTCGCTCGACCATCCGCCAGAAAGATCTTGACGACCTGGCCAATGAAGGACTGATCCCTCATGGATCAGCGAGGCTTCCGGGGATGGAGTGGCAGCCGCAGCCTCAGGAGGGTGAGTGCGTCCTCTTAGCCACTCACGTCGACCGCGGGTTTTCTTTGCCGCCCCACCCTTTCTTTCGAGGATTTCTGAATTTCGTTGGGGCACAACTCCACCACTTCACACCCAACTCTATCGTGTATCTCTCCACTTTCATGTCTTTGTGTGAGAATTTTTTGGGTTGTCGGCCGCATTGGGGCCTCTTCAAACACATTTTCACCTGTCGCTCCTAGACGGTGAAAAAGGCCAATCTGATGTGAGAGAACCCAAGTGATTCAGATGTGGGGGTCTTGGGGTCCAAATGAGAGGTAAGAGTGCTTTTCCAGCCATGGTTCTTCCTGAGTCGGTTCGAGGGTGGCAGTCGACCTGGTTCTACTGCCAAGACCAGCCGACGCCAGGGCAGTCGACTGGACTTCCTCCTTTCTCCATGGATCGAGTGAGCAAGCCGTCCTCTTTGAAGGTGGTCTTGGAGGAGAAGGCTCATGTCAAGGTTTTGGTCGAGCGTGTAGTCCAGCTCATCCGTGACGGGGTGACTGGTATGGATCTTCTAGAGGTTTTTCTTCGACGGTGCATCCAACCACTTCAGTATCGAGAACATCCGATATGGATGTATTACGCACTTGATGACACCACTCGGGTCCACCCGGAGGAGGTCGAGGATGCCACATCGGAGAGATGGATGACCGCCATCACTGGGAACAAAGATAACCCCGAGGAGCGTGGAGGATCCCTCCACTCGACCAATCGTCTGAGCGGACAAGGTTCAATCCCGTATCTTTGACTCTGACTCTACTTACTCCATCTTGTTTTCTTAAATCGGTCGACTGACTTTCATCTTGTTTGTCTTCTTCCAGGTCACCACTGAGATGTACTCGATGCCCAACGGGGCGCAAGAACCAGTTGAGGAGGAGGAAGGGAGCGGAGGTGAAAGCCAGGAGGAATGGCAGTCTGACGGTGGAGGGGACGAAGATGACGACAGCTCCAATGAAGAGGAGGAGGAGGAAGAGGAGGAAGAAGTCGACCCTCCTCGTAGGGAAAGGTGGTCCAAGCTCACCCATGACCCCGCGGTCGAGCGCGGCAAGGCTATCGCGCCTGTCAGGCAGTCGATGAAACGTCCTCGGACGACCTCTCCGGCGCCGACTGGAAAAGCGCCAAAGCAACCCCGAGCGATGCCGTCGAAGCCGACAAAGGTTTTGCCCAAGATGAAGATGGCTATCCCCGTTATTTTCGGGTACAGCAGAACTTGAGCTTTTTTGTTCCGCGCGAACATACTTTTGGTCGACTTGTTGACTGATCAACTGATTTCTGAAATCTGCAGCGCTGCCACCTCCGAGACCTCAGTCAGGAATGAAGACCAGGAGATGGAAGATGTTGTTAGCTCTAACCTTGGTATGATCGCTGTAATTTTGCTTTTGGTCGATTGGATTTCCGTTTTTAACTTTGAATCATTCCTGTAGTCCCTCCTCATGTCATTGATCTCCCTAATCATGATGATGAGGCGCCGTTGAGGCGGAGGAGAACTAAGAAGGCACCTGCCGGCAAGACTGCTCAGGTTGCATCGATGCCTGAGGCGCTGGTTCATGAGGGTGGCAACACCACTCGGACTTCTGTGTCTTTCGCTGTGCCGCTGACGAGTATCCGGCCTTCAACGTCGACTGCTGATCCGCCTTCCCTTTTCGCCACGCACCACGTCCCGGAGGACCAAGTGGGTGCTGCTAAGGAGGCTATACGCCAAGCGGGGCTCATGATGGAGCAGATGATGGTGGCCCGGGAAGCCAGCCGAGCGGCCTATGATGCCAGCTCAGCTCTTCAGAGCAACGTCCAGGTTAGTTGATCACCACTTGTTCTGCTAGGATATGCTACCTGAAAAACTCTTCTTTCTCAAGATCTTCGTATCTGTACACCCACTGGGTGTGTCGATTGAATTTTCGGACTGGTGGGGGGCACTTGAGTGCACCCACTGGGTGTAGTCCCGAGACTATGGTGGATCACTGGCTGTCGACCGTAGTCATTATACTTCGTATCTCTTTGACAACTTCGTCACTCGGTCTGGTCGGACCATGTCGAATGGAATCTTGTTACCGGTGGGGGCACGCTGAGTGCACCCACTGGGTGTAGTCCCCGAGACTATGGTGGATCACGGCAATCGAATCGTAGTCTGAAGAACTCCCCCTTTTTTTTTGTCTCTTTCGGTCGACTGATCGAACCGAGTCGGTAGGATCAGTGGGGGCACGCTAAGTGCACCCACTGGGTGTAGTCCCCGAGACTACTGTCGAATATTTTGATTCGGCTGTAGTCTTAGAAACACAATGATTTTTCTTAGTCACTCGGAAGTAACCTATCTGTGACGTCTGTCAATCGATTCTTTGCAGAAACTTTGCGAGCTTGTGGCTCGATACACTGAATTGGAGAACAAACAGATCCAGCTCAACCTTGACTTGAAGCTTGCACAGGAGAACTTGCAGAAGGCGAGAGACGAAGCAAAAGGTATGGCTGGTGAGATCTTGACGACTGTTTTTGTTTTTCCGTCCCTTCCTAATTCTGACCTCACTGTCATTTTGCAGACAAAATGGAGGAGGCTCTGAAGAAGAAGGATCATGACCTTGCCGAGGCGCAGAAAACGGCTTTGAACAAAACCAAGCTCGCGGAAGAGAAGTTGTCTTCAGTCGGAAAACTTGAAGAAGAGAACGCCAATCTGAAAGCTGCTCTCGACGCGGCCAACAAGGAGGTTAGCCGACTGAAGAACGACAAGATAGCTCTGAGTGACAAGGCTGGCGGGGAAGAGGAATGATCTAGAGGCTTATCTGGGAGGGCTCGCCAAGAAGCTATTCCTCATGCTTGAAGGTAATTCCTCTTATCCGACTGACTTGTTATCACTGACTCGTCATAGAACCATTAGCTTGAACTCGAGTTGTGTTTGCAGAATTCTGTCAGAACTTCGTGGAAGAGACTAGTCGAGTGGAGACAAGCCTGGACCCCATTAACTCCCCCGTCAAGGATGAAGCCGCCATGAATGTGCTCCGACTGGAGTCTTGTGTCGCTGCTGTGGTGGACTACCTCGCTCGACTGAAGGTTGCGGTGTCGTGGATTGACTCGACACTCTGGCCAGGCGAGACACTTCAAAATGACCTCGAGTCTTTAATGGCTCGACTGAATGACATTCCAAGTCGAGTGCAGGAATGGAAAGTCTTCTGCCAGATGCGGTGACGATGGTGCTTTGTCTCTGGTCCGCGTCCACTACAAGGAGGCGCGAGAGGAAAGGCTGGCGTCCATCAAAGTTGCCAATACCAAGAAGTATGACTTCCGATCTTTCATGGAGACTTTCATTGGTGCTGCCACTCGGATCGCTGATGGGATCGACCTGGACCAGTTCGTCGCACCTTCCAGTCCTCCACCTGAGGAGTAAAAAACTTCTATGATTCGTCTTAAATTTGCCTCGGAATGCCGAGTGATCCTCAGAATCGATAAACTTTAACAGGCTTGAGGCCTGGGTACTTCGCATCCTTAGGATGTTATCCGAACTTTACTTATCGTGAAATATGCTTTTGTTTGCCTTCGAGTAAACTTTGTTCTTCACTCGGATTATGATTCAATGTTTGAGATGCAGCTCTGAGGTGGAAAATCCAGTCGACCTACACTTCGTTGTTCTTGCAGGCGCAGGAGAAGGTAACAGTCGACCTGCACCTCGTCGTCCTTGCGGATCGGGAGGGGGCGCATGTTGTACTTGTGGCGCAACTCCGAAGGAGAAGGTAACAGTCGACCTGCACCTCGTCGTCCTTGCGGATCGGGATGGAGCGCACGTTGTACTTGTGGCGCAGCTCCGAAGGAGAAGGTAACAGTCGACCTGCACCTCGTCGTCCTTGCGGATCGGGATGGAGCGACGTTGTACTTCTCGGGCGTAGCAATCGAAGGAGAAGGTAACAGTCGACCTGCACCTCGTCGTCCTTGCGGATCGGGATGGAGCATACGTTGTACTTGTGGCGCAGCTCCGAAGGAGAAGGTAACAGTCGACCTGCACCTCGTCGTCCTTGCGGATTGGAATGAATTTCGTACTTAGGCGAGTACTGGACTCCAGCTAAGCCCCCGAGTGGGAGGATTGCTCTCCACTCGGTAGGATTTTCGGATACTTAGGCGAGTACTTGGACTACAGCGAAGCCCCCGAGTGGGAGGTTTGCTCTCCACTCGGTAGGGTTTTTTAAAACTTAGGCGAGTACTGGACTGCAGCTAAGCCGCCGAGTGGGAGGTTTGCTCTCCACTCGGTAGGATTTTTCAAACTTAGGCAAGTACTTGGACTGCAGCTAAGCCCCCGAGTGAGAGGTTTGCTCTCCACTCGGTGGGATTTTTAAACCTAGGCGAGTACTTAGACTGCAGCTAAGCCCTCGAGTGGGAGGCTGGCTCGCCACTCGGTAGGATTTTCAAACTTAGGCAAGTACTGGACTGCAGCTAAGCCTCCGGGGAGGATTTTTGTGTCATAACTCTGAAGGGAAAGGCAACAGCCGACCTGTACCTCGTCATCCTTGCAGAGCACACATTGTATTAAATACTTAGGCGAGTACTTGGACTGCAGCTAAGCCCCCGAGTGTGAGGCTGGCTCCTCACTCGGTAGGATTTTCAAACTTAGGGGAGTACTTGGACTGCAGCTAAGCCCCCAAGTGGGAGGCTGGCTCGCCACTCGGTAGGATTTTCAAACTTAGGCGAGTACTTGGACTGCAGCTAAGCCCCCGAGTGGGAGGCTGGCTCACCACTCGGTAGGATTTCCAAATACTTAGGCGAAACGGATTCGCGGCTAAGCCCCCGAGTGGGAGGCTGGCTCTCCACTCGGCAGGGATTTTTTTTAGAAACTTAGGCGAAACAGGTTCGCATCTAAGCCACCCACTAGGGAAATTTCTTATGCAAACGAAAAGTAATAACAATCACTGGGAAAATTATAACATTCTTGTCTTTGATAAACAAACTACAGAGGTACTTCTATTACATCTCACCCGAGTGAGTTGTTAAGTGTAAAAGGGACGGAGCAGCTCCGCATTCCAGGCTCGAGGCTCATCAATCTGGCGTTTGACGTTGTAAAGATGGTAAGCTCCATTGTGGAGAACTCTGGTGACGATGAAGGGACCTTCCCAAGTGGGAGCGAGCTTGTGTGGTTTCTGTTGATCCACTCGGAGGACCAAGTCCCCTTCTTGAAAGGATTGGCTCTTCACTTTTCTAGCATGGAACCGACGCAAGTCCTGCTGATAGATGGTCGAGCAGATCAGGGCCATCTCTCTCTCCTCTTCAAGGAGGTCGACTGCATCTTGCCGGGCTTGTTCCGCTTCAGCTTCAGAGTAGAGTTCGACTCGAGGCATTGTGAAGCAGGTCACTCGGCGTAACTGCTTCAGCTCCATAGACCATAAAGAATGGAGTTCTCCCACGACCGATTAGGAGTGGTCCTCAATCCCCAAAGAACCGACGGAAGTTCGTCGACCCACGCTCCTGCTGCAGGCTTGAGATCACGCATCAGCCGAGGTTTCAATCCTTTGAGAATTAGACCATTTGCTCGTTCTGCTTGTCCATTCGACTGGGGGTGAGAAACTGAAGCATAGTCGACTCGTGTGCCCTGAGAGGCGCAAAAGGCTTTGAACTTGTCGGAATTGAAGTTTGACCCATTGTCAGTGATGATGCTGTGCGGAACTCCATATCTGAATATCAACTCTCTGATGAAACTGATAGCAGTGCACACATCAAGGTTCTTGATAGGTTTAGCTTCGATCCACTTCGTAAACTTGTCGACTGCCACAAGCAAATGAGTGAAACCGCTCCTGCCAGTTCTCAGTGGTCCAATCATATCCAACCCCCAAACATCAAAAGGCCAGACGAGTGGAATGGTCTTCAATCTTTGGCGGGTTTGTGTGACATATTGGAGTAGAACTGACATCCTTCACACTTGTCGACTATTTCCTTTGCCATTTCATTTGCCTTTGGCCAGTAAAATCCCGCTCGGTATGCTTTAGCCACGATGGTCCGAGAGGGCGCATGGTGACCACAGGTCCCCGAGTGGATATCATCAAGAATTATCTGACCTTCTTCCGGCGTTATGCACTTCTGGCTGACTCCAGTCACGCTTTCTCTGAATAACTGTCCCTTGATCACAGTAAAGGCCTTGGTTCAACGGACGATCTGTCGAGCCTCTTCTTCGTTCTCCGGGAGCTCTTTCCTCAGGATATACGGTCCAGTCGGGAGTGATGACCACGAATTCCATGATCAGGTCGACCACCGCTGGGACCTCAACTTCAGTCGGATCAGTGGCACTTTTTGGCTGTGGAGCTTCTTCAGTGAAAGGATCCTCTTGAATCGACGGTGTGCGGATGTGCTCCAAAAACACATCACTGGGAATGGCTTCCCTCTTGGACCCTATTTTCGCCAAATCATCAGCAGCTTGATTTTTTAGTCGGGGTATATGATGAAGCTCTAACCCCTCAAACTTCTTCTCTAGCTTCCTCACAGCATTACAGTAACCAGTCATGGCTGGACTTCTGACGCCCCACTCCTTCATCACCTGATTAACCACTAAATCTGAGTCGCCATAAACCATGAGGCGATGGACGCCGAGTGAAATGGCCATACGCAACCCATATAACAGTGCTTCGTATTCTGCTTCATAGTTGGAAGAATCAAAGTGAATCTGGAGCACATATCTGAGCTTATTTCCTCGGGGGGAAACCAATACTACCCCAGCTCCCAGAACCATTCAGCATCTTGGAACCATCAAAGAACATAGTCCAGTGCTCCGAGTGAACTTGAGTCGGTAACTGTTGTTCAATCCACTCGGCGATGAAATCTGCTATTGCTTGGGACTTGATGGCTTTCTTTGCCTCAAACTTGATATCAAGGGGAAGAAGTTCAATCGCCCATTTCGCCACTCGACCAGTTGCATCTCTGTTGTGCAAAATCTCTGACAATGGGGCGTCATTAATCGTAATGGAATGATCAGAGAAGTAATAAGCAACCCTTTGCGGTCATATAAATCCCATACACAAGCTTCTGATAATGAGGGTATCTTTGCTTTGACGGGGTTAATACTTCAGAAAGATAATATACTGGGTGCTGAACTTTGAAGGCCTTTCCTTCCTCTTCCCGCTCGACCGTAAGTACTGTACTGACGACTTGTCTTGTGGCTGCAATGTAAAGCAGCAACGGCTCCTTGCTGATTGGGGCAGCAAGCACCGGCTGGGTGGAGAGCAGAGCTTTGAGCTCTGCAAATGCTGCATCAGCTTCAGGAGTCCACTCGAACTTGTCTGACTTCTTCATCAGTCGGTAAAGAGGCAATGCCTTTTCACCGAGGCGAGAGATGAATCGACTTAAAGCGGCCAAGCATCCAGTAAGCTTCTGGACATCATGCACACATGCAGGCGTTTCATTGGAGTATAGTGCCAACTTTTTACGGGTTAGCGTCGATTCCTCGTTCGTAAACGAAAACCGAGTAACTTTCCGCCAGAACTCCGAATGTGCACTTTGATGGATTAAGCTTGATATCATACCTCCTGAGATTGGCAAATGTTTCAGCAAGGTCAGTCAACAGGTCGGAACCTTTCCGTGACTTGACCACAATGTCATCCATGTATGCTTCCACATTCCGACTGATTTGAGTGAGTAAACACTTATGAATCATCCTCATGAACGTGGCTCCGACATTCTTGAGGCCGAATGGCATGGTGACATAACAGAAGCACCCGAATGGAGTGATGAAAGCTGTTTTGATCTGGTCGGGTCCATACAGACGGATCTGATGGTACCCGGAATATGCGTCTAAGAAAGACAATCGCTCACATCCCGCAGTCGAGTCGACTATTTGGTCGATGCGGGGGAGAGGAAAATGATCTTTCGGGCAGGCCCGATTGATATGTTTGAAGTCGATGCACATGCGCAGTGAATTGTCCTTCTTAGGGACCATCACAACATTGGCGAGCCACTCGGAGTGGTAAATCTCTCAGATAAACTCTGCTGCTAAGAGCCGAGCCACCTCCTCGCCAATGGCCTTTCTCTTCTGGACGGCGGACCGTCGAAGATGTTCTTTGACAGGTTTAACTTTTGAGTCAACTTCAGACGCTGCTCAGCGATCCACAGGAACACCCGACATGTCAGCAGGCTTCCATGCAAAGATGTCCCAGTTCTCACGGAGGAACTAGATGCGCGCTTCTTCCTATTTGGAGTCGAGTGTTGTTGAGATGTGAGTCGGAGCAGCATTGGGATCAGTCGGATGAATATGAATCGGTTTCGTCTCCCCGGACGACTGAAATGCTGACTCTGTGGCGGGCTTCCTGGCTCGCAACAAATCACTTTCGGTCTGCAGTTTTACGGTACTCTTGCAGCTCGACCACGCCATCCGAGCATCGGCGATCTTAGAGCCTTCTGGAAACACTCTTCTGCTTTTTCCGATTACGGTGGCGGTGATCACACCTTTGGGACCTGGCATCTTCAGTTTGAGGTACACATAACATGGTCGAGCCATGAAACGCGCATATGTCGGCCTCCCCAGGATAGCGTGATAAGCGCTCTGGAAATCCACGACCTCAAAGACTTTTCCTTACAAAAATTATTGTAGTCACCAAAAACCACATAAAGAGCAATTTGGCCGAGTGACTCATCCTTCTTTCCAGGAATGACTCCATGAAAGCTTATGTTGCTGGTGCTGAGTCTGGACATCGGAATGCCCATCCCTTTCAACGTCTTTGCATACAATATGTTCAGGCCACTGCCACCATCCATCAAAACCTTAGTTAGTCGAGTGCCTTCGACGACTGGGTCGACCACCAACGCTTGCCTCCCAGGGGTGGCTATGTGTGTTCGGTGATCGACCGGGTCGAGCGTGATGGCGGTCTGCGACCATTTCGTAATGGCGGGTGTCGCCGAGCGACCATATTCACTTCGCGGTTGATAACATTCAATCGACTTTTGCTTTCAACGTCAACAAAAATCATCAGAGTGGAATTGACCTGAGGGTATCCACCGTCACTATCTTTCTTGTCCTCAACTTTGTCCGACTCATTTTCCTTGTCCTTGGGCTGCTTCCCACAGGCGCTGAATCAAGAGCCGACCTTTGTCGAGTGGTATGCTTTGGGTAAATAAGTTTACCCTCTTCATCTTTCTTCGTGTGAATGTGACATGACAAGTCCAACACATCATTTCCATCTTGGTCTTTCACTTTCTTGGGGTTCCAAGGCCCCTTGGGTTTCCCCTTGAACTTTCCTGGAGTCACGGCCAAGGCTTCTCCAGGAGCAGCTAGCTCGGCTTTCCGCTTCTGTTTCCGACTGGAGTTCCCTCCCCCGGTTTCATTAGCGGCTGACTTGTACTTGCCACTCCAGAGCTGATCCTCTTCTTCACCATTGGCGTACTTGGTGGCAATCTCCATCATCCGACTCAGGGTCATGTCTCCTGTCTGACCGAATTTCAGACTCAACTCTCTGTTCTTAACACCTTCCTTGAAGGCACAGACTGCCTGATGATCAGATACATTCTCTACTGTGTGGTGCAAAGTGATCCATCTCTGGATGTAATCCCTCAGAGTTTCATTCGACTTCTGCACACACGACTGCAACTCTGTCAATCCTGCTGGCCGCTTGCAAGTTCCTTCAAATGTCCTGACAAACACTCGGGCAAGATCTTCCCAAGTGTAAATGCTGCTGGGTGCTAACTGATTCAGCCATGCTCTGGCCGATCCCTCCAACATAAGTGGCAGGTGTTTCATGGCCACTTCATCGTTGCCGACGCCGATCTGAACATCCACTCGGTAGTCCTCAAGCCAAGTATCCGGCTTAGACTCACCAGTGAACTTACTGACTCCAGTCGCCAACCTGAAGTTGGGAGGAATCACCGCGGCTCTGATGGCTCTGCTAAAACACTCTGGTCACGAGGCGTGTACTCTGCTGCTGATGGGCACATTTCTGTCATGGCCTTCTCGGTTAGCTCTGTTCCTGTCGACCAGACCTTGAATGATGACGGTTCTCGCATCAAAGCCTGGTTCCCTGGGGTCGACTGGAATCCTTCGCCCAACACTGTACTGGCGTCTGTCGTCTTGCTGCCGAGGCGCATATGACCCACCCCTTGGGGGAGGAGTGGGCACTCGACGTCGGTCATCACGATCGAATCGGTCCTCATACTGCTCACGCCGGCCTCCATGCCCCTCACGCCTCAGGGGCGATCTTGGGCTATGTGCCGACTGGACTGTATTCGCAGCGACGGATCTGCTGTGAATCCTGTTCCGCGACTGCGATACAGCTGAATTTTGATCTCCTGCTGCCCGGAGCAAATCTCTGATCTGGAGTAAGCCCCTGCCAGCCTCCGACTGGGAAGGCTGAATGGACTCTGCTATACGGGCTGCAGCTGCTAGATTCTGAATGGGAGTTTGGTATACCTGAGTCGGTTGTGGAAAGAGTTGACGTCGACTAGACGACGGGACCCGTTGTTGCGCTCGTTCATCGAGCACTCGCTAGAGATTTTCCAGTCGAGTGCGCTCAGCCAAGTTGGCCAAACGCGCATCTTCTAAGGCACGGGCCTCGGGGGTTTCTCCAACGATAGGAGTGTGAAGCGCATCCATGTTCGTGGCGGAGCTCCTCCTCTGATGAAGTGAGGGGCTCGGGTTGGTACTCTTCGTGAGCCTGCGCCGGCTCGCCTCCGCCAATGCCTCCGTCGGCGCGGGGGAAACCAGGAGGACTGCGTGGTCCATCGACCATCAGAACCTCCACCGCTGGATCGCTGCTGTCACACTCGGATGCAGTCTCTGCGGAGCCAGTCGACAGATCCAACAGGCCGTAGAGAGATTCGTCGGGCTCGATTGCCGCGACTTGGGGAGTGGCCGATCGGGCCACCGCGTGCCTCACCCACCGCTGTAGCCTCGATCGACCGGGCGCTTGCGCCGTGGCGAGATCGGGAGAGAGGACGGCATAAGAGCCGACCGATACTGGGTCGACGGCTGCCGCAGGAGGACGCCGCGGACGCACGCGCGAAAGTGCGTCGCCCCGCGGACGGGGAGTGCGTCAACGTCGAGTGGAGCCTCCTGCAACCAAGCGGAGTCGTCGGCGATGAACGTGAGCGCGCCGAGACGGATCTCGCGGTCCTCAACCAAAACTCCGCCTGAAACCATGATGAATGGGATCGGAAAAATGCAACTTCACCAGCAAGTTGCTAAGACACCTGCCCCATGGTGGGCGCCAACTGTCGTGGTTCTAAGCCTGACAAAGAGAATGGGGGTAGGTATGGAGAGGCAAGATCCTAGCTATGGAGTAGTTGTATACGCAAGATGTTTACGAGTTCAGGCCCTTTTCGGAGGAAGTAACAGCCCTATGTCTCGGAGCCCGGAGGCGGTCGACTGTATTATGTGCGTATGATTTACAGGGGTGCGAACCCTTGACACCGAGGAGGGGGTGGCTTATATAGAGTTGGCTAGTCCCCTCCGGCCCTCAGTTATGCAGGGTTAAAGGTACATTAAGATAGGGGGTTACTGGTAACGCCCACATAAAGTGCTATGATGACCATAAAAGCTACTTAATGACCGACCGTTTGGGTGCAGACTGGCTTTAGATCTCCTGGCGGTCGAGTGGTTAGCTTCATGGTTGAGTGTCTTCCAGTTGGTCGAGTGGAACCCTTGCAGGTCGACTGAAAGGTAGTTTCTTCTAAAGATGTCCTTGGGGAGGGTGTCTTGGACAGGTCCATGACCCTACCCTAGGTATATGACTTCATCACACTCCGATACCAAGTGCTGCTCTCGCACATTTGCAGGCACCCTTCCTCAATGTGAACATGAGGTGGACCATAACATCTAAAAAGATTTATTCATTTTACTTTATTTGTTCATCTTAAAATATCTAAAAAGACTTATATTTAGAAACCGAGTGAGTACAAGGATTAGTGTTTTTGTTTTTCATTCAATAACATGTGACGTAAAACTAACCTTCCTATGATGTCTCTTTTCAAGCCTCGACTGTTGCAATGTTTTTTTTATTACAACGTTATACCAACACAATAATAAGTGAATGTAGGCTGGGCTATAGCCTTGTACCGTGCAGTTGATGTTTTCACCACAATATAAGGGCATTTTCAATGCCAACCCTCAAACTGCTCACATCGGTACGGACAGTGTAAGTCATTCAACGCAGGCCTATATCGATTCACCGAGCGGTTCGGACCTGTTTTTTTCCGCAAATTAGAGACAAAGTTGGGAGAGTTTTGGGGGAGTCCGGACAGCATACACGTAGGACTCCGACACCCCCAGCCCACCCCATTCCCCCTTCTGGTCCCATTTCCTTCCACTACGCCTCTTCTCCCCCTTGCTTTGCATCTGCACCCTCCACCTCTGTCGCCGTTGTTGTACGTCTCCGGCCGCCACATAGGCATTGCCGGACGTCCGCAACCAGCACCGACGCGCCTGCTCACCTCTACGACGGCGCTGTCCACCCTGGAGCCGTTTGTACCCAGGTACACTCCACCCCCCTTAGACGACCTCCATGGCGGACGCCACACTCGGCAGGTGTTTGGTTAAGTGCCATTGAGCTACTCGACCATGGAGGATGAGTTGTTGTGCGATGCGTGATTGGCCGTATCTGCATATTTCATAGGCAGGAGCGGGGGGGCCTTCTGGCAGCAAGTGCATGAAAATTTTCACGCACGAAAGCACATTGCGCCCTATGACATGTACATTATTCAAGAACGCAACGTGAGGTTATTATTGTATTGCTGATACGCAATCCAGACCAACGTCACCATGTTTTGTGACGTGGTTCACCAGCTCGAGGCAAGGTGACCATTGCACGCGGCAGAGGACCAGATCATAAGTTTTGCTTCCTCTTAATCAACTTGTTGATTGATTCATTCATTGAATGTTGGTCTACACATTATGTAGCCCTCATGCGTTGCGGTGGTGTACCACATGACAGAGGGGCGACCATTTACGTATACACACTGTTGGATGAAGCTGAAGGGGGAGTATGTGTGGGTGGGCATGACTTGTTGATGAAAAACTTGTTGGACATCTGGTTAATCTAGTCGAATCGAGGCATTCTTGTACTAGACTTAATTTGCATACTATGTATGGATGATTTGTAATATTTCCTATCCGAACTTTGACAAATGTCAGCCTGTTTGCATGAATTTCGTCCGCTTATTTAAAAAAATGCATGTTGAAATGTATGCGGGCAGCGTTGGATGGCGGCCTCCTGCATCGTGTCCGCGGACTGGTCCCCCTATCTGCTGACGGACGCGGGAGAAAATTTGCGGGTCGCACCCTAATTCACAGATGTGGGGAGATCCATGCAGGCCCCTAGTCCGGCGGAGAGAAAGGTTCATAAAGTCTTATCTTAATCATGTCTTGTTATCTAAAGATGTGAAAAAAATTGTACAATGGGTTGTTTTTAATTCTTATCCAGGGTAGCATGATATTCCTAAAAAAATGGCGAGACATCTATTGCTAAGAGATGAGAATAAAATATAGCGTACAATGGGTTGCCCCTTAATCTTATCATACACCGCCAATCAAGTGTCTCGTACAAATTTCCTACAAGTCCACTTTGCAAACAGCCAAGCTTTTAACAAGAGAATTCAGTCAAGCACATCTTTGGTATATAGTCTCAACTCTCCTGGTGTAGTGTTTTGATGGCTTGGACATATTGTAAAAATGTCTAATAAAGGTGTGTTTGATGTAGATATTGTGCGAATTCGGAATTGGTATTCGGAACCCATGAATTTCATTGTTTGGATGGCCTTAAAATAAGTACAATAGTGGACATATAGCCCACTTACATGACACTTTTGTCTATGTGAAGGAGAGAGGTGTAAAAAAGTAAGAAAAGTGGGATCTCATGCAAGAGCCTACCTATATGCATATTCCTAGGCAAAGACGTACAAGAAATATAAAGAAAGAGAAAGAAAGAAGATAAAAAAAGTATTAGTATAATAGCCAACGTTATGGCCCACACTATTGTATGATGGCTATAATGACATGACAGTTTCATATAAGTCACCAGCTGGCTATATCGTTAACCATGCTCTTAGTATTGACCGATGAAATCGCGCTCCGATACCAAGTGCTGCTCTCGCACATTTGCAGGCATCCTTCCTCAATGTGGATACCATCACCTCTATACTATTCATCTGACACCGCACCTTTCGCGGATCATACCGATTTTCTCCCTCCCAAGAAAGGGAAACAAAAGCAGGTGTATCTCTCCCTCCCTCCCTTCTCCTTTTCTCTTCACTGCAATATAAAAGTAGGGGTAGGGGAAAAAATGCATAGGTAACTCCGCTATGAGATTTGATCAATAGAAGAGAGCTCTAAATTATATTGATGTCTACTTTGTCACTGGCAACAACGCGGTACCGTACTGACGGTCCTAAGAGCAGTTAGGAGAGTGTCAGACTTGTTTATTTTTTACGAAAATCCCAAAAATAGGGAATAGGGTGGAAGGGTTAGATTTCTTTATTTTTACTGAAAATCCCTAAATTTAGCCAGTACAACATTGTAATAACCTGGTTTCCAGTTATCCACAAGAGGTGCCACGCTAAAACAATTGGCATGGAAAGAGAACAAAGAGAGACAATGTATTTGTTAAAAAAACTGTAAGATTTAATAGTCGAACTATATATCGTAATTATTTTTCTGTTGTACATGCATGCTATCATCTTAATTTATACTCACAAATTGTAAAGCTTATATACTTAAGAATTGTACGGACAACTGCCATGAAAGAACATTGTAGACATCGTCTGTCTAAATCGTACGCTCCTTTATGTCCCAATGAAAAATGCAGTGACATGTCGAACGGTGCAACTGGTCAGTAAAACAACAAACCCCGTTTGACTTACATGGCTATGCGGACAACATTCACATGACCATGAGTCCATAACCTTTGGCATCCGATTCGTTTCTTCTCGGAAGGTGCCGCTAACCAATTAAAAACTTTGGAAGCATTCGAATCTCTTACCGTTTCCTATATGGACATACACGTAACCACGCACGCATGCGCCAGCCAGTAATAATATTACTGATGCACCAACAACAGGGAAGAACATTTCTCCCACTCTTTTATCTTTCACTCTTCACCTTTCTATTTGCAGAAGCCTCATCTCATCCTTCCGAACCTTCCAAGAGAGAGCGAAAGAAAAATGGCGCCCTTGAACGGTTCTTGTCCTTTAGTCAAGAGTCGACATCGGATCGATGCTCCACATCTTAATGCAGAAAACAAGAACCGGCACGGGTGAAAAGGCTGCCCGTGGCGAGTTTTTTACTGGGTGCTGCACATTGGTCACAAGATCTTCATGTTTGTATAGGCACAAACTAATCAAAGTCGCTGATTGTTTGTGTTTGAGATGACTGAGTAAACTAGCCAGTGTGAATTCTCAACTGGAAGCAGCATATTACCGCCTTGTTTCTGTCAAGATAAGGGGCACTTGTCACCTTTTCTAGGTTAATTAACCATGGGTCGAGAGAAGTGACTGGTGGGGTTATTGATTGACAGGATCAAGCGCAGGAGTCGTTCCAAGATTGCCCAGCTTGGCTGCTAAAACACAGTAGATTAGCTTAATCGGTCCATGCTAATCCCCAGTTACCGTATTAGAGTTCGATTGCACTTAGGGAAAATGGGTACCAGTCTACCAGACTAGGTTTGATGCAATTTTTGTTTCTATTTACGTACTGGGTGACCAGAGGCACGTGTCATTTATTTTTTTCTGGAAAGGTCAAATGCATATCTTTTGTTTCTATCACGTAGCACTGACCAGAGACCGGTGTCAGCTATTTTATGGGACGTGATAACGAGGCTCTGGAATTATCATGCTAGATTTCAGACTGAAACCCAAGCAAACAAAAATCATGTGATCATCCAAGGCGACAAGTTTTATTATGCACGCTGGTTATTATCCTGGCCACAGATGTTTTGGTGAGCTTTGAAATTTATCTGGCCGTCCTTCACAGATTTTGATTGATGAACAGAAGTAAAATTATGTCCCAGCCTATTACTATTCAGATGACTACCGAGCAGCAAAATCGTGAATGTATTAGATATCTGGTTACTATTTCTGATACGGTCTCAGATTTTATTTTTTAAAAATATTCTGATGCTTGTGGAATTCTATGTAACCTATTTTGTCAAAAGATCGGCATATTATCTCCCCTCTGAACCATGCAGAGATACATCAGTAGAAGTTGAATTGCTCACTCCATTGAGTACAACGGTTCTATTTCGTCCAGGAAAAGTACAGTGCGTCAACCTTTGGGCCCTTTCTGTCCAACCAACTTATAGGAAAGATGGAGCTGAAATCAGACCTGAAAAACTCAACACCAGCAGACGAAAATGTACTTTTGCGCCTAATAATTCATTGAAGACTGTAGTTCTTACTTCTTAGCAACATCGATTAGAGACACCCCTCACAAATGCGGTATAGTAATGTTCCTGATACTGTCAACTGTGGCAACAGGCGTACATGTGATGATCCCTGACTTATTACTAATGATATGACATGGAAGGTTGAAAACATTTATGGTTGTTCTCTCTTTGCTTCCAGCCAGAAGCCTACTAGAGGTCAGAAGAGCAACTGCTGCAAGATAATAGCAGCATCATAAGTATTGTAACTAACAATTGTACCTAGTCCTGGACAGAGAGAATATCCAGGAAGCATGCACTACAACCCAGCTCAAATTCGATATGATCGACAAGGTCAAGCAGCCACAATCAATTCCAACCATCGCGTTCGATGTCCAGTGACAGAATTGTCCCTTTCAGGTTGGCGAGCAATATCTTTCCCCAAGCAACAGGAGATAACTATGTGACTGTTTTCAGGTCTACTCAAGCTACATAAATCTTCGTCACTGTCAGTCGTGTTATACATGCATGTTCTGTTCCTTGTTTCTTGCGATTTCCTCGCCGCCGTCGATCCCCGAGTACAGTGGGAGGAACTAGGAAATCAAGATGAGGGACTCCATTTCTTTGGAAGTTCTTCTGTTGGCCCTGCATACAAGGTGATGGCTAAGTTAACCACCCAATAGTTCTACTTTTGACTGGAAAAAATGGAAAGGGTTGAATATTTTGTACTACTATAAGACCTTTGTGTTGTCAAATCTGGACTCTCTGCAGAAGATTATATTTGATATAGTGACTTCTAGGTCACCGTATGCTTGGACTGACCATTCTGCCTGGGATGGATTACTGCGATTTGGTCCTGTGATGAAGCCTTAACATCAAGCAGAAGTGTCCTCAGAGAGATCTATTATGACTTGGACAAGAAAATCGACCCTGTGAGTTACATGATCTGGTCATCAACTTGAACTTTTTTTTTAGATAAGAGGCGCTTGCCCGGCCTTAGACTGAGGCCCTTACAGATTCAAAGCAAGAGAGTTCAACAGAGAGAAAGAGAGCAAATAACAGGGATACAAGCCCGTGGGCTGAGACACAGCTGCGCAGCGCTGACTAATCTACCACCAAGAAGATGAAAAGCTGTCGAGGTAGCGAGCATCGGCCTCGATCAGCCGGGGATGTCAGTCATGATGATCGGCGCAGCTCAGTGCACCTTGCCCGCACCTTTGCCACGAGCTCCTGAACGCGCCCTCTGTCCTTTGGCCTTGCCAGAAGCTTCCAGAGCTGCATAAACGACACCATTTTGTACAAAACGTCAGCTGGATGCTTGATGAATTGTCCCTCTATTAAGGCTTTATTTCGCGTGGTCCAAAGAGCCCAAGCCATGGCTCCGAACCCTAGCCATGCCATCCGCCTGTCTCCCCCCGATGTGGCAGCCGTAAGACGGTAGAAATCCAAGAAACCACTCGGATTCCACGAGGACCCTGTCACTGCCCTCACTGCGCTCCACACAAATCTAGCCATTATACATCTAAAAAGGATATGGTCACGGTCTTCAGGTTGATCACACCATATGCATTTGCCATCTCCCGGGCCCCTTGTTTTCTGGACTTGATCCCCACTAGTGATTCTATCTCGCGCCACTTGCCATAGGAAAATTTTAATTTTGGCTGGGAGTCTTGCCTTCCATATGCCGGAGAGATCACAGGGGGTTGTGGATTTAAAATTTTCTCTGTATAAGGATCCGGTGGAGAAACACCCCGATGGTTCAAGACGCCATATAACTTCATCGCGTCCCAGAGTAATTTGCTGCCCTCTTATTTTCTCTCTCAATTGTTCCCACTCATTAGTTTCAGCGGCCCCAAGGATCTACGGAATTGAGGCACCCATTGGTCATGATGCCAAACGTCCGCCACTTTGGCGTCCTGGTGCATGGCAATGGCGAACAGGGCTGGGAACAAATCGCAGAGTGGAGCATCGTCACACCACCTATCCATCCAAAAACACATGGCCCGACCATTATGAACCACAAATTTGGTACCAAGGCGGAGAAGTGGCCGGAATTTCCTAACGTCCCTCGCAAACTGGGATAGCTTTGCGCTTCTCCTAAAATCCACCCCATCCTGAACTAGGTATTTCCAGGTAAAGATATCCAACCACAAGCCTCCTTGACCCGTTAATATTTTCCACGCCCATTTCGACATGAGGCACCAATTCATAACTTTGGTGTTAATAACGCCCAAGCCCCCAACCTCCTTTGGCCGACAAATACCATCCCAAATCACCATATGATATTTTTGTCTCCCGTTTTCTTTAGCCCAAAAAAACCGGGAGCGAATTTTATTCAGTTTATCATGTATCCCATCCCGAAGAAGGTAAAACCCCATGAAGAACATCGGGATGTTCGTAAGGCAGTCATTGATAAGGACAAGCCGGCCTCCCGATGCCAATAGTTTGCCCTGCCAAGGCTCCACACGCGCGGCTGTTTTGTCGACCACCGGTTGGAACTCCCCCATAGAAATAGCCCTCGTAGAGATGGGCATACCTAGATATTTTATTGGTATAGACCCGAACTCGCAGTTCATTATATGGGCCGCCCTCAATTGCGATTCAAGATCCCCTCCTGTGACAATGGCCTCGCTCTTTGCAAAGTTAATTTTCAGCCCGGACATCTCCTCAAAGGACATTAAGAGGAATTTGAGATTCAAAATCTCACGTTCAAAATTTTTAATGAAGATAAGGCTGTCATCCGCATATTGAAGATGCGTTATTCCTCTAGGGATGATGCCCTCCGTCACTCCTGAAATGTGGCCGGCCCCTTTAGCCCGATCAAGGATTGAAGCCAAGGCATCCGTGAAAATGTTGAAAAGCAAGGGTGAAATAGGGTCCCCTTGCCGAACTCCTCTCTTGTTTCTAAAGTATGAGCCCACCTCCTCATTGATATTTACCGTTGTTTGCCCTCCCTGGACCAATTGCCGCATCCAGCTGATCCAGAGTGGATCAAAACCCTTAGCCTTAAGCACGTCCTCTAGGAACTCCCATCTAACCCTATCATAAGCCTTCTCAAAATCGATCTTGAGAATAAACACCTCTTCCTTAGTTGTTCTAATCTCATGCAAAACTTCGTGAAGCACCGCAATCCCATCCAAGATGCTTCTCCCTTTGATGAAAGCGGTTTGGTTTGGGTCAATGATCTTGTTGGCCACCGGCGCCAAACGGGTCGCAAATCCCTTTGCAAGGACTCTAAAACTCACATTGATCAAGGTAATCGGGCGATACTGCCTAATATTGTCCGCACCCTGGACTTTAGGAAGTAGCGCTAGGATCCCATAGTTCAAACGCTTCACATCGATTTTCCCCAAAGTGAACTCATGGACAAGGTTGAAAAATTGTGGTCCAACTAGGCCCCAGAATTTCTTGTAGAATATAACCGGGAAACCGTCCGAGCCCGGTGTCGTGTTTACCCTCATCTCATTTAGGGATTTTGTTACTTCCTCCATCGAGAAAGGCCGCACCAGAACTTGGTTGTCCGCCTCCGACACCCTCTCCTGTACTCCCCACATGTTGGGCCCGAGGGCGGCCGCTCCACCCGAATTGGTCCCTAGCAGCTGTCTATAGAAACTGTCTATGTGTACTCGAAGGTCTGAATCCCCCGATATCACATTGTCTCCATCTCTAAGTATTCTAATTGCACATTTCCGACGTCTTCCATTATCCACGGCGTGGAAAAACTCTGTACTAGCATCCCCCTTAAGTACCCAACGTTGTTGCCCTCTCTGTTGCCAATACATCTCCTCACAAGTTAGTATGAAGATCATTTCATCTTCGGTTGCATATCGACTGGCCCACTCATCATTAGATAAGCCCACACTATCCGCCTTGCTATCCAAATGGCGAATCTCCTCTAGTAGTGCCTCTTTCCGCCTTGTCATTCCCCCCTCCCCCCCCCCCACGTTTGCCCCCCAACCTCTTAAATGATGTCGAGCCCTGCGGATGCACTGTTGTCATTCGTCGAGAGCATCGCACAAAGGTCCATAGCGGTGCAGCCGATTAGCCCGTGCTTCCCCCCAGATACGATTAACCCTCGCGATAAACCCTGGTTGGAGTAGCCATTGTTTCTCAAAGAAAAAACGTTTTGGAATTCGGCGAAACGACTGCCCAGATTGCAAAATGAGCGGGCAATGATCTGACCCCGAACGTGTTTCTACCAAGAGGGAGCAATTGGCGAATCTGGTCTCCCAATCGGTTGATATTAAGACTCTATCTAGCACACATCTAATCGGGTCATCTTGATTATTGGTCCATGTGAAGCGGGCTCCCACACGAGGCAGTTCCACAAGGGCTAGGTCAGAAACCCAATCATTAAATATATCTACCAGCCCTTGGTTGGTGACCACCCGATTGCTCTTGTCTTCGACCGATCGAATGAGATTAAAATCCCCCCTATCACTACTGGATGTGGAAGATTCGCCATCTTGCCATACAATTCCCTCAAGAAATTCATGGACCGTGAATGGTCCGCTAGCCCGTACACCACCATCAACTCCCATTTGAAATTATTATTCTTCTGTATTAGCTCCACACTCACATAAAATTCTCCTATCGAGAATGCCATCACCTCAAATGAGTCTTTATTTACCCCTAGGAGGATACCGCCCGATCTACCCGAGGCCGGCACCCACTCCCATTGGAAAGGCATCGACCCGGCCAGGGAATCGAGCTCTACCGTGGAGAAGGACGCTCGGATGATCTCCTGCAACCCCACAAAATCGAGTCGCTGTTGCCTAATATACTCGATTAGTTGGCGCCTCCTATCCCGTTGCCCGAACCCCCGTATGTTCCAGAAAAGGCCCCTCATTGGTTTTCCACTGGGATAGGGACCACGCCCCCTCAGCATCATGAGTAGTTAGACATGTGGCACCCCTGCCACGTCCTCGGCCACGGCCCCAGCCACGCCCACGGCCCCTCCCTCTACCTCGGCCAGCAGCAGCACGAGCGGATAGTGCTGTCGTCTCCCTGACAGAACTATCCACTTCCTGCGCCCTGGCTTCGGCCTCCGCCGTTTTTGCCAAACTCTGTCGAGCAATGGCCTCGGCAATCGCCGCATGTGCCTCCTCCTGAGCACGGAAACATTCCAGCACCTCTAACGGGGATCGATCCCCGGAACCCAGAATAACATTGCTATCCTTAGCAACTCGCAACAAGTGAGCATTGGAGGTCATCGCTAAAACCTTAAAAGATGATATGGATCTGGTAATGGGTTTGGAAATTATACCTTGGAGAGATTTTGATGCTTTGAGAGTCATGGCCTTTTCCATCATCTTGGATGCCTTGGATGTAGCCGCCCGAGCACTTGTTCTTGCTGCCCGAACCGGAGACCCCGCCTCCCCCACCCGCGCCTTGACGAGATCCTCCATGCGTGGCTCGGGTTCCTCACGGATGGTGTCGAACGCCGCCACGCACTCCTCCACATCCATCAGGTTATCAGTGAACTCCTCCCCAGGGAAGCTCTCGATAAGCTAAGTCGGTGTGATGGCCTGGCCCGGGCGGATAGAGACGCTCCCAGATGTGTGGAGATGGAAGTCGCGGACCGCATTGGGGGAGAGAAGCACGGGGTGTCGGAGCAGGGGGTGGAAGACGCACTGGGGATGGGGGATGCAACTGTGATGCCCGATCCCACAGCACGTCCCCTAGCCAGCTCCACACCCAGCATCGACGGGGAGAGAGACCCGCCTTTCAGGGAGACAGGAGAAGTTGTCTCCTTAAACACCATCTGGTCACCCGCCAAGTTGGACCCATATTGGTCAACCTCCATCAGAAACGGGGCCGAGTCGCGCTGAAGCATACGCGGGGTGTCGACTGCGGGAAGGAGCGAGGTTGCCGCTGCCGGCTGCCCAGCACCTTGCGCCCCAAGTTGCACCGCCGACGCCGTCGTGTGGCCCTTCGGTCCAGAGGAAACCACCGCCGCCGAAGAGGTCCCGCCCGTGGAGGCCACCTTAGACTTGTCGGCCGCATCCATTCCGCCATGTTCAAACTTGGAGCTGACTCTTCATCACCTTCAGGATCCTCATCAGTTGGGGGACGAGGATGAGGAGGGGAAGGAGGCGGTGCAAGAGGGTCCCCCACCTCGCGGTCCACCCAGATCATAAACCCACTGAGGACCCAGAAGATCTCAAAAACCCATTGACTTTGGTAGGATCCCTGCACCAGATCTTTGCCTGAATCGGCGAGCCTCTCAGACCACCCATGTCCGGCCTCACAATTGACAGCTCATCCACAACCACGGCCTTGCGAACCACACGAATAATCTCCTTGATGAGCGCGACTTGGCGAAACCGATTTGGGATGCCTGTGATACGCACCCAGCATTCTTGAAGCCATGACACCACGTACGACTCCGAGAACGGTTCCCCCACCTTCGCCTTGTGTCCACTAATCGGTAGTGTGATGGTACCACTTTTCTTCGCCATCCTCAGATCAGCCTTGGAGGGGTAGATCACCGAGAAGCAATTCCGTCGCACCATAGTCACTTTCCAATCCGATTCCGACTCCCACATGTCACTCAAGTCACTCTTGATCGAATCCTCCGTTGCCTCCCCCTTTGTGATTATCACCGAAGCCGCATTGGGAGGGATCTGGTCTTCCTCATCAGCCCCACTTCCAACAAGTAGAAACCCTGGTCCTTCACCCCATAGCCATACATAACAAGCTCCGGTTTTGACAAGCGGGATGGGCAGTGGTTGGAGGTGTGCCCCTCCTCCTTGCAAACAAAGCACAGAGGCTCATTCTTGCATTCGATCTGGTAGTGCCCCTTGCGACCGCATTTGAAGCACATCACCTCCGATGGATTTTGGCCTGAGCCCCCTCTTTCCCCGGCCGGCGTCCGCCTTGCCTGCTGAAATGCAGTCCCCTCTCCGTCCCGAGCACGGCGTTCACCCTCTCCCCTCCACTGACCCCACTCCCCCCACCAGCCACACACCCTTCCCGACCAGCAGGGCGGCTGTCCAGAGTGTGAAGGAGGAGGGCCAGGGGTCGGAGGAGGGAGAGCAGACGGCGAGTCCCTGCCCCTGGACGACGATCTCCTTGGCGATCTTGACCCACGCCCCGGCGCCGCTCTGGACCGATCCCTCGACTGCGACTCCCTGCGAGTCAAGAGCTGAGCCCAGAGCTCTTGCTCCCGTGTGCGCTCCTCGTCAGCGACCGCCGACTCCTCCCCGGGGCGCTTGTGGCGTCCGTGAGCCTGGAGCCGCCTTTCCTTCTCCATCCGGATCGCCGCCGCCACCAACTCCGGTGCCTTCACCGAAGAGATGAATCGCGCTCGCCTGCCCCACCTCCTGATGTCGCGCGGCGCTGCTGGGAACCCTAACCCGCGGGAGAGATGCCCCTTGGTCACCCACCACCAGCACTTAAAAGGGAGCCGCCGAGCAGGCGCAACCCGGGCCAGGCCGAGAGACGGAACGGGCCTGGAGGGAGGCAACGGCCCAGCGACCCCGAGAGGCCTGGCTACCATCTTGGCGAAGCTGAAGCCAAAGGACGGCCCAAGGCCTAGGCCCAGCCCCGCAGAAGCGGCCCGCCCATGACCCCGTCACACCCCAGCACGGATCCCCTCTCCTCGAGCGCCCTGCTGACGGCGGCCAGCGGCGGAAAGCAGGCCATCGAGAACACCGCCGGCGATGCCGGCGCAGCGGCAGCTGCCGCCACCATGCCCTCCCCCATGGCACGAGCTGACCCCGGACCCACCGCCGGATCCCGCGGCCGCAGACCCCTCTCCTCCCTCGGTGCGCCCGCGGATCCCGGCGACCCAGGAGACCACAAGCCCGCCCCGCCCGAGACCGGCAGCCCCTTCAGCCAGCCAGCACGGCTCGATTTGCGTCGCCGCACCATCAACCACCCACCATCCGCCGACCCCTTGCCGCTTGACGCGGCGCTGGCCGGAACCACATCCCGATCCCGATGCCCCCTACCAGATCCAGGATCGGGCCAGGCTCCCCCGCTAAGGCCATGGCCGCACCAGCAACACACGCCTCTCCGCCCACGCCGCCCACGACGGCAGTCGAATCTCCTCTCCCTCCGAGCTCAGACCCCCCCCCCCCCCCACCATTGCGCCCGGCAGCCCCAACGCTTCCTGAGCACCGTCATCCTCATCATCAGACCCACCGGAAAGCGACCAGAATCGCCCCCGCACCCGCCAGGACGGAGCCCCACCCCAGGCCCTGGCGACGGCGACGCCCCGGCCACCGGATTCTCCCTCCGGTGTCGGCGGCCTCCGCGGGGTGCGAACGAACGGGCGAGGGCAGGACGCGGGCGCGCTCTAGGCTAACGGTCATTTTCGCCTTCGAGGAGATGGATTTTGACCGGGAAGGGGGAGAGTAAAGATTTTATTTACAAAATCATCAACTTGAACTAATGATGGTTAACTAATTAAGCCGGTTGCATGTTAATCACATACTCCCTCTGTAAACTAATATAATAGCGTTAGATCACTACTTTAGTGATCTAAATGCTTTTATATTAGTTTACGGAGGGAGTACTGATTTACTCCCCATGATAATGTCAAGGCCATGATTTAGGGTATTTTTATCACAGAAAAATGCCCTAAAAGTCAAAACTTAAGTTAACAGTGCCATCCTAGGAACTCAGACTGCCTTGATGCATTTGCCTAAACAGACGAGCCGAGTTGTTCATCATCTTCGTCCGATATTATTACCAAATTACACTATCTATTGTCAGAAAGTTCGATAAACTTCAGACATTATCAATGACAGGTTGAATGTAAGTGGTTTGCGGTCTTTCTAGATTCTTGATAACCATGCTCTTAATGAAGAGTTGAAGAGAGTAAAATTCAAAAAAAAAGAGTTGAACAGAGTTAATGCAAGCTACATCGTATGAAGAATGATTGCTATTACAAGGTGATGACTCATGCACTAGATTTTGACACTGCAACAATGTCAATTATGAATTGGCCTGGACCATTTCTGCGGTCATCGACTTACTGATCAACAAAAATAGTTGGGATACTATTAAAGAGCTTTCAATTGATCATTCTTCATTTTCTATAACAGGGTAATAAATTCTTGTGTGTGCCGACAAAAGGAGTAGATGGTATGAATTGCATGAATTCTTCCAATGAACCGCGAGAATCTTTCCCAATTCCCGCCGAATTGAATTGTTCTCTAAAGTTCCAAACTTCATGCCTTCACATAAGTTATTTTCACCAGCCTGGTGCCAAGAGTTGAATTTTTGGGCATATAACCTCGAGTCATCAATTTGCACATAGAGAATTTGGGACAAATAGGTTCCGTGTGCCCAGAAAGGTAAACGAATAGATGATATGAATTGTGGGACTTTTCGAATAGATTGTGACAATCCTTTTCCGATGCCCACACAACGAAATCATTCTTTGAAATTTCCAAACTTCGTGCGCCCGCAGAAGTTATTTTGGCGAGGCTGTCAACAAGAGTTGAACTTTTGGTATAAATTTCGTGTTGTCAATTTGCATTGTGGATGAATGTTTCACAAATAGCGGTCATTTGGTCAAGATCTCAGCCAAACTAGAACAGGAAGAAAAATAGTTAATGAGGCTTACACTATCTATGATTCTTTTTCAAGAACACTGCAATCTCCAATGAAACTTCAACTGGAGCTTAAACTTTGATGTGGATTGTGCAGCAAAGAGATTCAGTGCAGACTTTTCGACAAAGAATGCCCACTGCTCCTCTCCATGCTATGCATTCAATGGTAGCTTTGACACTGTGCATTGAATTGGACGTTCCCCAGTAATCTGGGGGAGCCTTTCTGGTCTTTTATGAATTATTATGAGCTTTCCAGAAGAAACAAATGGCTGAAGAATTCCTACAGAGATAATATCAAACTGGTGCAGCTGAAACATATTCTGATGCTACAACCAAATTATGCTTTTACTAGTTGGCATAACAAACTTTTAGCATGCATACAAATCAATCAGTAAGCAACAAGCCCCAAGTTACTCGGTTTCCACAACTTGCGTCTTTGTTCAGATGTATGGTATCAGCACAACAATGTTAATAATGTCAATGGAAAACGAATCACTACATAATCACTAACAATGCAAACTAACTTCCATCTCATATGCACAAGCTAAAAAATGGACCGCCACCATCAGGGTGGTTGGCTACCATTACCCCCTTCATATTCAGCACAACAGGGGGATACCTCTAGTTAACAATGACAATTCCCTATTTGAGCATCTCAATGTAACTCAAAAAAAAATTGTACATCATGTTCAGTTGCACAGGATTTTAGCGACTTTATCAAGATACATGTTAGTAAGGACAGGATGGAGAAGAAATACCACCTTTCGCCAAGGATCAATGCCGCTTCTCTTCTGCTCATTTCTCTCTCAAATCCTGAATCATGTGTCTGCTTCCCATTGCAGCAGCAGCCAACGACAGCCCATCTACCAGCCTGTGGTACCAGAGAATGTTCCAGGACACTTTATGAGATCGATGATAGTGCTAAAATACAGAATAATACTCCAAATATGACATGAATAAGATTGTGAATTATGTGCAGGTTCACTTATGCAATCCAATTTCCAACAGATACACAATAGGAGTAATAAGGAAGAAATGCATCATGATATAATTGCATTTGGACCCAACCATCAACCACAAATTCCTAAATCCATCCAAGATACATGAACCCAGCCAGGTAGGCAGACTGCTATCGTTGTCTAACACTATTCGTTTAGACCAGCGCGACACAGGGGATTACGGCTGCTGCAGTGAGTGAATGCTGCTGCTTCCCCGGACCAGCAGGTCACATTCGTTTAATATTAATTTTGCTACTGTTGTGTATTAATAGTTGTGTAGCCTTTAATAATAGTTGATAGAATTAGTTTTGCTATATTAAAAAGTAATTATTTTTGCCAATTTAATAGAACGTGACTCTGCTTGGTTAACCTTAGTTGTGACTCTGGCTGGGACGGTGCTACCAGATGTAGTCGATGGTAGGATTGGATGGACACCATCCCGGACTAAAGGGGTTCAAACTGTACCACCCCCCCCCCCCCCCCGCCGCCGTGTGTTGCCATTTCAGTTTTCAAAAAAACCAAAGAAAATGATAAAAACTTCAAAAATTAAAATCCTTCGAGATGTAGTTATGTTACTACATCTACTAGTTAGGAAAATTTAAAAACTTAAATTTGGACATGTTTTGCAAAAAAGTGTTATGAAAAAGTAAAACGGCTATAACTTTTGCATACGATGTAAAAAAACGTATAATATATCAAAATGTTCAGCACAAAAATCCCGTTCCGATTTCGACTGCCGTAGGTCGTTTTGCAAATTTTTAGAATCCTCAAATTCTTAAAGGAAAAAAAGTTATCCTCAAATTTATGTTTTTTGAATTTTGGGTCAAACTCTTGTCAAACTGTGGTCAAACTACTCATTCAAGAAATATTAGTGTTACTAAATAATTATTGGTTTTAAGAATAATAGTTTCAAACTTAAACATTGAAACGTGTGATTTCATGCTCAAGTTCAACTCCTAAGGGTTAATAGGATTGACAGCTTACTATTGTCAGAAAAACAACAAATGCAGACTTGGAAACGAGGGGGAATAGAAATTGAAAGTTAAGCGTGCTCAGGCTGGAGTAGTGAGGGGATGGGTGACTGGCCGGGAAGTTAGACGATTTGGAATGAGTGCCCCATACTTGAGCAGTGATGAGGGGTGATTAGAGATTATATTGTCAAATAATTCAGAAATTTGAAAATTGAAAAAAAATAAAAAAAATTCAATTTTTTTCAGAAAAATTCAGAAAAACCAAATTTTAAAGAAAATCTTTAGTCCCGGTTGGTGTTACCAACCAGGACTAAAGGTGGAGCTCCAGACAACAGCCACGTGAAGCTCCTTTACTCCTGGTTCGTAAGCTAACCGAGACTAAAGGTTTTGGGCTTTAGTCCCGACTCTTTAGTTCTTGTTTTAGAACCGGGACTAAAGGTCCTCTGAAACCGGGACTAAAGGCCCGTTTTCTACTAGTGTAGGAAGATTGGGAGGGCCTTCCCACTCACAGTTCCATGCCCACCATTGATGCCCTTTCATTCCATATTTTCGACTGTCACATGCGTGTGTTCCATAGTAGGGGGACGAGCCAATAAGTTTGCAGAAGGCCGAAGATCGTGTACTTCGTATGGTGATCGACCTCGAGTGATCAAGCATGAACTTGGTATGCTAGTCTTCTTCTCTGTCATCTATAACAACCATATCACTGGGGATCAGCATTCAGCACCACCATTCCACGTACTCCCTTTGCCCCATAATATAAGAATATTTTTTCAGCTATGTTAACTTAAAAATGTTCTTATATTATGAAACGGAGGGAGTATATAATAAATAACACCATGAACCATATCGTCACCGAATCGCTCAATACTGGCATCTACTATCCCTCCCGCACAAGAAAACAACTTGTGCCGGGAACATACCTTTTGTAGAACATATTTTTTTCTTTCAAATACGCACGAGTGTACGTACTATATATAGAGAGAATGGATAAGGAAATAACCCTTCCACGTTGACTAGTGCATGTTACAAGTTACATGTGGACCAACTCCACGAAAAACAAGAAAAACCTAAGCTAACTACTCTCATTCGCCCACCGCACAAGCGCCCCAAATAAAGGCTCTACATCCCCTCTAAGGATCCCGGCTTTACTCCAAGTTCGTCCCTCCTCTTCAATGCGTCGCACGACCCCACATATGAAGGTAGAGGCACCGTCGAACACACTGTCGTTTCGGTGCTTTCATAGCTCCGACATACATTTCTCTCTCAAGGCACTCTTGTCTCCTTTCTTCAAAAGGAAAACGTGACCTGTTTACCTGTCAAAAGACATGAGAAGGAAACTCAACTCAAAATAAAATAAAAAGACATGACAAGGTTTCCCATCGCCCTAAACCTTCTCTCCGGGCAAAAAGCATGACAAGGTTTCCCATCGAACTTTTATCTTGAGGGAACAAGAATGTTGGAACGTTGAAAGTGGAGAGAGGGGGCGACGCATTCCGGAACAGAAAAGGACCTCACCTAACAATCGGTTTCCATGTCGGACCCAGCGGCCGGCCGCACTGTCTGCTCGGACGACTCTTCTGCATGCAGCCACATCCACACCACCCGTCCGCACGCCACCAGCATGCGACGCAAATAGGCAAGCTTTCGTGGAAGCTAAGCGGCGATTAGTGCTGCAGCCAAGCAGGATTTTCAGCTAATCCCAATCGATATTTATGTACTTCATCCATGGAGAAAATACCGCGTTACAGCGTGTAGAGAATTATCTCACCAAATATATTAGTGTACGAGATTGCAGTTTGTTCCTCCCGACCCCGTGCGGCCGCCGCCGGCAACGTCGCTGGGCGAAGGCCCCGTGGCGCGGCGGCGGCGGACCTCCTCTGGCGTCCTGAGATCTGAGGCGGCGGCGGCCTGATTTGGATCTCCCTCCCGACGAGGATGGCGGCCGGGGCGTGACGGGGGGTTTGGCTGCTGCCGGCGGGAGTAGTACGAGATGGCGGCAGCGGCGGCCGGGCCGCGTCCCGGGCTGCCGTTACGTCCTCAAACCGCTGCATCTCATCGGATTCGGCGACGGCTCGCTGAAGCACTCCGAGTCTGCATCGCATCACGAGGATTATGATGGTGGTGGTCATCTCCTACGTCGGAGGTGGTCGACCTGAGACTGGATGATCGGATCTCGAGATCTGTAATCTAGTCCCGGCTACGAGTCGGGAGACATAGTTGCCGGTGAAAACCGAGCCGATGGCGGACGATGGCGGCGTTCTGCGCCGTTACCTTGATGAAGGCATCGTTCTGTAACTACTGTCGACCCACTCGTGCTGCTCCGGGGGAAACCCTATGATCTGGTTTTCCAGATCGGACGATGGCGGCACTGCGGTGTCGTTTCTCTCTTGGGAGCATCGTTTGTGGAGCAGCGCTGGAAATCAGAGGCAGGAGGTGGAGCGGCTTCGTCTTGCGCAGAGCTTCGATGGAGATGTCAAGTCATGCCTGACCGACAGGTGCTACGCTTTGTCATGCCTGGTCGGCAGGTGCTACGCACGACATATTTTCCAAGGACTTCAAGCTGTGTCGGCTGGTGGTACTTGGTAGCATGGCGCTGAGGTGTATCAGTGGCGACCGCGAAGTGCTCAGCTGTTTGCGCGCAGGGAGGAGGTGCCGTTGGGCGCCGTGGTGGCGTCGACGATAGCTAGACCGAGCAAGGTTGATGCTTCAGTACAGTTCTGAAGATGGAGCGGTGGCAGTTGGCGGCGGCGGCCTCTAAGAGCACGCCGGACCAGTGTGTGCCCCAGACCCGGCAAGTGGCTAGGTTGGGGTCTCAGGTCTTAGATGTTAGGCTTGGCTGCGATGTCTGTTTGATATTAGGCCCAGGCTATCTGCGCCCCTTCATCAGCTGGATAGGTGTAGCGACAGTCTATTGCTTAGACGGTGGCTTTAGTCTTACTGTTATATCACTTTGTAAGGTCTTGTAAGAATAATTAATAAAATAGCCGTATGCATCGTCCAGATGCAGAGGCCGAGGGTCATCCTCCTTAAATATATATATATATATATATATATATATATATATATATATATATATATATATATTAGTGTACGGTATCTCGCTAATAGCAGAATTTAAGGATGATGCTATTTTGTATAGCGTGCTATCTTTTTCCTTACCTCATCACGTCACTGCTGAACTGGACTTCTTTTTCCGTGCCTAACTAGTTATGGCTCATGCTTAGTATGATCACTGTTATGTCCCGTGCACTATAATCACCAAAGTCAACCAACCTGTCAATATTAGTACCTGCATTTTAGTGTATGTGTGGCTGCTCATCTCTGTGATGTAAAACTGACCTTCGTACGATATGCTTTTCAAGTCTTGACTAGAATTGTGTACCAACGCTGGGCTGTGAAGAATAGCAACGCATTTCAAGTCATGACTAGACTACAACACATAGTTCATGAATGTGGGCAGATCCACGTAGGCCCTCGTTGAGAGAAAGGTTCTAGCGCGACGAGCGAAACATATGTGTAGATGACTCCATGTTAAGATTTGATCAATAGAAAGAGAGCTCCACACTATATTCTTGCCTGCTTCCTCATTGGCAATACAGTGCCCTAGTGATCTCTTAGTAAACATCGTCCATAACATTCGCAAATTTTGACAGCTCCTAAGAGCAACTCTAATCAACTCTACTAAAATCGCCTCAACGAATCCAACATCATCAACGGTTGGTTGCGTAAGGAAAATTCCATGGTGGTTGTTGGCGCGTTTATTTAGGGAGTTGAGCATGAGAGGGTTGGACTTATTTTATTTTTGCTGAAGATCCCTAAAATACTATGGGAGGACTGGACTTTCTTTTTGCTGAAAATCCCTAAAAAGGGAATAGGATGGAGAGTGGAGACTGCGGAGGGCTGGAGGTGTCTATTTTTGTTGAAAATCTTAAAATCAGCCTGTACAACAATATGACAATGTGATTTCAGTTTCTGCAAAACGTGCCACACTGATTTTCTTTTGGCATTGAAAGTGAACAAATAAAGATAAAAAAATAATCTGTAAGATTAACATAGTTGATTTTGCATGCATACACTGTAATTATTTCTCAGTTATACGTGATGTCAGGGCATTTCTAATCGATCCCCTATAACCGGTTAGTGGAGTATATTTAGTTTTTTACTCCACTAACTGGCACCCAGCCGATCCCCAATCAGGCCTAATGGAGTATAATTTTACTCATCTCCTTAAAAATTTCCCTATTTACATTCACTCTCTCCTCCGCCGAGTAAAACGGCGCGACTCTCCTCTGCTGCCTCCCCCCTTCCCTTCCGCGCCGCATCTTCGCCCCGCCGCCCCTCCTACCCCTTCGTCCTCCCCACCGACACCGGCCCGCCACCGGGGAAGCCTTGTAGGCCTCCGCCACCTCCTCGTCCCGCCGCCGGCCAAAAATTGAGCTGATCTGCGGCTGTTGTCGTCGCCGCCAGATTTGGCGTTTCCGGCCGGCGGCGGCTACGCCTTGCCATGGGTTGGCCGGGAAGCGGCCCACACAACATCGACAAAGCCTCCGCGCCGCATGCAGGTACCGTATATTCCTCTAGCCACTCTAATCGCTCCTGTAGTTGGTTCACCAGCAAATACACGGACGACCGTCGCCCCGGCTCGGGCTCGCGCAGCGGCTCGCCGGCTCGCAGCTGCCAGTCGTACAGTGTGACGACTGCAGACAACAAGTGGTGCGCCGAGTTTCTACCACGCCACAACAACCCAGATGGGTGTTCTTCAAATGCACAAACGATGGGGCATCTGCTTGTTTTGATTATGTTTTTCACCGGATTCGGTTCAATTTCGGTAGCTCATTGATGCTCATCTATGTTTGTAGGATGGTGGATGCTTGTTTTGGTATTGGAAAAAAGAATACATCGATCTATTGATAGCACGAAAATTAATTGATGTCCGTGCACTCGTTGCTAGAATTGAGGCTAAAGATGAGACTAGATGAGAGATTAGAGAAGAAATTGGAGGGGAATCAACATCTACTTCTTTAAAATCAAAGAAGAAGTATGGAAGATAGAGAATCCGTGGATCAACAATGAAGGCATCAAAAAGATATTAATTCAACTATTGGGAGCAGTTATGGAAGTTGGATATATATCTTCTAAAATGTCTAATTGTGGTTCTTATTTTCTTTGGTTTTGCTCTTCTAGCAAAGAGTTGTTGAATTATTATGTAATCCAATGTCGTTGAATGAAATAAAGAGCAAAGAAATGTGTTTCAGTGGCCGAAATTAAAATGCAAATTAAAAAAAATACTCCGCTAAGTTTAGAGGATCAGCTAGGTCCGGCCAAAACTTAGTGAAGTATATACTTCACTAAGTCTTTTACTCTGTTAACTTATTGGGGATCGGTTAGAGTTGCCCTCATCTTATGAAACTTAAATTTAAGCAATATATCAACAATTGGCAGGAAATAACATCATAGACAACGCTTTATCCACATTCGTATGTGCCCTTAGGTTGTACTCTCTCTGTCGGGATTTATAGGTCCCGCTGCTATTTTGGGTGAAGTTTCGGTTATATTATCTCTGTCCCAAAAAGCTTTTTAGTGTCCAAATACATCGTATCTAGACAAATCTACGACAAGTTTTTTTGGAACAAATGGAGTAAATAAAATCATATCATTGAATTTGTATTTTTTAAAAGTTTTCATTAATATATTTTTTGTTATATATAAATATTTATATTAGTTAAAATTATTGTCAAAGATTTATCAAAACTACGAAGGAACTTATAAACCTAGACGGAGGAAGTACTGGTTCAATAGAATGCCATGTCAAACTATACAGTAAGTTGGTTAGTAAAAAAGAAATCACATTTGACTTACACGGCTATGGATGCAGACAATATCCACATAACCATGACCATTGGCATCCAATTCGTTTCTTCCTCGAAGATATGGCTAACCAATAAATTACTACTCCGTTCCATAATATAAGACTTTTTTTGACACTTATATAATGGGACGGAGAGAGTATTTTGGAAGCTTTGGAATCTCTACTGTTTCCATGGACATACACATCACCGCGCACGCGTCCACCAGTAACAATACTACTGCACCAACAACAGGGAAGATTACTTCTCCCTCCCATCTGATCTTTCACCTTTCACCTTTCTATTTGCGGAAGAAAGCCACATCTCATCCTTCGGTGCCTTCTGAGAGCGAAAAACGGCGCCTTTGAACGAGTCTTGTCCTGTCCTCTAGTCAAGAGACAACGTCAGAATCGGATCGATGCTCCTCTTCTCAATAAAGAAAACAGGAACTGGCACATGAGAGCGCATACTTACCCATGGTGATTTTTTTGTTGTCTGCACTCTAGCCACACGATTATGTTTTTATACACAGAACTAATCAAAGTCAGAGAGTACGGATTAATTTATGATTAAGGTGTGACTAAGAGGAGGAACAAGCTAGTGTGAATTGTAAGGGGAAGCAGCATATTACTGCTTTGTTTTCCTTAGGATAAGCGACACTAGCTTGTCACCTTTTTTAGGTTATCATCTTATCGACATGATCTGTCGGCCGTCACAGTTCAGGAGTCATTCCAATATTACCAGCTTGTCTGCTAAAAACATGAGATTAGCTTAACCGATCCATGCTAATGCTTAGTTAACGTATTAGAGTTAGATTCCAATTGGGAAAAAAGGGAAACGGGCTAGGTTTGATGCATTTTTTATTGTTTCTATATATCCCGTGCTGACTAGAGACAAGTATCAGCTATTTTCTAGGATGTGATATCGGGGCTCTGTCAGACTGAAACCCAAACAAAAATATCTTGTGTGATCATCCATGTAGAAAAGTTTTTCTTGTTCTTTTTGTGCACGTTGGTTATTAGCTTGGCAACAGATGTTTGGTGAGGTTTGAATCTTATATGTTCTTTGTTCAGAGATTTAGATTGATGGACGTACAGAAAGCTGAAGAAAATTATATCCCAGCCTATTACTATTCAGACGACAACCGAGTAGAAAAATCGCAAATGTATTACTCCCTGCAATCCGTAATAATTGTCGCTGATTTAATATAAAGTTGTACTATATCAGCGACAATTAATATGGATTGAAGGGAGTAGATATCTTGTTACTTCCTCCGTTCACTAATGTAAGACCTTTGAGCTATATCAATATTGACTACATCCATACTAAATTGAGTGGACATACATACTAAAATGTGTCTAGATACATACGAATCAAGAAAAAGCTAAAATGTCTTATGGAGTACTATTTCTGATATGGCCTCAGATATTTTTGTAAAATATTCTGATGCTTGTGGAATTATATGTAATGTAACCCATCTTGTCAAAAAGATCGTCATATTATCGCCCCTACAGATATACATCAGACGAAGTTGAATTGCTCACTTCTTTCAGTTCAGCGGTTCCCTGTATTTCGTCCAGAAGATATACAGTGCGTCAACCGTTAGGCCCTTTCTCTCCAACCAACTTATAGCAAAAAAATGAAGCAAAAATCAGGGCCAATGAATACTTTCCCGCCTAATAATTCACTGAAGACTGTAGCTCTGTGCAACATCATTTCAGAGATTGGAGACACTCACAAATGCAGCATAGTAATGCTGCTCATGTGGTGATCCGTGACTTATTATATTACAACTTTTCTGACATGGAAACATTTAGGATTATTCTCTCTTGGTTCCAACCAAAATCCTACTATTAGGTCAGAAGAAGAACTAATGCAAACTAATAGCAGCAACCACTGGCGGAGCTATAATCTAGCCTGTGTCAAAAAATTCTTCATGTATTTGCACCAAGGCTGGGGGGGGGCATGGCCCCTGCAGGAGTCAACATAGCTCCGCCGCTGGCAGCAACATAAGCATAGTGTGATGCAATATATGTAACTAACAATCGTACCTAGTCCATAACAGAGAGGGATAACCAGGAAGCGTTCGATACAATTGACAAGGTCAAGCAGCCACAGTCCATTCCAACCATCGCGTTCGAGGTTCAGTATCAGAATTGTTCCTTTCAGGTTGGCCGGCAGTATCTTTCCATGAGTAGTATCCTGCCACAGGGGAACCAAGAGAAATGTGAGATAACTATGTGACTGTTTTCAGGTCTGCTCAAGCTAAAATCCTCATCGCCGGTCGTGTTATGCATGCATGTTATGTTCCTAATAGGCAAGGGTTGATGATGGCCTGGCCTTGTCGATGACAGCTGGAAAATCTTCGTGCAGGTGCCCCTAAGGGCCAACGCCCGAAGCTGCAATCATCGCTGTTGAACCCTTGAATCAATCAGAACAGCTAACATCAAATCTTGCCGCCGCTTACGCCTGGCGATAAATTCTAACCTCGCCACCCTGAGGAGCTGGCAGGAATCTACGTTAGAGCTTCTTCTAATGCGTCACGACAGACTAACTTGGGGACCTCAGAGCCCAGAAGACTGACTCAAAGAAGAAGTATCGCCATCCGTTCGAGTGACACCATTGTGAGGACTAAAACCCCAACCTATCTACTAGACAAAGCCGAGACAATAGGATTCTCCTCCCCGCCATTGCCCGCCGTAGCAGCAGGCAGAGGGGAGGTGAATTTACGGGCTCACCAAAGGGGATAGAGGGGAGGAGAGCTTTGCCCATGATAAAAATTAATATGGATGAATAGATGGTCATGGTCTAGGTCGAACTAGATAGGAAGTCAAGTAGTTAATGAGCTTACAGTATATATGCTTCTTTTTACAGAACACTACAAATCTCCAATGAAGCTTAAAGGAGTTCAAATGTTTGATGTGGATTGCAGCAAAGAAATTCAGTGCAGACTTTTCGACAAAGAATGTTCGCTCCTCCTCTCCATGCTATGCATTCAATGGTAGCTTGACACTGCAACAATTTAAATCATCATTGTGTATTGAATTGACGTTCCCCAATAATCTGAGGAAGCCTTTCTGGTCTTTTATGAATTATTAGTCAATTATGAATTGTTCTGGACCATTTGTATAGTCATTGACACTTACTAATCAGCAAAAATAGTTGGCATACTGTTCAAGAGTTTTCTTCATTTTCTAGAACAAGGTAATAAATTCTTCTGCGTGCCCACAAATAAAAGGAGTAGACGTATGAATTGCATGAATCTTTCCCTATTTCAATGGAACTGAATTGTTCTCTAAATTTTAAACTTCCTGCCATCACCGAAGTTCTTTTCACCACGCTGATGACAAGAGTTAAAATTTTGGGCATAACCTTGGTGTTGTCAATTTGCACAAACAGGAATTCGGACAAAAAGGTAATAAATTCTTTCCGTGCCCAAAAAGGTGTAGTTGAAACATATTCCAATGCTACAAACCATTGCTTGTCATATTTTTTTATGCTTTTACTAGCTGGCATAACAAAGGTTTAGCAGACATACAGATCAATCAGTAAGCAAGAAGCCCCAAATACATGATCTTTGAAGTAAAAAAACCCTTCCTAATTAGCGCATTGAAATTATTTTATATTCCTTCAAGACAGTGATCATATATATTGGCAACACTTGTGGGGCGGTACGTATTGACCATGTAGAACACAAACTTGCATTGGAACTCGAGGTGTTTAATTGTATCATGGTGAGTACAAAAGCTACAAGGTCTTGACTTGTGAGCATCGCCTAGGGTGTCACCACATGGCAAACACCACAGCCATCCCAACAACCCCCTCCCTTCGGCCTTCTCTTTAGACTTCTAGTGATTGATGTTCTTGAGAAAATGACCGACTGAGCGCACCGTACCATACTTGATCTGCAAACCTGCCTTGATGTGCTCAGAAGTACCTGAAATAAGATTTTCAGAAAGTCCTAGGCCAAAATGGCCCTTACTTCGCGTGATAGGCAAACTTTTTCATCCATTGTTTGTGTAACCGGTAAACCCTAGTGATAAATTTTGTCTGCTTATTCCCCATAGGTCTTCTTGTGGTCGTCTGTCAGGCATGCAATGAATTTAGACGAAGTACTTCATAATCACCTAGCTCATACATGATCCAATGTCGTTAGCTAAGGCTTGTTAGAGGGATGCCTTGACGTCTTCGTTCAAACCAGGTAAGACTCAGAGTTACTAAGCAGAGCTTATATTGAAGCTTCAAGTCTTCAACGTGAGTTCAGTTGAACTCTGACAACGCCTAACCTTATTTTGTCTGGTAAAAGTAAGATTGGGACCACTGATAGGCACATCATAACATCGAGGAGAGGATAATGTCCAATTTGCCATCCAAAACCACTTGTGGGGTGTCGGAGAGTCCTTCACTTGTACCAGCATAAACTAGAGAATACATTTAATTAATCAGCTCAACTTTCACCTGATTCGCACCAACGAGGGGAGAGGTATCCTTACTTTCCCTTCACAATGGAATCCTACAGGGTCGCCGCAGAGTTTCTTGGTGAATTTTCACCTTATATATATGGTAGACATACATGACCGTATTTAACTGTCATATTTAAATCTAGACGTTCCGCAGCCTCAGAGTGATGCTCCCGTGATTTTGGTCAACGTTGGGATGTTGTCACGGTGTCTACATTTAGAGTTGTGTTCCAAATCTGCGGATTGTCAGACCTAAGGCTCTCATGAACTAGCTATTATTAGGGTGATTCCTCGACATCCACAATTTTGTCGGAGTTTGCTCTTTCGACAACAAATCATTAGAGCTCCCTCTGTTAAATTGGTGAATGAGGACATCGACGATCAAGCTGTGTGTCTTGCTTCCTCTTTGGTTTGCTTATTTGTGAGGTGTCCTCTAAGCTCATCTTTGAGCATCTTATACCTTATACCTTTGTCATTTCCTATTTATTAGTGCGTCATTAATTTAATGTTGGGCCTAGGCCTCCTTTCCAAAAGTACAAAAACTACACTTCTTGCTTCCTTTCCAGTTGTAGCGAACATGGTTGTCTTTAGTTAGTACAGCCCCCTTCAATTATGCCACATGAAAATTTTAACTTTTAGTGGTATCTTTGATTTCCATTTATTTATTGTCTGTTGGAATCTCTGAGTGTGAGAGTACATGGTACATAGAATCCACATTCGCAGTAAGATTCTAGCGAACCATATCTCATCCTTGTGTCTGGTTAATACAATCCAAACATGATAGAATATGTGTTGGCATGACATAAGATGGGGGCCGATGATCAATACCGCCTAAATGATACATCTGACCACGTGATCTGATCATATACGCACGAGTATCATTCTTATGACGTATAATGCGGTAAAATATAGACTAGCATAATAACTAGGCAACATGTTCAACCACATAATTAAGTTACTCGGGTCCATAACTTGTATCTTTGCTCAGATGTCCGGTAGGACCAACAATGTTAATAGTGCCAATGGAAAGTGAATCATTACATCATCGCAATCAATGCAAAATAAGTTCATCTAGATTTGCACATGCTAAAAATTGGACCTGGATTTCCCCTTCCGATGAGCATGTCCATGGCCTCATTTATCTTGGAGGTGATGTAATGTTTGCCGCCACCATCAGGATAATGGCTACGATTACCATTTTCTGGGGCTCCATTATCTTGTCCATGTGCAGCACGCTCTTTCAATCAACAAGGGGTAGCTCCATTATCCACTTTGCTAATTTTGCGGGGAAATCACTTCCACAGCTAGCAGATCCCCTAAAACTAAATTCACTAAAGTATACATTTGGTTCACGCAATTCATCGAGCACCTAGGTTACGCTATCAAGGAAAGCCATGTCGGCGAAACTGCACATGGTGCACGTCATCTCGGACACCGCGAACTCTGCCACCTTCTACTCCTCCGCCCTGGCCACTTTCCTCGTAGTTGTCATTGCGGAAGCATGAGAGGAAGAGGGACCGAAGAGCCCGTCGCACCGCTGCAGGAGACGGCCGGCCAAGCCCACCCCAGGGGTCTACTGCCATCCTTGTTTTCTACAGGGACAGAGAGGTTTGGGCAAGGGCAGCCCAGTGGGTAGCCCGCGGTGGTGCGAGGGGAAGAAGGGACTCTTGACGGAGGGGCACTCGTGTTGGGTTGATCACGACGACACAACACGCACACACATGTGTACCCAACCTGCACACCACGAGGCCACACCTGGTCCGCACACAATGCACACACCCGCATGAATCGTCTTCCCCACTTTCAGCCATGGCTTCGCCCGCAATTCATAAAATTATTTGTCGCTGGCGGGATTCCGGTGCCGACGAGGGTCGCCAGAGTAGTAGGGGGGATCGAATTTTCCCGATCTGTAGAGTGGCGGACGGCCGGCGTCACGAGTTCCAATAGCGGTAGCGTGGTGCCGGGGCTACTCCAGGGTTGCTAGTTGGACCATAGCTACTCCTACACTGACGGGCAAACCGCTTACGGACTCCTCTCCACCAGTCTCTATTCCTCCCCTTGACTTTCAATGCAGGACCCATCCTTTACTGATTCTCTATCTCTACTATCTAAAAAAAACGCAAGGTTCTGTTTCGTCCATCCTCCCTATATGGCTGCACTCGCGATTGGTTTTATCACATCCTTCCCCACATCGGTTTTGCATTGAAGACCTTCCTAAAACAACCACGCTGATTGATTCCCCCTAACCTTATCCCACCTCGCGAACGACAGGAGGATGTACGCTCTTCGTTCATGATCTCTCGCCATCGACGCCCTAACGTCACCGTAGCACGCGACACAGAGATTCGTCGCTGCCGCCCGCAGCTACTTTGCCTCTGGCGTCGAGGAGGGGGTCAGCAAGAGCTCATGTCCTCCCGGTGCTGCCGCCGCTGGGCTCGTCTCGTTAGGAGGACACGGTGTCGATGCCGTCGCCGGCGACGCCTCGTTCTTCTTGAGGTCAATCGTGAGGGACTCCTGATTTTTGAACATGTGTGTTTCTTCTTGTGTTGCAGCCTGCAGGTCGTGCTCGTGCAGGTCGGGTGTGCTGCAGCTTGCGAGATCCGAGGCGTGACGACATCGGTGATTCTGTTCACCGTAGGAAACCTACGCCGCATAGGCTACGGAGGTGCATTGCCGGCGGAGACGTCTTGGCGTCATCTCCGATGAGTCCCCTTATGAGCCCCCTTCTGATGTTTCTATATCTGGTGTTGGCTCTCCCTTCAATCAGATCCGTGGGAGGCTATTGCTGCCGCTTTCAGTGGCGCAGCGGATGGCCGACCTAACCACCATTGTCCAACCTCCCCTCCGATGTTTTCGTCCCTAGCTATCACGCCCGCTACCGCAAGCATGATGTGTACACGTCTTGGTTGCTGCGGCCATCAGGCATTCGTCCCTTCCCGACTGTCGGCACGTGGCATTGGCATAAGAAAGAACGATATGTTGATTTTGCATAAAAAAGAAATTGGGAGTAAGGCAGTACAGGCGTCAAGAATGGACTGTAAAAGTAGCAGTACCAGTATGTTTCCTTTTATATATGGAAATGAAATATGTGTAACGCCTCGCAGATTTTGCTCCAAAGAAGAAAGGAGAAGTTCACCAAAGTTGACCAATATTCAGCACCTTTTTTTTGCGAATAGTACTAATAACATTACCTGCAAGTGCAAGCAAGGAGAACCACCGGTGCTTTGGCAAAAGGAAAGCAACACGATGCCAAAAGATTGTAGAATTACCATTGCATCACCCATCTTCTGAAACATACATGTTCTCTGTATCTTGCACTTCATTCCGTTCCTGTGAATTTCTTTTGTTCTGAAACATACATGTTCTCTGTGACTTTTCTTGCAGATCCGCTGATGATATGCTTGGGCGCCAGATCTTTATGAATTGGTCAGTGATTGTATGAATATGAATTTGTAGTCTGACTAAGTTCTTGTTGCTCAATTATATGTGACCATGTTGCAACTGTACACAACTGTATTTGCATGTGACGTTGGTTTGGCCAATAGACTTTTTTTAGATTCCCTGCTGGACCTTTTGGTAGTGTATTTAATTTTGATTGTGATGGAGTGGGACTTAAACTTCAAAGTATATTTGCATGTTAGTGTACCAAAATCTTAACTGACATTTTATATATGATGAGCAAAAAAACCTATGATCTCAAACATGCCACTGGTACAACCCATACTAAACTTGATTTGTTCTCTCAATATGGAGTGTTAATCTTCTACTCTATATGGGCTTGGAGGACACAAGCATGGCAAGTCTGGTTGATGGAGGAGGAGGAAAATAAGAATGATTTAATAGTAAGAAAGGGAAGATAATGCTGCTTGAGATGTGCATGGGGATTCTGAATATATATGTTTGATACTTTCCCCTCATGACAGAGATTAGCTGAGGTTTGTGGTGTCCTCATAATATGCGGGTTCCGTTATTTTATTATTTCACCCTAGGCCCCCGGTGCAACGCACGGGCAATTACCTAGTCCAATCAATATTTCCCAGCTCAGCCCGTAACTCCATTCAGTAGGAATGAGCGCGTAAGTGTAGCATTTCTCTTGGACCATATATAGTTATTTGGGGATGTGTTTTAGGGAGCCAAACTTATAATTGTAGTAAAGTTGGTTTTAGAGGATCTGCTAGCTAATGCTTTTTAGGCCAACTCTAACCGACCCCCTATAAATACAGGAGGATCCGACTGAGTAAATCGTTTATGTAGTATATTTACTCAACTAATTTTTGGCCGGACCTAGCTGATCCCCTAAATATAACAGAGTATAAAAATTTTCATTCCACTTCATTTTTGGCCACCGAAACCAATTTCATTGCATCTTTATTTCACTAAACGACATTTTAATACATTGGAGCACATAATTTACCAATTCTTCGCTACGAGAACGACACCAAAGAAAACAAGAACCACAATTAGACACTTTAATATATCCAACTTCCATAACTGCTCCCACTAGTTGGATTAATATTTTCTCGATGTCTTTACTGTTGATTCCTTCTATTGGTTTCTTGAGCTTGCACACTTCTTTCTACTTCCATTCCGACTTATTCGATATTGCGTCGCATCTAGTCTCACCTCTAGTCTCCACTCTAGAAGAGAAATGCGCGAACATCTATCAAATTTCTCGCTATCAATAGATTGATGTAAGCTTCTTCCCAATACTAACACTTGCATCCATCCCATCCTACTCACAAATTTAAGAAAACAATGAGCTAGAAACGACGCCGAATCCGATGAATAACCGAATCAAAAGAAGCACTCATCCCAGCTTTTTTGCACTTGAAGAACACCCGTTCGGGGTGTTCCGGCGTAGTGGAAACGCGGTGTACCACCTGTCGTGGACAGTGATCATACTTAATGACAGGCAACGGGGAGCCGACGAGCTGCTGGGCAGTGCCGAGCCTGGCCGACGGTCGGGCGTGTCTTTCCCAGCGAACTTTCGATGAGTGAGATCCGAGTGGCTAGAGACGGAGGCCATACCTGCATGCGGCGCAGAGGCGTAGTCGGGGTTGTGCGATTCGGTAACCGGCCAATCCATGACAAAGGCGTCGTCGCCGGTGGCCGGATGCGTCAAAACCGGCCACGGCGGCGGCGGCAGATCTCCCGATTCTGTGGCGGCGACTGCGCGGAGAGGCAGAAATTCGGGTGGGCAAGGACTGCCGTGGGGCCTGGAGCGTCCCTATTGGCGGGTGGTGGCCGGCAAGGGGAGGGGGGAGGATGGTGCGTAGATGCGACACAGGAGTGGGGTGGGTGAGGCGGCGTAGGGGAGGGGATTTTTTCCTACAGCGGTAGCAGCCGAGAAAATATAAGGGTGGGATAAGTGACGGAGGATAAATTGTCCTTCTCTATTCGGCTTAGGGGATCGGCTAGGTGCCGGTTAGATGGGTAAAACCGAATTTTTACTCCTCTAACATAGGATCGGCTAGAAATGCCCTTATAACTCCCTAAAAAACCTACCTTTTCTACTCAAATATAGGTTCTGGGGAGCCCCTTATTATACTATCAAACATCATTTCAATTGCACACAGGATTAGGATTTCGTTGACATTATATCAAGATACATGTTCACAAGGACAAGATGGACCCGATCAAATGACTTAGTTCAATCACAAGTTCCTCAATTCATGTCAGATACATGAGCCCAGCCAGGCAAGACTGCTATCGTTGTCTTGTATACTGTTCCTCTGGACCAGCGCGGCGCAGGGGGGCACGGCTGCTACAGTAAGTGACTGCTGCTGTTTCCCCGGACCACCCGAGACCACACTCGCCGCCGGGCCTCCACTTCAAGACCTGCCGATGTACCCAATAGGCACCAGAAGGTAGCAGCCGAGTACTACCCGGTCGACGTCGGAACAGTAAACCCCATCCCGAATTGGGCAGACGGATCGGCAGGAAGCTTCCACACTGTCGCTGTTCCGCCACCTTTCAGCTTCCCTGAAGATCATCGATACTGAACTTCTCTAGAACGACGCGAGAACGGCCGGTGTGGGAAGGAGGGCGAACCATGGTGTTACCGAAGCCGCCGGGCGACGGCGGCGGGAGAGGGGCCGGGCCGGACCGGACCGTCGGCGAACTCGCGGGAGCCTATGGAGCCGAGGAGTGGAGGGTGCGTTCGAAGCTCGGCCCTCTGTTTCCTGCTGATGAACCGTATGATCTGTAGTCGTAAAACCCTGCCGGATCAGTCACCTCCATCATCCTCGCGATCTCCTCCAAATACCCGTCGAGGGCCTCGACCTTGTGGAAATCGTTGGCGGCGACGGCGAGGCTGTGTTCATTCTGGTGGAAGGAGTCGGCCGTCGACAATGGATTTTGCGGTTTCTGCTCCGGCATCGGCCCGGCAGGCGGAGCGTTCCATTGTCCCTGAAACTGCTGGTTGTGCATGGTGTCCCTGTAGAAGAAGTTGCCGCTGTTCACCGTGCCCGTCTGACTGACATACTGGTGCTGCTGCTGGGGGATGCAAGGAGCGGCGGCTGCCGGAGCCTGCAGGCAGTTCATGTACTCGTCGCCGCCCTCCGACGACTCGAAGCTCCCCGTGTTGGAGCTCGAGTCGGCAGCAGTGATGGCGGTGGATGGCGCCGGCGCCGGCCTCCACGGCTGCTGCTGCTTCCGGTAGGTGATGGTCCTCCTGAAGATCCTGCAGATGGTCCACACCTCCTGCATTTCCACGTTACACGTCGAGGGTCAATCTTATACTTTACGGTAGGATAGCCGCACCGTGACTTTGTGTGGAAATGGAATACGCACGTGACTTTGTGTGGAAATGGAATACTCTACTTACGGCTTCCTGCATGCTCGGGGAGGAGTTGGTGGCGGCGGCGGCGGCCGGCGGGAGGCGGAACTCGTGCATCATCCAGTCGGTCTTGGTGCCCTTGCCGGCGCTGCCGCGGTAGTACACGAGCGACTTCTTCAGCCCGATGGAGACGCCGGAACTGGCGCCGCCGCTGCCGGCGGAGTAGATGGGCCGGTCGATGCCCGTGGCCTTCCAGAAGCCGGAGCCGGTCACCCGGTTTGGCCGGATGCTGTTCCGGTACTTCCTCCCTCTCAGGCAAAAGAAGTACCACTCTTTCTCCCCACCGACCGTGCTCGCCTCTGCACAATTTGTCACACTCTGTCAGGTAAAAAGTCTTGTTCCACAGAAGAAACTCTACTTGATCAAGCCATGGGGCATGATGATGCATGGAGAGAAGGAGCTTACTGGGGAGATCCCACGGGTCGTGCTTGTAGATGTCCATCTCCCGGATGACCTCGATGCGGAGCGACTTCCTGGCCACCTTCCGGCGGAGGTAGAAGGTGACGAGCTCCTCGTCGGTGGGGTGGAACCGGTACCCCGGCAGCACCACGTCGTCGTCATCCTCCTCGTCTCCGGCGCCGAGCACCACCTCCCCGTCGCTCGTCGCCTTCTCCATCATCTCCGCCTTGGCCACCATCATAAATCAATCTCAGCTAGCTATCTAGCAAAGCTTCTCCTGTGATCTTGCCTTTGTTCTCGTTTATACGTCTTGCTTGCTGCTGTTTCTACTCTGCCTAGTTCTACACTTGTATGGATGTGTTGCGCATATGCGTTGTATATATAGGGTAGGAAGCTCTTGGTGGCCTTGGAGTTAAGAAAATTAAGGTGAAAGCTACCGAGGCGAGGGCTCTGCAAGAAGTTAAGGAGGTGACATAATTCCAGTCTATGTCGCTTGGTCTGACTTCTCTCGCCACAGTCGATCTTGACGAATCTTCTTCACAGCAGCTTCTCATTTACGTATTGTGCTTGCATGTGTAGTTTAAGATCTAAAATAGTTTTAGTATGTCACTGTAGCATTTTTAGTATGCTAGACCCAACATTGGTTTACCAAATGCTCAAAAACGCGCGACCAAAAAAACACTCAGTGCAAATTATGAAGCGCGCGCAATCCGACGCCCCAAATTTGCAGTTTCTCATAGCGCTTTTTAGCCCGTGCACTATTTTACAGTTTTTGCTGAAGCTGTCCCGCGCCTAAAAAATTCGAATTTTAGTGCTCGGAGCAGTTTTTGTATGCATGTTGGAGATGCTCTAATAACATTTCTAGTTAATCCCTTGAATATTTAGCGGAGCAAATTTGAGAGCTAGCCGCACCTATCCGAACTCTTAAATTTGAGGAGCAAATCTGTTCGTAGGTCTAGCATTTTTGTAACAAATTTAAGGCTTTGCTACACATATATAAACGTTGTTACTTAACTTACAAACGGGCTGACCTGGCCTGTTTTGGTTGGAAATTAAGAAGGACCAGACCCACCCCGTGAAAATCAGGGGTTGATTGGTTGAGAAAGCTCGGAACGTAGCATTTAAAAAAAATTAGGAGTTAGGCAGCCCAACTCTCACATTTTTATTCTTCTGGTGCCACTTCTTAGATAATTTTGGCCTCTAATCCTCCTGCACAAGCCGTCACCACTTCTCGCCGCCACCGTCCAATTTCACCGCCGCGGCCACCGCAGCCCCCAATTCTAGATGGAATGGAACTGGAAGGCTCCTCCGCTACCATACCGACTGCAAAACCCGTCGACCCCTCTGCCGTTGTCCGCGCCAATGAAGAGGTTGGGAACAAAAAAAGTTGGATGAACTATATGCATGTTTTAATTTAAATTGTTGCATCGGTGCGCCGGGCTGTTCGGGCGTGCTTTTTCCCGTTAACCAGATACAAACTTGGGGGGAGGGGGGTTACGGGTGTCTGGACTGCTGACACGCCCGCTCCTGACAGCCTTGGTTCACAAAACACCCTTCTCCCTCCCTCGTCCGTGTGCATTCCCACCCGGCGCCAACTGCCTGCACTCATACCGCTGTAGAGTGGCCGATCCGCAATGACACTGGCCTAGAGCGAATGCGACCTCTCACTGACGCCGACATTGAAGCATCACGCTGGCCGAGGGAGCCGCCGCGCTCGCTGCGTCCTTGGTGTCCATGCATGTTCAATGTCGGAGCGGTGTTTGCTGTACGGGATGCGACGGATATCTACCATGCCCGTTCAATGCCCATCCGTCCGTATGCCGCCATTAAACAGGCTTGTCGGCTGAGGAACCAACTCCGGCGCCGCACATTGACGCACCCAGACGCTTGGCCTCATCGAAATGCGCTATTTAAAGACGGCCACACACGGCTATCTCCACACCACAACACATCCTCCTCCCTTTGCTTCACATCCGCCATGACCACGAGTAGAAATGCTCTCTGGGATAGTCTGTCGCCGGAGATGAAACACGAGGTGGTTGCCCTTGCAGACGCCTGGGAGACCCTCCGTGACAGGCGGATCTAACAAGGCATGCCGGCCAACTCGCCCGAGGTTTCCGACAACGACTATACGGGTTCCGATGATGACACGATGCCGGAATCTGCGCCGGTGCAAGCCGGCCTGACCATGGAGCAGGCGCAGGCGCACTACGACACTGTCATGGCGGAGGAGTTGCAGCTTGCAGCGACTCTTCTGTCGGCATTCCGGTAGGTTTAGGAGGAGCAGAGGTATAACTTGTTCCTCCTCGAGCAGCACCCACTAGCGAAGGACCAAATCTACGGCGAGCCTGCAAGCGAGGAGGCTGTGGACGCCATGGCGGCGGCGAACCGAAACTTCATTGCGGAGCAGCGCACGATCTAAGAGGCCACGCGCGTCGCTCGCAACGAAGTTTCTCCATAGTTGGGCGCAAACACGGTTGCCAGTTGCGCCTCCTTTGCGCCACTGTCGATCTATCGGGGTTGCACGTGGCAGGTGGACAGTGACGGACCGTCCACGTCCATCATCGACCTCACGTCACGTCTACCGCCGCGGGCGATAGAAAGATCGCAGACTCCTCCGTGGATGAGTAGGGCATGGGACGTGGCAGGGCATTGTGTCCCAAGGGGGTTGATCCATCTCCCATGTTCTACTATTTCTCGCCGAAGACCGCACCTTCACTTCACGGGTCTTACCGCGGCCGCTCATGGAGACGGCAGATGGAGCAGGTGATTACCAATGCGGAATAGACAGGAAGTGGACGATGGCCACCACCATAGGATAGGTTTAGGGTATGTATTCTTTATTTTATTATTCTAAATGTTCGAGATGTAATGAAACTCCATCGTGTTTACATGAATCTCGTCTGGTTTATATAAAATTCCGTTGTATTTACATGAATTTCGTTCGATTAGTTGAAAATTTATTTAAAATATATCCATGCAGTGTTAGATGACGGCCTCCGGCATTAATGCCCGCGGACGGGTACCGAAGGAAATTTATGGGTTGCCGTTTGGAGATGTCCTAAGAAGGCATACAAGGAGTTAAGATGAGTGTCAATTTGTCTGTACTCATGGGAAAGCATGCATAGTACTCATAGCAAAGCATGCATAGGTTAGTCACATGCAAAAACAGTAGCCGGCCGCACGCGCGTGTGCATAGCATATACTCCTTCCGCCCCGTAATATAAATGCGTGAGGAAGTAGGTTAAAAGAAAAACTAATCAAAGGGCATGAGCTCATACATACTAGTACATAGCCCTTGACCGGTCCCTGCACAAAGAGAAAGGAATATTTGCCAACGTATTCGGTTTTGTTGTTGTCAAGGGTAGAGATCAAGATCAGTCTAGAGACATAAAAAGCGGGTTTACTATTTCACATCTAGATATGAAATATTATCTTACATCTAACTCACTCATCTTTGATTTTTTTTTAAGTCTTCCACTCACTCATCCTTGATTTTTTTAAAGTCTCCCATGAATTTTAAGAGTGAGGGAGTTAGATGTGAGATAATATCTCACATCTAGATGTGACATAGGCAGATCTCACAAAAAGAGATCTTGGTTGGACGCGGCTAATCTGCACCCGAGCTCATATGCTCCTGCATGAACAGTAATATCGAAAAAAATTCTAATTTTTTTTTGAGAGAAACATTGACAAAAGTTCTAAGTGCCTGCAGAAATTCGTCATGAAATCACATTCCTAGAAGGCATGGCAAAAAAAAATAGTACTCTGAAAAAGCTACTTTCAAACGCATTTTGCCACGCCTTACAGGAATGTGATTTCATGATGAATTTTTGCAGGAACTTAGAACTTTTGTCAATGTTTCTCTCAAAAAAATTGGAATTTTTTGAATTTTTTTTGATTTTTTTTCAATTTTACTGTTCATGCGGGAGCATATGAGCTCGGGTGCAGAATGGACTTTTCGATCTTGGTTGCACGACTTCTTTCTTAGTAATTTCTTTGTGATGACGCACGCGATGCTGCAAAGTTCTAAGTACCACCGGGCTAAGGCACGGACCAACTGTACTCCCTCAGTCTCTCTGACTTGGTTAAAAGGATGTTGTGTCGAGTTTGTGCATGTCAACTGGAAACAATCGTACGTACGGAGATGGATCGGGCAAGAAAAAGAGAAGAATTAAACCTTTTGGGGGGACACTGGTGGAATAGAGCAACAAAAGTAAAGTAGGTTAGTGTAAGAAAAAGTAAAACATTGTGTTTTTTGAACCAAAGTATGGTGGGTTCAGTAAAGTCGTTTTGCCACACACTAAAAAGAACCAGCATGGAATGGATCGTGGAGGATATGTATGTAGCCTTTGTTGACCGGGGAGCCAATGTGAGCAATGCTGCGGTAACACGTACACATTTATGTTAGAGGTTCTTTTCTGGAATACTATGTTAGAGGTTCTTCCAGAAGGCGGTTAACATCGGTTCTAGCTAAGAGCAACTCTACAGATTCGTCATATCGGCTCCATCATCATAACAACAGCTATTATGGCGATTTTGGCAACAACAAAAAAATATCTGGTCTCTTAGTCGCCATATTAACGTATCGAGGCTGCCTTTTGTAGCACACTTCATATAGCAGTTACATGTAAGCTGCATGTGGCGCGAAGAAAACATCAAGTGGTCACCCACCACACGTGGGATGGCGGGAAACTTGGGGAAAAAGGATGTCTCATTGACGAGTGGGCCCCATGATTATGGAGGCGGCAAATATCGAGACTCTGAGCTTGTGTGTTACCTCTCAAGCCTCCATTTTTTTTTCTGGAGTGCACTTCATAACGATTATGGAGGTTGTGCTTTTGACCACTCTACTAGAGTTGCGCTAAGTATATAATGTCTTGTCTTATAATATGTAAATGCCTCATATAAACCGTTGTACTATATATTAAGATGTAAGAGGGGGACTTGACGTCAAACAAGGGTTGAGCATTTTGCAAAAGTCGTCAGGATCCCTCAAATATTTAAAAGAAAAACTCATTTCCCCGGTTTTCACATGTCTGTGAGTGTTGAACTAGTCGGTCAGTGCTTCTGCCTTCTTTGTGACACGGGAGCTTCTTAGTATTCGCCTAAATGTGGAAAAACAGGATGGTAGGAGGAACTAGAGGGACTTCCAGGTTCCAGCTCACACCACACCACCCCCCCCCCCCCCCCTCCCCCCAGACTGCCGTCTGGTGCCACCAAAGCTAAACAAGAGCAGGAGCACGACCACGTCACTCCTAGCACAAAATTCATGCCTAGTGTGAATCATGTAGTAAGCGGTTTTTATTTCTCCGTCTGATTCGCCTCCTCGGTCTTTCGAAATGCCAACGCTCAATTATGCATTTTGAGGAAATTTTGTGTATAACTGATGGGCCTGCATTATAGACATGTTTTCGCTCGCCAGTAACATGTATCTATATACTTGCTGAAAGGAGCCAACCTGTTTGTAAAAGTCTAAAGATCATCTACTTCATATGGAAATCTATCTGAATGGTTGAGTATGAACTTAGTATCCTAGCTCAAGGAAAAGTAAGCAGGCCTTGGTGACTGAAACCACGACATCCTTGGGTGTGCACAAGCATAATTTTATTGCAAAAGATACCATGCATTAGGGATGAAGGAGTTTGTTTCCAAAATAGAAAAAAATAACAAGCAAAATATTATAATAATCATATCGATAGGGATCAACACACACAAACCAGTAGAGAACACACTACTAAAAAAACTTTAAGATGAGATCCCAGCAGCCAATAGAGGCCATATTTGGAGTTATCACCCTCGAAACATAGCTTAGAACCAACAACAAACAAGGGGTTGATACATAAACTCATTCCGCTTAGTCCAGGCAGTAAGTTTTTCTCTTGGAGTGTGACATCTGGGTTAATAGGCTTAATAGACTACTCATATCAATAAAGTGCACTTTTTCTGAAAGCTCGTCTCCAAAGAACCTCTGTTTAAGCGTGCTTGGCCTTGGGGTAATTTGAGGATGGGTGACTGACCAGGAAGTTGATCTCGGGTGCGCAAAATGAGGACAAAGTGTTCACAAAAAATCAGCGTTGATCTGTGGGGGCAGTGTAGATCCCAGGTGGTAGCCAGTTGTAATAGCCGGAACCGCTGGCTATGGACAGGGCATTAAAAAATTGTATCAGAGTCGACTCTCATAGTTACACGGGTGTGTGTGGGTTAGGGGTCTGGGCATGTGGCGCATGGCAAGCATGGCCCGTCAAGGCACATGGCATGGCACATGTGTTGACACTGGACGACAAAAGTGTACCAAGAGGGAAGATTCATGTTGCACCGACGAGGACATCGGGTTCTTGGGAAGGGGAGGGGGGGTGGCATCCCGGTCATTAAGATTGATATACTATTCATATTGATAATATGCACCTTCTTTTTTGAAAGCTCGTCTCCAAAGAACATCCAGGTTAAGCATGAGGATGGGTGACCAACCAGGAAGTTCAATGCGGGTGCACATGAGTGAGGAAAAATTGTGGAGGAAAGACCGGTGTTGGTCTTTGGGTCTAGTGTATATTCCAAGTGGTGGCTAAGCGTAATGTTCGGGAACCGGTGGCTATGGTCGAGGTGTTACAAAAGCATATCAGAGTCGACTCTCATGTTTACACAGGCGTGTGTATGTCATGGGCTTCGACATGTGGCATATGGCATGTGTGGTCTGTCAAGGCATATAGCATGGCACATGTGCCGACACTGGACAAATATGCGTGTGCCAAGAGGAAAGGTTCCTTTTGCGTCGATGAGGACGTCAGATCTTTTAGGGGGGTGGAGTTGTATGTGACATCCCGGTTAATAGGATTGGTAGACCATTCATATATCGATAATATGCACCTTCTTTTTCGGAAACTCATCTCCAAACAACCTCTATGTGAAGTGTGCTTGCTCTTTGGGTAATTTGACAATCACCGGAATAGACCGATTCATCTTCCTACGTACAATCTGTGGCAGGTGTGGCGAACAATTTTCAAATCATTCAAATTTCCGTACATACATTCTGCTGTATGTGTGGTTGCTCATCTTTGGGGTGCAAAATTGACCTTTGTACGATTACACGGTCGTCTTGACTATCACAACGATGTACCAACAATGTACAACACATTAAGTTCCGACTATAGCATGATTCCACGGATGAGACGGATACACGTAGGCCCTCATGGAGAAAAAAGATGAACCGCTGAAAGGGTATAAACGAAAGACAAGAAGCCTTTTTGACTATCACAACTAGGAGTATGTACCAACATTGTACAAAGTGTTAAGTTCTGACTATAGCGTGATTCCACAGGTGTGGCAGATGCACGTAGGCCTTTGTGGAGAAAAAAGTTGAACCGCTGAAAGGGCAAACCATTTTTTTTTTTGAAAAGGAGGACTCCCCGGCCTCTGCATCAGAACGATGTATACGGCCACATTTATAAATAAAAAAGGTTCAACAAGGTCTTAAAGCCATGAAACAAAATAAAGGCTAGCTCACAGAGAGCCTCAACGCCAAATATAAAAAGGCCATAGAGCCACAACCGGCTGGCAAAATAAAGATAGGAAAACTAATCGCCTATCCTATTACATGACCGTCATCCAAACCGGTTGAAGATATCCCGCGCTACTATCTCCCACCGGACAGATCCAGTAATCAAACGCTCTCTGGCCTCCGTCGGAGTGAGTAAGGACCACATACGGATCAACGCCGTAGCTCGGAATAAAAACTGCAAAAAATGAATAGTTGTTGTTCTGTTAAAAACCAAATCATTTCTGCAATTCCAAATTGCCTATAACAACGCACATACTTCTACACGAATGTGTCTAGGTGTATCGGACTCTATCCCATCAAGCCACGTTCCAAATAACGTACCGACCGAACTCGGAGAAGTAATGTTAAAGGCAATTTGCACGGTGCGCCACAAAATTCTCGCCAACGGGCATTCAAAGAAGAGGTGCTTAATGGTCTCGTCCTGATCATAGAAACTACACCTAGTAGATCTTGTCCAATTACGCTTAACCAAATTGTCCTTTGTTAAAATGACTTGTTTATGTACAAACCACATAAACACTTTAATTTGGGAATGCCGAAGACAACCCCCTCCAGCAAGATTCAGCGCAGGAGGATGGACAAGACAACCCTCATGACAGAGCGGCAGAAAAAGAGGTAGAGGACGATAATTACATGCCTCCCTCCGAAGATGAGGCAAGCCTCGACGACGACGAATTCGTCGTGCCCGAGGATCCCGTCGAACAAGAGCGTTTCAAACGCAGGCTCATGGCCACGACAAGCAGCCTCAAGAAAAAGCAGCAACAGCTTAGAGCTGACCAAGACTTGCTAGCTGACAGATGGACTGAAGTCCTTGCGGCCGAAGAGTATGAACTCGAGCGCCCCTCCTAGAGCTACCCAAGACGCAGGCTGCTACCCGGTTAAAGGAGGAAGCACCCAAACCTACATCACCAGTGCATGATATGGCTGACCAGCCACCTCGTGGCCGCGACAGAGAGGCCTCTCGGCCCTCAACTCAAACCGCACCCCGTCGCCGCTCAAAAAATACAAAGGCGCAGGGAAATGCGCCAGACCTGCGAGATATATTGGAGGACAAGGCAAGGCAAACAAGATCGATCTACGGATCGCGTGGGCGCCCCACGACACGTGACAATAACCGTCACGCCGGATATGGCAACTCCGGCCGGCGAACCACGATGAGACAAAGCTCATTGGAGCTGCGCCGTGATATAATATCTGAGGTGCCGCACACCCACTATGCTTCACAGATGAAGTGATGGATCATCAAATCCCTTAGGGTTTCAAACCCGTAAACATTGAATCATACGATGGCACAACAGATCCTGCGGTTTGGATTGAGAACTATCTCCTTCACATCCACATGGCCCGCGGTGATGATCTACACGCCATCAAATACCTCCCACTCAAGCTTAAAGGACCAGCCCGGCATTGGCTTAACAGCTTGCAGCAGAGTCAATTGGTTGTTGGGGAGACCTGGAAGCCGCATTCCTCGACAATTTCCAGGGCACATATGTGCACTACTAGAAAAAGGGCTATAGATGGGATTGACACTAATGGTGCACCAGAAAGATGGTGCGTCATTAGTATATACTAATGGCGCACCACCATCTGATGCGCCATTAGAGTTTAAACTACTAATGGCGCACCTGGCAACGGGTGCGCCATTAGTATCAAAAAAATTTTTTTTTTAACTAGTGCGCCTGTCCAAACATACTAATGGCGCATCCTGCCCAAGTGCGCCATTAGTAGTTGTAACTACTAATGGCGCACCAGGCAGTGGGTGCGCCATTAGTATAGAAATTTTTTTTTGAACTAGTGCGCCTATCCAAACATACTAATGGCGCATCCTGCCCAAGTGCGCCATTAGTAGTTGTAACTACTAATGGCGCACCAGGCAGTGGGTGCGCCATTAGTATAGAAATTTTTTTTGAACTAGTGCGCCTATCCAAACATACTAATGGCGCATCCTGCCCAAGTGCGCCATTAGTAGTTGTAACTACTAATGGCGCACCAGGCAGTGGGTGCGCCATTAGTATAGAATTTTTTTTTGAACTAGTGCGCCTATCCAAACATACTAATGGCGTATCCTGCTTAAGTGCGCCATTAGTAGTTGTAACTACTAATGGCGCACCATGCAAGAGGTGCGCCATTAGTAAGTGGGCAGCAACAAGATATTTGGGACAGCCTCTCCTACCCACACACTCACTTTCTCCCCACTTCATTCTCTCCACCTCCTCCTTGTCTCGGGTGCCTCCTCTTTTCACCTCATTTCCACCATAGATTCATTCAAATTAAGTGGTTAAATTACCTTGTTTTAATAGGTAAGTAAGGGGAAGCTATATTTAGGTTGTTCTCCCTACAACAATGTGCACATGCACTTTTTACGGCCTAGCTAGATCTATGTATGTTCGTGGTGTTGCATATGTTTGTGGTGTTGCATATGTGTTTGTGTTTGGAGGTCTGCCGGTATTTGAAATGCGATAGTTGCCAATATTTTGCCGGAATGTTGATTCATTTTCGTTTCAGCGAGAATTTTGGCATTAAGCATTCTTTTTGGTCCTATTTTTATGAAAAGTCATGCCAAATTTTTGTTTGGTTCTAAAATATCGTTTTGCTCTATCCCGCAGGCGACCATGGTCCGCACAATGACCGAAGGCATCGTGAATAGGTTTTTGAGGTCCGCGAAGGCCGAGATGCTTCAAAAGAACGAGACGGAGATAAGATGTCTGTGTCGAAGATGCAAGCTGAAGAGCCTTATTGCGGACCCGGATTCCGCAGGTGCGGGACCACCTGCTGTTGCGTGGTTTCATGGATGGCTATCGGTGGCAAGGTGATGAAGATGACTCTGAAGTCGTCCATGCGGGCCGAGCAAGAAATGAGGAAGGAAGCAAGACAACCACCGCGGCTCGGGCGGCGAGAAGACGAAGAATCCCCAGGAGATGATCACGACTGTGATGCTGTACACGATCATCATGTAGAAGATGCAGGACATGATGATGAGGAAGATGCGGAGCTGCGACGGGCATGATCATGAAGATGATGATGCGGCGGAGCGACGGCAGCTGGACCATCGATGGGCTGGGTGCAGGACCCTCATATTCAAAGAGCTGCTTCTCAAGCGGGCGGATAACGCAAGAGCTGCCGCCAAGAGAAAGCCAAGATGGATCAACTTGAGTTAGACGCGGTTACTCCATTGTATGAAGGATGCAGGCCCGAGGATACCTGCCTGAAAGTAACGCTCATGGCTCTGGAGATGAAGGTAAAACACAAAATGACCGACGCATGCTTCGACGAGAACATGTCATTCCGGCACGAACGTCTTCCCAAGGGGAACAAGTGCTCGACCAGTTTGGAGGAGGCGAAGAAAAACGTGTGTCCTCTCGATTTACCGCACGTGAAATACCATGTGTGCATGAACAATTGCATCATTTATCGGGACGAGCACGCGGAGTCTACCATATGTCCGGTGTCGGCGTCACTCGATACAAGAAGAGGAAGAAAGCTCCTCGAAAGTGGTGTGGTACTTTCCGATCACTCCTCGTCTGCGGCGCTATTTCGCGGACCCTAAGGTAGCAAAGCTCCTGCGTTGGCACGCGGATAGGGAGGAGAAGAAGCGGGAAGATGACGCAAATGATCCGGAGATAGATAAAAAGACAAGATGCTGAGTCACCCTAAGGATGCGAGCGATGTGGCAAGCGTTGAACTTCGAAGACTCGGAATTTTGGAGCGATCAAGGAACATCGTCTTTGAGCACGAGCACCGATGGAGTCAATCCGTTTGGCAGCCGGAGAAGCACACATAGCACCTGGCCTGTGTTTGTGTGGATGTACAACCTTCCCCTTGGTTGTGCATGAAGAGGAAGTACATTCGCATGAGTATGCTAATTGAAGGGCGAAACAACCAGGGAGCGACATCAATCTGTATGTCAGGGGCTGCCGAAAGAGGAGCTTGACACGCTGTGGAAAACGCCAGCCAATACGTGGACGCCGCAGAAAGAATATTTCCCTATGAGAGCCGCACCGCTCACGATGGTGCACGACTATCTCGATTCACGGATATCTCGCGGGCAGGTAGTCCACGGATTTTTACGGATGCGTAAGGTGCATGGATGATACAACGTATCGCCAGCTAGATAGAGATCCGGGTCTTGAAAACCGTGTTCATGGGACATCGAAGGTGGCTTCGGCGATGACCCGTGGAGGAAACGCAAGGATCTGTTCGATGGTGAAACCGAACCCAAAACGCCCGTGTCACGAGGAGCGGCGAGGAAATAGACAAGCTGTTGAAAAATTGGATAGACTGCCTTGCTGCCGGAAAGAAGCAAAAGGCGCGAGCCGGAAAGAAGCGAAGGCGCCAGAGCCGCTGCTGAAGGTATGGAAAACGAGGTCTATTTTCTGGGACTTGCCGTACTGGAAGATCCACCGTGTCCCTCACAGCCTTGATGTCATGCATATCACGAAGAACGTGTGCGAGAGTCTGCTTGGTACCCTGCTCAACATGCCAGAGAGGACCAAAGATGGGCCGAAAGCAAGGCGGAGACTTGAAATCAATGGGCATCGGGCAGGAGCTTCACGCTATATATGATGATGATGATGATGATGATGATGATGATGATGATGAGGCGAAGCGGGGACACGAAGAAATCGTCGCAAAGGCAAAAAGGCCAAGAAGACCGGAAATGACTACCCTCTCGCGTGCTTCACTCTAAGTCGAGGAGATCGAGCAGTTTTCACCTGCCTCCTAGGAGTAAAACTTCCTTCTGATTCTGTGGGAAGATAAGCAGATACCTAGACCAATGAAGCGAAGTTCAGCGGGATGAAGTCTCACGGTATCACGTCTTGATGACTTGAATACTTCGGTTGCAATCCGTGGGATCATGGACGCGCACGTCGTGAAACGCTATTTGGCCTATGCAACTTCTTCGACGTCATCTCGGAAGTCGATTGGCGTGAGGCAACTCGAGAAGGCTATAGGAAGAGATCGTGGTGATACTATGCGAGCTTGAGATGTACTTCCGCCCGCATTCTTGACGTTATGGTGCATCTGCTAGTCCATATAGTGGAGGATATCATCCAACTCGGGCCGACGTTCCTGCACGGCATGATGCCGTTCGAAAGGATGAATGGTGTCATCAAAGGATACGTTCGCAACATGTCACGTCCGAGAAGGAAGCATAGCCAGGGCTTTTCGACCGAAGAGTGCATCTCCTCTTGCACGAATTATCTAGGCATCGAGAACCTGTTGGTCTGCCCGTCAGCGGGCACCTCGGCAGGCTCGCTGGATGGGGTCACCGTGAGGGTCGCGCGAAATGCATGTCGACTTCGAGGTCGACTTCGCCGACTTTGAAAGAGCAAACCTAGTCGCGCTACAACACATAGGCGTGGTCGATCCTTGGGTGGTAGAGCACAAAACCTTTATTATAAAGGCGCATACAATGACCGAGGCCAACAGAGGACGGACGGAGATACACTCAAAGAGCACAACTCATGTTTCACGCGTTGGTTCAAGCAGAAGCTTGCCGTACCCTTTACATGAGGATTCTTCGCGGAAGAACAACTCATATTCGCCTTGTCACAGGCGCCGAGCACAACGATGACCTATGAGGCGTCACGATATCAATGACTACACATTCTACACCGAGGCCAAGGACATGAAGAGCGATGGTTATCGAACTCCGGGGTAACGATGGAATCCTACACGGTAACGACAAGGACAGATACTATGGAAGGATCGAGGAGATCTGGGAGCTGAGCTACGCTGAAGAGAAGGTCGATGTTCCGTGTCGGATGGGCCAAGAACGTCATAAAAGAAGACCGGTATTTCACCACCATGGTTATACCCGAAGCCAAATCAAGACCATGGTAAAGCGTCACCTTGAAAAATGAGCCATGGGTACTGGCTTCCCAAGTGGACCAATGCTTCTTCATTACCAACCCGCCAAAGCCCGGTCGTGTTGTCGTGAGGAGAGGCAAAAGGAAGATCATCGGAATGGATGGAGTAGCCAATGAGCAAGACTTCGACAAATCTGGCGACCGAGGATCGAACATGACGGCGATGATGAAGTAGCAGCATACACCACAAGAAGAAGCAGGACCACCCTACCTAAAGGACGTCCGTTCCACGGAAGAACTCCATTTGCGAAAAAGAAGGGCAAGAAGATTGTGAACAGATAGCTAGCTAAGATCGATTGTATTTAAATCGTAGCCTTCATTTCTCGATTGTATTTCATGGGTACTTTTTGAACTATCATGAATATTTTTAAATTTCATGGACACTCGATCTCGATCCCCCTCCATCTCGATCGCTATCCCACCTCGCCAGATCCGGTCCCCCTCGCCGCCGAGCACCCCCCCAGTCCACCGGCCGCTGCCGCCGACCCCTCGCACCCTCGGTTCCCCTACAACCACCGACCCCAGATGCCACCCAACTTGTTTAGGGTTCAACTGGTTCGGGTGCTGCCAGGCTGCGACGACTTGTTACCTCCGAATCGACCCATCGGGGCCGACGATGATGACGAGATGACCCTCAGCGCAGCTGAGCTGGCCCTCGCTTTGGCGAAGAGCTGATTCGTTTGGGGCGGGGACACCACCCCAAAGACAACACCGCCCGGTCGTGCGGCGCCAAGTCGACCCCATGGCAAGACCGCCAGAACGGTGCCGGACATCCCTATGCCACTGGATCCAAACATGCATATGGCACGGGATCGAGCAACGGCGACGGCGACTATGATACATTTGGCAGCGTCGATCGGTACTTTGCCGAGCATGGGTACGATGGCGACTTCATGGGGCCTCCTTCTCAAGAACCAAACCCAACAAAAGGCGTGTGCGATCTAGCTCGTGCAGCGGAGAAGCCAAGTTGCAACAGCGCGCCGTCTGGCGTTCAGCTCTCGAGAGACGCCTCCATTTGCCGACTTCACCGAGCCTCGAGATAGGCGAGGTGCGAAATATTATCAGCCCCAACACACTCAAGAAGGCAGTCTGTGAGCAAAACTTCGGTCCCATTACAGGAGAAGAAGAAGGCACGCAAAAGAAAGACTAAGAAGGGTGCGAGCCAGCCGGCACCGAGTAATGCGATCCGTGCTCAAAGACGGGCCACCTTCACCGCAGGATATGTCGAGGAGGGTGCATGTGGCGGGTAGGCGGTGCTACCGACAAATATGCTCAATCTGCAAGCCCGGTGCTATGCGGAGTCTGCATGACGGTGTTCTTTCTTTGGAGAAGCGGCGTCTCGAGGAGAAGGATGTGGCATACCGGTTTCGCGGCCAAGGTGCGGAGGGCAAGGGCTTTGTGGATAACTCCATCGGGCGTCACGATCATCCTGCGTTTTGATGACATCCACGCTATGTTGAACCTTCATCCGCTGCACTACACCTTCGTTCGGCTATTTTATTTGAGTATGGAGATGCGGATCATTCGCGACAAGACCCGGACATCGTGATAGTTGACCCCTTCTACATGCGTGCCAAGATCTTGGGCAGCGCTGGGGGCCGGCAAGTCGCGAGTTCTTACCTCGAAGGCGTCATTCTAGCAAACCAAGATAAGGATAACTTCCTCGTGCCTTACTTTCCCGAGTAAGTCCTCCCCTCAACCGGCCCGTAACATATGAATTCTTACATTTCGATCGTTTTTCTTTTAACATTCCGTGTTTTACGTAGTGACACACGTTGCACGCTCATCCTCCTAAGCCCCAAATATTCCATGGCCACGTATTGCGACCGGACCGTCGATCGAGCGTAGACTACACAAATGTCAAGAAGGTTCTTGATGATGTTCTCCCGGCCACGCCAAATCTAGAGGCACCTTCACGGGCCTATTCGTAAATCACGGCAAGCACGTGTTCTCCCTGTCTGACGTTACGCTGCATCAAGCGGCCGCTGGCGATCGGAAGGGTGCCTACTACGCCATCCATCACATGCGGGCGATCGTGCGGGACCATCATCAACTTCGCTACGAGTAAACTCCAAGATTGGGCCGCGGCGTGTCGGCAATCCAGGATGCGGACCTCCGAGCAAGAATTCTTTCGCATCCAGTCGGAGTTTGCGGAAATCATCCATCAAGATGTCGCCCGTACCTCGGGCAGTTCTACCTCGAAATCAACCGTCCAACGGTGACATCGACACAATGCTACTAATGCAGGATGACATCACCCGTTCTTTCTTGAATCCCACGAGAGACGGTGGCTTCATCCACGCTCCGGTCCCTTGAGTCGAGTTGTCTAGTTCTGAAAAATCGATTGGCTCATGTTGTAATTAAACTTTAATGAACTTGTAGTATGTCTCTTTGGTTTCGAGAGTCGTTCAACTTAGATGTAATCGATGCTATTAATGTCTTGCTTTTCTCTTCCGATCGTTACATTTGCATACTTATATATTGCTTATGTATTATGCGTGAATTGGTACTAACGTTTCGTTTGGCTAGTGCATAGCGATGCCGGCGTATGTCGTGTACAAGGGTAAGGTTCCGGAGTCTACGATGACTGGGAGGAGTGTCGGAGACAGGTTCACCGATTCAGCGGTATAGCAGTTAAAAAGGGTACACCACTAGGGCCGAGGCCGAATCTAGATCGCCCGCTATCTAGCGGGAGAGGAAGGGCGTTGGAGGAACCGGATGAAGGCGAGTTTCATCGTGATGATGCTCATCGTGATGACCGCAGCTCTCTTCTATGTGATGGTAGTTTAGATGATCGATATCGACTTGTAATGTGAAGACAAACTCGCTACTCGCGGTCTCGAGACTTGTAATATAATGTTCTATCTTTGTTCGGTCTTTTCAATTCGGAGACTAATATGATGAATTGTATTCGGAGACTAATATGATGAATTGTATTCAAAGACTAATCTTCTATTGTATCTGATGAATCTATTGTTGATGTGTGCTGTCTATATTTTGTCAAATTATACATTTTGTAACCTGTGCAAAAAACAGAAAATAAAAAATAAAAAACCTAATATTCATACTAATGGTGCATCACATGACGATGCGCCATTAGTATGACAAGGCATACTAATGGCGCATCAGGGTAGTGCGCCATTAGTATCTGTGATTACTAATGGCGCATCCGGAGGTGGTGCGCCATTAGTATGCCAAAGCACTGGTATACATGCCCACAGGAGGCATACTAATGGCGCACCCTCGCATATACTAATGGCGCACCGGGTGGTGCGCCATTAGTATCTCAGATACTAATGGCGCACTGGGTGGTGCGCCATTAGTAAAATTACTAATGGCGTGCTATTAATGGCGCACCACAGATGCGCCATTAATAGCCAAATTAGGTGCGCCATTAGTAGTGGTTTTTCTAGTAGTGGTGCGACCACCAGACGCCGATGACCTAAGCCACATAATTCAGCAGCCAGAGGAATCGGCCAGACAATTCTAGACACGGTTCCTAACCAAGAAAAATCAAATCGTCGATTGTCCGGATGTCGAGGCCCTTGCAGCCTTCAAACACAACATCCGCGATGAGTGGCTTGCCCGGCACCTAGGACAGGAAAAGCCGAAATCCATGACAGCCCTCACAAGACTCATGACCCGCTTTTGCGTGGGAGAGGAGAGCTGGCTAGCTCGTAGTAACAACATGACCAAGAGTCCTGGTAATTCGGATATCAAGGACAGCAGTGGCAGGTCGCGTCGCAACAAGCACAAGCGCCGCATTAACGGTGATAATGCTGAAGATACGGCAATCAATGCTGGATTCAGGGGCTCTAAACCCGGTCAGCGGAAAAAGCCATTTGAAAGAAATACTCCGGGTCCGTCCAATTTGGACCGAATACTCGATCGCTCGTGCCAGATACATGGCACCCCCGAAAAGCCAGCCAATCACACCAACAGGGATTGTTGGGTGTTCAAGCAAGCGAGCAAGTTAAATGCCGAAAACAATGACAAGGGACTGCATAGCGATGACGCAGGAGGAGCCCGACCGCCCGAATAATAGAGGGCAGAAGGGCTTCCCCGCATAAGTGCGGACGGTGAACATGATATACGCAACCCACATACCCAAAGGAGGCGGAAGCGTGCACTAAGGGGCGTATATGCGATGGAGCAGTCGCCCCAAAGTTCAACCCGTGGTCTTCCTGCCCGATCACTTTTGATCGAAGGACCACCCACTAGCATCCGCCATGGCGGATTCGCGCATTGGTTCTAGACCCAATCATTAACGGATTTCACCTCACTAGAGTCCTAATGGACGGCGGCGGCTGAACCTGCTTTATCGGGATTTGATTGCACAAAATGGGCATAGACCCATCAAGGATTAAACCCACGAAGACGACCTTCAAAGGCGTCATACCAGGTGTAGAGGCCAAGCTATGCAGGCTCGATTACACTTGAAGTGGTCTTCGGATCCCCGGATAACTTCCGGAGCAAGGAGTTAATCTTCGACATAGTCCCATCCCACAGCGGCTATCATGCACTGCTCGGACGAACCGCATTTGCAAAGTTCAATGCGGTGCCGCACTATGCATATCTCAAGCTCAAGATGCCAGGTCCTCGAGGAGTCATTACGGTCAATGGAAACACCGAACGCTCTCTCCGGACGGAGGAGCATCTGGCTGACCCTCGCGGCGGAAGTCCAAAGCAGCCTCTTAAGGCAATTCTCGAGTCTGGCTATTAAACGTCTGGACACCGTCAAGCGCGCCCGGAGTAACCTACAACAAGACCGCCTGGCATGTTCCGAGCACGCATAGCAATGTGGCCCAAGCCCCAGCCCTCGCGAAATTGCGAAACCATTACTACGCGTACATAACTACGCTCTGGAAATACTATGGGCATAGGGGAAGGGGCTCAACCGCACCAGGGGCTCCCGATTGTGTCATTCTTTTTTTTCCTTTCTTTTTACTTTCAGGGTTCCGTTCTCACGAAGCCCTGTCCGGCATTAGAATCGCCGAACACACGATGCAACAGCCAGGGAAGCAGAAAGCTATGTCGAGTGTCCAGGTGGCCTCTATTACGAGCAATATATCTGTTTTACACACTATCCATGGCTTACCCACGGAGAGACATGTTAAAAGTCCGTCCCTTGCTTATCGCACTATTTGTATCGTTCTGCTCTTCATGCAGCCCTTTTGAATAAACAATATATAGCTTACGCCTATTATTGAATTCCCTTTTATATATATGTTCATTTATGACATTGTGCAACCGTACACTTTGGTACGGGCAATACACCAGGGGCTTAAGTACCCCATAACATGGTGTGATAAGTCCGAACACTTTCACAAGTGCGGCACCCCGAACTTATAGCATTATATGCATCGGCTCTGAATCATGTCTTGGGTCAATAGTTGGGTTTGCCCGGCTCCCATGTTTTGGTACCTTACATTCCGTTATATCGGCTAAGGTAGCGCTGGGAGAACCACTGCGATTGTGCCCCGGTTGAGCTGGGTTAAGCACCTCAGTGGAGAAAGCTAAAACTGACCGTCATGATAGGGTGAGAGCCGGTCGCTGTTCGAGAGGTTTTCGAGTCCCTAAAGACTTATGCCGCTTAGAGCGAGGAGTCGGCATTGTCCGGCCTAGGCGTGGATAGCGCCCCGAAATCGGTCTTTCGAATACTAGGGGCTTCAATGAAATTTAAAATTATAGAATTCTATGGCTAAGTGAGAGTGTTCAAGCATTATAGTCCGGTTGCCTTGTTCGTTGCGTTGAGCGCCTCCCTCGAAGGACCCAAGAATGGGAACAAGAGCGCTCAAGTTCATCGAACACCCCAGCACTAGTGGCATGGAAATTTGAACCGACGACTCGCCATCTCTCAAATTTAATACGGCCGCCTGAAGGTAATATTTTAAATTCAAAAGTGTTGCTTAGCACATATGAACAAGTTTTCAGCGTGCAGGATAACAAATGTAGTCTACTCAAAATTATATCTTTGGAGCATTCATCCGCTATAAGGCGAGGCACCCTTCAGGCGCCCTCATAATACATTTCAGGCTTGCGATGCTCCTTCTTTGGTGGTGGTCCGTCCGTCATAAGCTTCTCGGCGTCCATCTTGCCCAGTGCACCTTAGCAAGGGCAAGGGCCCTCTGAGCACCTTCGATGCAGACGGAGGCGCTTGATGACTTCAACCCATGGATGACGGCGTCCACCAGCCGCCTCACCAGCCCGAAGTAGCTCCCAGGCATGGCTTCCTTAGGCCACAGCTGAAATATGAGGCCTTTCATGGCCTATTCAGCCACCTTATGGAGCTCGACCAGCTGCTTCAACTGGTCGCTTAAGGGCACCGGGTGTCCGGCCTCAGCATACTGAGACCAGAACACCTTCTCCGTCGATCTTCCCTCGTTGGCTCGGTAGAATGCGGCAGCGTCAGCCACACTGCGGGGCAGATATGCGAATGCTCCTGGAGAGCTCCGGATTCGGTAAGTAACAGATAATTCACTTTCACATGCTTGCTTTGCATATAGAATGCCTTACCCACCGCTATCTTCTTCATCGCCTCAATCTCCTAGAGGGCTTTTTGGGCTTCGGCCTTAGCGGCCTTGGCGTTCTCAAGGGCCGAGGCGAGCTCGGACTCTCGAGTCTTTGAGTCATGCTCCAAACTCTCGTGTTTTTCCACGAGCACAGGCTCTTGCCGCACCTCCGCCACCCGCGCCTCCTGCTTCTCTCGCTCGGTGCGCTCCGCGGCCGCATTGCTTTCGGCCTTGGACACCGCTTCCTTCAGGGTCGCCACCTTGTTTGTGGCCTCTGCAATATTCACATTATTCTTGTCATTTTTTGCAAACACATCTTTTAAATACTCCCATAAGGTATTACTTACCCTCCTTGTCCTCGAGCTGCTTTTTGGCAAGTCTGAGCTCGTTCTAGGACCGCTCGAGGCCCTGCTTTAATGCATCAACCTCCGCAGTCAGTGCGGCAGAGGTCAGCAGCGCAGCCTGCATTCCCATGTTGACCTACTTATGTTAGACTCATGCGTATATCTTCTTAGATCCTCAGTTCGGCTATTTCTTTCCGAACACCAAAGCTGAAACATCGAGGCTCTTGTCTATCACGGTAATATTTTTACATATCTTAAATACATACCTCAAAGCCTGTTAGAAGGCTGGCACGAAGCTTCGATCAGCCCGCTCTTGGCGGACTGAACTTCGATCACCGCACTCATAACGATGCGGTGCTCCTCGTCGATGGAAGCGTCGTTAAGCGCCTCCATTAAATCATCCGGTGCCTCCGGTTGGGCCGGAGGTCACGGTGTCGCGATCTTGCCCTTCTTACGAAGGGTCGCTGTCGGACTCCGGAACCACTGAAGGTTCGATGCGAATCCGGCACGAGGCGGACTTGAAGCCTTTCGGGGTTTTATCCCCTTTGAGACCGGATTCCGGGAGGTCGCCTTGCGGCGCCTCCATAGCCACCTCCTCCTGGCTGGGCCCCTTTTAGGACTCCACCCCGGCGTCATCCGCGGCGGGAGGAGACGAGGCGGTTAGAAGTGGGGTGCTATTCACCTCCGACGAATCCAGGGAGCCGCTCGACGAATCATCGAGCCCATCCTTGGGCGGGCTGCATGGTTATATCCGGCATTATACGATGTTGTGCGACAAATGAAGCGCCATGAGTTATTCTGGTGTCCGGACACTTACGATTTTGCCAGGGGCTTGGTCCTTGGAGCCCACCCCTCTTCGACGTCGTCGGCATTGGCGGTGTAGTCCGGAGGAAGGGTCCTTCCCTTCTTGGACCCTTCGGCCTCCCCGGTTGGGGCGGCCTTCCTTTTCTTCTCTCCCCCTGCTGGAGGAGAGGCCTCGTTTTCCTCCTCCTCGTCTTCGCGGGAGGAGTCCGCCTCGGCGTCATCGGATGATGAGTCCTACAGCACCTGGCGCCGGGAACTCCTTCGAGTTCCCGTGGCCTTCTTTTCCGGCATCACGTGAGGTGCCGGAACCAGCAGCCCCATCAATCGGGCGTCCGCTGGGTCTTCTGGCAAGGGAGCCGGACAGTCGATCTGTCCGGACGTCTTCAGCCATTCCTGTCAAAGGTGAGGGAGTTTTAGATCCCGCATAAAGTCAAAACTATGAAAAAAGAGTCCCGTAAAGGGTAAAATAACTTACCTCGCTGGCTTGATGCTGTGAGCTGAATCCGCGATCTTGATGGCGTGTCACGGGAGCTTCGGTGCCCTTGAGCGGCACTTTCCGGGCATCTTACGTGCGTAGTGTCGAAGAGCCGGCTCAAGGTTCGGTGCTGTGCTGGATCAAACTCCCACAAGTTGAAGGCCCGTTGCTGGCATGGGAGAATCCGGCGGATGAGCATCACCTGGATTACGTTGACAAGCTTGAGATTCTTGTCCACCAGGTTTCGGACGCAGGTTTGGAGTCCGGCCAGCTCTTCTGAATTACCCCACGTCAGGCCCGTCTCTTTCCATGAGGTGAGCCGTGTGGGGAAGCCAGATCGGAATTCGGGGGCAGCCGCCCCTTGAGAGTCGCACGGCTCGGTGATGTAGAACCACCCCGATTGCCACCCCTTTATGTTCTCCACAAAGGAGCCCTCGAGCCATAGGACGTTGGCCATCATGCCCACCATGGCACCTCCGCACTCCGCTTGGCGGCCGCCCACTACCTTCGGCTTGACATTGAAGGTCGTCAGCCATAAGCCAAAGTGGGGTTGGATGCAGAGGAAGGCCTCGCACATGACGATAAACGCCGAGATGTTGAGGATGAAATTTGGGGCCAGATCATGGAAATCTAGGCCGTAGTAGAACATGAGCCCCCGGACGAATGGGTGAAGTGGAAACCCTAGTCCGCGGAGGAAGTGGGGGAGGAACACCACCCTCTCATGGGGCCTGGGGGTGGGGATGAGATGCCCTCGTTGGGGAGCCTATGCGCGATGTCGCCGGACAAGTATCCGGCCTTCCGCAGCTTTTTGATGTGCCCCTCCGTGACGGAGGAGGCCATCTACTTGCCTCCCGCTCCGGACATAGTTGGAGAAGGTTGAGGTGGGATGTGCGGACTTGGGCGCTGGAGCTCGAGTGTGCGGAAATGGATAAGCAAAGGAGGAAGAGGCGTGTGTGAAAAAGCGGATCCTTATCCCCTTATACGGACGGACAAAGCTATGCGTCCCCACCGGCCTGATAAAACTCGCTTATCTCCCAAGCGCCGTAATCAATGGCGCGGTTGGGTTACCCACGCCCGTATTGATGAGAATCCCGAAATAAGGGGGCACGATCTCTGCTTTGACAAGACGTGCCAAGGAAACTGCCTCGCTAAACGCGTTGAGGTGGGACAGTAAAGACGATCCGAATAAAGGCTTGGCCGTGGTGTGATGTCACGCTGCGGAATACGTCAGCAGATTGAACTTGTGTGAATGTTATTCTCTCTACGGTGGTATGTGGAACTTATTTTGCAGAGCCGGACACTATCCTTGTGTTCAAAATCTTCTATGAAGTATTCGGAGGAGGAACCCGCCTTGCAATGCCGAAGACAATATGCGCCGGACTACGTCGTCATTGAAGCCTGGTTAGGGAGACTCTTGAGGAGTCCTAGATTAGGGGGTGTCCGGATAGCCGGACTATAGCCTTTGGTCGGACTCCTGGACTGTGAAGATACAAGATTGAAGACTTCATCCCGTGTCCGGATGGGACTTTCCTTGGCGTGGAGGGCAAGCTTGGCGATATGGATATGTAGATCTCCTACCATTGTAACCGACTCTGTGTAACCCTAACCCTATTCGGTGTCTATATAAACCAGAGGGTTTTAGTCCCTAGGACGAACAACAATCATACCATAGGCTAGCTTCTAGGGTTTAGCCTCTCTGATCTCGTGGTAGATCTACTCTTGTACTACCCATATCATCAATATTAATCAAGCAGGAGTAGGGTTTTACCTCCATCGAGAGGGCCCGAACCTGGGTAAAAACATCGTGTCCCTTGTCTCCTGTTACCATCCGCCTAGACGCACAGTTCGGGACCCCCTACCCAAGATCCGCCGGTTTTGACACCGACGTATACCTTCCAAGAGGAGCCCAGTGTTGATCTCTTTAGAGAATATTTCTACTTGAACCGCCAGACTGAGTTCACGAATGGCCCTAGCTTGGAGCTCGGCGGAATATCAATTCAACGTAGAAGAGATGCCATCTTCCCTTATGCCTGCCTTCCGAGTCACCCAAAAGATTGGAATTAAACGTGGTTTTATTGCAAAGATACTTCTCCAGCTGATGAGAACCCACTGCCGGGTTACCGCGTCGAACGCCTAGACCCAAGGCACAATCTTCCTGAGAAACTTACTGCTGCTGAACGGAAGAAAGTTGCTCCTACCATTGTGAAGGTTAAGGCTCTGCTAGGAAATGGGCTAACTGGCGTCGATTTAGTCAGGTGTTGGATTTCTTGGCGGGTCATTCCCTTGAGCCGCCGCAAAGCTTAATGTGTACTTACACCGGTGGTGTAAAGGATTCAACGTGCCATAGCTTTGCACCATTAAGCGATGAAGCAATAAATGAAATGGTTAAGTCTCTTCTGAATGAAGATCCGGAAGATTGTGTTAAAGTGGGTCTGGCCCCTTTCTGTAAGCTTAACCCACCACCAGATGTGAGTCTCTGAATTTACTTATCTTGACCTCATCATTCAAATACCTTACTAACTCAACCCTTAATAACCTTTGCAGGCTAAGTCCAATTTTTGGAAAACTGAGTATGATCACAAGGCTGCTAAGAAGGCCAGGGCTGCCAAGAAAGCCGCTAGGAAAGCCGCCAAGAAGACCACCAAGAGGAAAAAGAAACCTAGCGCCTCTGAACTGCTGAATCTGGATGACACCTCTGAGTCGGAGGTAGCCCTTGATTCTCTTGGCTCGTTTTTCAATCGTCTTATTGACTCTGACTATTACAAGGATGACACGGGAGCCAGCCAAGCAGCTGAAGAAGAGGTAACTATCATTTCCTCTGGCTCAGACTCTTTGCCAAGACAGAAACTTCAACAAGTAACCCGGAAAGTAAGGTTTTCACACCCCTTGGCTTATTTAGATCCTCACTTTCTTTTGAAGCAACAGCAACACGAGAATCATCGTCAGACCCGGACCAGTGGAGGTGACGAATTGTCCTCCGGCTTACCAAACACTCCCGCTCCTCGAAAGCATCGAAACGAGGTTATTTTAAGCTTTAGACTTTTTCCACCCGTCATGGGTCTGATTTGCTTACCACTTAAATCTGTTGATTCAATTGACCAGGAGATTGCTCGTTCCTCCTCTGGCGACTCATCACAAACCGAGTTGCCGGCTTTTAAAACTGCCCCTGGGTAATGGCAATTAATTTTATTCTGTAACTCTTTAAACTCTTATATTGGTACTGACTTGTCATAACCCGTGTAGTGGTCAAAAAAACCAAACAAGAAAGCGAAGGTAATCAAGCCAACTGAGGCACCTAAAGATGCTGAGCCGGAGCAACAAGTCTTTGTGCCTGAAGTTCCTGACAAACAGCCGGAAGAAACTGTCTCTGACCCTGCACCTGAAATTCCTGACCTCTCCCGTGACCATACGGATGTCAATCCGGTGCCCACCGAGTCATCTAACCCACTTAAGCCGCCAGAAGAACATGGTGAAGACGTTATGATTATTGGCACCAGCTTCCAAGAACCGGGACGTCCAACTGTCTTGGCCAAACACTCCGCGAAGGATGAGTTCATTGAGAAACGGAAATTGAAATTTGACATTGCCGATTATTCTCAACTGACCGTCAATGAAGTATTCTCTGGTTATCTTAACCAAGTTCATTCCAGTCGCGACCTTGAGATTGATATGGTGAAACAGATGCACCAGAAATATGAGGTATGACTTCTGGCTTTTAAATAAGTTATGCACCTCCTGCCAGCCCCCAAGTCTACTGGTTATGATAATATTGAATAGGTTGTAAACTTAGAAGAATCCATAAGCTTCTATCATAGATTCCCTCAAAGTCCGGTTTAAAATAAACCGGATGTTTAAGCAGTTTAACTTTGCATCCGTAGTTCCTAAGGGCCGGTTTAATCAGCAAGAATGAGTCGGTCCTATTTATTATTTGTAAGAAAAGAGAACTTATTCTGCATAGCCCCCATGAGTCGATTGGGACTGTTTAAAGCACATCCGGCTCATTATGAAGAAGATACAAGCGATATGCATTAGCCCCCAAGTGCCAAGTAGTCTTGCTTGCAAAGTGCTTGGGACCTTTAGTTATAAGAGCCATTTTCTTGAAAAAATTCTTTGACAGACATTAGCCCTCAAGTGTCAAGTGTTGTTGCTTGCAAAAGACTTGGGACTTATATTCTTGTAACTTTGATATGAATGTTGATAAATTTGTACTTCATACAGGCTGCTACTGTTGAACTGGAGTCTCAATTGAACGACGCCAAGACCCGGTTGGAGACTCAGGAAACTAAGATCCGGAAAGCGGAGTCAAATTTCCGGTTTAGTGTGGCTGAGTCGGAAAAGTTGAAGACCAGTTTTGAGGCGGAGAAAAAGACTTGTGTTGAAGAAAAGATTGCTTTAGTGCAGTGGGCTGAGAAAGTAGAAGCAGCACTTCAATAGGTGACTACTGAGCTCACCGGCTTAAAACGCCATGTAACGCAGATGGTTTCTGCTATCTTTGGTGAGTCATCAAGAGTAGATTTTTGTTATGATCATATAACCCGCCATTTAACCAATCTGTGATATATCCAGGTCCCAGGAGCAGCAACCTCAATGAAGACATGCTTGTGAAGATCAAAGTTGTTTACACGCTTGTCGAACAGCTGTACACCGGAGCTCAACGTGCACTGGCTGCAATCTCTCCAACAAACCAAGCGCCTACCATGTTAAGAGATGTGTTGAAGAAACTGTCTATATTGCCTACCAGATTTGATGAGATGAATAGATCATCTGCAAGAGCCGGTGTTGTGATGGCTTTGAGCTGGGCCAAGGCATGGGTACCGAAGCTTGACCCGTCTGAGGTAGCCACTGGCTACCCAATCTTAAAAGAAGATGGTACACCTTTTGATCAGAGGGACTTCGCAGCTTGCGTAAAAGAAATACGTCCAACAGCTACCCTGATTGCCAATGACTCAGATCTTTCCAAGTATCATCCGGCTTATGACAAGGAGAATCAGAAGATGCCGACTCCGGCTTATAAAGTGATGGGATTAATCCCACCAATTCGTAAGCACACCTTCGCCCCTGAAGTTGATCCGTCTGACCTTATAGATGACGAAGCTGAATTTGAAGCTTTATCTGGCATCGATTGGTCATCACCAACTTTTCAGACGGTAAAAGTGGACGAAGAACCGGCATCGTGTAATAGGGTAGTAAAAACTTGAGCTTATCGTACCATCGTGCACGTTTCTGCTTTTCTTAATACTGCTAATCCGCCGATTTAAAAAACCATTATGGGTATGATAGCCTTTGATTTATGCAGATCTGAATGATTATGATCCTTCACACAAAGAAAATACAAGCGCCCTGGCGGCTTACCGCTGGGCGGGTCGTGATACCCAATTGAAGCCACTAGGGACAAATTTTCCTTAACCAAGGCTAGTCTGACCGTAATGTTTAAAATAAAATATCATACCTGTGGCTGTATACTTAGACTGTCGGTTGAGCAACCTTATGCAGTTTAGAGGCGGTAGAGCCGTAATTGTAAACATAAGAGTATGATACTCTGGCGACTTAGAGTCTTCCAACCTGGCGGGTTATAGAGACCCGGAAGATGCTTGAAATATCAGCCATAAGTAGGGCAGCTGGGCCCGACTTGTAAAGAACCAGAAGTCAAAGAAGAAAACTTCAAATATAAATGAAAAATCAAAAGGAATTCAAGGCTGTTGTGGGCTGCCGAGCCAAAGTGTCTTCTTCAATGAAACTAGCCGGAGCCACTGGATTGTTCGTGCATTCCGTAAGCCTGACTCACAGTGTGCCCAATCGACATTTGAACCCTAGATAAAGTCTGGGCTTGCTCAAAGACTTTATCAAGAGTACGCGGGGCCAGAGTAACAGTATCACGGGCCGATTTATCCAAGTTTCAAGGAAGGCGTCTTATGAAGCCTGGATCAATCCTAACTATCTGTAAACCGTGCTCTCGCATGACAAGCCGCCATTTGAACCTTAACGAGCTCAGATCTTGGTCGAATACGCTGTAAGATTGACCGTTTAAGAGTTCGACGGGTCAATCAGGATTACCCGATGGAGTTGAAGCAGTTGGCTACAGGTAGGATGACACGGAAAGGTTATGTCCTCTTTGGTCGAATACGCCTATGTTTGGACAAACCTGGTCAAAAGGGTAGTAACCCTATGTTCTCTTTGGTCGAATACGCCTATGTTTGAACAGGAAGCCCCTAAGTGGCACACTGACAAGTGTGGCGTTGAGCCGATCAAGAGGGTACTGACAGCTATGCTCGATGAGCAGGAAGCCCCCAAGTGACCATATAAGTTTTGGCATTGCGCCAATCAAGAGGGTACCGACAGCTATGCTTGATGAGCAGGAAGCCCCCAAGTGACCATATAAGTTTTGGCATTGCGCCGACCAAGAGGGTACCGACAGCTATGCTCGATGAGTAGGAAGCCCCCAAGTGACCATATAAGGTAAGCCAGACTCGTCAGGGACCTATGTTTGAGTTGTGCCATGCATCTAACCCTCTTTGGTCCTTGACATTGGGCATCAAGCCTCTTAAATGATTATGTAAGATGATGATAAAGACTCAGCTTCAAGGAAGTGAAACGACAGAGGCCCTGAATTATCAGGGATGTCGGCTTTATTATACTGTTTATAATATATACATCATCGAAATATGTACATCGTGAGAGCCGGTGGCTCAAGTATAGTAGGGCCGAAGATGAGCAACATTCCATGGCCGATGGGTCTCTTCCTCCGACTTACGTGAATCCTTGTGTTCTTGAACGTCGATAAGATAATATGACCCGTTATGCAGATTCTTGCTGACCACAAAAGGTCCTTCCCAGGGCGGCGAGAGCTTATGCATGTCTGTTTGATCCTGGATGAGCCGGAGCACTAAGTCGCCTTCCTGAAAGGTTCTGGTTTTGACCCGGTGGCTGTGGTAACGACGTTGGTCTTACTGATAAATTGCCGAACGAGCCGCCGCGAGATCACGCTCCTCATCCAACAGGTCAAGTGCATCTTGACGTGCCTTTTCATTGTCAACTTCCATGTAAGCCGCCACCCGAGGTGAATCGTGACGGATGTCACTAGGGAGAACCGCCTCTGCTCCATAAACCATGAAAAAGGGTGTGTAACCCGTAGATCTGTTGGGGGTCGTGTTGATGCTCCATAACACCGAAGGTAGCTCCTCTACCCAACAACCCGGCGTTCTTTGCAAAGGGACCATAAGCCGGGGATTGATACCTCACAAAATCTCTTGATTTGCTCGTTCTTCCTGACCATTGGACTGAGGGCGAGCCACTGATGAAACGTCAAGCCGGATATGCTCTCGTTGACAAAATTCTTTCATAGCACCTTTAGAGAGATTAGTGCCATTGTCTGTTATAATGCTGTGTGGAAAGCCAAAACGGAAGATCACCTTCTTCATGAATTGAACCGTCGTTGCTGCTTCACACTTACTGACCGGCTTCGTTTCAACCCACTTAGTGAACTTGTCAACCGCCACCAAAAGGTGGGTCTTCTTATCCTTGTATCTCTTGAAAGGCCCAACCATATCAAGCCCCCAAGTTGCAAACGGCCAAGTAATTGGAATCATCCTCAATTCTTGAGCCGGCACATGAGCTCGTCATGAAAATTTCTGACAACCATCACATCTGCTTACCAAATCCTCAGCATAAGCATGAGTTGTCAACTAATAGAACCCATGATGGAAAGCTCTGGCTATAAGAGATTTAGTGACGGCATGATGACCACAATCTCCTTCATGAATCTCCCATAGAATCTCACGGCCTTCTTCAGGAGAAACGTAACACTGAAACGCCCCTGTGACGCTGCAATGGTGCAACTCCCCATTGACAATTGTCATTGACTTAGACTGTCGGGTTATCTTTCTAGCCAAAATCTCGTCCTCTGGCAACTCACCCTAGGTCATGTAAGCCAAATACAGAACTGTCCAATCAGGAATAGCATGAAGAGCCGCCACCAATTGTGCTTCCGAGTCAGGGACAGCCAGATCCTCCTCTATAGGCAATTTGACAGAAGGGTTAAGAAAAATATCTAGGAACATGTTAGGCGGTACCGGCTTACGCTGAGACCCCAACCGGCTTAAAGTATCAGCCGCCTCATTCTTCCTGCAATCAATATGCTCAACTTGATAACCCTTGAAATGACCTGCAATGGCCTCAACCTCTCGGCGCTAAGCCGCCATGAGCGGATCTTTAGAATCCCAAATACCAGAAACTTGCTGAGCCACCAGATCAGAATCGCCAAAGCACCTCACCCGGCTTAAATTCATCTCCTTAGCCATCCGAAGACCATGGAGCAAGGCCTCATACTCAGCTGCATTGTTAGTACAGGGGAACATTAGCCGGAGAACATAAGAAAACTTGCCACCTCATGGGGAAGTCAAAACAACTCCAGCTCCCGAGCCCTCCAATTGCCTGGATCCAATATGTGTTATCTGGCTTTTCCTCAGGTGCCTGCAACTCTATCCAGTCATTGATGAAATCCACAAGCGCTTGGGACTTGATGGGCGTATGTGGCACATACTTTAAACCGTGAGGTCCAAGCTCAATGGCCCATTTAGCAACCTGGCATGTGGCTTCCCTGTTCTGGATGATGTCTCCTAAAGGAGCAGAACTAACCACAGTGATGGGATGACCCTGAAAATATTGCTTAAGCTTCCGGCTTTCCATGAAAACCCCATACACAAGCTTCTGCCAGTGTGGATATCTCTTTTTGGACTCGATAAGCACCTCACTGATGTAGTAAACCGGCCGTTGAACCAGGTACTCCTTGCTTGCGTCCTTCCTTTCCACCACGATGGACACACTGACGGCCCGGCTATTAGCGGCCACATATAACAACAGAGGCGCTTTATCAACAGGGGAAGCAAGCACGGGCGGCTCAGCCAACTGTTTCATCAGATCCTCAAACGCCTGGTTAGCAGCATCACTCCAAACAAAGTGATCCGTCTTCTTCATCATCTGATAAAGGGGAATAGCCTTCTCACCCAACCGGCTTATGAACCGGCTTAAGGCCGCAATACGACCCGCTAGACGCTGAACATCATTAACACACGCCGGTTTAGCCAGCGAAGTAATGACCTTGATCTTCTCTGGGTTAGCTTCAATCCCTCTGTTGTAAACCAGAAAACCCAAGAGCTTGCCTGCTGGTACACCAAAGACACACTTAGCCGGGCTAAGCATCATCTTGTAGACCCGGAGATTGTCAAACATCTCCTTCAAATCATCAATCAGGGTCTCCTTCTTTCTTGACTTCACCACAATGTCATCTATGTAAGCATGAACATTGCGCCCAATCTGACTGTGAAGGCAATTTTGCACGCACCACTGATAAGTCGTCTGGGCACTCTTGAGCCCAAAAGGCATAGACACACAGCAGAAGGCTCCAAACAGAGTAATGAAAGTTGTCTTCTCCTGGTCCTTAACTGCCATCTTGATCTGATGATAACCAGAATAAGCATCCAAAAAACTCAAGCGCCACAGCCCGCCGTAGCATCAATGATTTGATCAATACGGGGGAGAGCAAACGGATTAGCCGGACAAGCTTTATTTAAGTCCATATAATCCACACACATGCGCCAAGTGCCATTCTTCTTGAGTACCAGCACCAGGTTAGCCAACCACTCAGGATGAAAAACTTCAACAATAAACCCGACCGCTAAGAGCCGGGCCACCTCTTCACCAATGGCCTTCCGCCTTTCCTCGTTATATCATAGAAGAAATTGCTTGACCAGCTTAAACTCTGGATCAATATTAAGGGTGTGCTCAGCGAGTTCTCTCGGTACACCCGGCATGTCTGAAGGCTTCCATGCAAAGAGGTCCCGGTTCTCACGGATGAACTCGATGAGCGTGCTTTCCTATTTCGGATCCAGATTAGCACTGATACTGAACTGCTTTGATGAATCGCCAGGGATGAAGTCAACCATTTTGGTATCATCCACCCACTTAAACTTGAGCGACGAATCATGCTCTGTGGTTGGCTTTTTCAAGGACGTCATGTCTGCCGGGTGACCGGCAACCTTGTAAAATTTCAATTCCTCCGCTGCACAAATTGATTTAGCATAAGCCGCATCACCTTCTTCACACTCCAGGCCACCTTGCGACTCCCATGCACTGTGATGGTGCCCTTGTAACCCGGCATCTTAAGCTACAAGTAAACATAACAAGGCCTCGCCATGAACTTATCATAAGCCGGCCGCCCAAACAGAGCATGATAAGGGATCTTGATCTTGACCACTTCGAAGGTTAAAGTTTCAGATCTAGAATCATGCTCATCTCCAAAGGCAACTCCCAAAGATATCTTACCCACCGGGTAGGCTGACTTACCCGGCACCACACCATGGAAGACAGTGTTTGACGGCTTAAGATTCTTATCGGTCAGTCCCATGCGATGGAAGGTTCATAATAAAGGATGTTAATGCTGCTACCTCCATCCATGAGCACCTTAGTAAACTTATAGCCCCCAACCTGAGGCGCCACCACAAGAGCCAGCTGACCCGGATTATCAACCCGAGGCGGGTGATCCTCACGACTCCACACTATAGGCTGCTCTGACCACCGCAAGTAACACGGCACTGCCGGCTCAACAGCATTGACGGCCCTCTTACAAAGCTTCTGGTCCCGCTTACATAAGCTAGTGGTGAAAACATGATATTGCCCACTATTCAACTGCTTCGGGTTGCTCTGATAACCAGACTGTTGCTGCTGTTGATTCCCCTGATTACTCTGTTGATTATAACCACCTTGGTTGCCGTGGCCTTGAAACCCGGAACTTGAACCGCCGCCGCCATGACCCGGACCATGAGAGCCGGACCCTGACCCATCGTTCGCGCCATGTTGGCGCTGGATGGACTCCCTAAAGCTTCTCATTATGTTGCAATCTTTCCATGAATGAGTAGCCGGCTTCTGATATGTTCCGTGTTTCGGACACTGTTGATTTAGCATAGCCTCCAGATCAAATCCTGCCCTTGCAGCCGGTTGTGCCTTACGACGCTGGCTATAATTGTGTGCGCCGGTGTTAGCCACAAACTCATCAGCCTTACGCTTACCGTTGTCGCCCTGATTTACAGGGTTGTACTGCTGTCCTTTCACGCTGCTACTCTTCTTTCCCTTTCCTGAGCTTTCATCCTCAGAGTCGGGGTCCTTGGTACCATCAGAGTCGGCGTACTTAACAAGAGCCACCATTAAAGTACCCATGTCGTCGCAATGACGCTTGAGCCATCCAAGCTTCAGCTTGAGTGGAGTAAAGCGACAATTTTTCTCCAACATCAGAATCGCTGAGCCGACGTTTATGTTCTCTAAAGAATGTATGATAGTCGAGACCCGACGTACCCAGCTGGTTGTTGATTCGCCCTCTGCTTGAACACAAGAAACCAAATCCACAATTGAAATGGGCTGCTTGCATGTATCCTTGAAATTCTGGATGAACCGGGCCTTCAGCTCCGCCCATGACCCTATGGAATTAGCCGGCAGCCCCTTCAACCAGGTTCGAGCTGTCCCCTCCAGCATCATGGTGAAATATTTGGCGTATGCAGCCTCACTAACATCCAACATCTCCATGGCCATCTCATAACTCTCCACCCAAGCCTCAGGGGGCTGATATGCTGTGTAATTGGGCACCTTACGAGGGCCTTTGAAATCCTTGAGTAAACGCTCGTTCCGTATAGCTGCCTTTAGACATGGCACACCGAAAGCTCTAGAGGGTACACCCGCTTCAACGGAAGCCGTCGGGTAAACCGGCGCGTGCTGATGAACCGCCGGTCGAGCCGCCAGCTCGGCCTCCCGGCGCGTCGGGTCATGACAATGAGGTTGGTTTCGACGCCGCTCAATACTCGAGACTGTTGGCGAGTCAATGTGCCTACTGTAGCTCCAGCTTGGACGAGGGGTCGCATGAATCCGGTCACGACTATAGGAATAAGCCTGCTGCTGCACCAAAGCCGTTTGAAGAAGCTCCCTAGCCCTCCGGGTTTCAATCGCCGTCGGAGTCTCGCCCTCGACTGGTAGAGCCGCCAATCGCGTAGCTGCAGCAATCATGTTGTCTAGAGGGTTGAAGTAATGACCCGGTGGCGTCACCACATGCTGAGGCGGGGTGTTATCCACATGTGGAGAACCGGCCACGTGCGGCTGACCCAGTGTTCCACCCCCTCGTACTTCGGCCATCTGATTCATCACCGGCGGGTTACTGGCCCCCGCCCCGGGTGTGTTGAAGAGGTCCCTCGACTCATAGACCAGGGGCAGGCGACTCCGGTGCTTTCTCCTCAAGACTTCGTTTGAAGTGTTCTGATCCACCATGAGCCGATATGAATCTGCTTGAATCCGCTGTGCTTGGGCATTTAAAACGGCCCGTTCTCCAGCCATCCTGGCATTTTCCGCTGCTAAGTCCGCCTTAGCCTTTGCAATCTCATCACGCAATTTAGCTACTTCCGCCTTATGATGTTCCTGGTTGTCTGGGGATACATCGATCTCCATCAGAGTCGCCAGATCGTCCAACAGATCCATCAAAACTTGAGCCAGTGGGGCACTGAATCGCCAGCACCAGCTGCTGTTACCGCCATCGCACTGGAGGTCATGGCCGCGGCAGCTGTTGAACCGAGAACCAGCTGGGTGCTAACCATGAAGATTGCCACTCTGTTCGTCGGCTCAAAGGGGTTCGGAATACTGTCGCCATCGGAACAGCCCCCAAACCGTCTCTCTTGCAGTTGATACATAGAATTAGTTTCGCCTGTGGACGACTCACCAACAGAGTAGACGGCCGTCTCACCCCCAGACACAGAGCCTTCCAATTCAGCTCCATGGATACATCCAACAAAGGCACGCTTCACGGCGGGTTGAACCCGGGCGGGTCGCGCACGCTGAGCCATCTCGACGATGTCGGTGCAGATGTCCGGCTCAGGGCCCGGTTTACCGGTCTTGCCAATGAAGACGTGGATTCCACCGAAGGGGACCCGGTACCCGTACTCAATTGAGTCGGCCTCGGGGCCCCAGCCCGCGTCGTCGATGTAAAGCTTGCCATGACGACTCTTGGTCATCTGACCCATGGCGTATCCCTTGATCCCTTCAAATATGCCCTTTAAGAACTCAAAACCACCATGCGCTGGCCCCATGGTGGGCGCCAACTGTCGTGGAAGTGTCACGGCAGATGTCCTCATGGAAGGACTTAGTTGCAGAGCCATTGCGATGAGGTTAGCTTAAAGGGGTGAAACGGGACAAAGGACACGAGGAATTTATACTGGTTCATCCCCTTGCGGTGAAGGTAAAGGCCTAGTCCAGTTTGAGGTGGTATTGCTAGGGTTTCAATGACTAGGGAGAGAATACGCTTTGCTTGGCTCTCGATCTATTGTTTCTTGCCCTAAGTTGTTGCCGTGTCGCCCCCTTATATACACGGGTTGACGCCTTGCGGCCTATAGAGTCCCGGCCGGCTCATACAACGTGTCCGGCTCGAAGACTTATCTTACATGCCTTACAACACAAGTTTACATATACATGGCGGATTATACTTGTGGGCCTTAAGCCGCCTTCGGGTTTGGGCCCTCTAACAAGCCTGTCTATGAACCGCCATATTAATATACTCTTGGGCTTCATTGAGATGAACCGCCGTAGGGGTGACCCGGCCTCTCCTGGGAGGGTCATATCCAATAGTCATATCCCCAACAGTTCTTGTTCAGCCCGTAGCAGCCACGTAAAACTTGCAACAACAAAGTAGAGGACGTCTAACTTGTTTTTGCAGGGCATGTTGTGATGTGATATGGTCAAGACATGATGCTAAATTTTATTGTATGATATGATCATGTTTTGTAACAGAATTATCGGCAACTGGCAGGAGCCATATGGTTGTCACTTTATTGTATGCAATGCAATCACCCTGTAATTGTTTTTTACTTTATCACTAAGCGGTAGCAATAGTCGTAGAAGAAATAGTTGGCAAGGCGACAACGATGATACGATGGAGATCAAGGTGTCGCGCCGGTGACGAAGGTGATCATGACGGTGCTTTGGAGATGGAGATCAAAGGCACAAGATGATGATGGCCATATCATATCACTTATAATGATTACATGTGATGTTTATCCTTTATGCATCTTTTTTTGCTTAGTTCGGCGGTAGCATTATAAGATGATCTCTCACTAAATTTCAAGGTACGAGTGTTCTCCCTAAGTATGCACCATTGCGAAAGTTCGTCGTGCCGAGACACTACATGATGATCGTGTGTGATAAGCTCTACGTTCACATACAACGGGTGCAAGCTAGTTTTGCACAAGCGGAATACTCGGGTTACACTTGACGAGCCTAGAATATGCAGATATGGCCTCGGAACACTGAGACTGAAAGGTCGAGCGTGAATCATATAGTAGATATGATCAACATAGTGATGTTCACCATTGAAAACTACTCCATCTCACGTGATGATCGGACATGGTTTAGTTGATTTGGATCACATGATCACCTAGATGATTAGAGGGATGTCTATCTAAGTGGGAGTTCTTAAGTAATATGATTAATTGAACTTTAATTTATCATGAACTTAGTACCTGATAGTATTTTGCATGTCTATGTTGTTGTAGATCAATGGTCTGTGCTACTATTCCTTTGAATTTTAATGCATTCCTAGAGAAAGCTAAGTTTAAAGATGATGGTAGCAACTACACGGACTGGGTCCGTAACTTGAGGATTATCCTCATTGCTGCACAGAAGAATTACCTCCTGGAAGCACCGCTAGGTGCAAGACCCGCTGTAGGAGCAACGCCGGACGTTGTGAACGCCTGGCAGAGCAAAGCTGATGACTACTCGATAGTTCAGTGTGCCATGCTTTACGGCTTAGAACCGGGACTTCAATGACATTTTGAACGTCATGGAGCATATGAGATGTTCCAGGAGTTGAAGTTAATATTTCAAGCAAATGCCCGGATTGAGAGATATGAAGTCTCCAATAAGTTCTATTGCTGCAAAATAGAGGAGAATAGTTCTGTCAGTGAGCATATACTCAAAATGCCTGGGTATCATAATCACTTGACTCAGCTGGGAGTTAATCTTCCGGTTGATAGTATCATTGACAGAGTTCTTCAATCACTGTCACCAAGCTAGAAAAGCTTTGTGATGAACTATAACATGCAATGGATGGATAAGACGATTCCCGAGCTCTTCGCAATGCTAAAGGCTGCGGATGTAGAAATCAAGAAGGACCATCAAGTGTTGATGGTCAACAAGACCACCAGTTTCAAGAAAAAGGGTAAAGGGAAGAAGGGGAACTTCAAGAAGAACAGCAAGCAAGTTGCTACTCAAGTGAAGAAGCCCAAGTCTGGACCTAAGTCTAGACTGAGTGCTTCTACTGCAAAGGGACTGGTCACTGGAAGCGAAACTGCCCCAAGTATTTGGCGGATAATAAGGATGGCAAGGTGAACAAAGGTATATGTGATATACATATTATTGATGTGTACCTTACTAATGCTCATGATAGTACACGGTATTTGATACTTGGTTCTGCTAATATTTGCAACTCGAAACAGGGACTATGGATTAAGCGAAGATTGGCTAAGGACGAGGTGATGATGCGCGTGGGAAATGGTTCCAAAGTCGATGTGATCGCCGTCGGCACGCTACCTCTACATCTACCTTCGGGATTAGTATTAGACCTGAATAATTGTTATTTGGTGCCAGCGTTAAGCATGAACATTATATCTGGATCTTGTTTGATGCGAGACGGTTATTCATTTAAATCCGAGAATAATGGTTGTTCTATTTATATGAGTAATATCTTCTATGGTCATGCACCCTTCAAGAGTGGTCTATTTTTTTTGAATCTCGATAGTAGTGACACACATATTCATAATATTGAAGCCAAAATATGCAAAGTTGATAATGATAGTGCAACTTATTTGTGGCACTGCCGTTTGGGTCATATTGGTGTAAAGCGCATGAAAAAACCCCAAAGGAGACTGTTGGGTACACCTTATATCACAGATCCTAAGGCAAGACATTCCTTGCTAAGAATGGATCCTTTCTAGAGAAGGAATTTCTCTCGAAAGAAGTGAGTGGGAGGAAAGTAAACTTGATGAGGTAACTATACATGCTCCCTTATTGGAAAGTAGTTCATCATAGAAATCAGTCCCTATGACTCCTACACAAATCCGTGAGGAAGCTAATGATGATGATCATGTAACTTCAGATCAAGTTAGTACAGAACCTCATAGGTCAACCAGAGTAAGATCCTCACCATAGTGGTATGGTAATCCGGTTCTGGAGGTCATGTTACTTGACCATGACGAACCTACGAACTATGAGGAAGCGATGATGAGCCCAGATTCCGCGAAATGGCTTGAGGCCATGAAATCTGAGATGGGATCCATGTATGAGAACAAAGTGTGGACTTTGGTTGACTTGCCCGATGATTGGCAAGCCATCGAGAATAAGTGGATCTTCAAGAAGAAGACTGACGCTGACGGTAATGTTACTATCTACAAAGCTCGACTTGTTGCGAAAGGTTTTCGACAAGTTCAAGGAGTTGACTATGATGAGACCTTCTCACCCGTACCGATGCTTAAGTATGTCCGAATCATGTTAGCAATTGGTGCATTTTATGATTATGAAATTTGGCAAATGGATGTAAAGACTACATTCCTGAATGGTTTTCTGGAAGAAGAGTTGTATATGATGCAACCCGAAGGTTTTACCAATCCAAAGGATGCTAACAAAGTGTGCAAGCTCCAGCGATCCATTTATGGACTGGTGCAAGCATCTTGGAGTTGGAATAAACATTTTGATAGTGTGATCAAAGCATATGGTTTTATACAGACTTTTGGAGAAGCTTGTATTTATAAGAAAATGAGTGGGAGCTCTGTAGCATTTCTAATATTATATGTGGATGACATATTGTTGATTGGAAATGATATAGAATTTCTGGATAGCATAAAAGAATACTTGAATAAGAGTTTTTCAATGAAAGACCTTGGTGAAGCTGCTTATATACTGGGCATCAAGATATATAGAGATAGATCAAGACACTTAATTGGACTTTCACAAAGCACATACCATGACAAAGTTTTGAAGAAGTTCAAAATGGATCAAGCAAAGAAAGGGTTCTTGCCTGTGTTACAAGGTGTGAAGTTGAGTCGGACTCAATGCCCGACCACTGCAGAAGATAGAGAGAAAATGAAAGTCATTCCCTATGCTTCAGCCATAGGTTATATCATGTATGCAATGTTGTGTAACAGACCTGATGTGTGCCTTGCTATTAGTTTAGCAGGGAGGTACCAAAGTAATCCAAGAGTGGATCACTGGACAGCGGTCAAGAACATCCTGAAATACCTGAAAAGGACTAAGGATATGTTTCTCATTTATGGAGGTGACAAAGAGCTCGTCGTAAATGGTTACGTCGATGCAAGCTTTGACACTGATCCAGATGACTCTAAGTCACAAACCGGATATGTATTTATATTGAACGGTGGAGCTATAAGTTGGTGCAGTTCTAAGCAAAGCATCATGACAGGATCTACGTGTGAAGCGGAGTACATAGTTGCTTCGGAAGCAGCAAATGAAGGAGTCTGGATGAAGGAGTTCATATCCGATCTAGGTGTCATACCTAGTGCATCGGGTCCAATGAAAATCTTTTTGACAATACTGGTGCAATTGCCTTGGCAAAGGAATCAAGATTTCACAAGAGGACCAAGCACATCAAGAGACGCTTCAATTCCATCCGTGATCAAGTCAAGGAGGGAGACAAAGAGATTTGGAAGATACATACGGATCTGAATGTTGCAGACCCGTTGACTAAGCCTCTCTCACGAGCAAAACATGATCATCACCAAGACTCCATGGGTGTTAGAATCATTACTGTGTAATCTAGATTACTGACTCTAGTGCAAGTGGGATACTGAAGGAAATATGCCCTAGAGGCAATAATAAAGTTGTTATTTATATTTCCTTATATCATGATAAATGTTTATTATTCATGCTAGAATTGTATTAACCGGAAACTTAGTACATGTGTGAATACATAGACAAACAGAGTGTCACTAGTATGCCTCTACTTGACTAGCTCGTTGAATCAAAGATGGTTAAGTTTCCTAGCCATAGACATGAGTTGTCATTTTATTAACGGGGTCACATCATTAGAGAATGATGTGATTGACTTGACCCATTCCGTTAGCTTAGCATGATGATCGTTTAGTTTGTTGTTATTGCTTTCTTCATGACTTATACATGTTCCTATGACTATGAGATTATGCAACTCCTGAATACCGGAGGAACACTTTGTGTGCTATCAAACGTCACAACGTAACTGGGTGATTATAAAGATGCTCTACAGGTGTCTCCGATGGTGTTTGTTGAGTTGGCATATATCGAGATTAGGATTTGTCACTCCGATTGTCGGAGAGGTATCTCTGGGCCCTCTCGGTAATGCACATCACTATAAGCCTTGCAAGCAATGTGACTAATGAGTTAGTTGTGGATGATGCATTACGGAACGTGTAAAGAGACTTGTCGGTAACGAGATTGAACTAGGTATTGAGATACCGATGATCGAATCTTGGGCAAGTAACATACCAATGACAAAGGGAACAATGTATGTTGTTATGCGGTTTGACTGATAAAGATCTTCGTAGAATATGTAGGAACCAATATGAGCATCCAGGTTCCGCTATTGGTTATTGACTGGAGACGAGTCTCGGTCATGTCTACATAGTTCTGGAACCCGTAGGGTCCGCACGCTTAACGTTCGGTGACGATCCGTATCATGAGTTTATGTGTTTTGATTTACCGAAGGTTGTTCAGAGTCCCGGATGAGATCACGAACATGACGAGGAGTCTCGAAATGGTCGAGACATAAAGATCGATATATTGGAATGTTATGTTTGGACATCGGAAGGGTTCCGGGTGAGTTCGGGCATTTACTGGAGTACCGGGGGGTTACCGGAACCCCCCGGGGAGTACATGGGCCTTAATGGGCCTTAGTGGGAGAGAGGAGGATGCGGCCAAGGTGGGCTCCCCAAACCCAATCCAAATTGGGAGGGGGGTCGGCCCCACTTTCCTTCTCCCTCTCTCCTCCTTCCTTCCTCTCCTACTCCAACTAGGGAAGGGGGGAATCCTACTCCCGGTGGGAGTAGGACTCCCCCTAGGGCGCGCCATAGAGAGGGCTGGCCCTCCCCTCCTCCACTCCTTTATATACGGGGGAGGGGGCACCCCATAGATACACAAGTTGATTGTTTAGCCGTGTGCGGTGCCCCCTCCATAGATTTCCACCTCAGTCATATCGTTGCAGTGCTTAGGCGAAGCCCTGCATCGGTAACTTCATCATCACCGTCATCACGCCTTCGTGCTGACGAAGCTCTCCCCCGACACTTACACTACTAGGGAAAAGGCTAGCAGCAGCGCGGGTTTTAGATGTATCAGTAGCGCGGGTATAGGCGCTACTAATAAGGCGCTGCAGCTATTGCTTAGCAGCAGCGCGTGCCAGCCAGCGCCATCGCTAGGACAAATAGCTGCAGCATTTGTTCGTTACCACGCTTTGCTAAGGTAACTACTTGCAGCGTGTTTTCTGCCCATCGCTACTAGTACTTTTTTTATTTTTTTATTTTTATTGTATTTATGCGCCATCATACAAATATTGGTACAATACTAGTTATGAGGTTTACATCATTATGTCCATAACAGTGTGTCAAATGAAGGTGGATTAGGTTCAAGTGGAGGCAATATGTGGTGCATGTCAAAATTATACTACTAATCCAAACTTGATCTAGTTTGGACTAATAGTACTTTCGATGTGCACCACATGTTGCCTCAACTTGAATCTAATCCGCCAAAGACAAGATATTTAATCATCATCATGGTCATTACCACCAACAGTATTTATTTAATCACCACTAACAGTAGCTAATAATAATCATCATAGTCATTACCACCAACACTAGCTATTTTATCATCATAGTAATAGTGTAGCACATCATCATCCTGAAACTCATTTCTAGCTAGCTAATCACTCCTGCTGCTCTTTCTTAGGTAAAACAACATAAAACATGTGTAGCTCTCCTCCTTGATCAAGTTGGAGCATGCAGATGAACTTTGTCTCCTAATCGTGGAAAGCGCCTCTGTTTGTTGGCCCCTAGTACTTCTCTGCGCTCCCCAACACATATTTGGTCCAGTCTTGCACTATTAAGCATCCGTCGCTAATCTTGAATGCACTAGAGTAATCAGAGGATATCTTGGCCAGAAGTGATAATACTCATGGTACCTTTAGTCTCGATCCCATAAGGCACAACATTCATCGGGAGTCCCTGTTGAAGAACATCGTATGGTAACATACTTAGCAATGAAGTTTAGCTTCAAAAATAATGTATGGAAAAGATGCAATGAGGACAAATAGTAAAAATCTTACCATCCTTCCTAAATGGATGTGACCGTAGTTCATTATGAACACTATTGGTCGCACGTTTTCAGTACTATCATTTATAGATCCAGGAAGAAAATTTGCCTTGACAGTATCAAGCTCCTCAAGCCATGAAACATAATGACTTAGCTCCTCGCAGTTTAGTTCAGCCTCGAGACAGTAGTAGGTCCTGTCTACCAAGCGCTGGACATGTATGCTTGCACCGAAATAAGCTGACAATACAAATTAGTTGTCAACTATTTTTGAATAAACAATATCAAAGACATAAATATGGTTGAGAAACTTACATAATGGTATAATCTGGAGTATGCGCACATCGACCCGGATGTCGGCATTACCTTCAATATCATCTTAGGACGAATATCAAAGGTGATAACCATATCAGGCTCAAATGCATAAGTCTTGCATAGTGCTCGCCATGTTTTGCATCCAAAATAGGTGTAGTCGTCTGAATTGTATAATTTTGCATGGAAAATATAACCATGCTCGGTCTTCAAATAAACTTTCTTTACCTCCTTGATGACTGAAACCTATCTTATCCAATACAAAAACTCTTGCATGGCAGGGGATACGCTAGTAGAATAGTAAAAAATATATAAGTTCAAGCAAATGAAGCAGATGTCATGCTTAGCTACGAAAAAGACTTGTCGTTATGACCTACTGTATCCACTTCAAAGTTCTCGTCCAGCTTGATGCTGAAGCGCCTATCATCATCTAGGAAGATTCCGTCGACAAAGCGGCGCTTCGTCTTCGCAGTATTTGCAAATACCGAAATCCTTTTCGTAAATCGGACATTTCCTATGTTCATAGTTAAAACATTAATTGAAAATCGATCGAAGACAACTACCAGGATACTCAACACACAAATCCGGGGCACTCGATATTTCCTACATATTCTGGCACAAGTCATGCAAAAATTCATGGAAAAATCCGGCATGACCTTTGCTAAAATAGGACATATCGAGCGCCTGAAATTTGCCGGAACGGAAATGAATCAACACTCCGCAAAAACATAGGCCACTCGGAGGTGTAACATGCAAACATGACCGCCACTTGGATATTGAGCAACACAAGATATACATTTCAAAATATCTTATAGGACTCAAATTAGCATGCATTCAATAAGCAAAAGTAAATCATCTCATGCGTCCCTACATCGTGAATATTATCACTAATACATCACGAATAGTGTCATACATATAACATCACTAATACAACTAAAACCCTAGCACACGACGGGTATCGGCAGGCGGTGGACACCACAGAGAAGGAACCATCACGGGATCATAGCTCGGTGAGATCCTCGGAGAACCTGCCAGGTATTGGAGAACGACATGTGCTCCAACGCAAACAAGTAGCGACGGACGTGCGCGTCCTCCTCACTGACACGGTGACGCGCCACCTCCGCGGAGTCCTCAAGCCTTTGGATCATCACTGGCCCACGCGACCGCCGCCAAAGAAGGTTCAGGTCAACGACAGGCTGGCTCCTCACCAACCTGCGCCCCCCGGTAGGTCGCGCCTCAAGTACCACCAGTGAGCCTAGTCCCGGACATGGCCGATCTGGTCAAGCGGTGTCGTCCTCCGCCGACTTCGGCAGCGAGGATGCGGGATAGGCATCGCCCACGCCGAGGCGGGAAAAATTGCTTTAACTAAAAATAGCAACAAGTTCTTACTAACTAGTTCTATTAATTCAACTAGTTCTTACTAAAAATAAACTTACTATAAATAAAAGGGATTTTATCACTTATGCCACGGTTGTGTCTCACTACTCAATTTTGCCACTAGGAATTTCAAGCGCTCAAAAATGCCATCACTTACGTTAGGTACATGCTCAAAAATGCCACTGGATACCATTATTGTGATCTCAAAACCCTTTTGCTATGTTATAGTGACATAAATACCTATGAACCAACATGCCGGCTCTCCCTCTATCTCACTACAATAAAGTGTGGGGCCCACTTAATCCTAACAACGTTCTTATTTTCCTGTAAAATTATTCGCTTGGTTACTCCTGACAAGTAGGGATACACTTAGGAACTGACATATGGGTCTAGACTTATTTTGGTCATATAACATGGTCAACGGGTTTGACATGAAAATAATAATGTCTAATGGCATTTTTGAGCAAACATCTAACAGGATGGTGGCATTTTTTAGATATCTAATGGCATTTTTGAGCAAGCATCTCACGGATCGATGGCATTTTTGAGCAGTTGTAACTTCTAATAGCAAAACTGAGTAGTGGGACACTATTAGTACCTAGTTCTTAATATGCAACTAAAATAAACTTACTATAAATAAAAATAAACTAAATATGCAACTAAAATATAAAAAAAACCTAGGCAGATCAGGTAGGGGAGAGGGAGAGCGGGCGTGAGCTGGGTGCTCGCGACGAGGAGGAGCAGGCGGCGTCGAGGTCAGGGGCAGTCTTGAGGTCGGCGGCGTTGAGTTCGGGGGCGGGGGCGGTGTTGAATCTGGGGTTGGGGCGGCGTCCGGGTGGCGTTGAGGTCGGGGGGGCGGCGTTGAGGAAGGGGTCAAGGCGGCGAGAGGGTGCGGAGGCTGCGGCGACGGCGACGGGCGGCGAGTGGAGAGATTTGGGGAAAGTGTGGCGTGGGGAAGGACGAACCCGCCCGTGGTTAAGTCGAAGTAGCGATGGCAGCGTCCGAGAAAAGCACTGCTGCTACATTAGCTACAGCGCGTTCGCTGATACACGCTACTGCTACTCCTTGCTCTTTTTTTCCCTTTTTCATTTAGTTTCCTTCACATTTTATTTGTTTCCTTTCACCTTATTCTATTTCTTTCATTTTCAATTACATTTCCATTTTCTTTCCATTTAATTTTATAACCTTTAGCAGCAACGAGTATACATTAAAACGCCGCTGCTACAAACAAAGATAGCGGTAGCGCGGTTCGCCATAGATCGCTACTACTATGTGTAGCTTATGGGCTAAACCGTGGGAATTTTAGTAGTAACGTGTGTGCTGGAAGACGCGCTACTGCTATATCTTTATCTGCAGCGCGGTTACCTCAGGAGCGCTACTGCTAATTAGCACCAGCGTGCTTTCTTGACCCACGCTGCTGCTAAAGTTCTGTGTATAGGGTTTTCCCTAGTAGTGTTAGCTGGATCTAGAGTTCGTGGGACGTCACCGAGAACGTGTGCAGATCAGGGATGTGCCATACTTTTGGTACTAGGATCGGTCGGATCTTGAATACGTACGGCTACATCAACCGCGTTGTCATAACGCTTCCGCCTTCGGTCTACGAGGGTACGTGGACAACACTATCCCCTCTCGTTGCTATGCATCACCTAGATAGATCTTGTGTGTGCGTAGGAATTTTTTTGAAATTACTGCGTTCCCCAACAATAGGCACCCCCAAATCCAACCATTATGTGCACAGACCGTGCACAAGCGGTACTACCGCTCCTAGGAGCGGTACTACTACTAAAGGCCAAGTAGTATAGAGAAACGACGGTATTAGGTGGTGACAGGGCGGTAGTACCACACGGAGCAATACTACCGTGCCCTACTACCGCCCTAGTACCGAGGGAGCACAAAAGACTACAGCAGCCCAAGAATAACCGGTAGTAGACAAACGGTAGTACCGTGCGAGCGGTATTACCGCCCCCTAGTACCATACGTGCAACTGTCGCCCACTTACAGAAGCATGAAAACAAGCGGAAGAAAGTGCGCTAGCTCATAGCGGAAGTAGCGTACGAGCGGTACTACCGCTTAGGAGCTGAAAACTGCCCAACATAAATAGAAGGAAACAATAAAGCCTGAACAGCCAAAACTTATGCAACTAAGCTCCGAAATGAGCAAACTCAAGCTATTGTTATAGTAAGAGGTGGCAGAGGAGATATGCCTATGAAATAGAGATGTGAAACCTCTATGAATGAAGAACCGGCAAAAACTCCTTGAGACAACATCATAGAAGATGCATATATGAACTCTATTTTCGATCAACTCGAGCTTGTCAAGAACATGACCATAAGCTCTAAAACTCACAAAGAGAAACACCAAACAAGAACCAAGAAAGATGATGCAAGGATGCAATGATTTGATATCTCTATGAATGATACGATCAAGCTACTCACTCAAGCCCCCCTTGATAGTACGGCAATCGATCCTACAACCCGGTCTCCCAAATACCACCATGAGACCGGTAAAATAGAAAACCTATCAAGGGAAAACCTTTGCCTTGCACAAAGTCCACTTGAGCTAGATGATGACGATCTTGACTTCCTCAAGTTGGACCACCTTTCTTGATTGCATTGGTTCGATGAAGACTACTTGATTGCTCCCCTGATACGTCTCCAACATATCTATAATTTTTATTGTTCCATGCTATTATATTATCTGTTTTGGATGTTTTATATGCATTAATATGCTATTTTATATGATTTTTGGGACTAACCTATTAACCTAGAGCCCACCGCCAGTTTCTATTTTTTCCTTGTTTTAGAGTTTCGCAGAAAAGGAATACCAAACGGAGTCCAAACGGAATGAAAATTTTGCGATGATTTTTCTTGGACCAGAAGACATCCAGAGGGCTTGGATTGCACGTCGGGAAAGCCACGAGGCGTCCACAAGGTCAGGAGGCGCGCCCCCACCCTTGTGGGCCCCTCGTGACTCCACCGACCTATTTCTTCTGCCTATATATTCCCAAATATCCCAAAACCTTCCAGGGGAGCCACGAAACCACTTTTCCACCGCCGCAACCTTCTGTACCCGTGATATCCCATCTAGGGGCCTTTTCCAGCGTCCTTCCGGAGGGGGATTCGATCACGGAGGGCTTCTACATCAACACCATTGTCTCTCAGATGAAGCGTGAGTAGTTTACCACAGACCTACGAGTCCATAGTTAGTAGCTAGATGGCTTCTTCTCTCTCTTTGATTCTCAATACCATGTTCTGCTCGATGTTCTTGGAGATCTATTGGATGTAATACTCTTTTGTGGTGTGTTTGCCAAGATCCAATGAATTGTGGATTCATGATCAGCTTATCTATGAATATTACTTGAATCTCCCCTGAATTCTTATATGCATGATTTGATATCTTTGCAAGTCTCTTCAAACTATCGATTTGGTTTGGCCAACTAGATTGATTTTTCTTGCAATGGGAGAAGTGCTTAGCTTTGGGTTCAATCTTGCGGTGCTCGATCCTAGTGACAGAAGGGGAATTGACACGTATTGTATTGTTGCCATCGGGATAACAACATGGGGTTTTCATCATATTGCTTGAGTTTATCCCACTACATCATGTCATCTTACTTAATGCGTTACTCTATTCTTTTGAACTTAATACTCTAGATGCAGGTAGGAGCCGGTCGATGTGTGGAGTAATAGTAGTAGATGCAGGCAAGAGTCGGTCTACTTGATATGGACGTGATGCCGATATTCATGATCATTGCCTTAGATGTCATCATAACTTTCCGCTTTTCTATCAATTGCTCGGCAATAATTTGTTCACCCACATAATAATTTCTATCTTGAGAGAAGCCTCTAGTGAAACCTATGGCCCCCGGGTCTACTTTCCATCATATAAGTTTCTGATATACAATTTTAGTTTCCTATTTACTTTCTTTGCAATCTTTTACTTTCCATTCCATAAACCAAAAATACCAAAAATATTACTTTACTGTTTATCCATCTCTATCAAATCTCACTTTGCAAATAATTGTGAAGGGATTGACAACCCCTTTGTCGTGTTGGGTGCAAGTTGGTGTTTGTTTGTGCAGGTATTCGGTGGCTTGCGCATTGTCTCCTACTGGATTGATACCTTGGTTCTCAAAAGCTGAGGGAAATACTTACTCTACTTTGTTGCATCACCCTTTCCTCTTCAAGGGAAAAACCAACGCAAGCTCAAGAGGTAGTAGGAAGAATTTCTGGCGCCGTTGCCGGGGAGATCTACGCCAAGCTGAGACATACCAAGCACCCATCATAAACTCTCATTCCTCGCATTACATTATTTTTCATTCGCCTCTCATTTTCCTCTCCCCCACTTCTAAAACGATTTTCATTATTTTTCCTTTTTCTTCGCCCCTCTTCCGCTCGTCTTCTTCGTTTGCTCTTCGTTCGCTTGTGCGTTAGATCTTTTACCTTGATGTCATGGCTAGTCCTCCCATCCTTGTTAGCACTCCCGATAATGAGGTCTTCAACTTTAAACAAAGGGAAGGAGAGAATTTAAAAGGTGCTTGGTATAGAATTTGCAATGCTCAAAATAGATCTACTCGAAAGCAATCTACTTCTGTTCTTCTTCGCAATTTTTACGTAGGCGTTACTCCTTGGAATAGATATGTTCTAGATACCATTACTGGGGGAAATTTCTTGGGGAGCCATACTTTTGATTCTTACAATGCCATGATAGATTTGCTAGGCCCATCACCTCTTTTGGTTAATGGAACTATTTTAACCTTGGAACATGTAATGCAAAGATTGGATATTATTGAAAATAAAATTGCTACCATAGAGTTGATTGAAAATTTGGATTAAAAGATTCATAATCATATTACTCAATGTGGATCTAAGGTAGGAGTTACTCTAAAGAAACTTAGGGAAAACGAATCCATAGTTAATGAAAAGATAGATATAGATTTTACTAGAATTGGCAAACTAGAAGATATTATTACAGCTTGGGTTCCGCTTTTTCCTCCGTTAAAACTAATCCAAACCTTCCTCCTACTAAGATTGCCAAGTTTACTTATGTTCCTAAGAATAAGGGTGAATCTTCTGGTAAGGAAAATGAAGATCTCAAAACAATAAGTGTTCACCCCAACTTTTTTGATATTATTAAGGAACCAATTGCTACAAGAGAATTTCTTGATTTCTTGCCTAGGAGTTTTATCACTAACAAAATTAAAGAACCTCCTAAGGGTTATAGGTGTGAGATTGAAGAATTTCATGCTAAAGATGATAACACTTAGATGTATTCGTGTTTTATGCCTAGCTAAGGGCGTTAAACAATAGCGCTTGTTGGGAGGCAACCCAACTTTATTTTTGTTTTTGCATTTAGGTTATGTTTTGCATTAAATAATTCATCTAGCCTCTGGTTAGATGTGGTTTTGTGTTTTAATTATTGTTTGTGCCAAGTAAGACCTTTGGGATAGCTTACGGTGATAGTTGAGTTGATCTTGCTGAAAAACAGAAACTTTTGCGCTCAGGAAAACAATTCTTATTTTTAGCAGAAGAGTGCTTTTCAGTTGATTCTTTTTGAAGAAGATTAATAAACAAATTTCTTAGGTCGTCCTAATGTTTCAGGATTTTAGGAGTTACAGAAGTATTCGAAATATCCAGATTACTACAGACTGTTCTGTTTTTGACAGATTCTGTTTTTTGCGTGATGTTCTTATTTTGATGCATCTGTGGCTAGTATCGGGGGGTATGAACCATGGAAAAGTTGGAATAAAGAATGAGTTCACAACAGTACCAAAAGTGGTGATTTATTTTCTTATACTAACGGAGCTTATGAGATTTTCTGTTGAGTTTTGTGTTGTGAAGTTTTCAAGTTTTGGGTGAGGATTTGATGGACTATGGAATAAGTAGTGGCAAGAGCCTAAGCTTGGGGATGCCCAAGGTAACATTCAAGGAAAACCAAGAGCCTAAGCTTGGGGATGCCTCGGAAGGCATCCCCTCTTCCGTCTTCATCTGTCGGTAACTTTACTTGAGGCTATATTTTTATTCACCACATGATATGTGTTTTGCTTGGAGCGTCTTGTATAATTTGAGTATTTGCTTTTAGTTTGCCACAATCATCCTTTATGTACACACCTTTTGAGAGAGACACATATGAATCGTGATTTATTAGAATACTCTATGTGCTTCACTTATATCTTTTGAGCTAGGCAAATTCGCTCTAGTGCTTCACTTATATATTTTTTTACCACGGCAGTGGTTTTATTTTATAGAAATTGTTGAACTCTCATGCTTCATTTATATTATTTTGAGAGTATTTAAAACAGCATGGTAATTTTCTTTGGTTATAAAATTAGTCCTAATATGATAGGCATCCAAGAGGGATATAATAAAAACTTTCATATAAAGTGCATTGAATACTATGAGAAGTTTGATTCCTTACGATTGTTTTGAGATATGAAGATGGTGATATTAGAGTCATGCTAGTAAGTAGTTGTGAATTTGACAAATACTTGTGTTAAAGTTTGTGATTCCCGTAGTGTGCACGTATGGTGAACCGTTATGTGATGAAGTTGGAGCATGATTTATTTATTGATTATCTTCCTTATGAGTGGTAGTCAGGGACGAGCGATGGTCTTTTCCTACCAATCTATCCACCTAGGAGATGCGCGTAGTGCTTGGTCTTGATGACTTGTAGATTTTTGCAATAAGTATGTGAGTTCTTTATGACTAATGTTGAGTCCATGGATTATACGCACTCTCACCTTTCCGCCATTGCTAGCCTCTCTAGTACCGTGCAACTTTCGCCGGTATCATACACCCACCATATACCTTCCTCAAAACGGCCACCATACCTACCTATTATGGCATTTCCATAGCCATTCCGAGATATATTGCCATACAACTTTCCACCGTTCCGTTTATTATGACACGCATCATCATTGTCATATTGCTTTGCATGATCATGTAGTTGACATCGTATTTGTGGCAAAGCCACCGTTCATCATTTTTTATACATATCGCTCTTGATTCATTGCACATCCTGTTACACCGCCAGAGGCATTCACATAGTCATATTTTGTTCTAGTATCAAATTGTAAATTTTGAGTTGTAAGTAAATAAAAGTGTGTTGATCTTCATTATTAGAGAATTGTCCCATGTGAGGAAAGGATGATGGAGACTATGATTCCCCCACAAGTAGGGATGAGTCTCCGGACTAAATAAAAAAAAGAGGCCAAAAAAATAAGAGAAGGCCCAAATAAAAAATGAGAGAAAAGAGAGAAGGGGCAATGCTACTATCCTTTTTACCACACTTGTGCTTCAAAGTAGCACCATGATCTTTACGATCTAGAGTCTCCTATGATATCACTTTCATATACTAGTGGGAATTTTTCGTTATAGAACTTGGCTTGTATATTCCAATGATGGGCTTCCTCAAATTGCCCTAGGTCTTCGCGAGCAAGCGAGTGGGATGCACACCCACTTAGTTTCTTTTTGATCTTTCATAAACTTATAGCTCTGGTGCATCCGTTGCATGGCAATTCCTACTTACTCACATTGATATCTATTGATGGGCATAACCATAGCCCGTTGATACGCTTAGTTGATGTGAGACTATCTCCTTCTTTTTGTCTTCTCCACAACCACCTTCTATTCCACCAACAGTGCTATGTCCATGGCTCACGCTCATGTATTGCGTGAAAGTTGAAAAGTTTGAGAACATCAAAAGTATGAAACAATTGCTTGGCTTGTCATCGGGGTTGTGCATGATTTGATTATTTTGTGTGATGAAGATGGAGCAAAGCCAGACTATATGATTTTGTAGGGATAAGCTTTCTTTGGCCATGTTATTTTGAGAAGACATAATTATTTTGTTAGTATTCTTGAAGTATTATTGTTTTTATGTCAATATTAAACTTTTGTTTTGAATCATACGGATCTGAACATTCATGCCACAATAAAGAGAATTACATGGATAAATATGCATGTTAGGTAGCATTCCACATCAAAAATTCTGTTTTTATCATTTACCTACTCGAGGACGAGCAGGAATTAAGCTTGGGGATGGTTGATACGTCTCAGTTGTATCTATAATTTTTTATTGTTCCATGCTATTATATTATCTCTTTTGGCTGTTTTATATGCATTAATATGCTATTTTATATGATTTTTGGGAATAACCTATTAACCTAGAGCCCAGTGCCAGTTCTTGTTTTTTCCTTGTTTTAGAGTTTCGCGGAAAAGGAATACCAAACGGAGTCCAAACGGAATGAAACATTTGCGATGATTTTTCTTGTACCAGTAGACATCCAGAGGGCTTAGAGTGCACGTCAGAAAAGCCACGAGGCGGCCACAAGGTCGGGAGGCACGCCCAGGGGGTAGGGCGCGCCCCCCAGCCTTGTGGGCCCCTCGTGACTCCACCGACCTATTTCTTCCGCCTATATATTCTCAAATATCCCAAAACCTTCCAGGGGAGCCACGAAACCACTTTTCCACCGCCGCAACCTTCTGTACCCGTGAGATCCCATCTAGGGGCCTTTTCCGGCGTCCTGCCGGAGGGGGATTCGATCACGGAGGGCTTCTACATCAACACCATTGCCTCTCCGATGAAGCGTGAGTAGTTTACCACAGACCTACGGGTCCATAGCTAGTAGCTAGATGGCTTCTTCTCTCTCTTTGATTCTCAATACCATGTTCTCCTCGATGTTGTTGGAGATCTATTCGATGTAATACTCTTTTGTGGTGTGTTTGCCGAGATCCGATGAATTGTGGGTTTATGATTAGCTTATCTATGAATATTATTTGAATCTTCTCTGAATTCTTATATGCATGATTTGATATATTTGCAAGTCTCTTTGAACTATCGATTTGGTTTGGCCAACTAGATTGGTTTTTCTTGCAATGGGAGAAGTGCTTAGCTTTGGGTTCAATCTTGCGGTGCTCGATCCTAGTGACAGAAGGGGAATCGACACGTATTGTATTGTTTTCATCGGGGATAACAAGATGGGGTTTTCATCATATTGCTTGAGTTTATCCCGCTACATCATGTCATCTTACTTAATGTGTTACTCTATTCTTATGAACTTAATACTCTAGATGCAGGCAGGAGTCGGTTGATGTGTGTAGTAATAGTAGTAGATGCACGCAAGAGTCGGTCTACTTGATACGGACGTGATGCCTATATTCATGATCATTGCCTTAGATATCGTCATAACTTTGCGCTTTTCTATCAACTGCTCAGCACTAATTTGTTCACCCACTATAATAATTTCTATCTTGAGAGAAGCCTCTAGTGAAACCTATGACCCCCGGGTCTACTTTCCATCATATAAGTTTCCGATCTACAATTTTAGTTTCCTATTTACTTTCTTTGCAATCTTTTACTTTCCGTTCCAGAAATCAAAAATACCAAAAGTATTACATTACCGTTTATCCATCTCTATCCGATCTCACTTTGCAAATAACTGTGAAGGGATTGACAACCCCTTTGTCGCGTTGGGTACAAGTTGGTGCTTGTTTGTGCATGTATTCGGTGGCTTGCGTGTTGTCTCCTACTAGATTGATACCTTGGTTCTGAAAAACTGAGGGAAATACTTACTCTACTTTGTTGCATCACCCTTTCCTCTTCAAGGGAAAAACCAACGCAAGCTCAAGAGGTAGCATCCCCTATAGTCCACTATGGGTGAGCCACTCTTCGGCACATCTTCACCAGTCCATTGTCACCACAATGGACGGCAAGCTTCAAGCATAATCTGTTCGTGATGCTCCACTTGAACTTGCACTATGCAACCTTGATGATGATCACCACGTGATTTCATCCTCCAGGGGTTGTATTAGATCTTCCTCTTGACGCGAGCCCATGGAAACACACCTAACCCCACAGAGAACTCTCACATAGAACATGGGTTAGTACACAAAGCGTAATTGACAATGCTTACCATACCATGGGATCACTTGATCCCACTCGGTACATCTTCTATGATTTGTGTGTTGATCAATTTGAATCACTCTATGTACTTAGTCTTGATCAACCTTGAATCTTTCCAACTCTCTTCATTAGAATGATGTCTTGAAGGTCAACATGAATGTTCACACAATCTTCTTCTCCAAGAAATGCTTGCAATAAGCTCAACTCTCACATGACCAATATTTGGATAATTCCTTGAGAAGCATCTTGGCCAACACATAAACTCCTTGAAACCAACAAATGGACTTCAAGAAAAGCCTATGGACAAATCCTACGAATATAACTCAAGGCAACCATTAATCCATAGAGAATGTCATCAATTACCAAAACCACACATGGGGGCACCACATGTTCTTTCAAACTGCACATTATAAAATGAAGAGCGCAAATCAACTGTTATTATTGTCCTATGTTTGTCTTCCATGCACTATTTATATCTTGATTTGTCTTCCTTTTTTGCTTATCTGTAAATTGAACTTGGACTAGAAAATGTGGGATTGTAGACACTTCCTATTGACTCACTCATTTGTTTCCAAATCCTAATATTTTAGAGGTGCTACCGTCTATCGCTAACAATTGTAGCACCTAAAGTGAGTATATCACTGTACCCGTCTCTCTCTCTCTCTCTTTCTCTCTCTCTCTCTCTCTCTCTCTCTCTCTCTCTTTCTCTCTCTCTCTCTCTCTCTCTCTCTCTCTCTCTCTCTCTCTCTCTCTCTCTCTCTCTCTCTCTCTCTCTCTCTCTCTCTCTCTCGATGGTCGGACACCCACCAACGAGTGTCTTGTAGAAATTCCCTACAAGTCTGCATTCCAAATATGGTATGTATTTTTTTAGGGACAAACATGACATGTTTTTTACGAGGAAACACATGCAAATGCACCATAAGTATGATGAGTAATTTATCCCGCAGATTTATGAGAGCTTGGACATATTGTTAAAAATGCCTAAGGGCATAGGGGGTTAGAAGGGGATAAGTGGGGATTATCCACAAAGTGATTGCGTGAAACCTATCCCTTCATCCAATCCCCTCCGGTCAGGGTAGTGGATTGAACAACATAAGCTTCTTGGGTTTTTGTGGGGTTTATCAGGGTTCAAATGCTCCAATACCACCATGCCAAACAACCATTTTGAATTTTCAGGATCGATTGGTATTATCTACGTAATCCCCTCTGATAGCTCTCTACCAAACAAGACCTAATGGGGGTTATGCAGAAACCACCATCACTGGGGCCCATGCACCGAGTATGTTGCCACCACGTGAGTTGATCCTGCCCTAGTCAAGTCAATTTAATTCGCCTATCACCCTCCCCCCTCCAGGCGTGCATGGCAGGTTTGGATTCCATTATTTGAGTCCTGGTTGGGTACCTATTCGGATCCCCCGTGAGGCATAATATAAAATTAGGGCTAGGGCACATATGTATATGGATAACTTCCAGCGAAAAATGTATACATAACTCCACGGTTAGATTTCATCAGTAGAACAGAACTCGACAACAATACCATTCTTTACTTCGTCATTGGCAACACGATGCCCTAGCGATGTCTAAATAAATATTGTCATGTAACTTGGCAAAATTTGACAACGCATAAGAGCAACTCTAATCAACACTACTAAATTTGCCTATCTAAATCCCTTTTAGGGTAGCTCCCTAGAATCGGATGAGCTCCACAAATGGTAGCTGAAGACATCACATGACATCAATGGTTGGTAGAAGAAGGGAAATTTCATGGCGGGTGGTGGTAGTTGGTTTTGGGGGGTACAATGGCGGGATGATTGGAGGTGAGTTGAGTAGGGAGAGGGTTGGGCTTGCTTATTTTTGTTGAAAATACTAAATTAATAGGGTGGAGAGTAGGGGGGATTGCTCCAGCCAGTGTAACAATGTGATTTGAGTAATCCGCCAGAGGTGCCACATTGATGCTTTTGGCACTAAAAGATAACAAAGTGAGATAATGTCACTTTCTTGTAAAAATCATATGTAAGATTTTTGTGGACAACTTAAATATTGTGGTTATTTTCCTGTTGTATATGATATCATCTTAATATACACTCACAAATTGTAAAGCTTATATATAAGCAATCGGTCAACAAATATATATTTTTGACAAAATGTAGCAATGCTATCTTTCTCATCATTAAGGGAGGAATCATCAGAGCCAGAAAATTACAAGAAAATACTAGGAAGAGATGAAAAATTCCCATCGTGACCAAACAATGGAGGAATTGCAAGGAAATACAAGGAAGAGATCAAACAAATCACACCGAGAGCAACAAAGTAGCTATACACATGGAAAGACTAACACAAATGTCGTCGGTGCAACCAAGGCAGGGGAATATTTCAACTTTCATCTTCACCGACCAAGTAAAGCGAGAGCGCTTTGAGCTTAACGCCCGGTTGTCCTCGACAACACTCCTCGAAAGAGGGGGGGTGAGTGTTGAAAGGGAATGTTGTGATGTGAGGTGATTCATAGACTCGCTAATATGGAAAATGAGACCATCAGGCTCTTCCACAAAACTGGTCAAATGGCGAGACAAACAAACACACCTCAGCTTTTTTTTGACAAAGCGAATATATTAGTGACGTGAAGATACCAATTACACCCGGCCTCTGTACCAAAAAAATGTCCCAAAGGCATCAATGATACACACAGCCAAAAAGAAAATAAAAAGAATAGAAGAAAAAAGACTCTGCCCCGATGATCAATCACTAGCATCAGCGGTACTCTAACCACCACCGAAGACAACACCCAGATTACAAGAGAGGTTCTCCAAAAGCACTACCTCCAAGAAGGAAACAATGCACAAGCATTGTCGTTTCCCAATCAAAGATCTTGGGTTTTCACCCTGGAGAAAGTCTGAGTTGACCCAAAAACAATGCCTTCAACAAGGCAATTGCCAGGTACAACCAATAAAGGCCAGACCTTGGGCTTTCACCCTGGGAATTGAGACTCGGTACTCGAGGAGCACCACCAAAAATGCAGTCCTCCAGTACTGTCGCCCCCGCTTGCCGAGGTCGCTAATGCAAGTCACCAAACACCTGGCGCACACAGCCTCCATCGCATCCAAAATACCTTTCACCAAAGCTTCAGGACCTCCAATCGCAGCCTGCGTGACTTTCTCCACCTCTATTAATGCCTTGGGAATCTTGATTTAAACATGTCCCATGACACCGATAATAAAGCGAAGCTTCACGCCGCGCCCTCTTGAGGTCATGCTGGCTCATAATATTAGCGCGCGACCGAAACCTTTCCGATCTAGATATCAATGTGGACCTACGCCAGAAGTAAGAAGAAGTAGGACCAGCCACCATCAACACCCGCAACAAAAATACCAACACCTGCAGCCATGGACCTCAAACCGCCCAACCGGTGGGAAAGAACATTATAGACATCGGTTTGCCTAAATCATGCTTGCCCGTAGGTCGCACTGCCTCCATTCGGGTTTATTAGCCCTCTTTGCATTTTGGGTCAAAATTCACCAGAGATTTAACTAGCAAAATATACTCCCTCCTTCCCAAAATATAAGGCGCGATTGACTTTGCATGGTCTTTGATGCTGAAAGCACAAGTGCTCCCTAGGTGGTTTTGGTAATTAATGACAACATATCTCTTGTTGGACTAACACTTTTATCTAGTATGTTTCAGATAAGTTCAACAATGGAGTAGCATGGACTAAAGGATGTGGAAACTCCTTCAAGATGCTAAGGACAAAGGATTGGCTAAAGCTTCAAGCTCAAGACTCTTCATTTTACATTTTAGTGATCCAAGATCACATTGAGTCTATAGGAAAAGCCAATACTATCAAGGAGGGATGAGGTGTTGCTTAATGAGCCTCTTGCTTCATGTGCTTAGTGATATGCTCCAAATACCCTCAACTACTTTCCCACTTCCACACATATGTCCTAAACCTAAAGTCAAACTCGGCCCCACTGATTCTTTCTATCTAGCGCCACCGAGTTTGGATGTCTTAGCCACTGCCACAAACCCTAGGCAAATCGGTCTCACCGATAGGGATCTCGGTCTCACCGAGATGGGATTGTAATCTCTCTGTGTATGTCCATTATCAAAATCGGTCTCACCGAGTTTGAGCAATCGGTACTACCGAGATTACAATGCAAACTCTCTGGTTAACTTATTATCAAAATTGGTCCCATCGAGTTTGATAATCGGTCAAACCGAGTTTGCCTGACCAACTCTCTGGAAAGCTTATTACCAAAATCGGTCCCACCGAGTTTGTGTAATCGGTCTTACCGAGATTACGTTATGCCCTAACCCTAACCGAATCGGTCCCACCGAGTTGCATTCCGGTCCCACCAAAAACCTTAACGGTCACATTATTTGCTAAATCGGTCTGACCGAGTTTAACGATTCGGTCCCACCGAGTTTGGTAGATTGTGTAGCAGTTAGATTTAGTGTGGAGGCTATATATACCCCTCCACCTCCTCTTCATTCGTGGAGAGAGCCATCATACTGAACCTACACTTCCAAAGATCCTATTTCGAGAGAGAACTACCTACTCATGTGTTGAGGCCAAGATATTCCATTCCTACCATATGAATCTTGATCTCTAGCCTTCCCCAAGTTGCTTTCCACTCAAACCCTCTTTCCACCAGATCCAAATCCTATGAGAGAGAGTTGAGTGTTGGGGAGACTATCATTTGAAGCATAAGAGCAAGGAGTTCATCATCAACACACCATTTGTTACTTCTTGGAGAGTGGTGTCTCCTAGATTGGCTAGGTGTCACTTGGGATCCTCCGACAAGATTGTGGAGTTGAACCAAGGAGTTTGTAAGGGCAAGGAGATCGCCTACTTCGTGAAGATCTACCGCTAGTGAGGCAAGTCCTTCGTGGGCGACGCCATGGTGGGATAGACAAGGTTGCTTCTTCTTGGACCCTTCGTGGGTGGAGCCCTCCGTGGACTCGCGGAACCGTTACCCTTCGTGGGTTGAAGTCTCCATCAACGTGGATGTACGATAGCACCACCTATCGGAACCACGCCAAAAACATCCGTGTCTCCAAATTGCGTTTGAATCCTCCAATCCCTTCCCTTTACATTCTTGCAAGTTGCATGCTTTATTTTCCGCTGCTCATATACTCTTTGCATGCTTGCTTGCTGTATGTTCTGAATGTTAAACTTGTGCCTAAACTCCACTCAAACTTTAAAGAAACTTCAAAACTGCAACTTTGGTACTTAGTGTCTAATCACCCCCTCTAGACACCTCTTCTCAAGGTCCTACAAGTGGTATCAGAGCTTTGGTCTCCATTGCCTTGGTTTAATCACCATTGGAGGAAGATGGATGAGTCTACTTTGGGGAGTCTTAGACATAGAGTGCCTATTCTTGATGGAGAGTATTTTCGTGAGTGGAAAAATGAGTTGCTTGTTATTTTCAATCAATATCATTTTAACAAGTACATTGCTAGCCCTTGTGCACCTTATGTTGATCCTATGAATCCCACCCTTGATGAAGCTATTGACAGGACTAGAAATCTTAGAACTGTTAATCTTATCACTAGAGGCTTGCCTAGAAACTTGATTAGAATCTTGCCTACTTTTGAGTGTGCCTACACTATATGGAAATTTCTTGAGGAACGCTTTCCAAATTATTCCTTGAAAAATCTAGATGAGATTCTCTATAAATCTATTGCCTTGAGTAAAATGAATACTAGTGATCCTACGTTTGGTGATCGTCTATTTGAACTCACCGACCTTATGCGTGCCAAAGGAAATGTTGGTATTATTAGTGATATTATTTCCGAAGCTATAAGAATTCATAAGCAAGATCTGTGTCAAACTCATTCTAATGAATCACCCTCTCTAGGATTTGATCCACCACATGACGATGTTGAACATGGATACTATGATGAGGATGATGATAGTGACTTTGATCTTGATAATGCAATGAGACATTTTGGTCTTATGGCAAATCTTGAGGATATATGTCGAGGAAAGGAATGGGTTCTTGATAGTGGATGTACCGATCACATGACCGGAGATAAAGACATGTTTCGTGAGCTTGCTGAAAATGATGGTCCTCGAAAGTTTGTCACTTTCGGTGACAACTCAAAGGGTAAGGTGGTTGGCCTCGGTAAGGTGGCCATATCACATGATAGCTCCGTACAAAATGTTATGCTCATTGAATCTCTTGGTTACAACTCACTTTCAGTATCTAGACTTGTTGATTTCGGTTTCAATGTTCTATTTACTGAAGTAGATTGCCAAGTGTTTCGTCGAGATAATCATAAAATGGTCTTTATTGGTGTGCGTAGAGGTGATCTATACATTGTTGATTTCACTAAAAAGGCTCAACCTAAAACTTGCTTCATTGCTAAATCCTCAAAACGCTGGTTATGGCATAGACGATTAGGTCATGTTGGTATGCGAAACCTTGACAAGCTTATTAAGGGAAATCATATCCTTGGAGTTAATGATGTCATATTTGATAAGGATAGACTTTGCAGTGCTTGTCAAGGTGTAAACAGGTTGGAGGAAGGCATCCCGTGAAGAACATCATGACCACGAAGAGGCCACTCGAGCTACTTCACATGGATCTCTTTGGTCCCAACTCTTACAAGAGTCTCGGTGGAAATTCTTTTGGTCTAGTTATAGTTGATGATTTTTCCAGATTTACGGGTGTTCTTTCTCGATGATAAATCGCAGGTCCAAAAGATCTTCGAAAACTTCGCTAGGAAGGCCCAAAACCAATTTGAAGTGAAGATCAAGAAGGTTCGCAGCGACAACGGAACGGAGTTCAAGAACGCAAAAGTGGAAGCCTTTCTTGACGAAGAAGGGATTTCACACGAGTTCTCGGCTACGTACACACCTCAACAAAATGGAGTTGTTGAGAGGAAGAACCGGACGCTCATCGAAATGGCGAGAACGATGCTTGATGAGTACAAGACGCCAAGCACTTTTGGGCGAGAAGCGGTTGAGACAGCTTGTCATGCAACAAATCGATTGTATCTTCACAAGCTACTTGGCAAGGCAAGATACACGAGCTACTCACCGGTAACAAACCCCAAGTTGGATACTTTCGAGTATTCGGCTCAAAGTGCTACATTCTTGATAAGCATCGTCGTTCTAAATTTGCTCCTAAGTCTCATGAAGGTTTCCTACTAGGTTATGGCTCAAACTCTCACACTCACCGTGTTCACAACAATTTCACCCGAAAGGTTGAAGAGACGGTAGATGTGAAGTTTGATGAATCTAACGGCTCGCAAGTAGAGCAATTGCCAATTGATGTAGGAGACAAAGATCCTTCGGAAGCAATCCAAGACTTGTCTATTGTCAAGGTCCGTCCAACGGAGGTGAAGGAGAGTACCTCGTCCGTCCAAGTGGAAGCTTCTACTTCACGACAAGGTGAACCAAGAGTTGATACGGAAGCATCCACAAGTGGGACACACCAAGATGAAGAAAGCGAGGAAGTGCATCAAGATGAACGTCAACAACCTCCTTCTCCACCACGACAAGAGAACGACAACGCCAACAATGAAGAAGGCCAAGAAGAAGAACAAGATGAAGAAGATGTTCAACGAAGACCCAAGCAAAAAGCTTTCACGAGTTCGAGCAAGAATTTCTAAAGACCATCCCGTCGAGCAAATCTACAATGATATTCAAACCGGGAGAATCACTCGCTCTAAAACTCGTTTAGCTAACTTTTGTGAAAACTATTCTTTCACCTCTAGCATTGAACCTATGAAGGTCGAATAAGCATTGGAAGATCTGGATTGGTTAAATGCTATGCATGAAGAGCTACACAACTTTGAGAGGAACCAAGTTTGGACATTGGTTGAGAAGCCCGACAACAACCACAACATCATCGGTACCAAATGGGTGTTTCGCAACAAGCAAGATGAAAATGGACAAGTAGTTCGCAACAAAGCACGTCTCGTCGCCCAAGGCTACACACAAGTCGAAGGTATGGACTATGGTGAGACTTACGCCTGCTGCTAGACTTGAGTCCATACGCATCTTACTTGCCTATGCTAATCACCATGATATCACCTTGTACCAAATGGACATTAAGAGTGCTTTTCTAAATGGTGAAATAGAGGAGGAAGTTTATGTTAAACAACCTCCCGGCTTTGTCAATCCTAAGAAACCCAATCATGTTTACAAACTTGACAAAGCTCTTTATGGACTTAAACAAGCTCCTAGAGCATGGTATAAATGCTTGACCAAGTTCCTTATTGAAAAAGGCTTTGAAATTGGGAAAATTGATTCTACTCTTTTTACTAAAAGGGTTAATGGTGAACTCTTGGTGTGCCAAATTTATGTTGATGATATTATATTTGGTTCAACTAACCCTCATTTTAGTGAGAAGTTTGGGAAGCTAATGTCGGAGAAGTTTTAGATGTCTATGATGAGTGAACTCAAATTCTTTCTTGGTTTGCAAATCAAGCAAACTAAGGAAGGTACTTTTGTCTCAAAACAAAGTACACCAAGGACTTATTCAAGAAGTTCAATATGCAAGAATGCAAAGGTATGACTACACCCATGCCTACTAGTGGACATCTTGACTTAACCAAAGATGGTGAACCGGTTGATCAAAAGGTTTATCGCTCTATGATTGGTTCATTGTTATATCTATGTGCTTCACGTCCCGATATTATGCTAAGTGTGTGCATGTGTGCACGATATCAAGCTGCCCCTAAAGAATGTCATCTTAAGGCCGTGAAAAGGATAGTGAGATACTTAATCCATACACCAAATTTTGGCATTTGGTATCCTAAGAGGGCCTCTTTCGATCTTGTTGGCTATTCCGACTCGGACTATGCCGAGACAAGGTTGATAGAAAGTCCACTTCGGTACTTGTCAATTTCTTGGTAGATCTCTTGTGTCTTGGTCCTCCAAGAAACAAAACTTCGGTATCCTTATCCACCTTGAAGCTGAATATATTGACGCTGGTTCATGTTGTGCTCAATTAATTTGGATGACCCAAACTCTTAAAGTTTTTGGGATATATGTGTGACATGTTCCTTTTCTTTGTGATAATGAAAGTGCTATCAAAATTGGTCATAATCCTGCAACATTCTCGAACTAAGCATATTGAAGTTCGTCATCATTTCATTCGAGATCATGTTGCTAAGGGTGACATTGATCTTAAGCATGTTCGCACCGAAAAGCAATTAGCGGATATATTCACTAAACCTCTTGATGAGAAAGTGTTTTGCAGGTTAAGTGGAGAATTGAACATCATTGATGCTTCAAACTTGGAGTAGAAACTCCATTGGATACATGCAAGACATGAGCTTATGACTAATCCTTGATATTTCTCTTATGATGAAAAACTTATGTCTTGGATATATTTGTATCTTGCATGTTATCTAACCCATGTAGGTACTTGGTTGAATCAAATTCCATGAGGTTGAAACCTACTCATATCTTGAGCAATCTCTACATCGCCAAGTCTCTACACAAGGTGGTTGAAGACAAGGAAGCACGAAACCATTCAAACATATCCTTTGACAAATTCTATGTTGAGTTTCATGATTGTCATTTTTGGATATACAAGTGCTCTTCCTTGCAAGAACTAACCCATGTAGGTAGATGGACTCAAATTCCAAGTGGTGCTCCAAATTCTTGATGAGCTACATTAACCTTGAGCAACCCATAAGTTCAACTACATGGACAACACCACCAACCAAGGTATGTTATTCCATCTTAGAGAAGCTTTACTCCGAGTCATGACTTAAAGCAACTCAACGAGATGTGAATACATCAAGATGCTTAAACGAAAAATGGCAACCCCATTTTGAGCTTAAACGATGAGTATGGCCTATGATCAAGTGATCTCACTTGACTCCTAAGTCAATATACTCTAACATAGGTGACTTTGTCGCCGACCATCTCTAGATGAAGTTCTCCTGTGTTCTTTTCTCGAGTTTTTTCATTTGTCTCATGCATTTGTGTTTCCCCTTTCAAAAAAACTTCATCTAGATTTCTTTCTGTTTTCTCTGCATTTTCTGCATCTAATTCCTTGCATATCCTTCAGTTAATTCCTTGCAAATCTTTGTGAGATCTTACTAGTCTAGTGAGCTGAGGTGACAAGTGTTTTCCCCGCGATGAACTCGGTTCAACCGATTTGTTGTTTTCGGTCCAACCGAATCCTTTCGGTGCAACCGAAGCATACCACTCGGTGCCACCGATTTCATAACAGGAAAAACTCTTTGCCACATATTCTGTGTTTCTTCTGATCCAACTCCACTCAATGAATCTTGTCCTCTACAAGCATCACATTTTTATCATTGCTTTATGTTGTGACTCAAGGATCAAACCCATTCACGACAAATTCCAGAGGGGGATAGAGAGATTACATCTTTATCAAGCCCTTCTTGGAAATTGATGTCAAAGGGGGAGAGAGAGATCACATCAAAGCTTATCATTTAGAGAGAGAGATCCTTCAGGGGGAGAGAGAGAGATCTCCAGGGGAGAGAATACTAGTAGAAAGTATTTCTCAAGAATCCCAGATGCTTGGTGTTCAAGAGGAGAGATGTCCACATGTATTCTTGAGGGGAGAGACATGTTCATATGATCTGTTGTGCTCAATTTTGCATTAGCATACATTAGCTCTGAACTTTAGTTCTGATCATCATTCATATCTTTCAGCTCTGTTTTCCTTCACACTACTAGGAAAAGGGCTATAGATGGAATTGACACTAATGGCGCACCAGACATGTGGTGCGCCATTAGTATATACTAATGGCGCACCACCATCTGATGCGCCATTAGTGTTGAAACTACTAATGGCGCACCCTACCCACGGTGCGCCATTAGTACCAAAATTTTTGAACTAGTGCGCCTGTCCAAACATACTAATGGCAGCATCCGCTGGTGGTGCACCATTACTAGTTGTAACTAGTAATGGCGCACCAGCCAGAAGGTGCGCCACTAATGTTTTTTTTTATTATTGTTTTTATTCCTTTTTTTGCAAAAGTACTAATCCAGGGGGTGCGCCATTAGTAACCTGGATTACTAATGGCGCATTTGTTCTTGGTGCGCCATTAGTAAGTGGGCAGCAACAAGATATTTTGGACAGCCTCTCCTCCCACACTCACTTTCTCCCCACTTCATTCTCTCCACCGCCTCCTCCTTGTCTTGGGTGCCTCCTCTTTTCACCTCATTTCCACCATAGATTCATTCAAATTAAGTGGTTAAGTTACCTTGTTTTGCTAGGTAAGTAAGGGGAAGTTATATTTATGTTGTTCTCCTACAACAATGTGCACATGCACTTTTTATGGCCTAGCTAGATCTATGTATGTTCGTGGTGTTGCATATGTTTGTGGTGTTGCATATGTGTTTGTGTTTGGAGGTGTACGGTATTTGAAATGCGATAGTTGCCAATATTTTGCCGGAATGTTGATTCATTTCCTTTTCAAGTAGAATTTTGGCATTAAGCATTCTTTTTGGTCCTATTTTTAGGAAAGTCATGCCAAATTTTTTCTTGGTTCTAAAGTATCGTATTGCTCTCCCCCGCAGGCGACCATGGTCCGCACGATGACCGAAGGCATCGTGAATAGGTTTTTGAGGTCCGCGAAGGCCGAGATGCTTCAAAAGAACGAGACGGAGATAAGATGTCCGTGTCGAAGATGCAAGCTGAATAGCCTTATTGCGGACCCGGATTCCGGCAGGTGCGGGACCACCTGCTCTTGCGTGGTTTCATGGATGGCTATCGGTGGCAAGGTGATGAAGATGACTCTGAAGTCGCCCATGGGGGCCGGGCAAGAAATGAGGAAGGGCAGCAAGACAACCACCGCGGCTCGGGGGCGAGAAGACGAAGAATCCCAGGAGATGATCACGACGGTGATGTTGTACAGTCATAATGTAGAAGATGCAGGACATGATGATGATGCCGGCGGAGCAGACGACGCTTGACCATCGATGGGCTGGGTGCAGGACCCTCATATTCAAGAGCTGCTTCTCAAGCAGACGGATAACGCAAGAGCTGCCGCCCGAGAGAAAGCCAAGATGGATCAACTTGAGTTAGACGCGGTTACTCCATTGTATGAAGGATGCAGGCCCGAGGATACCCGCCTGAATGTAACGCTCATGGCTTTGGAGATGAAGGTAAAACACAAAATGACCGACGCATGCTTCGACGAGAACATGTCATTACGCACGAACATCTTCCCAAGGGGAACAAGTGCCCGACCAGTTTGGAGGAGGCGAAGAAAATCGTGTGTCCTCTGGATTTACCGCACGTGAAATACCATGTGTGCATGAACAATTGCATCATTTATCGGGACGAGCACGCTGAGTCTACCATATGTCCGGTGTGCGGTGTCACTCGATACAAGAAGAGGAAGAAAGGTCCTCGAAAAGTGGTTTGGTACTTTCCGATCACTCCTCGTCTGCAGCGGTATTTCGCGGACCCTAAGGTAGCAAAGCTCCCGCGTTGGCACGCGGATAGGGAGGAGAAGAAGCGAGAAGATGACGCAAATGATCCGGAGATAGATAAAAAAGACAAGATGCTGAGTCACCCTAAGGATGCGAGCCAGTGGCAAGCGTTGAACTTCGAAGACCTAGAATTTGGGAACGATCCAAGGAACATCGTGATGGGCGCGAGCACCGATGGAGTCAATCCGTTTGGCAGCCAGAGAAGCACACATAGCACCTGGCCTGTGTTTGTGTGGATGTACAACCTTCCCCTGGTTGTGCATGAAGAGGAAGTACATTCACATGAGTATGCTAATTGAAGGGCCGAAACAACCAGTGGAACGACATCAATCTGTATCTGGGCTGCTGAAAGAGGAGCTTGACACGCTGTGGAAAACGACAGCCAATACGTGGACGCCGCAGAGAAAGAATATTTCCCTATGAGAGTCGCCTGCTCACGACGGTGCACGACTATCTCGATTCACGGATATCTTGCGGGCAGGTAGTCCATGGATTTTACGGATGCGTAAGGTGCATGGATGACACAACGTATCGCCAGACTAGATAGAGATCCCGGGTCTTGAAAACCGTGTTCATGGGACATCGAAGGTGGCTTCGGCGATGACCCGTGGAGGAAACGCAAGGATCTGTTCGATGGTGAAACCGAACCCCGAAAACGCCTGTGTACGAGGAGCGGCGAGGAAATAGACAAGCTGTTGAAAAATTGGAAAGACTGCCCACTGCCGGGAAAGAAGCAAAAGGCGCCAGAGCCGGGAAAGAAGCGAAAGGCGCCAGAGCCGCTGCTGAAGGTATGGAAAACGAGGTCTGCATTTTACGGGACTTGCCGTCTTGGAAGATCCACCGTGTGCCTCACAGCCTTGATGTCATGCATATCACGAAGAACGTGTGCGAGAGTCTGCTTGGTACCCTGCTCAACATGCCGAGAGGACCAAAGATGGGCGAAAGCAAGGGCAGACTTGAAATCAATGGGCATCGTGCAGGAGCTTCACGCTATATATGATGATGATGATGATGATGATGATGAGGCGAAGCAGGACACGTAAAGTCGTCGCAAAGGCAAAAAGGCCAAGAAGACCGGAAATGACTACCCTCCGCGTGCTTCACTCTAAGTCGAGGAGATCGAGCAGTTTTCACCTGCCTCCTAGGAGTAAAACTTCCTTACGGTTACGCTGGGAAGATAAGCAGATACCTAGACCCAATGAAGCAGAAGTTCGATGGGATGAAGTCTCACGACCGTCACGCGTCTTGATGACGCAGATACTTCGATTGCAATCAGGTGGGATCATGGACGCGCACGTCCGTGAAACGCTATTTGGCCTATGCAACTTCTTCGACGTCATCTCTCGGAAGTCGATTGGCGTGAGGCAACTCGTAAGGCTACAGGAAGAGATCGTGGTGATACTATGCGAGCTTGAGATGTACTTCCGCCCGCATTCTTCGACGTTATGGTGCATCCGCTGGTCCATATAGTGGAGGATATCATCCAACTCGGGCCGACGTTCTCGCACAGCATGATGCCGTTCGAAAGGATGAATGGTGTCATCAAAGGATACGTTCGCAACATGTCACGCCCGAAGGAAGCATAGCCGGGGCTTTTCGAATCAAGAGTGCATCTCCTACTGCATTTAATTATCTAGGCATCGAGAACCCCGTTGGTCTGCCTGTCAACAGCACCTCGGCAGGCTCGCTGGATGGGGTCACCGTGAGGGTCGCCAAATGCATGTCGACTTCGAGGGTCGACTCGCCGACTTTGAAAGAGCAAACCTAGTCGCGCTACAACACATAGACGTGGTCGATCCTTGGGTGGTAGAGCACAAAACCTTTGTTAAGAAGACGTACAATGACTGAGGCCAACAGAGGACGGACGGAGATACACTCAAAGAGCACAACTCATGTTTCACGCGTTGGTTCAAGCAGAAGCTTCATTGCACTTTTACATGAGGATTCTTCCGCGGAAGAACAACTCATATTCGCCTTGTCACAGGCGCCGAGCACAACCTGATGACCTATGAGGCGCATTTATATCAACGGCTACACATTCTACACCGAGGCCAAGGACATGAAGAGCGATGGTTATCGAACTCCGGGTAACGATGGAATCCTACACCGTAACGACAAGGACAGATACTATGGAAGGATCGAGGAGATCTGGGAGCTGAGCTACTGTTGGAGAGAAGGTCCCGATGTTCCGTGGTCGATGGGCCAAGAACGTCATAAAAGAAGACTGGTATTTCACCACCATGGTTATACCCGAAGCCAAATCAAGATCATGCGCAAACGTCACCGCTAAAAATGAGCCATGGGTACTGGCTTCCCAAGTGGACCAATGCTTCTTCATTACCGACCCGCCAAAGCCCGGTCGTGTTGTCGTGAGGAGAGGCAAAAGGAAGATCATCGGAATGGATGGAGTAGCCAATGAGCAAGACTTCGACAAGTACGGCGACCCGAGGATCGAACATGACGACGATGATGAAGTAGCAGCATACACCACAAGAAGAAGCAGGACCACCCTACCTAAAGGACGTCCGTTCCACAGAAGAAATCCATTTGCGAAAAAGAAGGGCAAGAAGATTGTGAACAGATAGCTAGCTAAGATCGATTGTATTTAAATCGTAGCCTTCATTTCTCGATTGTATTTCATGGGCACTTTTTGAACTATCATGAATATTTTTAAATTTCATGGACACTCGATCTCGATCCTCCATCTCGATCGCTATCCCACCTCGCCAGATCCGGTCCCCTCGCCGAGCACCCCCGATCACTTGGCCCCGCCGCCGACCCCCGCACCCTCGATTCCCTACTCAACCGCCACGACCCCCGCACCCCACGCACTGCCTTATAAAAAATAAGTATCAAACAGCTTTTTAAATGCTACTGTCTTATAAAAAAATATTAGTGTTATTATTTAAACAAGTTTGAACATATTTAAACACAAATAAGTATCAAACAGCTTTTTAAATGCTAAAAAAATGTGTGGAGCCTGGGAGTCGAACCTAGGACCTCCTGGTGTGAGAACTGGCTGCTGACTAGTCGAGCTAGTAGAGGGGACTTGATGTGGATCAGTTCTGGTTGTACATAACCTGTTGGCTCGAGTTGAAATAAAATAAAATACTAATGGCGCACTGCGTGAGGTGCGCCATTAGTGTGGAACATGCTAATGGCGCACCACGGTGAGGTGCGCCATTAGTATTGTGCCCATTCCCTTCCCTCTCCCCTTCGCCCGATCCCCCTTCCCTCTCCCCATGATTCCCTCTCCCTCTCGATCCACCGCCGCCGCCGCTGCCACGACCCTTGCTCACCCTCGCCTCGCCTCTCCCTCCCTCGCCCTATCCTCGCCTTCCCTCTCCCTCGCCTCTCCCTCGCCCTAGATCCCTTCCCTCTCCTCTCCGACGCCGCTGCCCTTCGCCCGGCGTCGCCTCGGACGCCTCGCCGCCCGACGCCGCCTCGACCCCGCCCCGACGCCGCTGCCCCGCCACCTCGACGTCCAGTGACCTCGCCCTGCCTCCGGCCTCCCGCCCGGCTGCCACCGTCCGACCAGCCAGTCAGGTATTTCCCCTCTTCCGGTGCTTCTTAATATTTGTTCTCTGAACTTAAAGCTTCAAATTAACAAGATGTATTTGAGGGTATCTGAAATTAAAGCTTCAAATTAGATGTTTTTGCTCTCTGAAATTATGGTAGGACAGAGCTCATCTAGGTATTTGAGCTATTAGCTTGGTATATGTGTTTCTTTTTGTTGTCTAGTAGAGAGTCAAATAAAAAACTGTAGTGCCCGGCACATGAGATTTGTTCGATTGATGGGGCCTATGAAAATGGCATATGTGTCGGGCTCATTGTCTACTAGCTCTGAATTTTGACTGTTGACCACTCTGCTTGATTGAGCTTCTCTTTATATTAATCTGAAAACAATATGGTAATGATGGACATCACAACATCGTTGACCCTTTAAACAGAATTTATGGTAGCATAGAGCCTCTCTTTTATGATTCAAGGAGTCTGTGTCCTGTTGACGGAGCTCATCCAAAGCATTTCAAACTTTTAGTTTGGTATATACGTGTTTCTTAGAAACAAATGAAATATCTTGAGAGCCAATGACATGAGATTGCTGTGTTGATGGGACCTATGGAAATAGAATAGTTTCATTTTTTTAATAAGGTCTTTAAATCATAGTTCAGTAGAGGGAAATACCATGTCACCTGTAATGGAATTTCATTTGTTTCACTTGCATGAACCAAACATATATCAGGTTCATTTACATCTGCAGACTCCAGTTGCTTGTTCATAACTATGTTTTCCTCCTGCTGTGTCATTCAGGTCTATGTTTGTTTTCCTCCTGCTGTGCACTAACCTAGAAGCTTGTAACCATGTCCGTAGACTAAATTAATACTATCCCTAAGTGAAGGTAATGTTTCCGTGAAGAGAATTGACAGTGTTGATAAAGCGTGATATTTCGTAGTATTGTCAATGTCGGGCATGTCGAATATTTGCTCTCTTTTTACTTAGCCAACTTATTTTACTACATGGGGTGTTTTGGAGTTTTGTTTCTAAAAGAGATTGTGTGGAGTTTTGTTCTTGAGTGTTTGTCTTGATGCATAAAACTATCTGCATCTAAAATGGCATGGTATTAGTATTTTTATTTTTAAAGGTGTGCCACTTTCCTTGAGCTTTCAGTAAATCATAGTTATGTCCTGATGTTATCGTCACTTTGTCACAGTCCCAGATCAGCCCTAGCTTGATTTTCTTGCATCCATGCATCATGTCTAAATTTCCATTAAATTTGAATTGGGGAATTGGAGAGCCTCAGGAATCATTTAAAATAAATGATCAACATTAAAAATTGCTTCAAATGTTTCCAAGGAAATGTTCCTTTTCAGATTTGAAAAATATTGGCAAGAATAAAATTCAAACCAATATTTTTGGAGTGATCAAACATTTTATTTTGGGCCTTTGAATTAATTCAATAGCTATTTGCATTGGAAATATATTTTATATATAATTAATATATGTCCAATAATTGGGACATTTTATGTGGTTTGGTATACTTTAGTTCCAGCCACATAATTATCTTCAGGATTTTATAAAATGGTTTAGTATTTTACTAAACTAAAACAGTAATGTAACAAAATAGAAAACAGAATTAAAGAGAGAGAGAGAGAGAGAAGCCCACTTACAGGCGCGCCGAACCGCCCAGCCTCCCCCTGCTGGCCCACTGGTGGCCCAGCCCACTGTGCCCCCCTGCCGCCTTCCTCCTCGTGCAAGTGAGGCGAGAGGAGGGACACTGACGCCGCCGAGCTCGCCTCGTCACCAGGGCTACTGCCTGCGTCGCACACCGCGACGCCTCGCGTCATCTCCTCGGCGCCGCCCGACCCCTGGACCCCTCGCTCTCTCCTCTCCCTCGTTCCTCCTTCGTCCCGCTCACACGCATGGCGAACGCCGCCGCCATTCGCCATAGCCGCGGCCACCGTCCATCCCGTGCTTCCCCGATGGGTCCAGGAGAACCGCCATGGCCTTCTTCGTCATCTACACCAACCCATTCGACCGCGGGAGCCCTACATCGCCGCCCCGAGTCGTCTTCCCCGAGCACGGCCGCCGGACTCTATCGACGGATTCGACGCCGTCCGCCTCCCCGAGCCGCTGAAGCTTTCCTGCGAGCCCCCCGTGGAGCCTTTGGTCGATTCCCTCTTCTCCCCGTCGATTTCAAGGCGCTCTAGCCACAGATGCACAGAGCCGAGTTGTGCTCGCCACGCCATGTCACCGCTATCCCTACGGTCGCTCAAGCTTGCGCCCGAGGACGTCTTCAGACTCATCACGCCCTGTGAGCCGAACACGACCAACGCTGCCTCGCCAGTGCAATCAGCATCAAACCCGACCTCGCCCGAACTCCGGCCGCCGCTTTGAGCTCGCCGCCGATCGATGCCACCCCGACCCGGCTAACTCCACCAAGAGCTTGGCTCCTCCCAGCCTACTCCTAGATGCCCTCGCGGCCCTTTTTGGTCGCGGAGTGGCTAAAACCACTCTCGCCGCGTGGCTCGCTGGCGGCTAGACGCCGCAGCCGACGCCGACTTGACCATGGTGGGCCCTAGTTGACCTGTTGACCCTTATGGCGGTGGGGCCCACTCGTTAACTATTTAGGATTAGTCTAATTAATTTTAGTTAAGCTAATTATGCCGACATCGCGGGACCCACTGTCAGGTTTGACCGGACCGTGACCTGTTGACCATCGACATCACATCGACGTCAGTCGACGCAAAGAATAGGTTTTGGATTTAATTTAATTCAAGAAATTTCAGAAAATACTCTAAACTTCTAAAAATCATATAAATTCAACCGTAACTCCAATGGAGATAATTTATATATGAAAAATGATCAGAAAAATACGAAGAATCTGTTTATGGCACTTTAATGCATGTTTGAACAAGTTAACCTCACTGAATAGGATGAATCGTGATTAGGGTAATTTATGAACTAGCATTTGGAGTTGGAGTTCAACCTTGTTTGAATTCCACTTCAATTAACTTGGATTACTGCTGCATTAGGTGAATCCAGTATCTTAACATGACATGTCATTCATGTGAATATGCATTGCATTGATTGTGTTCTCTCTTGTTTGCCTCAGAATTGTCCCTCTCGGTAGACGACGCATCGACGATGAATTCGATGACACCGATGAAGAACTATATTATCTTCGAAGTGCTGTGCAAGCAAAACCCCTTGTTCATTCCGATATAATCCCACTCTCTCGCTCCTGCTCTATTTTATTGCATTAGGACAACAACGACTCATGTGTTACTTGTCATGTAGCTGAACCCCTTTATCCTCTCAGATGACCTGTCATTCCATCGTAATTAGATGAAACCCACTAGCATGAGTAGGAGTTGTTTGAGCCATGTTGTGCCTACTCATTCATGCTTGTTGTCATGCCTGCCATCGCTTAGAGTTGAGTCAGTCCGATTCATCGGGAATGAATTGGAATGGTTGTGTGAACATGTCCCATCGTAGGTGAGCTAAGTGTGTGAACACGATTTGGTAAAGGTAACGGTGAGAGGCCATGTAGGAGTACATGGTGGGTTGTCTCATTGCAGCCGCCCTCGTGAACCGAGATCTGTGTTTGTGATCCATGAAACAGCTTACTACCACGCATTGGGCCCGAAACCAATGGACCCTCTCGCTTCTTAACCATCCTTGTCCTCATCCGGAGTTGCAAGTAGTTTCGGTGTTTGTAGTATCTTTGGGGCCGACGCAACGCTGACCGTAGGGGTGGGTTGTGTTGCGGTAGGCACCGTGGTCTGATGTACCGATTCGCCTGCTTGGTGTCTCGGGAACCCTGTACACATCGTTCGGGGCTGTATGGGAAACCTCGGCCGGACTCATGCGGATGGAACCCGAATAGGCGATAAACACGGACTAGGGACTTGAGTGTTTAGGTAGGTCGTGGCCGACACCCACGTTGGGCTTCCGCTTGAAGGTTGCCGAGTACATGTCGTGTAAACGGCGGTAAGTGGTGAGAGCGTGTGTGAAGAAGTACACCCTGCAGGGTTAATATGATCTATTGAATAGCCGTGTCCACGGAGAAGGACTTCGGGTTGCCTATACCAGTTCATAGACAAGTGAAAGTGGATACTCTAAAATGCGCAAGATAAGCGTGAGTGCTATGGATGGCGTTCTCGTAGGGAGACGGGAGCGGGTCCGTAGTGGTGTATTGATATGGTGAATATGTGGACTCGTGTGCGCCACCTCAAAAGAGTTACTTGCAGTTGTAGTTCAGGATGGCCACCGAGTCAAAGCTGGCTTGCTGCAGTCAAACTCCACCACCCCCTTTTGATAATGATGCATATGTAGCTAGTTCTGATGTAAGTCGTGCTGAGTACGTTTGTACTCACGTTTGCTTATTTTACGTTTTGCAGAGAGACTTCGGTCTCGCTAGTAGTTCCGCTTGGACTTCGACGTTTAGCTTGTTACCTCAGCTACGATCTTGTGCCTCGGCAGGATCTGGTAGATAGTCAGGCTTCTCAGCCTTCTTCATTTATAGTTGTCTGTACTCAGACATGTTTAGCTTCCGCTTGTGCTTTGACTTGCATGCTCTGAGTGTTGGGTCATGAGACCCATGTTTGTAATATCTCGCCTCCTCGAGCCTAATGAATAAATATTTGAGTCGAGAGTTATGTTGTGATGCCATGTTGTATCTACACATATTGAGCATATTGTGTGTATGTTTGAAATGCTTGGTATGTGTGGGATCCGACAAACTAGTTGTTTATCCTTGGCAGCCTCTCATATGGGGAAATGTAGTCTTGTGCTTCTGAGCGATAGTAGTCCGCTACAGCCCGGTTCACCGGAGTCCTGTTAGCCCAGCACTACTGCTTGGGCACTTGACTGGCCGGCATGTGTTTCACCGTTCCTATGTCCGTCCCTTCGGGAAATGTCACGCGGTGTTATTCGGAGTTACGCTTAGCCTGCTACAGCCCGGGATACCGGAGTCCTGTTAGCCCAAAGGTTACAGCCCGAATTTATACGTTGATGACCGACATGCTCGATGTGATTCATGTATGCCTGTCCCCATGGGTTAGCGCCGCTTTGGGTTCACGATCAGCCATGTCGGCCCGGTTCTTTGTCATATGGATGCTAGCGACACTATCATATACGTGAGCCAAAAGGCGCAAACGGTCCCGGCCATGGTAAGGCGACACCCGTGGGAATACCGTGCGTGAGGCCGCAAAGTGATATGATGTGTTACATGCTAGATCGGTGTGACTTAGGATCGGGGTCCTGACACACTTGAATATACATTATGATTTAATGCATGTTCAGGAAATAGTCAATGCATCACTATTTTTTGGAAACTGTTTGTTTCGTGTGAAGTTTTGATTTCAGCTTGATATATTAATAATAATATTACCATGTTTGTTGTAAATGTCTATTTACAAACTTCGCTTTAAAATGAACCTATTCTGTTTTTAGTAACTTATCTTTTTAGTTTGATAGTCGAGGTTGTCCATGGCATCTTCAAGTGCATTTTGCATCTTCGTAAGTGCGGTTGTCCATGGCATTCTTTATCGGTTTACAAGTTGATTAATTTCCTCTGATTATTCTCAAATTCTTGAATTATTTGTAATGTCTTGCAGAATTATTTGTGCCTTTGTTTTAGAAAAAGTAGACGAGAGAGATTAAAGGGGTTGTGACCAATGATCCTGTGTGAGCTGGTGGAGTGATTTGTTTTCTACATAAAGCTCTTTAGTCAGGCTGGTTTTCGTGAAATACACATGAAGCTTCACCAGCTCCTGTGGGTGTGGGATCCATGTGACATGTGACATTGCATCCATGTCCACCTGGGATAATGATTTTGCAGGTACCCGAGAGGCCCTTGAGTTTGCCGGAATGTCGATTAACTTCCGTTCCGGCAATTGGTACTCCATATGTCCTATTTTCAGCAAAGGTCATGCTGAAATTTTCCGTGAATTTTAGCATGACTTTGCTAAAAATAGGACATATGGGGTACTGTGACTAATGCATGGGCCGGGTATCTTAGTAGTTAATTAAGTAGGATCAAGTGCCCGGCGTGCATTTGTGACTAATGCATGGCTTTTAGGGTGCCTCGGTGTCGATAAAAACTGAAATGATGAAAGGTTAGGCTTTTAGGGTGCCTTGGTCCGAAAAACCCTCAATGATAAAAGCTTAGATTTTAGGATGCCTCGGTGTCGACAAACCCTAAATGATGAGACCATGATCTTGTTCCTTGACAATAACCAACTTTTGACCAAACTTTGTTTCTATTTAGAGAGAAACATGGCCCACAACGATGAGGCCGGGGTTCGGGCGGCAAGGCATTCAGGGAGCTGTCCCAGAGATGGAGGAACAACCTCACTTGTATGAGGCCGCCGCCTTCCCCACCGATCCACGAGACCACGGATGGTGCCGCCGAGGATGACCACACCGATGCCACCACCGATGGTGCCGCCGAGGATGCCACCATCGGTGATGGCGGGCGCGCACAGATGGCAGCCAACCGAAGAGGCAACGGAAGGACTGGCGCCCGATCGTGCTCCGCACCCTCAAGGAGGAAGTTATCAAGTGGACTCCAACGGGAATCCAACGACGCCCGAACGAATAGTCAAGGGGTACTTCGCTTCAGCTCGGGTGCATTGTCCGAGCACCGCCTCGATCAACACCGAGAACCCGAGGCATCCTGACCGAGGGAATTTGCGCAACCTCCTCTTCACGAAGCTGCACGAACGATACAAGTTCCCGCTGAATTTGAAAACACAAGCCTCAAAGGGAATAAAGTGAACAATGCTGCCCTCACGAAGATGAGCAAGGCCCTGTCTACTTGGAAAAGCAATGTGAAGAGAATGATCGAGAAAGGTGAGAGTTATCGAGAAGATCAAGGAGAAAAATCCTTCGATCACCGAAGATGACTACAACGACTTCAAGATCAATTGCTCGAGCACCGCAAGCTCCCAATCAAGTGAGTGTGTGAAACAAATGCTGTAGCTGAACATAGGGGAACACACACACGGTCCCGGGCGGTTACAGAGTGGCGGAGCCTATATGGGACAAGGAGGAGGCGGACCGTGCCGAGCAAGGCCTACCGCCCTCTTCGATACATACGTGACAAGCGGACCAGGAACTTTGTCGGGGCCGGTACAAGAAGGACCTGAAAACAAAGGAGCTTACCACGGATCCAAGACCGTGCAGCTTGAGCTTGTTCTCGTAAGGAATACACCCAGCGTAATTAGCTCCATATGGTTGCATTCTAATTAATGAAGTCAATTTCTAAATGGTTCACATTCCTTCCGCAGCGCATCGAAAGCGAGTCGGGTCGACTAAGAGCAACCCTTGGGACACCATTCTAAATAGGGGTTGAATGTAATGAAGAACAAGGATAAGCTCGTAGCCGACGTCACTGGTCGTGTGGCCGGCAAAGGCTTGTCGACAAAATGGGGTCATACTATACCGCTGGTGTGCGGAAGGAGAAAAAGACCAGCTCGGAAAGCCAAAGCGCGAGAGGTTCAAGAACTCAAGGCACGGTGGCGCGGATTCCGGAGATTGTCCAAGAGCAAGTGGAACAATGACTCGGAGCGACGATCACCGCCCTTGTGCCTACCTTGATCTCGGGGTTGAGGCGTGGATTGCGGGCGCCAGGGGCCGCCCCGATTCCTAGCTTCACGGCCAGCAACTTCGCATAATGCGATGGCGGGTTATTGGTGCCTCCGGCGGAGGCGGCATTGGTGTCTCCGACGCCGCACGGGAGCTTAATGCACCCGGTGTACGCCGCCGGCACCTCTTCAAGAAGCGGCCCTCCGTCAATCAGACGCCCGCCGTTGGCGGGCGCCGACATTAGCCGAGCTCGACGCCATCATCACGGTAACTAATTAAGCCTCTCTCGCCGAGGACTTCATCTCCTTGCCTTTGATCGGGCATCTCGACGCCCTACATGTTTTCGCAGGGCGCCGCCGACGTTCTGCACTCTCCTCCACTTCGTGAACAACGAGTTGGTCGATGTCGCCAAGGGAAAAATAGTTCAACCGGCAACCCTTGTTCCACGGTACCCAGATGCCACCCAACTTGTTTAGGGTTCAACTGGTTCGGTGCTGCCAGGCTGCGACGAGTTGTTACCTCCGAATCGACCCGTCGGGGCCGACGATGAAGACGTGATGACCCTCACCGCTCGAAGCTGGCCCTCGCTTTGGCCGAAGAGCCAGATTCGTTTGGGGGCGGGGACACCACCCCAAAGACAACACCGCCCGGTCGTGCGGCGCCAAGTCGGCCCCATGGCAAGACCGCCAGAACGGTGCGGACATCCCTATGCCATCGGATCCAAACATGCATATGGCACAGGATCGTAACGACGACGACGACTATGATACATTTGGCAACGCGTCGATCAAGATTACTTTGCCGAGCATGGGTACGATGGCGACTTCATGGGGCCTCCTTCTCAAGAACCAAACCCAACAAAAGATGTGTGTGATCTAGCTGGTACCGCGGAGAAGCCAAGTTGCAACAGGCACCGTCTGGCGTTCAGCTCTTAGGAGACGCCTCCAGCTGCCGACTTCACCGAGCCTCAGATAGGCGAGGTGCGAAATATTATCAGCCCCAACACACTCAAGAAGGCGGTCTGTGAGCAAAACTCGGACCCATTACAGGAGAAGAAGAAGGCACGCAAAAGAAAGACTAAGAAGGGTGCGAGCCAGCCGGCACCGAAATGCGATCCGTGCTCGGGGACGGGCCACCTTCACCGCAGGATATCTCGAGGAGGGTGCATGTGGCGGGTAGGGCGATGCTACCGACAAATATGCTCAATGCTGCAACCGTGCTATGCGGAGTCTGCATGATGGTGTTCTTTCTTTGGAGAAGCGGCGTCTCGTGGGAGAAGGATGTGGCATACCCGGTTTTCGCGGCCAAGGTGCCAGAGGGCAAGGGCTTTGTGGATAACTCCATCGGACGTACGATCGTCCTGCGTTCTGATGACATCCACGCTATGTTGAACGTTCATCCGCTGCACTACACCTTCGTTCGGCTATTTTCGCTGAGTATGGAGATGCGGATCATTCGCGACAAGACCCGGACATCGTGATAGTCGACCCCTTCTACATGCGTGCCAAGATCTTGGGCAGCGGGGGACCGCAAGTCGCGAGTTCTTACCTCGAAAGGCGTCATTCTGGCAAACCAAGATAAGGATAACTTCCTCGTGCCTTACTTTCCCGAGTAAGTCCTCCCCTCAACCGGCCCGTAACATATGAATTCTTACATTTCGATCGTTTTTCTTTTAACATTCCGTGTTTTCTGTAGTGACACACGTTGCACGCTCATCCTCCTAAGCCCCAAATATTCCATGGCCACGTATTTCGACCCGGACCGTCAGTCGAACGTAGACTACACAAATGTCAAGAAGGTTCTTGATGATGTTCTCCCAGCTACGCCAAATCTGGAGGCACCTTCACCAGGCCTATTCGTAAGTACGGCAAGCACGTGTTCTCCCACAATACGATGTTCTGCTGCGTCAAGCAGCCGCCTGGCGGTCAGAAGGGTGCCTACTACGCCATCCATCACATGCGGGCGATCGTACGGGACCATCATCAACTTTTGCTACCGAGTAAACTCAAAGATTGGGCCGCGAGCGTGTCGGCAATCCAGACGCGGACCTCCGACAAGAATTCTTTCGCATCCAAATGGAGTTTGCGGAATCATCCATCAAGATGTCCTTCGTACCTCGGGCAGTTCTACCTCGAAATCAACCGTCCAACGGTGACATCGACACAATGCTACAAATGCAGGATGACAACGCCTGCTCTTTCATGACTCCCACGATAGACGACGGCTTCATCCACGCTCCGGTCCCTTGAGTCGGGTTGTCTAGTTCTGAAACATCGATTGGCTCATGTTGTAATTAAACTTTAATGAACTTGTAGTATGTCTCTTTGGTTTCGAGAGTCGTTCAACTTAGATGTAATCCATGCTATTAATGTCTTGCTTTTCTCTTCCGATCGTTCTGTTGCATACATATATATTTCTAATTTATTGTCTGTGAATTGGTACTAACGTTTACGTTTGGCTAGTGCATAGCGATGCCGACGTATGTCGTGGTACAAGGGTAAGGTTCCCGAGTCTACGATGATCGGGAGGAGTGTCGGAGACAGGTTCACCGATTCAGCGGTAACAGTTACAAAGGGTACACCACTAGGGCCGAGGCCGAATCTAGATACGCCCGCTATCTAGCGGGAGAGGGAGGAGCGTTGGAGGAACCGGATGAAGACGAAGTTTCATCGTGATGATGCTCATCGTGATGACCGCAGCTCTCTTCTATGTGATGGTAGTTTAGATGATCGATATCGACTTGTAATGTGAAGACAAACTCGCTACTCGCGGTCTCGAGACTTGTAATATAATGTTCTATCTTTGTTCGGTCTTTTCAATTTGGAGACTAATATGATGAATTGTATTCAAGACTAATATGATGAATTGTATTCAAAGACTAATCTTCTATTGTATTTGATGAATACATTGTTGATGTGTGATGTCTATATTTTGTCAAATTATACATTTTGTAACCTGTGCAAAAAACTGAAAATAAAAAATAAAAAAACCTAATACTCATACTAATGGCGCATCACATGATAAAGGCGCCATTAGTATGACGATGCATACTAATGGCGCATCATCGGTAGTGCGCCATTAGTATGCCGTGATTACTAATGGCGATTCAGAGGTGGTGCGCCATTAGTATGCCATGATTACTAATGGCGATTCAGAGGTGGTGCGCCATTAGTATGCCAAAGCACTGGTATACATGGCCCCGGGAGGCATACTAATGGCGCACTGGTTTATACTAATGGCGCACCAGTCGCCATTAGTATACCAGATACTAATGGCGCACCAGGTGGTGCGCCATTAGTAAAAATTACTAATGGCGTGCTATTAATGGCGCACCACAGATGCGCCATTAATAGCCATACTAGGTACGCCATTAGTAGGGGGTTTTCTAGTAGTGTCAGCTCTGATTTTCTGTTCCCTATCTTCTCCCAGTATCCCATGTTAGATTCAGGGGGAGCAAGACATCTAAGGGAAAGAGATCATCTAAATTCATTGCATATCTTTACTCTTGGGGACATGTCTAATCCAATGTGGTACTCAAGACTCACTCTCTACATGTCATCCCAGTCTTGGTATTCTTGTGGTTTCTTCTGCTTTGCTCTGGCTAGTAGATGTATCTATGTTATCTAACCTTGTTTACGCAGGTTCATTCCATCCTAAGCCAACTCAAGACCACAAGGTAAGTATATGCATCACAATCATGTGTATGAGGAATTCTTGCTGATGTACATACTATTTGCAAGAAGGACTCATGGGCATGAAGGTATTCTCTTTAATACGTTTTGCTCTGATGCATATAGCCAAGATACATGTAACACATTGCCTACTCTATCATGGTTATGCTATCACATGCTTCTATATTTCATATTCACATGATTGCATACATGTAGGGGAGCCTATGCTTGTTACATGTCTTTCCAAAGCTTTACTTGCTATTCTTTATATCTTTATCTAAAGTTTTGATGTATGTTGCCATCAATTACCAAAAGGGGAGATTGAAAGCACAAGTGCTCCCTAGGTGGTTTTGGTAATTAATGACAACATATCTCTTGTTGGACTAACACTTTTATCTAGTATGTTTCAGATAAGTTCAACAATGGAGTGGCATGGACTAAAGGATGTGGGAACTCCTTCAAGATGCTAAGGACAAAGGATTGGCTAAAGCTTCAAGCTCAAGACTCTTCATTTTACATTTTAGTGATCCAAGATCACATTGAGTCTATAGGAAAAGCCAATACTATCAAGGAGGGATGAGGTGTTGCTTAATGAGCCTCTTGCTTCACGTTCTTAGTGATATGCTCCAAATACCCTCAACTACTTTCCCACTTCCACACATATGTCCTAAACCTAACGTCAAACTCGGCCCACCGATTCTTTCTATCCGGCGCCACCGAGTTTGGATGTCTTAGCCATCGCCACAAACCCTAGGCAAATCGATCTCATCGATAGGGATCTCGGTCTCACCGAGATGGGATTGTAATCTCTCCGTATGTCCATTATCAAATCGGTCTCACCGAGTTTGAGCAATCGGTACTACCGAGATTACAATGCAAACTCTCTGGTTAACTTATTATCAAAATCGGTCCCACCGAGTTTGATAATCGGTCAAACTGAGTTTGCCTGACCAACTCTCTGGAAAGCTTATTACCAAAATCAGTCCCACCGAGTTTGTGTAATCGGTCTTACCGAGATTACGTTATGCCCTAACCCTAACCGAATCGGTCCCACCGAGTTGCATTCCGGTCCCACCGAAACCCTAACGGTCACATTGTTTGCTAAATCGGTCTGACCGAGTTTAATGATTCGGTCCCACCGAGTTTGGTAGATTGTGTGACGGTTAGATTTTGTGTGGAGGCTATATATACCACTCCACCTCCTCTTCATTCATGGAGAGAGCCATCAGACTGAACCTACACTTCCAGCATCCTATTTCTGAGATAGAACTACCTACTCATGTGTTGAGGCCAAGATATTCCATTCCTACCATATGAATCTTGATCTCTAGACTTCCCCAAGTTGCTTTCCACTCAAACCCTCTTTCCACCAGATCCAAATCCTATGAGAGAGAGTTGAGTGTTGGGGAGACTATCATTTGAAGCACAAGAGCAAGGAGTTCATCATCAACACACTGTTTGTTACTTCTTGGAGAGTGGTGTCTCCTAGATTGGCTAGGTGTCACTTGGGAGCCTCCACAAGATTGCGGAGTTGAACCAAGGAGTTTGTAAAGGCAAGGAGATCGCCTACTTCGTGAAGATCTACCGCTAGTGAGGCAAGTCCTTCGTGGGCGTAGCCATGGTGGGATAGACAAGGTTGCTTCTTCGTGTATCCTTCGTGGGTGGAGCCCTCCGTAGACTCGCGCAACCGTTACCCTTCGTGGGTTGAAGTCTCCATCAACGTGGATGTACGATAGCACCACCTATCGGAACCACGCCAAAAACATCCGTGGTTCCAAATTATGCGTTTGAATCCTCCAATCCCTTCCCTTTACATTCTTGCAAGTTGCATGCTTTATTTTCCGCTGCTCATATACTCTTTGCATGCTTGCTAGCTGTATGTTGTGAATGTTAAACTTGTGCCTAAACTCCACTCAAACTTTAAAGAAACTTAAAAACTGCTACTTTATACTTAGTGTCTAATCACCCCCCCCCCCCTCTAGACACCTCTTCTCAAGGTACTACAGATGCCATAATTTGACCACTGATATATATGAAAGTACATTGATGGAACATGTATGAATGGCATCATCGTATTTGTCTTGCAGAACAATTTTATGTTATATATGTGTATACTAGGTTTGTAGACAAACAACACGTGAGAATCATAAAGAAGTCAACCGGCGCCTTATATTTTGGATAGGCGGGAGTAATATATATTTACTCCCTCTTGTCTATATTACTTGTCGTTGGTTTAGTGTAAAGTTGTATTAACTTTATACTAAACTGGCGACAAGGCATGAAGACAACGTTCACATGACCGTGTCCATTGGCATGCGATTCGTTCCTTCTCGGAAGGTGCGGCTAACCAAGCGAAACTTTGAAAGCTTTTGGAACCTCGACCGTTTCGGCGTTTCCCATGGACATACACATCACCACGCACGCGTCCACCAGTAAATAAAAACACCTATACTGCACCAACAGCAGCAAAGAATAATTCTCCCTCCCTCTGATCTTTCATCATTCACTTTTCCATGCATTGCCCCATGTCATCCTTCTGGACCTTCCGAGGGAGAGAAAGAAAAACGGCGCCTTTGAACGGCTCTTGTCCTCAAGTAGTCAAGACGCGACGTGGGATCGATGCTTCACATCTCAACACAGAAAACAGGAACTGGCACAGGACAAAATGGTCGTGTATACCCGTGGCGAGTCTTTTTACCGGGGTGCCGCAAATCGGTCACGCGATGATGCATGTTTGTACAGGCAAAGTCAGTGGGTATGTTCATTTTTTATGTTTGAGATGACTGGGTAGTAACAAGCTAGTAGTGTGAACTCTAACTGGAAGCAGAATATTGCCGCGTCGTTTTTTCCCTAACATGAGCGACACTTTTCACCCTTTTTTGGTTAACCAAGGGCCGAGGCAAAGTGACTGGTAGGGTTATTGACAGGATCTGTCGGCCGTGACAGTTTATCAAGCGCAGGAGTCGTTCCAAGATTGCCCAGCTTGGCTGTTAAAAACAGTTGATTAGCTTAATCGGTCCGTGCTAATCCATAGCTAACGTGTTACAGTTCGATTGCACTTGGGAAAAATGGGAACCAAGACTAGGTAAGATGCATCTCTTTTGTTTCTATCGCGTATCACTGACAAAAGACAAGTGTGAGCTACTCCCTCCGTCCGGAAATACTTGTCATCAAAATGAATAAAAGGGGATGTATCTAGATGTATTTTAGTTCTAGATATACCCCTTTTTGTCCATTTTGATGACAAGTTTTTCCGGACGGAGGGAGTATTTTCTGGGATGTGATATCGAGGCTCTGGAATTGTTATGCTAGATTTCAGACTGAAACCCAAGCAAACAAAAAACATGTGATCATCCAAGGAGAAAAGTTTTTTTAAGCACGTTGGTTATTATATTAGCCTGGCCACAGATGTTTGGTGAGCTCTGAAATGTATCTCTTCTTTCTTCAGAGATTCAGATTGATGGACGTACAGAAAGCTACATATAAGCTATATATACGAAAATTATATCCCAGCCTATTACTATTCAGACGACTGCCGAGTAGCAAAACCGCAAATGTATTAGGTATCTGGTTACTATTTCTGATGTGGATTCAGATCTTAAAAAAAATTCTGATGCCTTGTGGAATTCTGTGTTGTTGCCTATCTTGTCAAAAAGATGGGCATATTATCTCCCCTCTGAACCATATGTATACATCAGTAGAAGTCGAGTTGCTCACTTCTTTCGGTACAGCAGTTTTCAGTATTCTGTCCTGAAACAGTACATTAGGAAATTCTGTCCAGCCAATAGGAAAAATGAAGCAAATATCAGGGCCAATGAATTCAACATCGACAGACGAAAATGTGCTTTTGCACCTAAGAATTCATCAAAGACTGTACTAGTTCTTAGCAACATCGTGCAGAGATTAGAGACACTCACAAATGCTGCATAGTAATGCTGCTGACACTGTCAAATGTGGCAACAGGCCTACATCTGATGACCCCTGACTCACTACAACTGATATGACATCGAGTGGTTGAGTGCATTATGGTTGTTCCCTCTTGCTTCCAACCAAAATCCTACTGTTAGGTCAGAAGAGGAACTGCTGCAAAATTATAGCAGCAGAATAAGCATAGTGATACAGTATATGTAACTAACAATTGTACCTGGTCCAGGACAGAAGGAATAGCCGGGAAGCCAGCTCAAATTCAATGTGATCGAAAGGGTCAAGCAGCCACAATCCATTCCAAGTTTCCAACCATCGCATTCGATGTCCAGTGACAGAATTGTTCCTTTCCGGTTGGCCGGGAGTATCCTTCCATGAGCCAAGAGGAATGGGAGATAACTATTTGTGACTGTGTTCAGGTCTGCACAAGCTACATAAATCTTCATCACTGTCAGTCGTGTTATGCATGCATGTTGTGTTCCTTGTTTCTTGCGATTTCTTCGCCGCCATCGATCCCCAAGTGGAGTGGGAGGAACTAAGGCTGGAAGCAAAGAGACCCAAGATGAGGCGCCCCATTCTTTTGGAAGTTCTTCTGCTGGTCGCACGGACAAGATGATGGCCAAGTACTCAGGACTCAGGAGGAGCACGTGCAGATGACCACCCAATAGTTCTACTTTTGACTGGACAAATGGCATAGGGTTGAATATTTTCTACTATTATGAGACCTTTGTCTTGTCAAATTTGGACCCCCGGCAGAAGATTAGATTTGATTATAGTGATTTCTAGGTCACCTTCTGGGATGGATACTGCGATTCAGTCCTGTGATGAAACCTTAACATCAAAAGGTGTCTTCAGAGAGATCTATGATCTGGTCAAGAAAATCGACCCCGCGAGTCACATGATCTGGTCGTCAACTTGAACAAATGGTTAAGCTGTTATTCAGGGTTCTTTCATCACAGAAAAAATTACACCAAAAGTGAAAACTCAAAGTAACAGTGCCAATGTGCTACCTTAGGATTTCGGACTGCCTTATGCATTTGCCTGAACAGACGAGCTGCATTGTTCATCATCTTCGTCAGATACTATTGCAAAATTACACTGTTACCACAATGTTTTGCAACTTGCAGCCTATCCATTGTCAGAAAGTTCGACAAACTTCAAACATTATCAATGATGACAGGTTGAATGTTCGACGAAGTTCAAACATTACCAGTTTACCACAATGGTTTGGGGTCTTTCTAGGTTCTTGATGAGCATGCTCTTAATGAAGAGTTGAACAGAGTTAATGCAAGCTGCATTGTATGAAGAATGTCTGCTACTACTACATGCTGATGACTATACACTAGATTTTGACACTGCAACAATGTCAATTATGATTTGGTCTGGACCATTTCTGCAGTCATCGACTAACTGATCAACAAAAATAGTTGGGATACTGTTCAAGGGCTTCCATTTGAACATTATTTTTCATTTTCTAGAACCGTGTAGTAAATACATCTGCGTGCCCACAAAAATAATAAGTAGACAGTATGAGTTGCATGAATCCTTCCAATGGAAGGCAAGAATCTTTCCTGGTTCCCAATGAATTGAATTATTCCCTAAAGTTTCAAATTTCCAGCCTTCACATCAATTATTTTCATCAGGCTGAACACAAGAGTTGAATTTTTGGTCATAAACTTGCTGTCGTCAATTTGCGCAAGCAGGATTTCGGACAAAGAGGTAATAAATTCTTCAGCGTGCCCAAAAGGGTAAACGAGTAGATGATATGAAGTGCATTAATTATTCAAATAGAATGCGACAATCCTTTTTCGATGCCCACGTAATTGAATTGTTCACTGAAATTTTCAAACTTGCTGCATCCACAAAAGTTATTTCTGCCAGGCTGATGACAAGAGTTCATATTTGCACAAAATATCTGTGTTTCCAATTTGCATGAACAGGGGCTGATAGATTAATTGAAGTATAAGTTAGTTTGACATACTGTAGTGAAACAGCGCATATATTTAACTGTTACAAGTCGCGCTGTGGATGAATATTTGACAAACAGTGGTCAATTTTGTTAAGATATAGCCTGAACTCCGCAAAAAAAGGATATAGCCTGAACTGGAACGGGAGGTCAAATAGCTAATGAGGCTTACAATATATATGCTTCTTTTTACAGAACACTGCAAATCTCCAATGAAGCTTCCAACTGGAGCTTAAATATTTGATGTGGATTGTGCATCAAAGAGATTCAGTGCAGACTTTTCGACAAAGAATGTCCACTGCTGCTCTCCATGCTATGCATTTATTGGTAACTTTGACACTACAACAATACAAATCATCACAGTGTGCTGACTTGGATGTTTTGGGGGAGCTTTATAGCCCTTTATATGAATTAATAGGAGCTTCCTAGAATAGAAGAAACGAAAGGCTGGACAATTGTTACAACAGAGATAAGATCAACCTGATGTATGAAAGATTTTCTGACGATATGATCGTAAACAGCTTATGCTTTTATCAGCAGTGACATTAAACAATGAGAAACAAACTGATATCTTACACACACATCAGTAAGCAACAAGCCCCAAATATACAATCTTTCAAGTAAGACAGCCCAATGGTCACAACAGAAGGTTAGCATAATATCTGGAGCCTCTGGGTAAACTTACATCAGCCACATAATCAAGTTACTCTGTTTCCATAACGTGCATCTTTTGTCAGATGCACGTTATCAGCACAACACTGTTAATGATGTCGATGGAAAGCGAATCACTACCTCATCGCGAACAATGCAAAATAACTTCCATCTCGTATGTATGCACTGTCTAAAAAATGGACCCGGAATTACCCTTCCCCATGAGCATGTCCTTGGCCTCGTTTATCTTGGAAGCGATGTAATGGCTGCCGCCACCATCAGGGTGGTTCGCTACCATTACCCTCTTGTGGGCCTCCTTTATCTTGTCCAATGCAGCACGTTCTCTGAAACAACGACAGTTTCATATTTTCAGCATCTCAACGTAACTCAAAAAACAACTGTACATCATTTCAGTCGCACAGGATTTCAGCGACATTATTATCAAGATACAGGTTAGCAAGGACAGGGACAGAGAAGAAAGATCACCTTACGCCAAGTATCAATGCCGCCTCTCTTCTGCTCATCTCCCTCTCGAATCCGCCAGGATAGAACTTACGCACACGTGGCATCGCAGCCCGGATTCGAAAGGCCTGCCATGCCTGAATCATGAATCTGCTTCCCATCGCAGCAGCAGCTACCGACAGCCCAGCTACCAGCGGCGTAGCCTGTGGTACCAGAGAATGTTCCAGCACACTGATTAGATCAATCGATGACAGAGCTAAAAATTCAGAATCATACTCTGAATATGACATGAGTAGGCTTGCGAATTGTGTGCAGGTTCAGTTATGCATTCCAACAGATACTACACAATAATACAGAAGAAATTCATCCTGACATAACTGCAAATTGGACCCAAGCAAATGATTTAGTTCAACCAAAAGTCCCTAAATCCATGTCAGGTACACGAACCCAGCCAGGCAAGACTGCTATCGTTGTCCAGCACTGTTCGTCTGGACCAGCGCGGCGCAGGGGATCACGGCTGCTGCAGTGAGCGACTGCTGCCGCCTCTCTGGACCAGCGGACCACGCTGGCCGCCGGGACCCTGCGATGGCCCGATTCAACCAACCCAGTAGGCACGATAGCAGCCCCGCCAGTACCGGCCCGGTCGCCGTCGTCGACGGCGGAACAGTAAACCCCATCCCGAATTGGGCAGATGGACCGGCAGGAAGTTTCCCAGCCGCTGTCGCTGTCCCGCCGTAACTCTCGCCCAGCCGGCGGGCCCGGCTCGGGAGGGACCTATATCTCTCTTATCTATCTACCTAGCGACAGAGGCCGGAGCCGCGGGGCACGGCAGGAGGAACGACGGCGACGCCGGTATCTTCGCCAGAACGACGCGAGAACGAAGGGCCGGGGTGGGGAGGAGGGCGTACCATGGCGCAACGGCAGCGAGCGAGCGAGCGAGCGAGCGAGGCGGCCGGAGCAGCTCCGTCGGCGAGCTCGGGGGAATCTGCGGAGACCGAGGGGTGCGGAGGCGGCGTGCGGGCGGGCGGGCGAGGTCTGGGTGCCTCTGTGGGCGGATTAAGGCGCGCTCTTCTTGTGCAGCAAGAAAGAATCGAGTGGAAAGAGGAGGAGGGGTCGGTTCCCTTCTCTTTTTTTCTTTTTTTCTTTTCGTTATAAGATGAGAAATCGGTTGGTTCATCTTGGGGAGGAAGAAGAAGAAAAGAAATATGCGGCGGGACGCTTCCGGAGAAGGCTGGAACACGCGCGCCCCCGGTCGTTCGAGAAGGCCCACTAGGCCATCAAAAAAGTAGGGGCCCGCCCACTCTGCCCGTCACGCGGGTTTCTCTTTTTCTTCTTCCGTTTTTAGTCGGCCTTTCACCTAAAAAAGCTACGTATTTTTTAAAACCTCTGAAAAGTACTTTTATAAAAAAATATCTGTATGTGTTACATACTATGCAAAAGTCCACTGTACATAAAGATGTTAGTCTATATTCAATGAATGTTTGGTGTGTGTTATAAATAAATCATATAATTTTAAAAAAAGTCTACTGTATATAAAAAGTAAAAAAATATTAATCATATACTAGAACCATTTCCACTATATTATTAATAAGTGTTCACCATATATTACAAAAAAAGGGGTAAAAATTAAGTAAATGTACACAATGAAAGAAAATAAAAGAAAACCCAAAATCTGAAAAAGAAAACAAAAACAAAACAGAAAACCAAGAGCAAAACCACACACACAAAAACAACAAAACAAAAATGCGCAAACGTGCCGAGTGAGCCGACCCATCTTGCCTTGCGTTTCTGGCGCACCTATATGATGATTCAGGTGGACGCCCCATAGGATTTTCCAAGATTCTTTTCAGGCACCTATATCTCGCCTATAGTGGGTATAACTATTATCTCATCTAACAGCTTTCTATCCTAGTGTAGCTGCTCGGCCAGCTCATTTGTCTTTATTCCGTTAGACGGGACGCTCGCTCGTGAAAGTCGTTCCATCGCTCCACATTTTTTGTTTGGTTTTGTGAGAGGGGGGTGTCATTTTTCTTCTTCTGTTCATTTATTTGGTTCTCTCCTTTTCTTCATCAGTTTTCTATTTTTTTACATCGGGGTTCTTCACTTCTTTCATGGTTTTTTATTTCCTTTTCATTGTTTTTCTTTGTTTCTCTCTTCCTTTTTCACTGGTTTTTACTCCTTTCTTTTTTTTCTTGTTTCTTTCTTGGTTTTCATCGGTTTTCATTTTTTCTTGCTCCTTTCTTCCGTTTCTTAGGTTTTCACCATATTTCTTTGTTTTTTCTTTTATTCTTCATCACATGTCTAAAATTTTTGGTACATATGTGTACATTTTTCTCTGTGTCGGGAACATTATTTGTATATGTTTAACAATTTTTCAAATGCATGATTAAGATCTTTTATAATTTTGATTTTGAGGACTACTTTTTTTATACATATTGTAAATTTTTATATATACCAGGAAATTTTTTAATACATGTCTAACATTTTTAAATATATAATTAATACTTTAATACATTACCAATTTTTTAATATGCGTTCTATAATTTTTGTATACATAAGGATTATTTTTATACACCCTTAAAAAAATAACACGTGATTAACACTTTTTTTCATACACATTATGCATATTCATATATATTAGAAATATTTTAATATATACGTTTAAATTTTTTTAAATGTGTTATTTTCATTTTTCAAGCATAGATATTTGAATATTTGTTGTTCAAGTATGTGTTAAATATTTTTTCAATAATTCTTGAAACATTTTTTCTGGACACTATCAACATTTTTTAGGACTACAAAAAAAATTCAAACTTAAATATTTTTTTGATATACATATTATGTTTTTTCGAAATAAAAAAGAAAAAAAAATCGAGTAAGCCAAATAACGAAATCTGAAAAAGAAGGAACGGTGTAACCAGGCTGGCCAGTCCCGGTCTGTCTAGCTTGAAGCGCTATAGTCTTGCGCCCTTTTCCCATCGGCTCTGCACAGGTAGGCCAGCTACTAAGCTCGCATCAGCGATAGTCTGCTCCTCTAAGAGGGTTTTCTCGCGCCGCATCGCCACCGTGATTTGTGAAATTTAGGTCCCCTCGCCTCTGACTACCATCTTGACGCTCAGGGGTTGGGGGAGGGGACCTTGCATCTTCAAGACCTTTATGTTCTTCACCAACTTCTAGTGATCGTCATAGTTTTGTAAAAATTAATTTCCTCTTTTTTTGGCGATGTCATGAGGCCTTGTACATCCAATTATTCGAATAAGATGAATTTTGTTGTGTTAAGCTTTTTTGGCTGGTCTGATTCTTTGTGAAGGCAAAATCTTTTATCGACATCATGGTGAAGATATAGTTATTCAACGGCCTACGCTTCTAGGGGATCATCCCCGGCCCAAGTACGTTCATCGATCAAGGCTTCCCATCTTCTTGGATGGACAACTCAAGGCGCTTCCAAAACCCATTTATTGGTATTGTTTGTGCGGGTGAAAGAGCGACAACATCGTTGCTTTAGTCCATTTGCAACCTCTTTATCGAAGTCTTTGAAGTATTTCTTCAAGCAGATATTCATATCCTGAAGAAGGTGTTTTCAAGAGATTTTGTTGTAATTCTTAGTCATAGGAGTTACTACTTTGTATTTTCTTGGATCTTAGGTCCAAATCAATGTATCAGTGTACCTGTAATTATTTTGAGTATGAAAAAACTAGAGGTATTTATAAAAAAGAAAACTACTAAGCTCGCTTCACGCCTTATCTACCGGTTTCGGGAAGGTTCAAACGGTTTTTCTTCTTTTCCCTTTTTATGTGTTTTCTTTTGTTTTCTTGGTTTTACATATTTCTGAATTGTCTTCTTGCATTTTCCTGTTTTATTTTTTACTGTTCTGAAAATTATGAACATCTATTTATACCAGATTTTTTTCACATCTGTTAACAGTTTTTAAAATTGATTAATATCTTTTGAAATTTGGTAAACATAGTTGTTTATTTTTCTGAAATTAAAGAACATTTTAATAAATATTAACATTTACAAATTCGTTCCAAATTTATGGAATTCTTAGTTGATTATTTTTTTAAACTAAAAGGTAATTTTCAAATACAAAAAGTTGGCATCATTTTTTAATTTGAACTCACAATCATTTTATAATGTTTGTAAATATATTTAAAATTTATAAATAGTTTTTCAAATCCATAAACATGACTTTTACATCAAGTACATTTTTTGCCTTTTACGAATGTTTAAAAAATCACGAAGATTTTTCATTTTTTGGGGCATAATATATATTCTCTCGGTTTTCTTCCTTTCTATTTTTTTACCTTCACTTGTACAAATGTGCTGAGGCAACCAGCCGAAGCGAGCGCCTTGTGATGTGTGTTTGGTCATTCTTGGACGTGTTGTACACGGAGTAGGAGATTCCTTCTAATTTTTATTATTTCTGATGTTCATTGTACTGCCATGATTGAAGATGAATAGATCAAAAAATTTCTCGCAAAAAAGGGGCAGTTACAATAGTTGTGAAACGATGGATACAAGGATACTTGTGCAAGGCCGAGCCAAACATGTTCATATCCTTTTTTTTGCGAGATGTTCATATTCTTTTTTCACTAACTATACCCAAGTGGAACAGAACAAGTTCCAGCAAAAAGAGAATAACCTCTTAAAAAGGTAAAAAAGAAAACCAAAAAGTTTGTGTCGATTTCACTAAAAAATGCTAATAGGTTAGGCAAGACCTATCCCTAGCCGCGGACTCCGAAGTTGACAATGTCGAACAGAAAAGCTGCTCAAAGTCGGGCAAAACACTAATTATTTAACTAAGGTGCTTATAAGATGTATTTTGGGGCGCAAGGTTTCACACCTATGACAAGCTCAGACAACTACCGGCCAAGCAAGAGGGGCGGTAGACCCGCCTACGGTGATGGGGTGTTGTATGGAAATGAGTTGCAAACAATATGGCAAACAAACAAGTACGTATCCTTTTATTAAGATTGTACCTGATTACTACCCAACCTACATAATTTATACAATTGTTCTCTCCATAGAAAACACTAGTACATGTGGAGTGTTGTCTATGTTTCTTGTGCTAGGTGCTCGCCTTTGATATTACCGTTGGATCGGTATCCACAATAGTTGTGTTAGAGATTGGCATGCGGGGAAGGTGCCATTGTCATGGACCGAAGAACTAGGGGTGACTAGATCTTTCGGAAGAGGACACAACGCCATCATTTGTATAGAGTTTCTCGGGTTAAATAAGCAGTGTTTACTTTATCGAGGATGGTGGCAACCTTCTACGTGTGAAAGCATGGACTCTTCAACCATACATATGCTTTCGAGAGATATCACATCTTTGTTCATCCCCACTAAAACCACGAAAACAACCACCACCAAAGGAACTGCCATGCATGAAATAAACCCTATAAAGGAAACCACACAACAAAGTGTGTATTTACTTCTAGGTTTACTTATGTGTGAATGGCCGGAGTAAATGCAATATATTTTAAGCATTATCACCCGATAAACAATACCCTTTTCCTTCTAAAATGCATTATCTATTGTAACAGTAAGTCACTGATTAAAGAAAATCTTTGAACAATAGTCATTTCATAGTACAACGTAATAATAGAGCTAAAACTAATACTACACGCATCTTGCATAACAAAGGAGAAAGTAGTGCATGCTTAGAAATGCTTCATGGTTTCCAGTAAATCCAGTAAAGAGAGTAAATCAAGCTCGTGCAAGAACAAGCGCGCGACCCGCACTACGTTTCCAGGGCCACTGAGACTCGTGACGACAGGCGCTTTCTCCATAGTTCCAAGGTCGAGCCGGAGTAACTCACCACTGTTTATACCAGACCTTTTTTTTGCATCGAATTTAGGACTTTATTCAGTATAAAAGGAGTCGGTTACAATCTGCCCGTAGGCTAGTTCGGAGGAAGTCTGGGCTAACATCTAGCCAGCTGTCCGTCCCATCAAGCGTACAGGCACGCTGAGCACAAAGATGGGCTGGCACATTCAAGTCCCTATCGACATGTCGAACCGAAAAAGAGATAAAATGCGGCACTATGTCTAATAATTCTCGAAAGATAGGCGATGCAATCGATCTGGAATTGCCTCATGAGTTCCGAGCTCGACCAAATGAAGACAATGACCTCCATTATCACATGTGAGTAACCCCGGAGCTGAGCAAAAATTACCCCCTCCCGAAAAGCCAGCAGCTCGGCGATGAAGGGGTCCGAGACTCCCGGTAGTGGTTTGCACCAAGCTCCTAGGAAAGCAAGATGGGAGCGTGATACTCCCCCTGCCCCCCCATTTGGCTGGCCGCCGAACACTGATCCGTCAGTGTTAATGGTGATCCATCCCGCTTCCGGGGGGCGCCAACACTGCCCCGGTGCCCGAGTGCGTCGGTTTGGTATGTCGAGAATGGATAGTGTCTCCTGCACCCACTTCATGGCCATCGCAGGATCGAACCCCTCCTGATCATTTGTCCACTTATTCCTCGAGGTTCAAATGGAATGCATGATAGTAATGATTTTGCATCATGCATCATCAGAAAACTGTTGGTCTAGCGTGATGTCACGAGCCCAAGAATCTTGGTGCAGCGCTGGTAGGTGTAGATCAAAGCGGTCACTAGCCGCCGCCCAAAACAAGTTTGCATGCGTACAAGTCATCAGTGCATGCATCAGGTCTTCGTCTGCAGCCTGACAAAGATCACACCGGCTCATCGTTTTGATGTGCCTGTAGTGTAGAGTCACGGAATCCGGTAGAATCCCCCGAAGAACTCTCCACCAGAATACTCTGATCTTCGGTAACACATTGAGCTTCCAAAGTGCAGTCCACAACTGTTTGTTATTAGGTAATGTCTCCGTTACCGTCCCTTCCTCTGGAGAACTAAGCTCGTTACGAGTCATGAGAGATCGGTACGCCGATTTGATTTCCTTACCTTTCCAAAGCCCATGCCACAGTATCCTCCCCGCCTGCCACCCTCAATGGGATATTCAGTATTGCTATCGCGTCGGGGGGAGTGAAGTTTTGATGGAGTAACTCCACATTCCACCTTCCTGTATAAACATCGATCAACTCTGAAACTTTTGTAAGTGGAGCATCTCCTATGCGGCCACTAGGTTTCAGTGATATTGTGGTTGGTATCCACGGGTCTGTCCATATTGAGATTGTAGTGCCGTCGCCAACCCTATGGATCAAGCCTTCTTCCAGCGCCGTCCGTCCAGCCACGATCGCTTTCCACGTAGCAGAAGCCCGGCTCGGCGCCGTAGCATGAAGGAAGTCAGTCTGCGGGAAATATCTTCCTTTCAACACCCGGGCACACAGGGAGTCCGGGTTTGTAAGCAGTCGCCAGCCCTGCTTGCCCAACATAGCAAGATTGAACACTTCAGGGTCCCGAAACCCATACCTCCCTTGGCCTTTGGCACAGTCAATTTTTCCCATGACATCCAGTGCAAGGATCTTTTGTCGAGGGAACTGTCCCACCAATATTTGGCCATTGGAGATGTTATAGTCTTGCAAACTTTCTTTGTCAGCAGAAAACAGCTCATGCTGTAGGTTGGAATGGCATGTGCTCCTGATTTTATAAGAACCTCCCTTCCTGCGCACGCAAGATTTCTTTCTGACCAGCCACCTATTTTGTTGCGCACACGGTCACCTATATGGTTGAAAGTGCCGCTTGTGATTCTTCCAATGGCAGTAGGCAGCCCCAAATAGCGCTCTGAAAACGCTTCCACCATAATCCCGAGAGAGTTTTTGAGGATCTCTCTAAGGGGCTGTCCTGCATTTGTACTGAAGAAAATAGAGCTCTTCTCCCGGTTTACCGCTTGGCCGGAACACTCGGCATAAATCCGGAGAATCGCGTTGAGCCTGTCTGCACTTTGGGTATTTGCATTGAGAAAGATGAGGCTACCGTCAACAAATAAGAGATGATTTACCCATGGTGCATGGATACTTACTCGAACTCCTCTGTCAATATGTGCTCCCCCATAACTGTTTAAGAGGGCTGTGAGGCCTTGTACACAAATGAGGAAGAGGTAAGGAGACATGGGGCAACCCTGACGGAGACCCCTCGTAGGAAAAAAAAGGTAGTAGTTCCTCATTCACCTTGATCGTGAACCGAACAGAGGTAACACACTTCATAACAAGTCTGATGAAACTATCCCCGAAGCCTAGTCTGGATAACATTGCTTCGAGATAATGCCACTCCAGCCGATCATAGGCTTTTAACATATCGAGCTTGACCGCACAGCTTGCACTTTTACCCTTTTTCTTCCTGCGGATGGCATGGATACATTCATAAGCAACTAGTACGTTGTCCGTGATTAGACGGCCAGGTACGAAGGCACTTTGCTCCTCCCCTATAACCTCATCAAGAATAAGCCGAAGCCTGTTTGCCAAAACTTTGACAGCAATTTTATATAGCACTGGGCATAGGGCAATTGGTCTGTATTGTGAAATTTTCTGCGGATTTCGAACTTTCGGGATCAAAGTTATAGATGTGTCATTGAGTCCCGTAGGTAGCTCGCCACCATTTAGAAATTCCAGTGTTGCTTGAGTAATGTCATCACCAAGGACGTCCCAGTGTCGTTGGTAGAAGCCCGCCGTGAACCCGTCCACTCCCGGAGCTTTGGACGGTGCCATTTGAAACAATGCGTCCTTCACCTGGGCTGCCACATATTCCTTCTGCAAGGTTTCGTTCATTGCCTGCGACACTCGTGGTTGAACACAATCCAGCAACTCCTCCATTGGCGCGTAACCTTGGGATTGGTATAGCGCCTGGTAGAAGCTCATAATCTCCGCCTTGACCTCCGTTGGATCGGTGCATACACGGCCATCACCCACTTCCAACGAGGTAATTCTATTAATACGCTTTCTTTGCGCTGCCTGGGCTTGAAAATAACCGGTGTTCCGATCTCCTTCCCGCAACCAAGATATCCGAGAACGTTGCTTGAGCCAGATTTCCTCTTGTCTCAAGGCCTCACGCAACTGCTTTGCTACACTGATTTCTTCTACAGTTGGGCCTCGACGCAATGAGGCACGCCGTAACTTGTCCAGTCGACTTTGAAGCCGGCGGACTTTTTTCTGCATGTTCCCAAACTCACGTTGGCCCCAATCGCCTAACTGAGATTGCACCACTGCCAGAGCCTGGATCACGCCCTGTAGCCCTCCTTGGCCAGATCCCGTGTGCCACATCGCACGTACTACGTCATCGTAATCTGCATGGCTCTGCCATACGTTTTCATAACGGAAAGAGCGCCGAGCTCGAGTCCAGCCGGTCGCCGCTGTTGTTTTGAGTTCTGCTAACACAAAACAATGGTCTGATTCCACACTACTCATGTGTTTCACGCTGGTGAACTCAAATAGGTCAAGGAACAAGGAGTTGACCATAGCACGGTCCAGTCTAGCCTTCACATTCGCGTTCCCCTGCTGCTTGTTATCCCATGTGAAAGGGAGGCCCCGCCACCCCACATCAAGAAGTGCACAGTCCGCCGCTGCTTCCCGGAAAGCACGCATTTGCCTCTCCGGTCTTGCGTTGGCTCCAAAATGCTCGCCCCCCTGAAGCGTCTCGTTGAAATCACCCATACAGATACATGCTTCGTGTTGGACATCAAATAAAGTACGTAAGAGCAACCAGCTGTGATGCCTATTGGCCACCCTGGGCTCACCGTAAAAACCCGTAAAGCGCCAATTTTTATTATCCTTCTTGACCTTTACATCAATGTGAGATAAACTGAAACTTTCCAAAGAAACTTCAACCTCTTTGGTCCAAAAGAGACCAAGATCTCCACTCAGCCCGTCGCTGTCAACAGCAACACAGCCTGAAAAACCTAACGTGAATTTCAACTCTTCCACACATTTGCCCTTGATTTTGGTTTCCATGACAAACAGTAGGGCGGGAGCTTCTTGCTTCACAACTTTGCGAAGCTCTCGAACTGTCCAAGGGTTCCCAAGCCCTCGGCAGTTCCAACTTAAAAGATTCATTGGCTCGGGCAGGGCTGTCCCGCAGCCACTGCCGAAGATTGAAAGTGCGTTATATCGACTAGAGGGGGGGTGAATAGGCGATTTTTATGAATTCTTCACTGAGGAATTTGCTGGTGAGGAAATTCCTTAGCGAAGAAATACTTGCAGCGGAATAAGTACTCAGAAGTAAGCATAACAGATTACAAGCATAGTCATCATGATGAAATGAAGACAATCACAGAGTACAGAAAGCGTAATCACAGGATAACACAAGATGAAGACAAACAGACTGAAGAAATTGAATCGAGGAAATTGAGAAAGTCTTCACCAAAGTCTTCAAACACAGATATGACAAACACTCAACTGCTTATGAGGAAAAGAAAGGGTTGAGGAAATAGAACCAGTTAGGTTGGTGAAGACAATGATTTGGTAGACCAGTTCCAACTGCTGTCTCGCTTGTACGTCTGGTTGGAGCGGCTGAGTATTTAAACTCGAGGACACACAGTCCCCGGACACCCAACCATCGAAAGCACGCAGCTCAGACACCAAGTCCTCACCGTATTGTCCTTGAACTAAGGTCACGCAGACCTCGCCCAATCACTCGTGGTAAGTCTTCAGCGACTTCCAAACCTTCACATACTTGGTCACCCGCAATCCACAATTCCTCTTGGATGCTTCTAGACCTTGACGCCTAACCGTCTGGAAGAAGCACAGTCTTCAAAGGTAAAAGCGCCGGATCCACGCAGGATCAATTTCTTGATGATGCTCAATCACTTTGGGTTTGTTGGGGTTTGGTTTTGGGTTTTTCCTCACTTTTGGGTTTTTCCTCACTTGATGATTTTCGCTCAAAGTCCTCGTGAGGATGGGTTGCTCTCAAATGACAAGTGTCAAGTTCTCTCGGAGCAGCCAACCAACTAGTGGTTGTAGGGTGCGGCTATTTATAGCCTAGGGAGCAGCCCGACATGATAAGACATAAATGCCCTTCAATGATATGACCGTTAGGTGGATAAGATATTTTAGGACAGCTGGCACAAGCGACATGAACGGTCGGAAATTTGACTCTCAAATTCCTCAGGGCTATCATGTTCCTCACCGGTGTAGGCAATTCGACCGGCGAATTCCTAACTCCTCGATCAGAACAAATTCTCTTGATCGGAAGAGCTTCGTCTCACATCAAGAAATTGACTGAAGCTGTATGAGATTTCCAAAAGCTTCACTCAAGGGTTTGGTAGGTGTAGGATTTTGAGTTGAGCATCAAATGGAAATTTTCCCTTAGTATTTCCTCGACCCCTTCTTTAACAAAGACGGTGTTTCCTATGACTCAAGAAAGAGAAAATGAAACTACGAAAACAAAAAGTCTTCACGCTTCATGTTCCTCAAGCGAATACCAAGTCTTCAGGATCACACCAATTTCTTCACTTTCAAAGTCTTCAGAAAGTCTTCAGAATATCAAAGTCTTCAGTTGAAGAACTTCATTTTTAGGGGTCGACTTTCATCAGAAATATCAAAACTCCTCATAGACTTATAGACCTGTGTACACTCAAAACGCATTAGTTACTTAACCTATAAGTCTTCAATACACCAAAATCACTAAGGGCACTAGATGCACTTACAATCTCCCCTTTTGGTGATTGATGACAATATGGGTTAAGTTTTCAACGGGATAAACATATGACTTGTAAATACCGATAATGAGGAATTTGATTGCAAGATATAGAAGAACTCCCCTGAAGATGTGCATAGTGAGGAATTTGCTTTTGAGGCAATGCACACTTGAAGAATTGAATCATGGAGATCTCCCCTATATCTTGTAATTCATACACGCATTTGACATATAATATGAAGAATTTGAAATGCATGATGAAATATGGTGCTTGATGAAATTCAGCATGAGGAATCATAGCACATAAAGTATCGAGCACAAGTAGATTTGCTATGAAGCATAGTGCAAAATCATAATGCATCAAAAGTATCAAAGCACCATAGGGTTTAAGGTTACAACTCGATCCAATAAAAGGTTTCGTAAGAACGAGAGTTGTAACTTAATAAAATATCGTATATAGACAAAAACTAGACCCGCTTGAAGACTAACTCAAATTTCTCCCCTTTGTCATCGAATGACCAAAAGGATCAAACCGAGGACTAACGCTCTTGAGGAATATCAAGTTGAAGACGGAGCGCCAAAGATTGTCGGGTTGTTTGTTGAAGTAGGACCAGCAGCAGTGTCTTCCAAATCTTCATTTTCATCAGTGTCGCGAGATGAAGAATAGGAGCTGGCCACCAAGGAAGGAACTTTGACCTTCTTGAATTTCTTCGGAGGAGGTGCAGACCAGTCAAATTCTTCCTTGAGACCCATTGATGTCGGTTCTTCTTCATTATAGACATGTGAAAGAACAGCCCAAAAGCGCTTGAAGGTTTCATGAAGGTAGTAGTGGTTTTTCTTCACCGCATTGTGAGTAGACGCTATATTGTAAAGAAGAGTACCAAACCGACGTTTGACCCACTTATGATTGCGATCAACCTTCCGATGAAGACCGAGGAGTAATTCACGATCGATCATCACCACGGTGCGCCTCCTTGAGGATTTTGCTTTATCGAGGTATTTGTTCTTGAGTCATGTGTGGCGTAGTCATCATTGGTGGAGTAAGATGCTGCTTATAAACTGTCCATCCAATGGACGAATGCCTTCATCTATCACAACAAAGAGCCTTGCCCTTTTCATCACCGAGGCAATTGGCCGCTTGAGGACTTCAATCGGGGCGTGTAGCTGCAGTGGTTCAAAGTATCGCCTTTGTAATTGAGTGAGGACCTTGACCGATGAATCTCATAATCCAAGGCGCATAAGGCTTCAGCTCAAATGGTGACATGGCAATGTTAGCGAGTCCTCATGAAGAAATCATGGAAATTTACGGAACGCCATGGATGATATTGAAAGCATATTCTTCATGATGCCAACGACTTCTTCATCGCTCGAGTCGTGGCCTTTGATAGGACTCATAGTCTTCGCCAAGATTCGATAGACGGTCCGAGGCACATATAATAATTCCTTGAGGAGGAATTTGGTTCTTGGTGCCTGCTTTGGCTTCAATGGCTTCATCAAGACTTGCATATAGTGATTTGAAAGTTCCTTTTCTTCATAGATCCGACGTGCACCATCAAGCGGAGGATCGAGTGGTAGAGCACGAAGCAATTCAATTGCGTGTGCCTTGTAGTGAGTGTTTTCTACCATCCAATCTAAGACCCATGAATTGACGTCTTGGCGTCTCCGGTGATATGCAGGTTGCATAGAACTCAAGAATTAGCTCTTCGATCCAGTCCACAAATATCGGTGCAAGTTTAGAAGTCTGCAAGGCCGTGAAGAACACCGAGGACTGGCTCAAAGCTTCGGCAGTGACTCCATATCCACATGAGGAATATGAGCATGATCAAGATTTTATCCTTGTTGAAAAGCACCGAGGAATAGAAGTTGGCTTGACCGGCAGTCCGTAAGCGCCTCTTCCTAATTCGAGCGTAATCATAAGGATTATATTCAGTGAAGAACACGTGCTCGGCAAAGAAATCTTCAGCCTTGAACTTTTGCTTGGTTGAGAACGGATTCTTCCGCTGGGCAGAGGGGTGTCGATGAGTTGCATCACCACCTCAGAATCGTAAGTTCAGGTTCATCACCTTGAGGAATTTCTTGGTCCTCAACTTGTGCAGTACCGAGGATTAGCAAAGAAGAAGCAGCTTCATCAAAGACTAGTGGCTGGAATTTCTTCATGCACGTAACCCGTGGGTTGATTTTCTTCAGAGTCTATTTGGACAGTCATGCGGTGGGGAGTGAGGAACTTGTTGGAGCGGGGTGAAGAGAGGAGTATTGGGATGTCGACTTTCCCAAAAGTCATCATTGATAACTGGTGTGGTGCATCCAATATCCACATCTTCATCTTTCAATTTCTTCAAAGACCACCGAGGAATTTCATAGTCTGATGAGGAAATTATTGGGGTTGAAGGGATAGCTTCCACTTCAATTTCTTCATCCATTTTCTCTGATGAAGCAGCAGATTGATGTTCTTCATCAGATCCGGTTGGCACCTCATATTCTTCTCCAAAAGGAACTACTTCCTTTGAAGGTATGGAGGAAATTGGAACAGCATCAATTGGGTTTTCAACAGAGCTGGCCATTTGCTTCATTTTCTTCGCAGCCGAAGAATCTGACGCAATGATGCTTTCCTTTTCTTCACAGCAGCTCTTTCCAAGCCTTGGTTTTCTTCACATCGTATGTATGGAAGAATTGGAGTTGGAGTTGGCGCAGGAGGAGCCGAGGAATTTGGTTCAGTTTCTTCAGAGCAACCGATGCAGTTCCCTGTTTTGAACAATTTCTTCAGCGCACCACTAGTGGGTGCCCCGGCAATTTCTTCGGCCGGAATGGGATCATCAGCCCCGAATCAGCATTTTCATCGCCAGTTGAACGTCATCAGTGCCGGCATTTTTCTTCAAGAGGGCTGAGCTGAGGCTACAAATGAGAAATTTCATGTTGCATTGGGACAAGAACATTTAGAGATTCTTCGCCGATTGACGAATCTGTCCTTGGCTCCTTGCCAATCAAAGCATTGAATGAATCAAGTTTTTGCCGAGGTTTTGAATTTCAGTCAATCTGGAGAAGCTCCTCGTGTGTCATCTTGACAACGCTTTTCTTCGTGAACTTCTCCTTCCTGTATTGAGCCCTTTTGATTTCCCTCGCCTTATCAAACTTCCATTTTTCTTCACTATGAAGTGAGTCAACATATGACTTTGACCAGGTGTCAAGTGAAGATCAGCAGAGGGGTATTGGGATCATTGTGCCGTAGATCAATAAAGTCGAGGACTATCTTCGGGTCCAATAGCAAAGGGCACAGATGTACCTTTGGCTCTAGCGGCCCTTGCTTGTCGGTCTCGATGATTTCGCGAAGTTCTTCATCGATGCCTCATCATCGATGGCACATGGAATGCAACCATTTTCTTCGCTTGCTAGGGCCGAGGACCTCGATTAACTGTTGCTTTGGTCTTCACTGAGTCGGACCTGTTGAGGAAGTTGGAGCAGCCGAGGAACTTGCAGAAATGCTCGAGGCAATTGAGAAACCAAAGGGTTCTTTGACAAGTCGCCAGATGCATGTGAACCGAGGGTTTTGACGGAGCAGCTTGAGGACTTTGATGGAACAACATGTGAGGAATTGGCTTGGATGGTGTCACGAGGAACTTGGCCGTGAGGGCGAGATGATGAAGCACTTGGCTTATGAGCAGGCTTCTTTTGCATTGATTTCCTCGGTTTGACCGAGACCTCGATGTGATAGCAGCAGAATCCTCATTGAATTTCTTCACCGCTTCCTTTGCTTGCTTAGCCAATTTTGCTTGGCGCTTAGCCCATTCATCAGAAAGTCCTCACCGCGTTTGACGCTAGTGGGATCAGCTATTTGGCGGTGCCAAAGGAGCTCTGGGCATGGAGGATTTAAAGCGAATTTCTTCATGTACTTAGGAGTTACATATCTGTATTCCTTCCATTCCCGTGCCCATCTCCGCTCAATCTTCCGAATACGCACCTTTATGCGTTGGTTTTTGGTTTCTCATCTCGTGTACAAGAATCAGCATATATTTCCTCGTGGATTTCAAATGCTGTCATGACCTCGTGTTTCTTTTCCTCCCTTCATGCGCTTTCTTACCGTCTGCCATTTTCTTCGATTGAGGAAATTGAACAATTGAGTTCTCTAAAGAAGTGTGTAGTTTTTCTTCGAGGAACGCTGCAAATGAGTTAAGTTGATGAGAACCTAGGGATTCAAAGAATGGACATTTGTACCTGTGAATGCAGTATAGGTGCGAGGAATTTGGAGAGGTCATATGCTCTCGTAAGGTTTTTCAAAAGAACAAGTTTTGAGGATTTTGACCAGATTGAGCCTTGAAGAATTTCAATAAGCGTTCTTTGTCTTAGGTTCCAGAGTTGTACAGATCGAAGATCCACACAATTGAGGAATCTTGAAGAAAATCATTGCTTAGAGAAATGAGTCAAGAGATTTAAGGTGTTCATATGAGTGAAGATTTGAAAACACCTTTGAAGAATTTGAAGAAAAATTGAGAATCAAAGCGAGTAATAAAAGTAACTTTTAATTTACCCAAGTGAAGAACACGCATTTAACCGAGATGAACAGTTTAGAAGTTCGTCTGCTCAGATCTTCCCGCCCTAACTTGGCAGAGGAAATCAGCTACGGCGACGGCGGAGTGAAGATATTCCACGGTCGGCGCGAGTACGCCGGGCGAAGAGGTCAAGGCAGTGAAGCTTTTCCTCACCGGGCGACGACGGAGAAGCGGGCGCTTAGGGTTTTGAGGAGCACGAGCGAGAGAGAGGTTGAGCGGAGTAAAAGAGTGAGGAAGGGAGAGAGGGTATTTATAGACACGGTAAAAACGGATCGTCCAAGATTTAGGACGAACATGCCCCTCGACCACTTCCCTTCTCACGACATGTGTCACCCACGCATTGTGTAGTGGAGATCGTGGTACGATCGTGGGTGAATATAATAATGCATCGTGGGATGCGGAACGGTTTGAGCGGTAAAAGTGAAGGTTTGAATAAGATTCGCTTTAAAGTTCCATTGCAATTTCTTCAGCTGTCAAGGACACAAAGTGAAGAATTTGAACAAGTTTCAAAGCGTAACGCACATGAAGAATTTGTGAATGGATTGGGTTGAGTATAGCAAATAGGGGGAAGGGTCCGATCACATTCACTTAGCAGAAAAAAGCGACTTGAAGAAATAGCCATAAGTGAATGCTGTAGAGGACATAAATCCATATATATATATATAGCCAATGAAGAAAGACGACGGAAATAGTGAAGAATTTGCAAAGTTGAAGAATTTGAAAACTGAAGAATTTCAAAATTTGAGGGAAAACTCAAATTGAAGATTTTCAACTTTGGTGGTGGCGTGACTCAATCAGATAAGAATGATGATTTCAGACACCGCTGCATAATTGTCGAGGGTTCCGAGAATCAAATTCTTCATTAATTTCTTCACACTTAGAGTGTTATTCTTCATTGATTGAAGAAAAACGCTTTCTTCATGTGTTGCACATCTAAGTCATCAAATTTGCATAAGTGTTAGGATGTGTGTCCTTTTCAAAGAACATTCAAGATTCTAAGATATTTAGCTCACACCGCAACTTGCTAAATCTCTTCTCATCCAAGGGCTTAGTGAAGATATCAGCTAGCTGTTCTTCAGTCTTCACGTGCTCGATGGAGATGTCGCCCTTCAACACATGATCACGAAGAAAATGATGACGAATTTGAATGTGCTTTGTTTTCGGAGTGCTGAATCGGGTTGTGAGCAATCTTGATGGCACTCTCATTGTCACAATGAGAGGCACATTCTTCACGTTGATGCCGTAGTCCTTGAGGGTTTGCTTCATCCATAGTAATTGAGCACAACACGAGCCAAAGCAATGTATTCAGCTTCCGCAAGTGATGGATACGCAGTTCTGCTTTCTTCGAGGACCAACGGACCAAAGATCGTCCGAGGAAATGACAAGTACCAGATGTTGACTTGCGGTCCACACGATCACCAGCATAGTCGAGTCAGAATATCCAATGAGATCAAAAGTAGAACCCTTGGGGTACCATAATCCTAGTGTTGGTGTGTGAGCTAGATATCAAGAATATGCTTCATGACCTTATGGTGTGATTCCTTCGGTGTAGCTTGAAATCAGGCACACATGCAAACACTAAGCATTATATCTGGCCTAGATGCACATAAGTACAATAAAGAACCAATCATGGAGCAGTATACCTTGTGATTGAAGTCAATACCATTTTCATCAGTGCATAGATGGCCATTTGTGGGCATAGGAATTTTGACACCTTTGCAATCTTGCATGCCGAATTTCTTCAGGACATCTTTGAGGTATTTCTCCTGAGATATGAATATGCCATTGTGTTGTTGATTTAATTTGAAGACCTAAGAAGAATTTCAACTCTCCCATCATAGACATTTGATATTCTTCACTCATCATATAGGCAAATTCATCACTATAACGTTGGTCAGTACAGCCAAAGATAATATCATCAACATATATTTGGCACACAAAAAGTTCACCATCATAAGATTTAGTAAAGAGAGTAGGGCCGAGTGAACCGAGTGAAGCCATTCTTCACGAAGAATTCCTTCAATGTATCATACCACGCCCGAGGGGCTTGCTTGAGGCCATAGAGAGCCTTATTTAGTCTCAAGACTTTGTCAGATTCTTTGGATCTTCAAAACACGGTGGTTGAGCAACATATACTTCTTCCTCAAGCTTACCATTGAGGAATGCACTTTTCACATCCATTTGATATAAAGTGATATTGTGATGGTTAGCATAGGCGTAGTAATATGCGAATAGACTCAAGTCTAGCGACAGTGCAAAAGTTTCATCAAGTCGATTCCTTCAACTGCGTGTAGCCTTTGAGCTACTAGTCGTGCCTTATTCCTCACCACAAGACCATTTTCATCTTGCTTGTTGCGATAGATCCACTTTGTGCCAATGATATTATGCTTGCGAGGATCTGGACGTTTGACCAGTTCCCAGACATTGTTGAGCTCGAATCGATGTAATTCTTCTTGCATGGCCCGAATCCACTCCGGCTCGTAAATGCTTCATCTACCTTAGTGGGTTACTGTGATAGAGACAAAAGCATAGTGCCCACAAAAGTTAGATAAATGTGAAGCTTTTTGAGCGTGTGAGAGGACTGGCGCTTCAATGTCATCGATGATCTTGTCAACTTGTACTTCTTTTGCAACGCGAGGATGAGCTGATTGTCGCCGAGGAATTTGATTATTTTCCTCAGCACCATTTTCTTCAAGATTATCTTCAGTGCATCAGCTCGACGTTCTTCACGTCTGAGAATGAATTCTTCAAGAGTTTCTTTAGTAGGAATGACATCCTCAGTTGCCTTGAATCTGATAGAATCCTCAGGTGCTGGTTCATCTAACACAGAAGGTAGGTGCTCTCTTTGCGAGCCATTAGTTTCATCGAACCGCACATCTACAGTGTCAACAATCTTGTGTAGAGTGATGTTGAAGACTCTGTAGGTGTGCGAGTCCTTTCCGTAACCAAGCATAAAACCTTCATGTGCTTTCGGTACAAATTTAGAGTTGTGGTGAGGATCTCTAATCCAGCATTTAGCAATCAAGACTTTGAAATAACTTACATTGGGTTTCTTGTCCGTGAGGAGTTCATAGGCAGTCTTTTGAAGAATTTGTGAAGATATACTGTCGATGATGTGGCACGCAGTGTCAATTTCTTCAATCCAGAAACGACTAGTAGTTTTGTTTTCATCAAGCATAGTTCGATCCATCTAATCAAGAGTTCTGTTATTTCTCTCCACGACTCCATTTTTCTGCGGAGTGTAGGGAGAAGATAACTCATGAGTAATACAAATTTCATCAAGATAGTCATCAAGACCGAATTCTTGAACTCGGTTCCATTGTCACTCTGATGTGCTTGATCTTCACACCAAAGTTGGTTGAAGCCCTCGAGGAAAATCGTTTGAAGATTTCACGCACTTGATTTTTGTAAGTAACAATGTGTACCCAAGTGTAACGAGAGTAATCATCAACAATAACAAAGCCATATAGTGATGCTTCATTAACGATAGCTGAATAATGATTGGGACCAAAGAGGTCCATGTGAAGCAATTCAAGGCGAGTAGTGGTCATGATAGTCTTCACTGGATGCTTGGCCTTGGTCATTTTTCGACTTCACAGTTCGCATAAGTGATCCTTGAGGAATTTGACATTCTCAATGCCAATGACATGCTTCTTCTTCGCAAGCGTGTGCAAATTCCTCATGCTGCATGACCAAGTCGTCGATGCCATAGCCAGCCTTCGAAGCTTTTGCAAGTAGACACACGGCTGGTTGTGGTCCTGTGGAAAAATCAACAATATACAAGTCTCCTCTCCTAAAGCCTTCAAGACTTTGGAATTGTCGACTTCCATAATCACAACACACCGATACTTGCCAAAGATAACAACCATATCAAGATCACAAAGCATTGAGACTGACATGAGGTTATATCCTAAAGACTCAACAAGCATGACTTTGTCCATGTGCATGTCCTAGAGATAGCAACCTTACCAAGTCCCAATACCGACTTTTGCCTTTGTCAAGAAAGATGATATGCTTCAGATGTGACGGTGATAAGGTAGCATCCATCAATAGATTCTTGTCACGGTCATGTGATTTGTACATCCACTATCGAGAACCCACTCGGTGGCTTTGGGTTGATCATCCTGCAGATGAATTAGTACAACTTACGATCTCATATACTTCATCGGTGAAGAATATGATATCAAGTTCATCGATGAAATTCATCGGTTAGTATACAGATAAGCGATATGAGGACGTGTGAAATGAAAGTTCATTTCATCATGATTAGCTCAAGGCCCTTTCAGTGCAATTTGTCGTGCCCCAAGAAATTCTTCAGACGTTAAGGCACGTCTGGAGACCTGAACCTGCAGAAGAGATTAGTTCTTTTTCTTTACCACCCACATCTGAAGGGGTGGCAAAGAGTTCATCATTCTCATGAAAGCACCATATGAGAATGGTGGCATAGAGGCCAAAACCATTTCGTTTCACATAAGAGGGGTTAGGGTAAGTATATGAATAAGCGTAGAAATTCTTCGAGGACTTATGAACATATTGGTTTGAAGAATAATGCACATATTCATAGCCCTTAGCTCTACCCTCAAAGCAGAGTTATTAGCACGATGATAATCATATGAGGTCTTTGATCCTTTTGAGGAATTTGATCCATGTGAGGAATTTGGTCCGTATGAGGACTTGGATCCATATGAAGAATTTGATCTGGGGTTCCTTTTCTTCACGTGTGGTGTCATGAGGACATTCACTGAAGACTTTCAAGGCACTTCTTGGGAACCCAGATTTTCTTCATAGGGGAACCGTTCCTCGCAGCTTAGTGCCAATATATCTAGCAAATACTTCACCATTCTGATTTTTGAACAGTTTATAGTTTGAGTCGAATGACTCATCAATGTAATGAGGAAATTCATATGTAAAACCAGATAAGGTAGATGGATCAACTGGAGGTCCCTTTGCAAAGCAACCCATGAGGTTTTGGGGTACCGCCTGTGCTTCCAAAGATGTTCCATCGGCATTTAATTTCCTCTCAAATGCGATACCCTCTTTCCTAGGGTTTCATTGAGGATCTGCTTTTAAGCACATCGAAAGAGTCTCGATGCCCTTTGAGGCTTTTGTACATGCATCATGTACAATTCCTTCAATCTGCATCGTCGGTGATACTAGCAATGTCCTCGGATGAGGAATTAGTGATAGCAGAGGCAGGTGAAGAATTTGTAACAGTTGAAGCATTTGAACATTCAGTGAAGAATTAGCGATTCACGCTCAATGCACTTTAAGCATGGAGGAACAAATTCTTCTTGAGAAGCGCTGATTTGTTGAGCAAGTAATGAATCGCGCTCCTTCAAGATCTTCATAACTCGCTCTTAGCTTCTCAAGATCTTGCTTTCTTTGAAGAAATTCATAAGAAAGTTTCTCATGATCGATAAGAGAGTGTTATGATGACCTTGAAGGTTATCAAGCTTAGACCAAGTCTCTGAAGATTTTCGATCGGGGCTTGAGTGCGATCCATTTCTTCACCTAACATATCATCACTCTTATCTAGCATGTTTTGAACCTTTTCAAAAGCCCTTTGTTGTTTTATAGCAATCTTAGCAAGTTTAGAGTAGCTGGGCTTGAGATCCTCATCGATTCATTTTCACCGGATTCAGAGGAGGTGAAATTGAGTACCTTGGCACCTTTTGCCATGAAGCAATAGGTGGGAGCGTAGTCATCGTTTTCCTCATCAGGTTTGTCGGTGGAGTCGGTTTCTTGATGTTGAAGATGGACTTGCTAACATAAGCAGAGTAAGAGCCGGACTAGCCACACCAGATTCGGATTCTTCGGACTCCTCCTCTTCCTCATTTTCCTCGATTCAGCTTCAGAGTCCATTTCCTTGCCAATGAATGCCCGAGCCCTTTTGGAGCTGCTCTTCTTGTGAGAAGAAGGTTTTGAGGATTTTGATGATGAAGATTTTGATGATTTCTTCTTCTTCTTCACGCCATCGTAACTGTAATCCTTGTGTTTCTTCTTTCTTAATTCCTTTTCCCAATCGAGGACAATCTTGGATATAGTGACCGTGTTTCTTGCATTTGTGGCAAAGTCTTCGCTTATAGTCACTAGATGAGGAATCACCGCTTCTTGAGGATTTTCCAAAGCGACCACGCCTTGAGAATTTCTGGAATTTCTTCACGAGCGGTGCTAGCTCTGGCCAAATTCTTCAGGATCTCCAAGGCTACTAGAGTCTTCACTCTCGATTCAGATTCAGCCTTGGCCTTGTGGCACGTGTTTTTCCATAGCCGTAACCATAGAGATCTCTCTTTCACAAGTCGGAACTCGTGAGTATTTAGCCTTTCGAGGATATCAGCAGAATCAAGAGACTTGTAGTCAGCTCGTTCTTGTATCATCAGAGCCAAAGTGTCAAATGAGGAATCAAGCGATCTTAGCAATTTCTTCACCACCTCATGGTCGGTGATGTCAAGGCACCCAAAGTGCTTGAAGCTCATTTGAGATGTCGGTGAGGCGATCGAAGGTTTGTTGAACATTTTCGTGATCGAGTCTTTTGAAGCGGTTGAAGAGATTCCAAGAACATCAACTCGAGAGTCACGCTGAGTTGAAACACCTTCATTTACTTTGGACAGCCTGTCCCGGATGAGTTTGGCGATTCCAAAGCACTCACTCTTCCATATTGACCTTTGCTCGATGGCCACATATGATATTCTTCGCTTGAGAATCGAGTTGCTTGAATCTCTTCACATCAGCATCATTCAGAGAGGGTGTGGTGAGGAAACAGCTTTTGTCACAACATACCGTAGATCGTTGTCAATTGCTTCAAGATGCATTCGCATTTTGTTCTTCCAAAGAGGGGTAGTCCGTCCCATCAAGGTAGGACACCCTGCCGAGACCTTGATCATACCCGATCGACATAACTAAAACTCTAGGTGGTTAAACTAAATCACACGTAACAAGGGAGTACCTTGCTCGATACCAATTGAAAGTGCGTTATATCGACTAGAGGGGGGTGAATAGGCGATTTTTATGAATTCTTCATCGAGGAATTTCTTGGTGAGGAAATTCCTTAGCGAAGAAATACTTGCAAATGAATAAGTACTCGTAAGTAAGCATAACAGATTACAAGCATAGTCATCATGATGAAATGAAGACAATCACAGAGTACGTAAAGCGTAATCACAGGATAACACAAGATGAAGACAAACAGATCAAGAAATTGAACTGAGGAAATTGAGAAAGTCTTCAACAAAGTCTTCAAACACAGATATGACAAACACTCAACACAGCTTATGAGGAAAAGAAAGGGTTGAGGAAATAGAACCAGTTAGGTTGGTGAAGACAATGATTTGGTAGACCAGCCCAACTTCCCTGGGCTTGTTATGCGTCTGGTTGGAGCGGGCCGAGTATTTAAACTCGAGGACACACAGTCCCGGACACCTACCATCGAAAGCACGCAGCTCAGACACCAAGTCCTCACCAGATTGTCCTTGAACTAAGGTCACGCAGACCTCGTCCAATCACTCGTGGTAAGTCTTGAGCGACTTCCAAACCTTCACATACTTGGTCACCCGGCAATCCACAATTCCTCTTGGATGCTCTAGACCTTGACGCCTAACCGTCTGGAAGAAGCACAGTCTTCAAAGGTAAAAGCGTCGGATCCACGCAGGATCAATTTCTTCATGATGCTCAATCACTTTGGGTTTGTTGGGGTTTGGTTTTGGGTTTTTCCTCACTTTTGGGTTTTTCCTCACTTGATGATTTTCGCTCAAAGTCCTCGGAGGATGGGTTGCTCTCAAATGACAAGTGTCAAGTTCTCTCGAGCAGCCAACCAACTAGTGGTTGTAGGGTGCGGCTATTTATAGCCTAGGGAGCAGCCCGACATGATAAGACATAAATGCCCTTCAATGATATGACCGTTAGGTGGATAAGATATTTTAGGACAGGTGCCAAGAAGACAAAGAACGGTCGGAAATTTGACTCTCAAATTCCTCGGGGCTATCATGTTCCTCACAGTGTAGGCAATTACATTTGGCGAATTCCTAACTCCTCGGTCGAGAACAAATTCTCATTGATCGGAAGAGCTTCGTCTCATCCTTTGAAGAAATTGACTGAACTGTATGAGATTTCCAAAAGCTTCACTCGAAGGGTTTGGTAGGTGTAGGATTTTGAGTTGAGCATCAAATGGAAATTTTCCTTAGTATTTCCTCGACCCCTTTAACAAAGACGGTGTTTCCTATGACTCAAGAAAGAGAAAATGAAACTACGAAAACAAAAAGTCTTCACGCTTCATGTTCCTCAAGCGAATACCAAGTCTTCGAGGATCACACCAATTTCTTCACTTTCAAAGTCTTCGTAAAGTCTTGAGAATATCAAAGTCTTCATTGAAGAACTTCATTTTTAGGGTCGACTTTCATCTGTAAATATCAAAACTCCTCATAGACTTATAGACCTGTGTACACTCAAAAACGCATTAGTTACTTAACCTATAAGTCTTCAATACACCAAAATCACTAAGGGGCACTAGATGCACTTACAAAGATTCAGTCGAAGGTGGTGTTGGTCTCTTTTTCTTGGGTTCCCTCTCCTCAAAGGTGTCCCTAAGATCTCCCACTTGCTGCTCAGAGATGACCAACGCCGCCTGCTTTGCTTCCTGTCCGCTATGCTTCTCTCCCTGTTCAGTGATGGCCAAAGGGGTCGAGGCTACCTTACGGTAGACTTGATTGTTCTGAGGGCCGCCCTTACGTTTGAACGGTGCATTAGCTTTGGCAGGAGAGGTGACCTCTGCATCCTTCTTCTGCTTGGAGTTCGAGGTACGAGATTCTCTTGTGCTTTGTTGTGGTTCTGCTTTCTCCTTATACAAATACTCCCCAGAATTGGTCTTCTTCTTGTCCTCCGGTGCCCGTAGGCTGGATTTGAAAGGCAAATCCCCCTTCTCATCTCTTTTCCCCAGTGTAGGGCAAAATAGATCCGAGTGTCCCAGGCGGCCGCAAGAGAAACAGAAGTGCGGTATGCACTCATACTCAATATCATAGCAGTCAGTCTTGTTCCTCTTGGCCGATTCGATTAAGATCCATCTGCGAAGGGGTTTAGTTACATCAATGGTGACCCGTGCTCTCAGGTAGCCCCCAACAGGATCAATCTGAACGATCGAGGCTTGTTTGTCTAGCTGGCGTGCTATGGCCAAGCCCCTCGTCTCATTCTTCAGATTATAGGGTAGGTTAGAAACCCGTACCCAAACTGGCAGATCGAACTTCAGCTCCGATGGCTGCATGTGCTCTTGGAATTCCTCTAGAATTACCGCGTGTTTGCTAATGTGCCAGGGAGATCCCTCCCACACACAATCACGATCCCTCTTGGATTCAAACTCAGCGGCGAACATGTTCTCTCCCAATGGGCGGATTACCAGGCCCCTAGGGTTACCCCAAGCTGAACGTAGAGCGTTGGTTATCGTCTGGATATGGAAGAGATTGCGGTAGAGAACTTTGCCCGCCAGAAGCCACTTTGGTGCCGCGCCGTTGTCAGTATCGTCGATCACCAGAGGCGTTGCCTCCTCCTCGGAGATGTCAAGCTTGCCGAGCGCCTCCTCCATCTGCGCTCTAGCCGAGCGCGGTGAGACCGCGCCGGATGTTGCCATCGCCGCCGGGATCAAGGAAGCGGCCCGCCGAAGAAGATCCGCGGCCGCCGTCAGGTTCGCCTAACCCTAGTCGCCACAAGGGGGATTAGGGTTTCGGGAAAAACACCGTCGAAGAGAGTTTGTTTAAACATGGTCCCAATAGGAGACGGCGTGGACATGACAGGGCCAGTAGACGGTGCGACTGATGACGGCGGAGCAGTAAGAGCCGACATGTTTGTCTGGGTGGGGACGAGGACCTGGTGGACGGCGCTCCATTGACCGCTCTTGGACGAGAACGTCTGGTGGAACTGTATGTTCTTGTCCGTGACGAGCAGCTCGAAGGAGCGGCCGGCGTCACGACGTGGAGGTATGCATCCGGCAAACTGGCGGGTGGGAGTGAGGTGACATGACCGGTGAATGCGTCGCACACCCGCAGCTTGACATCAAGGCCTTGGGAGCGCCGGCAAAGGACGAGCAGGCTGCCCCGCGAGGCCACGGCCGTGAGGAAGCTAAGTTCGTCGAGGCGAGCAGTGAGCTTTGTTGGCCTGGGGTGTGGATGACGCGGTGGGTCGTGACATCGCCGCGTTCCTGGTAGGAGACGCCGAGGAGGAGGGCGGGATCAAAGCCGCCGTGGTCGTGGGCCATGATGCTGCGGCGAAGGATCCTGCCGGTTGCGGCACAGCGGACGATGGTTGTGACGTCGGCGCGAGCAATGATTTCGAGAAGGAGATCCACCGGGAGGGGCTCCCACGACGGCACCGCCGCTGTCCGGCTGCACCAACGATTCCACATTGTGGGGATGTTCTCCTCTTGTCTTGATCCACCGGGAGCGATGATGTCGAGAAGGAGATTTACCGCGAGCCCGAGGTAACTGGGCGTGCGGTCCAGGGACTCTCGCATCTTGTAGGAGCAGTAGCTAGGAGTCTGCCGTAAATAAAAAAGCAATGGGAGGCACGGTTTTGGAGAGCTGCTACAACCGAACGGTGAATTCCAATCCAAGGTGAAAACCAACTACTAGAATCGGGAGTAGTACACGGATTATTTGACAGTTCAACTCTTCAAATACTACCATTGTTAGTAGTACATGGGTATTGGAGCAACGAGCATGCAAACAATGGCCTTGGTCATTTCAACAAACACCTTGCTTGCGCTTCGGGCTCGCCGGCGACCCTCGCATTACTTCTCTTCCTCTTCCTCCTCCTCCTCCTCCTCCTCCTCATCGTCATTGTCCACGATGGATCCGGCGCCCATGTCCAGCGTGAACCCGTCCCACCCCTCCCCATCGGAGGCGTCCTCCTCGCCGTCCGCCGGCTCCAGGTCCTCCAGGTGCTCGACGTCTCCGTAGGCGTCGGCCTCGCCGTCGGAGGTGGAGTACCCGTCAGGCCTCGTGGGCGGCATCCGCCGCGCCATGCGCGCGTAGCCCCGGCCGTCGACGGCGCGGGGGCGGGCCTCCGGCTCCGGGCGGCGTCGGGCCAGTGTCGCCGCGGCCGCCACTGGCCGGCGGGGGATCCAGGCCGAGCGCCCGCGTAGCAAGGAGGCCGCGCGGCGGAGCATGCCGTGGCGCGTCCGTGCTCTGCTGTGCCAAAGCGTGGGAACCGGATAAGTGGCTCTGTGCCTGAGCGGCGATCCCTAGAGGGTAAAACGACAGGGGCGGAAGGAGAGCGTACCGCGATGTTACCGAGATCGCGGGGCGAAACGGCGGCGAGCGAAGCGGCAGGGCCGGTCCGTCGACGAACTCGCGGGATTCTGCAACAATGAAACGGCGGCGATGCGGAGGAGGGGGTGGGGAAGGAGAATATGCGGCGGAATGAGTTATTTCTCCTTCTCGTCGTGGGGACTCCTATTTTTTTTAAGGGACGCCAGACGTTTCTGCAACGCACGCGCGTGAAGGCCCACGAGGCCCGTACGAAAGCCGAGCGTGTGGGAGCGTTGTGGATTGACCTCTGCAGAATAGCCGGGCCCATTAAAAGTAGGACTTGTTTTTTCAATTTCTATTGACTAAACTCTTATTCCTCAAAAAAAATCCTCTTGGGTAGTAAAGGGGGCGAGCTTTCACCCAGTTTTCTTCTGATGAAAAAGAGCAATTTCTAAGGTATTTTTTCCATCCAAATTACTTTCTAGATTGGTGGGAAATCCAAAAAGTTTCTGTTACTTTCACTCAAAATGTCAGTGGGCGTACTTGATTAGACAAGAGTTTTCACCATTGAAAGTGTTATATGGCTGACGTCGGTTTTTAACAATCTCCAGCGAACGTACTAGCTGCTGTTGGATGACGGCATGGATCTTGGCGCAGGGGAGAGGAGACACGTGTGGGAGCGTTGTGGTGAAGTTAGCTATGAAAATGTTATAAATTTATTAAAATTGTCTGAGCAAACATTTTGAAGAATTTAAATAAAAAATTTAGGATAGGGGATCTACTAGTTGACATCATTTCACTAATTTCTTAGGAAAATGGGATAGAGAGAAGATTTTGGACTTTTAGCATAAGGAGTCCGCTAGAAAGGCTCTTATAAAGTTGGACTTGGACAAAATCTCTTGTCCAACGAAAAGTGACTGATGAAATGAATAATGCTCTTCTCGCCCCCTATACGGCTCAGGAGGTTCGGAAAGCCCTATTTGATAGGTGATTTAAAAGCGTCGGGCCCTGATGGCCTCAATTCTATTTTTTACAAAAGATTTTGGTCCATGTTGGGAGATGAACTGATGAAGAGGTTCTTCAGGCGGTAAATACTTCTTGTATACCGGCTGGATGGATTGATACTGCAATTGTAATGATCCCAAAGATTACTTCTCCAGAAAAGCTAACTCAATTTAGACCAATCAGTCTGTGCAATGGGGTGTATAAGGTTATTTCAAAAATGATGGCTGCTCGTCTAAAGATAATCCTATTAGATATTATCAGCCCAACTCAGAGTGCTTTTGTACCCAGAAAAATGATTACACACAATATCTTAGTGGCATACGAGTGTTTCCATACAATAAAGAATAAAGGGCGGGATTGAGGCGGGGAGATCCCATCTCTACCTACTTATTCTTGTTATATACAGAGGGCCTGACTGCCCTTTTAGCTAATGCAGAGGAGAATGGAAGCATTTTTGGTATAAAGGTTAGCAGAGATGCCCCATCAATTTCTAATCTCCTCTTTGTTGTTGACTCTTGATCCTTATGCGAGCCAATTCCATGAGTGTGGAGGTTTTGAGATCAGTTTTGTATTCTTATTGTGCCGCCTCAGGGCAAATGGTGAGTGTTGAAAAATCTAATATATTCTTTAGTCTCAATACAAAAGTAGAAGACAAGGTACAAATATGTACAATTCTAAATATTATGACTGAAACTCTCAATGAAAAATACTTGCTTGCCTGCCAATGTAGGTATGGACAAAAGCAATTGTTTCCAATTCCTAATTGATCAAATTATTATAAAATTTAGTGGATGGAAGAAAAAAAAATTACATGATGGAGGGAAGGAAATTTTGCTCAAATCTGTTGTACAAGCCATCCCCACCTATGCCATGTTCGTCTTTAAAATGCCTAAAAAATTGCAAAGGAATTATTCACGCGATGTCCAATTTTGGTGGGGTGAGAAGGACAATCAGAAGAGGATGGATTGGATGGCATGGTGGAAGATGTGTGTTCCAAAAGATGAAGAAGGTATGGGCTTCCGAGATGTACAATGTTTCAATCTGGCATTGTTAGCTAAACAAGCGTGCCATCTTCTTGATAATCCAGATTCTTTATGTGCCACTATCTTGAGGAAAGGAATTATTCACGCGATGTCCAATTTTGGTGGGGTGAGAAGGACAATCAGAAGAGGATGGATTGGATTGCATGGTGGAAGATGTGTGTTCCAAAAGATGAAGAAGGTATGGGCTTCCGAGATGTACATTGTTTCAATCTGGCATTGTTAGCTAAACAAGCGTGCCATCTTCTTGATAATCCAGATTCTTTATGTGCCACTATCTTGAGAGCTAAGTATTTTGCTAAGGGCGATTTGATGAATGCCAGTTTAAGGAAGGGATCCTCTTTTACTTGGCAAATCATTATGGCGGGAGTCAACTCCTTGAGAAATGGTTATATCTGGCGAGTTGAAAATGGATTAAATATTGATATTCGGAGAGATGCATGGATCCCTAATTGTGCGAATAGAAAAATTATTACTCCTAGAAGAGGGCACCTTTTGGCAAAGGTTGTTTGGCTTATGAATCAATATTGTTATCTGATGGTATATAAGCCAGAAGCCGAAGCAAAATCACATATTTAGAAGCTTTTTTGGGTTTTAGTAAAAGTGGAAAAGCTGCAAAAGCTGAAGTAAAAGCCCAAACAAACATGGTCTATGTTGAATGATTCTTACCCGTGGCTTAGTAGAAATAGAAAAGGCAAAACCTTCTTAATGCTTTTCCCGTACCAAAGTCTTGTGGCTACATTTTCATAGGATCTGTACACAAGGGCGGCTCCAGCGCGGGGTCGTGTAGGATCGGCCGCCCCGGGTAAATTTTCGAAACCTAGGGTACCCCCCTACTCATTTTAGGCTTTTAGCCGGCGGCCACCATGGGAGGCGAGAAGGTTCACTAGAAGGTCTCAGGTCTGGTCGAGCATGACGAGGGAAGAGGAAAATGATTCTCCAGATGCCAGGTTTTTTTTGAGAGAGCCAGATGCCAGGTAAGATAACTGCTCGCTAGGAGATCTATTAATCTATAGATGGGCCAATCAAGTAAGCCCACTAAAAATTAGATGAGCTCATTAGTACGCAGCCTGATTTTCACGTTCACAAGTCCTTTTCTAATTTCTATCGATCGTGGAAATGGTCGTCCTAAACTCACGCCTAGCGATCACGCCCTGAAGACGCGGCGCCTCCTCCAGTGCCGTCTTGCAGTCGCCGGCATTGCCGAGGTCTGTCCAGCCGATGGTGCTAGATGGAGAAGGAGAAGTGAGTCGGCCTGTTCTGGATGCCGTCCACACGGGAAGCGGAGTCGCCGTCGTCGCCGCCGCCGCCACGGTCCCCGCTCAAAAAACAAGCGAGCAACCAACAGAGGCAACGACGACCAAGTTATTCCGCTCTCCCCTAGTCTTCTCTTCTGTTCTATAATGTTTAATTTGTTGTCATGTTGTCCCGATTCTTGGAAGTTGAATATTGAAACTTAATTAAAAATGTGATGTTACAGAGACTTAAGAAGATGAAGCAGATATAATCTTTTTTCAAGGTTATCCCAGTTAATCAGTCCGGACCCCAAGTTTGTGAATCTGAAGTAAATGTAACCATTTCAGAAGCTACTGTTCCTGAAGTATTAAGCCAAGAGACTGATACAAATAATTTGCAAGATGATATTTCTCAAATCATCAGATGACTTGTCATGAAATTCAGAAGCAATTGGTGCAAGCTTGTGCAGAAAAAACTATTGAAGTCATGATGAATGAGCTTGGGGGTGGTCAATTCTCACTTCTTGTTGATGAATCCCGTGATGCGTCAATCAAGGAGCAAATGGCTGTGATTTTGAGGTTCTTGAATAAGCAAGGGGAGACTTTAGAAAAGCTGCTTTGTGTTGAGCATGTTGTTGACACCACATCTGCTTCTCTCAAACTATCTTTGGATAAAGTGTTTGCTACCCATAATTTGAGCATGTCTAGGCTGAGAGGGCAAGGATATGATGGAGCCTCAAATATGCGTGGGCAACTTAATGGCTTAAAGAAACTTGTGCTAGATGATAATCCTCGTGCATTTTATGTGCATTGTTTTCCCCATCAACTTCAACTAGTGGTTGTGGCTGTTGTGAAAGGAGTTCTTGCTGTTAGTAATTTCTTTGGCTATACAAATATCATTGTGACCACGGTATGTGCATCTTGTAGAAGAAAAGATGCACTGCTACAGAAACATCATGACAAGATTGTACTCCAATTGGAGAATGGGGAGATTATGAAAGGAAGGGGCAAACATCAAGAGACAACTATAGCACGACGTGGTGATACACGTTGGGGATCACACCAGAGAACTCTAGTTAGTATCTATCAAATGTGGGACTCGGTGATCCAAGTGCTACATGCTATTTGTTTAGATGGAGAAAATGACGACGACAAAGGCAAAGCTTCAGGTTTGATGAAACAAATGGAAGTCTTTGAATTCATACTCATATTGCATTTGATGATTAAAGTGCTTGGTCTGACTAATGATTTGTCACAAGCATTGCAACAAAAGGACCAAAACATAGTTAGTGCAATGAACATGATTGTCTCTGTGAAAAGGTTATTGCAGCATTTGAGGGATGAAGGATGGGAGCCACTTTTGGAGGTCAGAATCGCATTTTGTGTTCAAAGAGATATACCGGTGCCAAACATGAATGATAATATTTCGGCAAGGGGTTATCCAAGGAGTTCACAAGTCAGTTACTTGCTTCCATCGCTAGAAGGTAGAAATATTCAATGAGGTGATTGATAGAAACATAGCCGAGATGAACAATCGATTTAGTGAAACAAAAACCCGATTATTGATTTGCATTTCATGTCTAGATCCTAGAGACTCATTCAGTAGCTTTGACCATGACAAGATAATTGAGCTTGCAAGAATTTACTCAGCAGACTTTGATCCAGAAGAATGGCAATGTTTGAGTGGACAGCTTGACATATACATTGATGTGATGAAAAGATCACCTGTTTTTTGTGGTTGTGATAGTCTGTCAAGTTAGTTCAAACTAAGGAGTATTTGCGTTCCCCATTGGTTTACCGAATCATCAAACTCACATTGGTATTGCTGGTAGCGACAACGTCAGTTGAAAGGGATTTCTCAACCATGAATATAATAAAAACAGATTTGAGAAACAAGATAGGAGATGAATGATTGAATGATATGATGGTTTGCTATGTTGAGCGAGATATATTTGCTGGGATTGAAGACAAGAATATTATCAAACATTTTCATGGCCTAAGGGATCGTAGAGGCCATCTTGCAAATCTTCCACGTATAACTACAACTTAATGGTAAACATTCGCCTTATCTTTTGTTTAAACAAATGGCATACCATGTTGTGATTTAGATTAATCTGATTGTTTTTACATGTTTCAGGTACCTAATGGACTAGAAGAATAAATATTTGGGGTAATGCATGGAAGATTTAGCTAGCGGAAGTCCAAGTTAGACTTTATGTGTTTTTTTGTGTTACAATTTTTGCCTACTTCTTGAGAATAAAATTACTTAGATGAATTTATTGTGTTGATAGTCTTGCCTCCATGCATACTCTTGGCCAACTATTTTTCTTGATTATATTGTGGCTTAGATATTTTTCTTTAAAAGACCGCCCCCGGTAACTTCAAATCCTGGATCCGCCACTGTATGTACACTTTGTGCAACTCTACTACTTTGAATGAATCGAAAAAATTAACATAAAAGTTCCAATTGATAACGTAGTAGTGAAAGATCGAAAGTATGTCTAGAGGGGGGTGATTAGACTACTTGACCAAATAAAAATCTAGCCTTTTCCCAATTTTAGTTCTTGGCAGATTTTAGCAACTTAGCACAAGTCAAGCAATCAACCTACACATGCAATTCTAAGAGTATAGCAGCGGAATGTAAAACAATTGCATATGAAGGTAAAGGGAGGAGTTTGAGGGAGCAAACGCAATGTTGACACGGAGATTTTTTATCCGTGGTTCCGATAGGTGGTGCTATCGTACATCCACGTTGATGGAGACTTCAACCCACGAAGGGTAACGGTTGCGCGAGTCCATGGAGGGCTCCACCCACGAAAGGTCCATGAAGAAGCAACCTTGTCTATCCCACCATGGCCGTCGCCCACGAAGGAATTGCCACACTAGGGTAGATCTTCACGAAGTAGGCGATCTCCTTGCCCTTAAAAACTCCTTGGTTCAACTCCACAATCTTGACGGAGGCTCCCAAGTGACACCTAGCCAATCTAGGAGACACCACTCTCCAAGAAGTAACAAATGGTGTGTTGATGATGAACTCCTTGCTCTTGTGCTTCAAATGATAGTCTCCCCAACACTCAACTCTCTCTCATAGGATTGGATTTGGTGGAAAGAAGATTTGAGTAGAAAGCAACTTGGAAAGGCTAGAGATCAAGATTTATGTGGTTGGAATGGAATATCTTGACCTCAACACAAGTGTAGGTGGTTCTCTCTCAGAAAATATGTGTTGGAAGTGTAGGCATGTTCTGATGGCTCTCTCTACGAATGAAGAGTGGGTGGAGGGGTATATATAGCCTCCACACAAAATCTAACCGACACACAAATCACCAAACTCGGCGGGACGGATTCAAAGAACTCGGTCAGACCGATTTGGTTCATAATGTGACCGTTAGGCATTTCGGTGGAACCGACATGTCAACTCGGTGGGACCAATATCATTAGGGTTAGGGCATAACGTAATCTCGGTGAGACCGATTGCACAAACTCAGTGGGACCGATTTTGGTAATAGACTAACAGAGTTGGTCAGGCAAACTCGGTGGGACCGATTCGCTCATCTCGGTTGGACCGAAATGCTACGAAAAGGAAACAGAGTGTTTGCATTGCAATCTCGGTGGGACCGATCGCTCATCTCGGTTTGACCGAAACTTTACGAAGGGAAACAGAGAGATTACAATCCCATCTCGGTGAGACCGAGATCCCTATCGGTGAGACCGAATAGACTAGGGTTTCTGGCAGTGGCTATGTCAACTGAACTCGGTGGCTCCGGATATGAAATTTCGGTGGGGCCGAGTTGGACTTTTTGGTTTGGGACATATGTGGATGTGATAAAGTAGTGGAGGGTTTTGGAGCATATCACTAAGCATTTTGAGCAAGAACCTCATTAAGCAACACCTCATCCCTTCTTAATAGTATTGGCTTTTCCTGTAGACTCAATATGATCTTGGATCACTAAAAGAGAAAATGTAGAGTCTTGTGCTTTGAGCTTGAGCCAATCTTTTGTCCTTAGCATTTTGAAGGGTCCACTTTCTAATCCATGCCATGCCAACCATTGAGCTTTCCTGAAATATTCATCTTGGAATAGCATTAGCTCAATGAGCTATATGTTGTTAGGAATTACCAAAACCACCCAGGGATAGTTGCACTTTCAATCTCCCCCTTTTTGGTAATTGATGACAACATATAGATCAATGCTTTGACAAATGATAAATAATATTGAAAAACATCGTCGCTTTGAGAAGTATGTGATAAGCAAGAGCTCCCCCTAAATTTGTGCATTATTTGAATTTGCTTTTGAATGCAAATGCACAATCGATTAGGATCATGGGTTACTCTTCCATGTCACATACATCTTGGTGGAGCGCTCAAAATGATAGAAATTAAAGCATGCACTCATCACCAAGCAAAGTGAATGATCATAAGAGGATATGAAAGATAGTATCATACAACAAGCATTAAGGGTAGCCATGGAGAGCTTGTTGCATTAAGGGTAACCATGCATTGGGACTTTGCTGTGCTTGGCCCTAGCGTACTGTGAGAAGGAAGTTTGGCTCTACGATTGCATTTCTCCCCCTCCTGAGACATCAAGGAGTTCTTTTTGGTTGTCTCGTTCTCCTCGGCTTCGTTCCCTCTTTCGGTGGAATCAGTGGGTGTTGCTTTACAATGTTGCCTGGGTGGGATCTCCTCTGGTTTCAATGTGCAGCCGATCAACCAACGCTCTTTTCGTTTTTCGGTTGCCAATAACAAAGTTGGTCACTTCGTCTATGGTCTCAAAGATCGCATATGGCCAGATTTTGTGTGCCATTTTCATCTATTCAATGGCCGTTTTGCTAAAGCCCTTACTATTAATCATCGTTGGCATGCGGATCAAGTGTTAGATGATGTGGCCGATCGTCGTACGGTTGCCCTCAAGTCCTCCCTGGATTTCCTATCCCATAAGGAACATCATGATCATTCGTCTCATAAGGAGCTGGGTAAATTTGGGCTTATTTCTTTGAATAATTGGGATTTCTCGAAAAAAAATGCTCACAAAGCTTGTTCTTCTTCGGGTCCACAATTGCAAGTTCAAACTCACATTGACCCGATCCCCACAAACGTTGACCTGGGCGTGGTTTTCGCTCGGGGCTCTAATTATCTTGCATTAAGGGATCATTATCTATCCCTAGCGGCGTCTGAGGAGAATCAAAACAAAGCATATCTTTTATTAGGCGCGTTTAAGTGTCCTGTCACTGTGCCTTATGCCCCGCTGCCTCTCTGTTTTTTTAAAATCGGCTTTCAAATATGCCCCCCCCCCTCATGAGGTCTGGCCTCCTACGCTTAAAGCCCAACACAAAGCGGATCTGGCCCATGCCCAATATACACATATGGAAATTGAGGATCTGGCGGCTAAATGGGCTGCATTATGCTCGAAATGCTTGCAATGGGGGCACAGCACGATCAATTGTGACGGTAGGCTCATTTGCATTAATTGCTCCGGTCCTGATCACCGTGCCATTGACTGCCCCAAGCGTATCACCATATCAAAAATTATTGGGCAAGTTCCCTCAATTGGCAACGATGCTATTAATTCCGCCGGATCTTTTGGACAATCCATTCCTGCTCCGCAGCCTGTACATAGATCTCAACCGTTCATTCGCTGTGCTATTTGCGGATTCTATGGACACATGGAAAAATCTTGTCGCAGGTTGAAATTCAGAAGAAATGGAGGTGGGTACCAAAAGTTCAGCCAGCCCGCCCACCCCCTCACGCTCCGTCTTCCACCTCGAAAACACAAGCGCCTCCGCTCTGCCCTGTCCCATCATCCCTGCAATCACTCCCTCTCTCACGCCACTTGACCATGGCGAACTAACCACTGAATCCGGTCCCTTTCCTCCCGCCGGGGTTCGCCATCGAGCCCGGCGCGGCGGATCGGCTGGTTCGCAGTGGCATGGTGGTTGTCGGTGCTCATACTTTTTCATTGTACTATCCATGTTAGTTTATTTTTATTTTCTCGCTTTCTTCTTGTGTGTTTGCATAACCTTAAGAAAAACAAAAAAATTAGTTGTAGCTTTTAGCTAGTTTACTTTCCAAGCTTGTAGTAGTAGTAATTAAAAGAAAACCCAAAAAGATTTCTCGTTCTTCTTTTTGCTTGTTGGGAGCTTTCCCATGTAAATAGTTTTATTTCTTTTCTTTTCTTTGGGGGTCGAGAGGAGAAGATCATGATGAAAATGTTGAAGTGGCTCTCATATGCATTATTTTTGATTTAATCAAGAGCCTATATTACCTTGTCTTCTCCCTTGAATTAAATGCCTGCAGATTCCAGCTTAGTCCAATACACGTGCACTATTATTATTATCCACACCGTTTGGTCGTGCGAGTGAAAGGAAATAATGACGATATATGATGGACTAATTGAGATGAGAGAAGCTGGTATGAACTCGACCTCTCTTGTTTTTGTAAATATGATTAGTTCATCGTTCCTGATTCAGCCTATTATGAATGAACATGTTTGCAATGACAATTAGAGATCATAGTTGCTTATGCCATGCTTAATTAGCTAGGAGTAAATAATGGTTTACCTTGCGTGCCAACATGCTATTAAAATGGTTGTGATGTAGTATGATAGGGTGGTATCCTCCTTTGAATGATTCAAGTGGCTTGACTTGGCACATGTTCACACATGTAGTTGAAACAAAATCAACATAGCCTCCACGATATTTATGTTCATGGTGGATTATATCGTACTCATGCTTGCACTCAATGTTTATTACTTTTAATGCATGTTCATGACTGTTGTCGCTCTGTAGTTGGTCGCTTCCCAGTCTCTTTCTAGCCTTCACTTGTACTAAGCGGGAATACTGCTTGTGCATCCACTTCCATGAACCCCAAAGTTATTCCATATGAGTCCACCATACCTTCCTATACGTGGCATCTACCTGCCGTTCCAAGTAAATTTGTATGTGCCAAACTTTAAACCTTCAAATGAAATTATGTTTTGTATGCTCGAATAGCTCATGTATCAACTAGGGATGTCTGTATCTTCCATGCTAGGCGGGTTATTCTCAAGAGGAGTGGACTCTGCTCCTCACTCACGAGAAAATGGCTGGTCAACGGGATGCCCAGTCCCATGTTCAAACCAAATCAAAATAATTGCAAACAAAACTCCCCCAGGACTGTTGTTAGTTGGAGGCACCCGTTGTTTCGAGCAAGCCATGGATTGATGCTTGTTGGTAGCGAGGGAGTATAAACTTTACCATTCTGCTTGGGAACCGCCTATAATGTGTGTAGCATGGAAGATATCGAGATCTCTCGGTTGTTATGTTGACAATGAAAGTATGCCACCCAAAATATTATTTATCTCTATTTCAAAATCGAGCTCTGGCACCTCTACAAATCCATGCTTCCCTCTGCGAAGGGCCTATCTATTTACTTTTATGTTGAGTCACCATCCTCTTATTAAAAAGCACCAGTTGGAGAGCACCGCTGTCATTTGCATCCATTTCTATTAATTTATATTGAGTAGGACTATGACTGGATCTCTTTTACCATGAATTACAATGTCTAGTCAGTCCTTGATCTTTGGAGGTGCTTTGCATTTATGTTTTGCGGTCTCAGAAAGGGCTAGCGAGATACCATCTTGTTATATCATATTATGATTGTTTTGAGAAAGTGTTGTCATCCGAGATTTATTATTATTGCTCGCTAGTTGATTATGTCATTGATATGAGTAAACATGAGACCTAAATGTTATTGTGAAAATGGTTAGTTCATAATCTTTGCCGAAAACTTGAATGTCGGCTTTACATATTTGCAACAGCAAGAGCAAACAGAGTTTGTAAAAGTTTTTCTTTATCACTTTCAGTTTATCAACTGAATTGCTTGAGGACAAGCAAAGGATTAAGCTTGGGGGAGTTGATACGTCTCCATCATATATACTTTTCCAAACACTGTTGCCCTTGTTTTGGACTCTAACTTGCATGATTGAATGGAACTAACCCGGACTGACGCTGTTTTCAATAGAACTGCCATGGTGTTATTTTTGTGCAGAAATAAAAGTTCTCGGAATGACCTAAAACTTCACGGAGAATATTTCTGGAATTAATAAAAAAATACTGGCAAAAGAATCAAGACCAGGGGCCCACACCCTGCCTCGTGGGCCCCCCTGCTCCACCGACCTCAACTCCAACTCCATATATTCACATTCGGGAGAAAAAAAATCAGAGAGAAGGATTCATCGCGTTTTACGATACGGAGCCACCGCCAAGCCCTAAACTCTCTCGGGAGGGCTGATCTGGAGTCCGTTCGGGGCTCCCGAGAGGGGGAATCCGTCGCTGCCGTCATCATCAACCATCCTCCATCACCAATTTCATGATGCTCACCGCCGTGTGTGAGTAATTCCATTGTAGGCTTGCTGGACGGTGATGGGTTGGATGAGATTTATCATGTAATCGAGTTAGTTTTGTTAGGGTTTGATCCCTAATATCCATTATGTTCTAAGATTGATGTTGCTATGACTTTGCTATGCTTAATGCTTGTCACTAGGGCCCGAGTGCCATGATTTCAGATCTAAACCTATTTTGTTTTCATGAATATATGTGAGTTCTTGATCCTATCTTGCAAGTCAATAGTCACCTACTATGTGTTATGATCCGGCAACCCCTAAGTGACAATAATCGGGACCACTCCGGTGATGACCGTAGTTTGAGGAGTTCATGTATTCACAATGTGTTAATGCTTTGGTCCGGTACTCTATTAAAAGGAGGCCTTAATATCCCTTAGTTTCCAATAGGAACCCGCTGCCACGGGAGGGTAGGACAAAAGATGTCATGCAAGTTTTTTTCCATAAGCACGCATGACTATATTCGGAATACGTGCCTACATTACATTGATGAACTGGAGCTAGTTCTGTGTCACCCTATGTTATAACTATTGCATGAGGAACCGCATCCGACATAATTATCCATCGCTGATCCAATGCCTACGAGCTTTTCACATATTGCTCTTTGCTTAGTTACTTTACCGTTGCCATCAAGCTATAATTACTACAAAATTGCTCTTGTTACTTTTCCCACTTTATCACCGTTACTTCCATACTACTTTGCTACTAAATACTTTGCTGCAGATATTAAGTTATCCAGGTGTGATTGAATTGACAACTCAACTGCTAATACTTGAGAATATTCTTTGGCTCCCATTGTGTCGAATCAATAAATTTGGGTTGAATACTCTACCCTCGAAAACTATTGCGATCCCCTATACTTGCGGGTTATCATCTTTCCTTTAGTGGTGTTATGTGAACGTCGACTACATGACACTTCACCATTATTTGGGCCTAGGGGAAGGCATTGGGAAGTAATAAGTAGATGATGGGTTGCCAGAGTGACAGAAGCTTAAATCCTAGTTTATGCATTGCTTCGTAAGGGGCTGATTTGGATCCATATGTTTCATGCTATGGCTAGGTTTACCTTAATTCTTCTTTCGTAGTTGCGGATGCTTAAAAGAGTGGTTAATCATAAGTGGAATGCTTGTCCAAGGAGGGAAGTACCCAAGCACCGGTCCACCCACATATCAAATTATCAAAGTAACGAACGCGAATCATATGAGCATGATGAAAACTAGCTTGACGATAATTCCCATGTGTCCTCGGGAGCGTTTTCCTTTATATAAGAGTTTGTCCAAGCTTGACCTATGCTACAAAAAAGGATTGGGCCACCTTGCTGCACCTTGTTTACTTTTATTACTTGTTACCCGTTACGAATTACCTTATCACAAAACTATCTGTTACCGATAATTTCAGTGCTTTCAGAGAATACCTTACTGAAAACCGCTTGTCATTTCCTTCTGCTCCTCGTTGGGTTCGACACTCTTACTTATCGGAAGGACTACGATAGATCCCCTATACTTATGGGTCATCAATACTCTTTTCTGGCGCCGTTGCCGGGGAGTGAAGCGCCTTTGGTAAGGAAAAATTTATATAGTGTGCTGAAACTTACTGTCACTTGTTACTATGGAAAATAATCCTTTGAGGGGCTTGTTCAGAGTATCTTCACCCCAACCGGTAGAGCAAAGAGTTGCTCCTCAACCTACTAAACCTACTGAAAATGGGATTTATGATGAAGACTATTGAATTCAAATGGGATTTATTGGAAAGAATTAAACACAACTCTGAAGATTGGGAACTCGACGAAGGTAAGGAGTCAGGTATAACACCCGAGTTTGATTGTGTTAAATCTTTTATGGATACCGATGTTTTTCATGAATTTAGCACTAAATATGGACTTGACTTTGAGATAGTAGCTTCTTTCTGTGAATCATTTGCTACTCATGTTGATCTCCCTAAGCAGAAGTGGTTTAAATATCATCCTCCCATTGAAGTAAAAGTAGTTGAACCTATTAAAGTTGAAGAAAACACTATCACTTATAATGTTGATCCTATTGTTCCTACCGCTTATATTGAGAAACCACCTTTCCCTGTTAGAATAAAGAATCATGCTAAAGCTTCAACTGTCGTTCGTAAGAGTAATGCTAGAACACCTACACCCTCTGAGAAAATTGAAGTTGAACCTAGTATTGCTATGGTTAAGGATCTCTTGGTCGATAATATTGATGGGCATGTTATTTACTTCTATGATGAAGCTGCTAGAATTGCTAGACCCGATACTAAAAATAAACATAGACCTGTTGTAGGCACGCTTGTTATTTCTGTTAAAAATAGGAGATCATTACTATCATGGCTTATGTGATATGGGTGCTAGTGCGAGTGCAATACCTCATTCTTTATACGAAGAAATTATGCATGATATTGCACCTGCTGAGTTAGAAGGTATTGATGTTACAATTAAGCTTGCCAATAGATACACTATTTCACCAATTGGGATTGTTAAAGATGTTGAAGTCTTGTGTGGGAAAGTTAAATATCCTACTGATTTTCTTGTTCTTGGTTCCCCACAAGATGACTTTTGTCCCATTATATTTGGTAGACCCTTATTGAATACTGTTAATGCCAGGATAGATTGCGAAAAGGATATTGTTACTGTTGGTTTAGGGGATATGTCTCATGATTTTAAATTTGCTAAATTTCATAGGCAACCCCATGATAAAGAATTGCCTAGTAAAGATAGAATTATTGGTCTTGCTTCTATTGCCGTGCCTTCTAATGATCCTTTAGAACAATATTTGCTAGACCATGAAAATGATATGTTTATGAATGAAAGAAAGGAAATAGATGAAATATTATTTAAACAAGGACCGATTTTGAAACACAACTTGCCTGTTGAAATTCTAGGGGATCCTTCTCCACCCAAGGGTGGTCCCGTGTTTGAGCTTAAACCTTTACCTGATACTCTTAAATATGCTATCTTGATGAAAATAAGATATATCCTGTTATTATTAGTGCTAACCTTTCAGAGCAGGAAGAAGAGAAATTATTGAAAACTCTGAAGAAGCACCGGGCTGCTATTGGATATACTCTTGATGATCTTAAGGGCATTAGTCCCACTCTATGCCAGCACAAAATAAAATTGGTGAAAGACGCTAAACCGGTTGTTGATCACCAACGACGGTTACATCCTAAGATGAAAGAAGTGGTAAGAAATGAAATACTAAAGCTTCTGGAGGCAGGTATAATTTATCCTGTTGCCGATAGTCAGTGGGTAAGTCCTGTCCATTGTGTCCCTAAGAAGGGAGGTATTACTGTTGTTCCTAATGATAAAGATGAATTGATCCCACCAAAAATTGTTACAGGTTATAGAATGGTAATTGACTTCCGCAAATTAAATAAAGCTACTAAAAAGGATCATTACCCTTTACCTTTTATTGATCAAATGGTAGAAAGATTATCCAAACATACACATTTTTGCTTTCTAGACGGTTATTCTGGTTTCTCTCAGATACCTGTGTCAAAAGAGGACGAGGACAAGACCACTTTTACTTGCCCTTTCGGTACCTTTGCTTATAGACGTATGCCTTTTGGTTTATGTAATGTACCTGCTACTTTTCAAAGATGTATGATGGCTATATTCTCTGACTTTTGTGAAAAGATTGTTGAGGTTTTCATGGATGATTTCTCCGTGTATGGAACTTCTTTTGATGATTGCTTAAGCAACCTTGATCGAGTCTTGCAGAGATGTGAAGAAACTAATCTTGTCTTGAATTGGGAGAAGTGCCACTTTATGGTTAATGAAGGTATTGTCTTGGGGCATAAATTTTATGAAAGAGGTATTGAGAAGTTGATAAAGCTAAAGTTGATGCTATTGAAAATATGCCTTGTCCCAAGAAAATTAAAGGTATAAGAAGTTTCCTTGGTCATGCCAATTTTTATAGGAGGTTCATTAAAGACTTCTCAAAAATTTCTAGGCCTCCAACTAATCTTTTACAAAAAGAGGTTCCTTTTGTCTTTGATGATGATTGTGTAGAAGCATTTGAAATACTTAAGAAAGCCTTGATTTCTGCACCTATTGTTCAGCCACCTGATTGGAATTTACCCTTTGAAATTATGTGTGATGCTAGTGATTATGCTGTAGGTGCTATTCTAGGACAAAGAGTTGATAAGAAATTAAATGTTATCCAATATGCTAGTAAAACTCTAGACAGTGCCCAGAGAAATTATGCTACTACTGAAAAAGAATTTTGAGCAGTTGTATTTGCTTGTGATAAGTTTAGACCTTATATTGTTGATTCTAAAGTAACTGTTCACAATGATCATGCTGCTATTAAATATCTTATGGAAAAGAAAGATGCTAAACCTAGACTTATTAGATGGGTTCTCCTACTACAAGAATTTGATTTGCATATTATAGATAGAAAGGGAGCTGAGAACCCCGTTGCAGACAACTTATCTAGGTTGGAGAATGTTCTTGATGACCCACTACCTATTGATGATAGCTTTCTTGATGAACAATTAGCTGTCATAAATGCTTCTCGTACTGCTCCATGGTATGTTGATTATGCTAATTACGTTGTTGCTAAATTTATACCACCTAGTTTCACATACCAGCAAAAGAAAAAGTTTTTCTATGATTTAAGACATTACTTCTGGGATGACCCACACCTTTATAAAGAAGGAGTAGATGGTGTTATTAGACGTTGTGTACCTGAGCATGAACAGGAACAAATCCTACGCAAGTGTCACTCCGAGGCTTATGGAGGACACCACGCTGGAGATAGAACTGCACATAAGGTATTGCAATCCGGTTTTTATTGGCCTACTCTCTTCAAAGATGCCTGTAAGTTTGTCTTGTCTTGTGATGAATGTCAAAGAATTGGTAATATTAGTAGACGTCAAGAAATTCCTATGAACTATTCACTTGGTATTGAACCATTTGATGTTCGGGGCTTTCATTATATGGGAACGTTTCCTTCCTCTAATGGGTATACACATATTTTAGTTGCTGTTGATTACGTTACTAAGTGGGTAGAAGCTATTCCAACTAGTAGTGCTGATCATAACACCTCTATTAAGATGCTTAAAGAAGTTATTTTTCGAGGTTTTGAGTCCCTAGATACTTAATGCTGATGGTGGTTCACATTTTATTCATGGTGCTTTTCGTAAAGTGCTTGCTAAGTATGATGTTAATCATAGAATTGGATGTCCATACCACCCACAGTCTAGTGGTCAAGTAGATTGAGTAATAGAGAGATTAAATTAATTTTGCAAAAGACTGTTAATAGATCTTGAAAGAATTGGTCCAAGAAACTTGATGATGCATTATGGGCCTATAGAACTGCCTATAAAAATCCTATGGGTATGTCTCCATATAAAATGGTTTATGGAAAAGCATGTCACTTACCTCTCGAACTAGAACATAAGGCATATTGGGCCATTAAAAAGCTCAATTATGATTTCAAACTTGCCGGTGAGAAGAGACTATTTGACATTAGCTCACTTGATGAATGGAGAACTCAGGCCTATGAGAATGCCAAACTGTTTAAAGAAAAAGTTAAAAGATGGCATGACAAAAGGATACAAAAGCGTGAGTTTAATGTAGGTGATTATGTTGTGCTATACAACTCTCGTTTAAGATTTTTTGCAGGAAAACTCCTCTCTAAATGGGAAGGTCCTTATGTTATCGAGGAGTTCTGTCGTTCCGGTGCCATAAAAATCAACAACTTCGAAGGCACAAATCCGAAGGTGATGAACGGTCAAAGAATCAAATATTATATCTCAGGTAATCCCATAAATGTTGAAACTAATGTTATTGAAACCGTAACCCCGGAGAAATACATAAGGGACACTTTCCAGAACGTTGCAGACACCAAAAAGGAATAGGTATGTGGTACGGTAAGTAAACCGACTCCAAAACAGTTCTAATAGCAATTTTCTCCGTTTTGGAATATTTAAGAAAATAGGAAAATAAGAAGTAGTCCGAAAGGGACACAAGGCATCCACGAGGGTGGAGGGCGCGCCCTACCCCCTGGGCGTGCCCCTGCCTCGTGGGCACCTCGTGTGCCCTCCGGACTCCGTTTTCTCGCACGATACTTCTTTTGGTCAGTAAAAATTCATTATATAATCTTCCGAAGGTTTTGACCACTGTACCACGACGTAATCCTCTGTTTTTGTTTTGAGTTGTTTCTGCCGCAGATTAGAGCAACATGTCGTCCCAGGATTCGGAGGGAGAAAGCTATGTGGATGATTACCTTGCAGACCCTAAGGTCTACGGGGACATGGAGCATTGTGGTTGGACCACAGAGGAAGAAGAAGACTAGGAGCCTAAGGGAAAGGAGGAGACGAGCTCGGATGAATATGAAGTCCCATTACCTCAACCTGGGGACATGCATGTGGAGTTTAAAAAGTCAAGCCTCCCTGATAGAGCAAAGAAACCTCAGATCGAGTTTATCCCTTTTCGCCTCTTGCAGGAGAACAAACAGGAACTATGCAAAAGGATATTAAGCCTTGAGCAGGAGATCAATGACCTAAGGGAGCAAAATTCTATCCTCAAGCGCAAATTAAGGAAGAAGCCTACGTCATCAACAATTCATCATCACCACCTCCAAGGAAAGACATATAAACACATGGGTATGGGCACTCCCCTTGGCAACTGCCAAGCTTGGGGGAGGTGCCCCGGTATCGTATCACCATCACACTTCTATCTTTACAGTTTTCTTAGTTCGATCCTTTTGGTAATATCTTGATCTAGTAGAATAAGTTTTAGTACGATCTAGTTTTGAGTTTTGCTTTATGACCCTTCTATGTAATCGAGTCTGTGAGCTATATATAATAAAGATTAGTTTTGAGTCAAGGGCTTGGTTATCTTGCTATGATCTTGAGGGAATAATAAGAAAAAGAAAGAATAAAAGAATTGAAGAGATCATATTGATCTCATGGAGAGTAATGACTTCACATATAAAGAGTATGGTGAATAAAAGTTGTTGAGAGTTGACAAACATAGTTTTGGTCATCGTTGCAATTAATAGGAAGTAATAAAGAAAGAGAGGTTCTCACATATAAATATACTATCTTGGACATCTTTTATGATTGTGAGCACTCATTAAATTATGACATGCTAAAAAGTTGATGTTGGACAAGGAAGACAACGTAATGGGTTATGTTTTCTTATATACGAAATAAAGTATATTGTCATGGATCATACAACATGTTGAGCTTGCCTTTCCCCCTCATGCTAGCCAAATTCTTTGCACCAAGTACAGATACTACTTGTGCTTCTGAATATCCTTAAACCCAGTTTGCCATGAGTGTCCACCATACCTACCTATGGATTGAGTAATATCCTTCAAGTAAGTTGTCATTGTTGCAAGCAATAAAAATTGCTCCTTAAATATGTATGATTTATTAATGTGGAGAAAATAAGCTTTATACAATCTTGTGATGTGGAAGAAATAGAAGCGAAGGACTGCATAATAAAGGTCCCTATCACAAGTGGCAATATAAAGTGACGTTCTTTCGCATTAAGATTTTGTGCATCCAACCCTAAAAGCACATGACAACCTCTGCTTCCCTCTGCGAAGGGCTTATCTTTTATTTTTGTCTTATGTCTTATGCAAGAGTCGAAGTGATCTTCACCTTTCCTTTTTACACTTTATCCTTTGGCAAGCACATTGTGTTGGAAAGAACCTAATATATATCCAATTGGATGTAAGTTATCATGAACTATTATTCTTGACATTACCCTTGAGGTAAAAGGTTGGGAGGCAACACCATAAGCCCCTATCTTTCTCTGTATCCGATTAGGACTCCATACCCATAAGTATTGCGTGAGTGTTAGCAATTGTGAAAGACTAAATGATAGTTGAGTATGTGGATTTGCTGAAAAGCTCTTATATTGACTCTTTCCGATGTTATGATAAATTGCAATTGCTTCAATGACCGAGATCATAGTTTGTTAGTTTTCAATGAAGTTTCCGATTCATACTTGACATTGTGAATAGATTGTTACTTTATCGACACCTCTATCTCTAAACATGTGGACATATTTTTCGTTATCAGCTTCCGCTTGAGGACAAGCGAGGTCTAAGCTTGGGGGAGTTGATACGTCCATTTTGCATCATGCTTTTATATCGATATTTATTGCATTATGGGCTGTTATTACACATTATCTCACAATGCTTATGCCTTTTCTCTCTTATTTTACAAGGTTCACATGAAGAGGAAGAATGCCGGCAGCTGGAATTCTGGGCTGGAAAATGAGCAAATATTAGAGACCTATTCTGCACAACTCCAAAAGTTCTGAAACTTCACGGAGACACTTTTTGGAATTAATAAAAAATGCTGGCGAAAGAATCAACTGAAGGGGGCCCACACCCTGGCCACGAGGGTGGGGGGGCACGCCCTACCCCCCTGGGCGCGCCCCCTGCCTCGTGGCCCCCCTCACAGGCCTCCGGTGCCCATCTTTTTCTATATGAAGTCTTTCGCCCTGGAAAAAAATCAGAAGGAAGCATTCGGGACGAAGCGCCACCGTCTCGAGGCGGAACCTTGGCGGAACCAATCTAGGGCTCCTGCGGAGCTGTTTTGCCGGGGAAACATCCCTCCGGGAGGGGGAAATCATCACCATCGTCATCACCATCGATCCTCTCATCGGGAGGCGGTCAATCTCCATCAACATCTTCACCAGCACCATCTCATCTCAAACCCTAGTTCATCTCTTGTATCCGATCTTTGTCTCAAAATCTTAGATTGGTACATGTGGGTTGCTAGTAGTGTTGATTACTCCTTGTAGTTGATGCAAGTTGGTTTATTTGGTGGAATATTATATGTTCAGATCCTTTATGCATATTAATACCCCTCTGATTATGAACATGAATATGATTTGTGAGTAGTTATGTTTGTTCCTGAGGACATGGGAGAAGTCTTGTTATAAGTAGTCATGTGAATTTGGTATTCGATTCGATATTTTGATGAGATGTATGTTGTCTTTCCTCTAGTGGTGTTATGTGAACGTCGACTACAAGACACTTCACCATTATTTGGGCCTAGGGGAAGGCATTGGGAAGTAATAAGTAGATGATGGGTTGCTAGAGTGACATAAGCTTAATCCCTAGTTTATGCGCTTCTTCGTAAGGGGCTGATTTGGATCCATATGTTTCATGCTATGGTTAGGTTTACCTTAATTCTTCTTTTATAGTTGCGGATGCTTGCGAGAGTGGTTAATCATAAGTGGGATGCTTGTCCAAGGAAGGGCAGTACCCAAGCACCGGTCCACCCACATATCAAATTATCAAAGTAACGAACGCTAATCATATGAGCATGATGAAAACTAGCTTGACGATAATTCCCATGTGTCCTCGGGAGCTCTTTCCTTTATATAAGAGTTTGTCAAGGCTTGTCCTTTGCTACAAAAAAGGATTGGGCCACCTTGCTGCACCTTGTTTACTTTTATTACTTGTTACCCGTTACGAATTACCTTATCACAAAACTATCTGTTACCGATAATTTCGGTGCTTGCAGAGAACACCTTACTGAAAACTGCTTGTCATTTCCTTCTCCTCCTTGTTGGGTTCGACACTTTTACTTATCGAAAGGACTATGATAGATCCCCTATACTTGTGGGTCATCAATGCAGCTAAAAACACTTGTCTTGATTTAAAAATGACATTAGTGGCAAAATGTGTGTAAGTTTGTCATGATGAAAAATACGGGGTAAAGTTGCCATGTTGCATAGAAACCAATTATCATGGCAAAAAAACACATTTTAAAATCTTCACACAGACACTGGAAACATAAATTGATGTGGGGACACATTATAGTTTGTCATTTCTTTAGTTTGGCATTGTAAAAAGTAACCACGATAAAACTACAAATTAATTGCCATGAGACAAAAATAATAATAGAGTATGCCATTTGAAAATTAAATATATTTTGTACATTTGCCATGTTTTTGGAAGAAAACTAATTCTAAATTTACCATGTTCAAATAGTTTACGTAGTATGTACAAAAAATATGCCGATGGTAATGAGAATTTTATCATTCTATGTACGATAAAAAAATGCCATGATGTGCATGAAAAAAACATACAATCATTCTAAAAAAATCATAGTAGTGGAAAATGTGTGTAAGTTTGTCATTACGGCAAAAAATGGTGTAAAATTGCCATGATGAATAGAAACCAATTACCATGGGAAAAACACGTCTTAATTCAGCACAAAGACATTCATAACATAAATTGTCGTGGGAAAATATCATAATTTGCATGAAAATTTGCCATATTTTGGGGAAACATAATATGTTGAATTTGCAGAGTGATCCTAATAGATGTTTTTGACACATACAACAGTAGCATTTTGTAGAAGTTTGCCATGGAAATTTTTGAAATTTATCTAATGATCGAATGGCAATTTTTTCATAGAAATAATGTATCTAATTGCCATGGTGTGTTTAAAAATTTATCGTGGAATGTTCAAATAATTTCCCATTGGTGTATATGAAGAAAGTTACAATTGTGTAATAAGTTTGCCAAATGATTATTCAAATTTCCTAAAAGAAAATGTGCCATGATATATGAAGAAAACATTGTGATTTTTTCCCATGATGTACAAGCACACACTTTCACCGAGAAATTGTCGTGTGACCGGCCCAATTTTTTTTCCACAACTTGCCTTGTTCTTTAGACCAATTTTACAAAAGATTTGCCAACTGACTACTATAATTTTTCTAAATTTTTCCATGCTGCATGAGACAAACTCTTTATAAATTTTCCATATGATCAATAAATAACATTGTTTCTCTAAAATCTACCATGTTCTAGAGAACAAGTTTCTACAATTTGCACTTTCTCTATTATGAAAGTTCTAATTTTTGCCTTGATTTAGTAGACAAATTTGCCAACAAATCTACTGACCAAAATTTCTCTAGAACTTGGGATGTGCTGCAATCATCGGGATGGGAAAAATTGCAGGGGATTCATCTTACACAGCTTACACACATGTCCCAAACAAACACACTAACAAAAACCCCACTGGTTATTCCCATAAAATTTAGCACAAAAGTGAACTAAAAAAAGAAGATTAACTACCTTAAAAAAGAGTAATTAGTAGTATGACTATATACCATAACAGGAGCTCATGGACGAGCGGGCAAGCAAGATCGAGGTAGGGCTCCTACTCATCATCATTCCTGGCGTCGAAGAGGTCGTCGGCCACCTTCATCTCTTCAAGAAGCCACTGCACCGCACCCTCGCCCGCCTCGCCACCCACTACGGTGCTCCTCCTTAGCTTCGGCTCCTGCTGCGTGGCTTACGCATGGAGAAAATACAACATATAGGATTTTTCAGACCGCTCCGACCTTGATTTCATGTGGCCGTCGATCGGATATGAATTTCCCACATTAATTTAAAGCCCTAAGAATGCAATTAATGTCCAAAATATCGTTGGGGGGGGGGGCAACAAAAGCCAGTGCCTGGCACGTGTCATGTGATGGCCTCCTTTGAGCGCACAAAAAGTTACGCGACCAACAGAGTAACAGGCCCTGCACTTTCTCGAAAAACCAGACACGTTCCCTCTCGATAGTTAGATCCTCCCTCCGAGATGGTCCTGTTTCTACGCGGCCTCCGGTCAGGCTTCGGCAAAATGCGCTCAAATTTTATCACAAACTATAGGGAACATACGACGACCACGTGTCAGGTCCAGTGGATTTCCAGCATCGTAAGATTTTTCGTGGATTTAAACTGCCGCATTTGGCATGCCGCTGAGCTACATTGTCCCCCAGTAGTGGGGCTGGCCCTCCTGCAGCTGCACATGTCCTATGCACAGGGAAAATACAACATATAGGATTTTTCGCTTTCAACATTGATTTCATGTGGCTGCTGTTCAGTTCTTGAGTTTCCCGCATTAAAACCCTAGAAATGCAATTAATGTCCCAATTTTTGCAGGCAGGCCCAAAATAAGCCCGGGCTTGACATGTGTCATGTGATGGCCTCCTTTGAGCGCACAAAAAGTTTTGAGGCCACCGAAATAACGGGCCCCACACTTCCTTCACAACCTGGACACAGTTCCTCTCGATAGCTAGATCCTCCCTAGGAGATGGTCAGGCTTCCGACGGCGGCAATACAACATGGAGGAGCGGCGACAGGGAAAATGAATTCAAGAGGTGGCGACGGCCTAAGGTTACGGAAAGCGGTGGGTGAGGGTTCGAAAAGAAACCAAATGGTGGTTGAACCTATGTAAATTATGCAATGGTGTTTTTTTTTTTTTTTGCGAGAAAACTTTCAATCTATTCATCTTTCATCACGGCAGTACAACGAACACTAGAAATAATAAAAATTACATCCAGATCCGTAGACCACCTAGCGACGACTACAATCATCGAACGAGCCAAGGCGCGCCGTCATCACCCCTCCATCGCCGGAGTCAGGCACAACTTGTTGTAGTAGACAGTCGGGAAGTCGCCGTGCTAAGGCCCCATAGGACCAGCGCACCAGAACAGCAACCGCCGCTGATGAAGAATAACGTAGATCGAAAGGATTCAACCTGAAGACACACGAACATAGACGAACCACAACCAGATCCGAGCAAATCCATCGAGGATAGATCCGCCGGAGACACACTCCACACGCCCACCAACGATGCTAGACGGACCACCGGAACGGGGACTAGGCGGGGAGACCTTTATTCCATCTTCAGGGAGCCGCCACCGTCTCGTCTTCCTGAGTAGGACACAAACCCTAACAAAATTTGAAGGAACAACTAACAACGGAGCCCTCCCGCCGGCCCTTGCCAGGATCCACCACGCCCCCATGGCCCTAGGGCCACCGGAGACGAGGCGGACCTGCGGCGGAGCCGACAAGAGGCATGAACCCTAGCTTTTCTTGGAGGAGGAGGCGGCGGCTAGAAAGAGGCTCTGTCTTATGCAATGGTGGTTGAATCCATGTAATGCTTGAACATATGCTACTTTTATATGAGTTATATTAAAAATAAAATCCTCTTTGCCGAGTGGCTCTCGGCTAAGGGTACCAACTGTCACGGAGCCGTCATTCGTCAATGGTCGTGCCATGTGGCCCCTTGTTGTTCGGTGTCATGTGTTTAGGTCTCGGCATATGGTTAGTTTAAGCCGAGTTTTTTAGCTTTGCCCAGTTGCCGATGTCCGTGTCTTGGCAAAGGCCTATTTTTACCGTGTCCTTGATGTTACCGAGAACAGTACTCGGCTTACGCAGTTTTTCCAGTAGTGACTTGTAGATTTATTCAATGTTGCATTGGGCCTAAACTCTTTCAAGGTCACGCACATTCCAAGGATTAATAATCTGCTTGCTCACTCTCCGGCAAAAAAGGTTTTCTCATGCATATCTTCCTCTAGTTGATTTATCCTTTGTGGTAAAGCATCTGGATGAAATTTCAAAATGGCTTTTGAAGCAGTTTCCTTTTCTTTAGGGACATTCCTCTTTGTACTACATTGTTTGAGATGTTGATATTAATAAAGTAGAGCCCACTTTGAGGGTTTCAGTTTGCGAAAGAAAAGGCCATCACTGTGTATGAATGTGCAAAATTAGGAAAATAATTCTATAAGACCAGGTCTCACGGGTTAGCAGGTGAGACCCATCCTGATGGATGACACGTGACATTCACAAATCACAAAGTATCTACCCCACCCTCACCTAAAATCAGGAGGGGAGAGATTAGATGCTTTGTGATTTGTGAATGCCACGTGTCATCCATCAGTGTGGGTCTCACCTGCTAACTATGAGACCTGGTCTCATATAATTTTTTTCCTCAAAATTGGGTATCAAAACATTACACAGTTTCGGCAAAAATTCGAATATCACTGTTCCCGAATTACGTACAGTTTGCGAAAGAAAAGGCCATCACCTCAATTAGCACTCTATATACCCATAATAACGTACAAATAATGCAGTAAATAATGGAATAGACAGAGCATGACCTAGCTGCATGAATGTTCAGAAATACTTCATGGCTTGAAGTAAAGAGACCAAATCTTCCTCGTGCCAGAACAAAAACGGGTACGTGATCAACGCATTTCGCGAGCTATGGAGCTTGGTGACGACCTTGGTTCCTATATCAACCCGGAGGAGCTCGCTGCTGCCCCGCACGACAACTGTGCCGCTCCTCTCTCCGAACCCCTCAATAACATATCGAGGAGGCGAGCCGACCTGATCCACCTGCTTCTCAAACTCTACCCTACCGATCACCAGCCGCCAGTTCCAGGTCGCCGTGGACTCAGGCAACGAGGCCGGCGTCAAGGTCCACATCGATATCCCACCTCTCACGGCGACGAGCAAGCTCAGACGGCCACGCACGGAGGCCAAGAGGAGGTGCTCGTCTTCGTCACGGAGGATCCTTGTGGTTGTGGAGGTGCAGCCTGGCGGGAGCTTCATGGTCGTCGCCTCTGCCGCGTCGACGTCCAGAGCGACGATGCCGTCCGGCTGGTACCCAATCTGGGCGTTTAGGAGGCAGCAGAGCCAGAAGACGGTGCGGCCGATGACGGCGGGACGGGAGACAAGCAGCCGTTTCGGCTTTTGGTGGTGCTCGGCGACGGAGGCTTGGCGGATGACGCCCCATTGGCCATGCTTCGAGGAGAAGGTCCGGAACCGCATGTTCCTGCTGTAGACGAGCAGCTCGTAGGAGCCACCGGCGTCGCCGACGCTGAGGAAGACGGGCGCGTACGTCTCGTCGAATTTGGGACAGGAGGTTACGTCTCCGGTGAAGGTGTTGCAGACGCGCAGCTGGAGGTTACCTGACCGGTACCGGCAGAGAAGGAGCAGGCCGTCGCGAGACGTCCGGGGCTCGAACGAGTCCGGGAGGCTGTGGGTGCCCAGGCGGACGTGGATCTGGGGTGGAGTTGGGGTGGGGATCACACGAGGGATGTGTCGCCGTCGCAGGAAGGAAACACCGAGGAGGAGGGAGGGGTCGAAGCCGCGGCGATCGGTCGCAGATAGGAGCGCGAGGGGGTGGCGGAAGGCCAGGTCGACGATGGCGCGGCGGAGGATCCTGCAGGTGGCGGCGCAGCGGACGACGGTTATGGCGTCGGTGCACACGACTATCTCGAGCAGGAGATCGACCGGGAGGGGTTCCCTCGCCGGCGCTGACGCCGTCACGGCCCTGCTGCACCCTCGAGCACGTCGACGTTTGGTCGACATCGTCGGCTTGCTGTAAGCCAGCCTAGCTAGGAGTTTTTGGAGAGTCTAATCTAGGTACAGTAGGTTTTTACTTTTGTTTATTTTGATGGAAGAGAATTTGGGTAACTTAATTATATACGATATCGTTTTGGAAAACGACTCTTTTCTTTTAACATCAGTACAAACGCAAGCGTTCATACATACACACATACACTCATCCATATGAACGCACACACGCACACCCCACCCCTATGAGCACCCGTGCATCTTTAGGACTTGTAAAAGAAGTTGGACGCGGTGGTTAGGAATTATTATTACTCTACAACAAATTCCTCTGAACGAAAAAGTATATAGTATAAAATACGCTCTTATATTACGGGACGGAGGGAGTATATTACAACAACTGATAGCGCCACTGGTCTTTGGTGAAAGATGATGTGTGCCGCGCTGTCAAAGAGTTCCTGTCTGAGGCGGCAACCCCGGAATCTTTTAATGGTACAGTTATCATCATGATTCCTAAGGTTAGCTCATCGGAGCTTCTCTCGCAGTTTAGACCTACAGTCTATGCAATGTGTTATACAAGATCGCTACAAAGGTTTTGGCAAATAGACCGAAGAACATCTTGCCAGTGCTTATCTCTGAAGAACAAAGTGCATTTGTACTGGGTCGCCTTATCTCTGATAATGTCCTTGTGGCCTATGAATGTGTGCACACAATCCGAACTAGAAAGAGGAAGAAACCCCTTTGTGCTGTTAAATTGGATATGATGAAGGCTTATGATAGGGTTGAATGAAGCTTTCTGGAGCAGATGCTCCACAAGATTGGGTGCAGACTAGTGGATTCAGATGATTATGAGGTGTGTTTCGTCTGCGAAATTCTGTGTCAAGCTAAATGGTGGATTCTCAAGGGATTTCTTACCTTCACGTGGCCTAAGGCAGGGGGACCCTCTTTCCTCCTATCTGTTTCTTTTTTGTGTGGAGGAGGGTTTCTCTGCAATGCTAAGGAGAGCCCAAAGTGAGTTGTTGATTAAGGGGATGTCATTTGGGCTGGCCCCCATGTGACACATTTGCTCTTCGCGGATGACAATATTGTTTTTTTGGAAGGGTCGAGGGAGAACATGAATGCTCTGAAGGAGATCTTAATAAAGTATGAACGGGCATCCGGATAGAAGGTTAATCTTCAGAAATCTTCCATTTACTTTGGTAAGGGCTGTCTGGGTGATGTGAAGGAGCAGCTAAAAGATGGGATAGGTATTTCTTCTGAAGCACTGAGTGAGAGATACCTTGGACTGCTAAATCAAGTAGGAAGATCAAAGGAGGGTACTTTTAAGTATGTGACTAAGAGCTCGAAAGGTAAGGTCACTGGTTGGAAGGGACAAGGTCTATCAAAGACAACAAGAGAAGTCTTGGTCAAATCGGGCCTCCAAGCCACCCCTACTTTTACCATGAGTTGTTTCTGAAGGAAATATGCCCTAGAGGCAATAATAAAGTTATTATTTATTTCCTTACATCATGATAAATGTTTATTATTCATGCTAGAATTGTATTAACCGGAAACATAATACATGTGTGAATATATAGACAAACAGAGTGTCACTAGTATGCCTCTACTTGACTAGCTCGTTAATCGAAGATGGTTATGTTTCCTAACCATAGACATGAGTTGTCATTTGATTAACGGGATCACATCATTAGGAGAATGATCTGATTGACATGACCCATTCCGTTAGCCTAGCACTTGATCGTTTAGTATGTTGCTATTGCTTTCTTCATGACTTATACATGTTCCTGTAACTATGAGATTATGCAACTCCGTTTACGGAGGAACACTTTGGGTGCTACCAAACGTCACAACGTAATCGGGTGATTATAAAGGAGTACTACAGGTGTTTCCAAAGGTACATGTTGGGTTGGCGATTTCGAGATTAGGTTTTGTCCTCCGATTGTCGGAGAGGTATCTCTGGGCCCTCTCGGTAATGCACATCATTATAAGCCTTGCAAGCAATGTGACCAATGAGTTGGTTACGGGATGATGCATTACAGAGCGAGTAAAGAGACTTGCGGTGACGAGATTGAACTAGGTATTGGATACCGACGATCGAATCTCGGGCAAGTAACATACCGATGACAAAGGGAACAACGTATGTTGTTATGCGGTTTGACCGATAAAGATCTTCGTAGAATATGTAGGAGCCAATATGGGCATCCAGGTCCCGCTATTGGTTATTGACCGAGAATAGTTCTAGGTCATGTCTACATAGTTCTCGAACCCGTAGGGTCCGCACGCTTAAGGTTTCGATGATGCTTATATTATGAGTTTATGAGTTTTGATGTACCGAAGGAGTTCGGAGTCCCAGATGAGATCGGGGACATGACGAGGAGTCTCGAAATGTTCGAGACATAAAGATCGATATATTGGACGACTATATTCGGAGTTCGGAAAGGTTCGAATGATTCGGGTATTTTCGGAGTACCGGAGAGTTACGGAATTCGCCGGGAGAAGTATTGGGCCATATTGGGCCCTGCGGAAAGAGAGAGGGCTGCCTAGGGCAGGCCGCGCCCCATGGCCTAGTCCGGGTGGACTAGGGGAGGCCGCACCCCTCCTTCCTTCCCTTCTCTCTTCCCCTTCGTTGTCTTCTACTCCTAATACATGGAAGGACTCCTAGTTGGACTAGGAAAGGGGAATCCTACTCGGTGGGAGTAGGACTCCCCATGGCGCGCCCTACTAGGGCCGGCCTCCTCCTCCCTCCCTCCTTTATATCACGGGGCAGGGGCACCCCATGGACACACAAGTTGATCTACGGATCGTTCCTTAGCCGTGTGCGGTGCCCCCTCCACCATATTCCACTTCGGTCATATCGTCATGAGCTTAGGCGAAGCCCTGCGCCGGAGAAGTCATATCGTCGCGAGCTTAGGCGAAGCCCTGCGTCGGTGGAGCATCATCATCGTCACCACGCCGTCAGGTTGACGGAACTCATCCCCGACACTTTGCTTTGGATCGGAGTCCGGGATCGCCATCGAGCTGAACGTGTGCGTAACTCGGAGGTGCCGTCGTTCGGTACTTGGATCGGTCGGATCGTGAAGACGTCTGACTACATCAACCGCGTTGTTATAACGCTTCGCCACGGTCTCACGAGGGTACGTGGACATACACTCTCCCGTCTCGTTGCTATGCATCACCATGATCTTGCGTGTGCGTAGGAAATTTTTGAAATTACTACGTTACCAAACAGTGGCATCCGAGCCTAGGTTTTATGCGTTGATGTTTTGCACGAGTAGAACACAAGTGAGTTGTGGGCGATACAAGTCATACTGCCTACCAAAGCATGTCATACTTTGGTTCAGCGGTATTGTGAGATGAAGCGCCCGGACCGACATTACGCCAGACGCTTACGGCGAGACTGGTTTCACTGCTACGAGCACTCGTGCTTAAAGGTGGCTGGCGGGTGTCTGTCTCTCTCACTTTAGTTGAACTGAGTGGCTACGCCCGGTCCTTGAGAAGGTTAAACGGAGTCTATTTGACAAACTATCGTTGTGGTTTTGATGCGTAGGTGAGAACGGTTCTTGCTAAGCCCGTAGCAGCCACGTAAAATTTGCAACAACAAAGTAGAGGGCGTCTAACTTGTTTTTGCAGGGCATGTTGTGATGTGATATGGTCAAGACGTGATGAGATATAAGTTGTTGTATAAAATGATCATGTTTTGTTGAAGTTATCGGCAACTGGCAGAAGCCCCATGGTTGTCTCTTTGTTGCATAAGATGCAAGTGCCAAATAATTGCTTTACTTTATAGCTATGTGATAGCAATAGTTGCAAGAGCAATAGTTGGCGAGACAACCATGTGATGACACATTGATATAGATCAAGATGATGAAGATCATGGTGTCGTGCCGGTGACGATAAAGATCATCACAGTACTTTGGAGATGGAGATCAAAGGCGCCAGATGATCATGGCCATATCATGTCACATATTTTGATTGCATATGATGTTTATCTATTATACATCTTATTCTTGCTTTGATTGACGGTAGCATTTTAAGATGATCTCTCACTAATTATCAAGAAGTGTTCTCCTGAGTATGCACCGTTGCCAAAGTTCGTCGTGCCCGGACACCACGTGATGATCGGGTGTGATAAGCTCACGTCCATCTACAACGGGTGCAAGCCAGTTTTGCACACGCGGAATACTCAGGTTAAACTTGACGAGCCTAGCATATGCAGATATGGCCTCGGAACACGGAGACCGAAAGGTCGGCGTGAATCATATAGTAGATATGATCAACATAGTGATGTTCACCATTGAAAACTACTCCATCTCACGTGATGATCGGTTATGGTTTAGTTGATTTGGATCACGTGATCACTTAGATGACTAGAGAGATGTCTGTCTAAGTGGGAGTTCTTAAGTAATATGATTAATTGAACTTAAATTTATCATGAACTTAGTCCTGGTAGTATTTTGCAAAATTATGTTGTAGATCAATAGCTCGCGTTGTTGCTTTCATATGTTTATTTTCATATGTTCCTAGAGAAAATTGTGTTGAAAAATGTTAGTAGCAATGATGCGGATTGGATCCGCGATCTGAGGTTTATCCTCAATGCTGCACAGAAGAATTATGTCCTTGATGCACCGCTAGGTGACAGACCTATTGCAGGAGCAGATGCAGACGTTATGAACGTTTGGCTAGCTAAATATGATGACTACTTGATAGTTTAGTGCACCATGCTTAACGGCTTAGAATCGGGACTTCAAAGACGTTTTGAACGTCATGGACCATATGAGATGTTCCAGGAATTGAAGTTTATATTTCAAGCAAATACCCGAGTTGAGAGATATGAAGTCTCCAACAAGTTCTATAGCTAAAAGATGGAGGAGAATCGCTCAACTAGTGAGCGTGTGCTCAGATTGTCTGAATACTTCAATCGCTTGAATCAAGTGGGACTTAATCTTCCAGATAAGATAGTGATTGACAGAATTCTCTAGTCACCATCACTAAGTTACTAGAACTTCGTGATGAACTATAGTATGCAGGGGATGACGAAAACGATTCCCGAGCTCTTCGTGATGTTGAAATCAACGAAGGTAGAAATCAAGAAAGAGCATCAAGTGTTGATGATTGACAAGACCACTAGTCTCAAGGAAAAGAGCAAAGGGAAGAAGGGGAACTTCAAAAGGAACGGCAAGCAAGTTGCTGCTCGAGTGAAGAAGCCCAAGTCTGGACCTAAGCACGAGACTAAGTACTTTTGCTGCAATGGAACTGGTCCTTTGGAAGCGGAACTACCCTGAATATTTGGTGGATAAGAAGGATGGCAAAGTGAACAAAGGTATATTTGATATACAGATTATTGATGTGTATTTTACTAGTATTCATAGCAACCCCTCGGTATTTGATACTGGTACAGTTGCTAAGAGTAGTAACTTGAAACGGAGTTCTGAGAATGAACAGAAACTAGTTGAAGGGGAAGTGACGATGAGTGTTGGAAGTAGTTCCAAGATTGATATGATCATCATCACACACTCCCTATACTTTCGGGATTAGTGTGGAACCTAAATAAGTGTTATTTGGTGTTGAGCATAAATATGATTTGATCATGTTTATTGCAATACGGTTATTCATTTAAGTAAGAGAATAAATTGTTGTTACATTTACATGAATAAAACCTTATATGGTTACACACCCAATGAAAATGGTTCATTGGATCTCGATCATAGTGATACACATATTCATAATATTGAAACCAAAAGATGCAAAGTTAATAATGATAGTGCAACTTATTTGTGGCACTGCCGTTTAGGTCATATTGGTGTAAAGCGCTTGAAGAAAACTCCATCTTGATGGACTTTTGGAATCACTTGACTATGAATCATTTGATGCTTGCGAACCGTGCCTTTTGGGCAAGATGACTAAAACTCCGTTCTCGGAACAATGGAACAAGCTCTTGACTTATTGGAAATAATACATACCGATGTATGCGATTCAATGAGTGTTGATGCTCGTGGCAAGTATCGTTATTTTCTGACCTTCACAAAATGATTTGAGCAGATATGGGTATATCTACTTGATGAAACATAAGTCTGAAATAATTGAAAAGTTCAAAGAATTTCAGAGTGAAGTGGAAAATCATCGTAACAAGAAAATAAAGTTTCTGCGATCTGATCGTGGAGATAAATATTTGAGATTCTGAGTTTGGTCTTCATTTGAAACAATGTGAAATAGTTTCGCAACTCACGCCATATGGAACACCACAACATAATGGTGTGTCCGAAAGTCGTAACCGCACTTTATTGGATATGGTGCGATCTATGATGTCTCTTATCAATTTACCACTATCGTTTTGGGGTTATGCATTAGAGACAGCTGCATTCACGTTTAATAGGGAACCGTCTAAATCCGTTGAGGAGACTCCTTATGAACTATGGTTTAACAGTAAACCTAAGTCATCGTTTCTTAAAGTTTGGAAGTTGTGATGCTTATGTGAAAAAGTTTCATCCTGATAAGCTCAAACCCAAATCGGAGAAGTGCGTCTTCATAAATACCCAAAGGAAATTGTTGGGTATACCTTCTATCACAGATCCGAAGGCAAAAACATTCGTTGCTTATAAATGGATCCTTTCTAGAGAAGGAGTTTCTCTCGAAAGAAGTGAGTGGGAGGAAAGTGGAGCTTGATAAGGTAATTTGTACCTTCTCCCGAATTGGAAAGTATTTCATCACGGAAATCAGTTCCATGATTCCTACACCAATTAGTGAGGAAGCTAATGATGATGATCATGTAACTTCAGATCAAGTCACTACCGAATCCCGTAGGTAAACCAGAGTGAGATCCGCACCAAAGTGGTACGGCAATCCTGATTCGGAAGTCATGCTACTAGATCATGACGAACCTACAAACTATGAAGAAGCGATGGTGAGCCCAGATTCCGCTTAAATGGCTAGAAGCCATGAAATTTGAGATGGGATCCATGTATGAAAACAAAGTGTGGACTTTGGTTGACTTGCCCGAGGGTCGGCAAGCAATAGAAAATAAATGGATCTTCAAGAGGAAGACGGACGTTGATAGTAGTGTTACTATCTACAAAGCTCGACTTGTCGCTTAAAAGGTTTTTGACAAGTTCAAGGTGTTAACTACAATGAGATTTTCTCAACTGTAGCGATGCTTAAGTCTGTCCGAATCATGTTAGCAATTGCCACAATTTATGAAATTTGGCAAATGGATGTAAAAACTGCATTCCTGAATGGGTTTCTGGGGAAGAGTTGTATATGATGCAACCAGAAGGTTTTATCGATCCAAAGGGAGCTAACAAAGTGTGCAAGCTCCAGCGATCCATCTATGGACTGGTGCAAGCATCTCGGAGTTGGAATATACGCTTTGATAAGTTGATCAAAGCATATAGTTTATCTGAGACTTACGATGAAGCCTGTATTTACTAGAAAGTGAGTGGGAGCACTACAGACATTTACGATAAGTATATGTGAATGACATATTGTAGATCGGAAATAATGTAGAATTATTCTGCAAAGCATAAAGGAGTGTTTGAAAGGAGTTTTTCAAACAAAGACCTCGGTGAAGCTGCTTACATATTGAGCATCAAGATCTATAGAGATAGATCAAGGCGCTTGATAAGTTTTTTCAATGAGTACATACCTTGACAAGATTTTGAAGTAGTTCAAAATGGAACAGTCAAAGAAAGAGTTCTTGCCTGTGTTACAAGGTGTCAAATTGAGTAAGACTCAAAACCCGACCACGGCAGAAGATAGAAAGAGAATGAAAGTCATTCCCTATGCCTTGGCCATAGGTTCTATAAAGTATGCCATGCTGTGTACCAGATCTATTGTATACCCTACTTGAGTTTGGCAAGGGAGTACAATAGTGATCTAGGAGTAGATCATCGGACAGCGGTCAAAATTATCCTTAGTGGAGTAAGGATATGTTTCTCGATTATGGAAGTGACAAAAGGTTAGGTAAGTAAAGGGTTACGTCGATGCAAGTTTTGACACCGATCTAGATGACTCTAAGTCTCGATCTAGATACATATTGAAAGTGGGAGCAATTAGCTAGAATAGCTCCTTGCGAACATTGTTGACATAGAAATTAGCAAAATACTTACGGATCTGAATGTAGCCAGACCGTTGACTAAAAATATCTCACAAGCAAAACATGATCACACCTTAGTACTCTTTGGGTGTTAATCACATAGCGATGTGAACTAGATTACTGACTCTAGTAAACCCTTTGGGTGTTGATCACATATCGATGTGAACTATGGGTGTTAATCACATGGTGATGTGAACTATTGCTGTTAAATCACATGGCGATGTGAACTAGATTATTGACTCTAGTGCAAGTGGGAGACTGAAGGAAATATGCCCTAGAGGCAATAATAAAGTTATTATTTATTTCCTTACATCATGATAAATGTTTATTATTCATGCTAGAATTGTATTAACCGGAAACATAATACATGTGTGAATATATAGACAAACAGAGTGTCACTAGTATGCCTCTACTTGACTAACTCGTTAATCGAAGATGGTTATGTTTCCTAACCATAGACATGAGTTGTCATTTGATTAACGGGATCACATCATTAGGAGAATAATCTGATTGACATGACCCATTCCGTTAGCCTAGCACTTGATCGTTTAGTATGTTGCTATTGCTTTCTTCATGACTTATACATGTTCCTGTAACTATGAGATTATGCAACTCTCGTTTACCGGAGGAACACTTTGGTGCTACCAAGCGTCACAACGTAACTGGGTGATTATAAAGGAGTACTACAGGTGTTTCCAAAGGTACATGTTGGGTTGGCGATTTCGAGATTAGGTTTTGTCACTCCGATTGTCGGAGAGGTATCTCTGGGCCCTCTCGGTAATGCACATCATTATAAGCCTTGCAAGCAATGTGACCAATGAGTTGGTTACGGGATGATGCATTGCTGAGCGAGTAAAGAGACTTGCCGGTGACGAGATTGAACTAGGTATTGGATACCGACGATCGAATCTCGGGCAAGTAACATACCGATGACAAAGGGAACAACGTATGTTGTTATGCGGTTTGACCGATAAAGATCTTCGTAGAATATGTAGGAGCCAATATGGGCATCCAGGTCCCGCTATTGGTTATTGACCGAGAATAGTTCTAGGTCATGTCTACATAGTTCTCGAACCCGTAGGGTCCGCACGCTTAAGGTTTCGATGGCGGTTATATTATGAGTTTATGAGTTTTGATGTACCGAAGGAGTTCGGAGTCCCAGATGAGATCGGGGACATGACGAGGAGTCTCGAAATGGTCGAGACGTAAAGATCGATATATTGGACGACTATATTCGGAGTTCGGAAAGGTTCGAATGATTCGGTATTTTCGGAGTACTGGAGAGTTACGGAATTCGCCGGGGAGAAGTATTGGGCCTTATTGGGCTCTGCGGGAACGAGAGAGGGGCTGCCTAGGGCAGGCCGCGCCCCTCCCCCATGGCCTAGTCCGAATTGGACTAGGGGAGAACCGCACCCCTCCTTCCTTCCTTCTCTCTTCCCTTCCTTGTCTCCTACTCCTAATACATGAAAGGACTCCTAGTTGGACTAGGAAAGGGGAATCCTACTCCGTGTGGGAGTAGGACTCCCCATGGCGCGCCTACTAGGGCCGGCCTCCTCCTCCCTCCCTCCTTTATATCTGAGGCAGGGGGGCACCCCATGACACACAAGTTGATCTACGGATCGTTCCTTAGCCGTGTGCGGTGGCCCCCTCCACCATATTCCACTTCGGTCATATCGTCGCGGAGCTTAGGCGAAGCCCTGCGTCGGAGAAGTCATATTGTCGCGGAGCTTAGGCGAAGCCCTGCGTCGGTGGAGCATCATCATCGTCACCACGCCGTCGTCTTGTGGAACTCATCCCGACACTTTCTTTGGATCGGAGTCCGGGATCGTCATCGAGCTGAGCGTGTGCAGAACTTCCGGAGGTGCCGTCGTTCGGTACTTGGATCGGTCGGATCGTGAAGACGTCGGACTACATCAACAGCGTTGTTATAACGCTTCCGCTTACGGTCTACGAGGGTACGTGGACATACACTCTCCCCTCTCGTTGCTATGCATCACCATGATCTTGCGTGTGCGTAGGAAATTTTTTGAAATTACTACGTTCCCCAACAGTTTCCACCTCACAAAGAAAACGTGTCGGAATCTGACTTCAATCTCTTCATAATTCTGGTGGAGTGCGATGAATGGTGAAAGGAAGGTGCATTGGATCTCGTTGGAGAAGAAGTGTGCCTCTAAGCGGGCGGGAGGCATGGGTTTTCGCGACCCTGAAGCTTTCAACCAAGCTCTGTTGGCAAAACAAGCATGGCGCATTTTAAAGGTTCCCACCTCTCTGGTTGCTAGGGTACTTAAGGCTCGTTACTTCAAGGATTGTTCAATCTTGTCGGCCACTTGCCCCTCCAATGCTTCATTCACTTTTAAAAGCATCTTGCATGGACGAAATCTTTTGAGTGAGGGGCTAATATGGCGTATTGGAGATGGTTCAAGCATCAATATCCACCATGATAATTATTGGATCCCAAGGCAAGGTTTTTTGAGGCCACTGGGTCAAATATTCCTGCCGAGTGTTACTAGAGTGGCCGATCTGCTGACTGCCGAGGGCTCAGAATGGGATGCGAATAAGGTCGATGCTATGTTCACCCCTTCGGATGCTATGGATATCAAGCAGATCACTGTTAGCGGGATTGGAGTTGCCGACTACTTGGCCTTGAACTGTACCAAGAATGGAGTATTCAATGTGAGGTCATCATATCATTTGGCTATGTCTCTTAAGCGAGTGAGGTCTGGACAGCCTGCCTCTTTGAACTCGGTTCAGCAACGCAAGGGATACTTAAGCCTGTCGAGCACGAACGCGCCTCGGAAAGCAAAAATCCATATGTGGAGAATGATGCAGAATGGCCTCGCTGTGGGCTCTGAGCTCCATCGACGTCTGATCAATCCAGGAGTCTTTTGTGTTGCTTGTGGAAGGGAAGAAACTATTCATCACTGATTTTGGGCCTATCAACACTCAGCTCAGTTCTGGCACCATTTGTCTTCACAGAAGGGCGTCACGGTGGCGATCCCACCGTTTCCTATGGACTCCCAGAAGACACTCTCCAACTAGTTACTAGGATGGTTTGTTGGTGCGACCGAGGAGGAAAAAGAAGTGGTGGTGATGGCAACGTAGGCTATGACCGGCTCGTGATGATGCCAGAGATGGAAGAAGGATCGCCCACCCACATGAAATTACAAAGACAGTTTATTCACATCTGATGGAGCGGCGGAGCACCCATGAGGTGGATGGCAAAATTCCTAAACCAACCATTGTTCAGAAATGTGATCCCTTTGCTCAGGATTGGGTGAAGGTGAATTCAGATGGCGCGATCTCTAGGCATGGTGGGAAGGGACAAGGGGGTGCGGTTCTCAGAGATCACAATGGGGCTTTCATGGCGGGAGTTTGCCACTTCCTTCCAAACATCGCGGACCCAGAAGCCACGGAGATCCTTGCCTGCAAACGAGGTTTACAGCTTGCAAGTGATCTTGCTGTTCAGAGAGTCCATCTTGAGTTTGATAATAGAGCAGTTGTGCAAATGCTCAAGGATCCCGAACAGAACTTGGCTGCAGTGGGGCCGTGCATTCAAGAGGTCAAGGAGTTGCTGGGTTCGTGTACTGAGTTCCGAGTGGAATGGGCACATAAGTTCGTAAAAGTAGGAGTAGGTGATGAATTATGTAAGGTGTTGATGGGGTCCCCCAGACTTTGTTCTTTCTGTAATCGCTGATGACACTCCCAGCTATACTGGTTAAATAAATGCGGCAACATTGATCTAAAAAAAGATAGCGAATTGTTTTTGGCGCACGCCAGGCGCCAGCTGACCGGCCTAATTTTAGCCTCTCGCCTAGAGGTCGTCTGATTGTTTTGTTTCGCACCGTACAATCTTTCCCCTGAATCGTCATCTCTCTCTACGATGTCTCCTGTGAATCTGAATCATCACCTCCCTTTGCTTGTTCAATGCATTGAACCCCACCACCACGTCTGTGCGCTCCGGTGAGGGCAGCAACATGTCTGCTCGCACAGCCTAGATTCACGTCGTTGCTCCTTGCAAACACTTCGTTCTCCCTTTGTCTCATGCGCAAATCGCACGCTCGCCCTGCCATGGATCCCCAAACAAACAACTCTTTGAAGCTTTCTTCATCTACGATTAAAGCTTTCTCTATGAACGGTTGCAGCTTTGTCGGTTTGCGCCTGCATTGTAAAGAACCGACACAGGAGAAACATGCGCGCCCTCGTCCGAGAGCAGAATCGGACGGTCCGTGCAATGGCCGGATTACCACCCAAGGAGGAGAAGTTAGACAACGACGTGTTGGACAACTCCGACGACGAGCATATCTGGCTCGATCTCTGCTGCGTCTTCGACTAGTACTTCCGCTACAAGGACGACAAGGGTGCCGGAAAGGGCAAGGGTAGCCGTTGATGATCTTCTCCACCATAGCCAAACATGCCAAATTTTAGTAATCCGATGGCATGTTAGTGATGTAAATAGCCAAATAATGTATGTAATGCATCGTTACGTAGTTGCATGAATTTGAGGTGTAATACTGGAGATGCTCGGATGTGAGAAGAATAATTTTAGGCTTGACCTATTTGAGGGGTCAGATTTGCAAGTCCGGCTGCAGATGCTCTAAGGTTGATTGTTCTTTCTCAACGTTTGCAGCTTCTTCAGTGCCGGTCGAAGGCTTGCAGCCAAACTTTGCGATTATAGCGATCACCTTTCCCAAAAAACTTCACGACACAGATAGGAGCCCAAGGTGGCGGCGAAAGGCCGGGTCGAGGATGGCACGGCGGAGGATCTTGGACGTGGCGGCGCAGCGGACGGCGGTCGTCATGCCCGAGCGCGCAACGATCTCGAGCGGACGGCGGTCGTCACGCCGCCGCTGCATTTGCCAACGCCTCGTTTGGTGGTCGACAGCGTCGTTAAACATTGTTCAACGCGTGTTTCTTCTACTAGTCCGGGCAGGTTATTCGTTGGATCGTTTCCTTCTTTTCCTTCTTCAGTTTGTCTAATTCATATCTAGATGTTTTTTAAGGAAATGTCACATTTAAGCTCGCATAAATAGATAATACAGCAACAAGAAATAAAAAATAAGGACAAGAAAATAGATCACAAACTGAGTAGACATTAGTTTAGATATGACATAACTATGTCACATGTAGACGTGTCCTAGACAGACGTTTTCTTCATCGCCTTTGCACCGTCGTGAGATCCTCGGACTCACTTCTCGTGCCATCTGCCACGACGCACGCGCGGGCACGACTCGTACTCGTAGAGCAACTGGAATCCCTATAATCAAGGAAGGGTAACTGACACGACACCTGATTGCCGATTTTCGTGGAAGCTGATCGATGGAATCGGGGAGGTTATAAATCAAACAGATTTTGTACAACGGATATCAGCACCATATGCCACGGCTAATCCGATTTTAAAACCGCCGTCGTGTTCCTCCCCGGCCCGGACGGCAACTCCGAAACCCAGCCATGGCGATGCACCGTTGCGCTACGCCATAGAGATGGAGAGATGCCCCTATATAATAAGTATGAAAAATTGACACGACCTGCGCATTGCCCCCTCTCGGTCGCGTCAACCAAGTCGCGCACCGAGAAGAACCCGGTCGATTTCTACCCTACCCAGCGGATGCCTTCGCCGCGACGAAAGTGAAATTTCCACGAAGCCGCACGCGTTGGTTTCGATCTGCTCTGCTCGTAACACCCGCCGCGGAGGAGCAGACACGGCAGCGCGCGTGGGCACGATCCGTCTGCTGGTGAGGCAGCCATGTACTCCGGCGACGCGTCGACCAGCGAGGACCCTCCGGCGTGCCGGGGGCCGTCGAGGCGCCGACGGCTGCGGAGCCGCGTGACCGCCGTCCGGGCGCCGCCGCTCGCCGACGTGCTGCGGGAGCGCGCGCTGGTGCACCTCCCGCCGGCGGCCGCCGCGCGCCTCCGCCTCGTGCACCCGTCCTGGGAGCGCCGGCTCGCGTCCCCGCTCTTCGCCGTGGCGCATGCGGCCGCCCCGCGCCGGATGTCCGGGCTCTTCGTGCCCAAGGCCGGGTTCCTCCCGTTCGACGGACCCGACGACGCCGTGCCGTCCCCGACGCTCGCCTTCGCCCCGGCCTCGGAGGGGGTCACCGTGCTCTCGTCGTCGCACGGCGTCGCGTGCTGCTACTCGCCGGCCGACGACGCCTTCTTCGTGTGCAACCCGGCCGCCGCGTCCTGGGCGCCCGTCCCGTCCCCGCCGTGCCGCACCTGGCCGCGCCCCGCGATCGTCGTCCTCTTCGACGCCACGCCGTACAACTTCCGCGGCGACTACGCGCTCGTCTGCGCCGCCGAGTGCGCGCCGGGCTCCGGCGCCTACTGCTTCCTGGTCTTCACGTCCGGGACGGGCGCGTGGCGGGCCACCGACGCGGTCGTGCCCGCCGAAGGGCTCGTCGCCGCGTCGGGCGTGGCGGCCGGTGGGACGGCGTGGTGGCGGACGAGCGTCGGCACGGCGGTCGGGTACTGCCCGTTGACGGGGCGCGTCGAGATGGTACTCTGCCCCGGCGACAGCGGCATGTGGGAGATCGGCTCGGCCGAGGGCAAGCTCCACTGTGCCGTGCGTGATCATGACAACAGCGTCGCCGTTTTCCGGCTTGACGAGGACGGGAGCTGGGAGGAGGCCGCCGCGAGGGTGCCCGTCGCGGAGCTGCTGCCACGTCGGCTGACAAAGCCCGCGGGGCACGAGAACGGCGAGGCGAGCGGGCAGGAGCTGGTCGCCCAGTCTTCCTTCATCGTGGAGGAGGAGGTGGTGCGGCTGGACGACGGCGTGCGGCTGCTGGGGTTCCAGGGCGCGGAGCTGGAGGTGGTGGCGCTGGCCGGCAGGCGGCTGGTGGCGTTCGACGTGCGGACGCGGCGGCGGCGCGAGGTCAGGGTGCCGGTGGCTCAAGAGGAAGAAGAGGAAGAGGAAAAGGAGGAGAAACGGTGGGACGGCGCGGAGTACGCCGCGCACACCAACACGCTGGCGCTCGTCGCGCCCGCCGTGCTGGCGTGCGAGCCGATGCTCGTGGAGGAGTGACCGGACGCCGGAGAGGTCGCATTTTCTTGACTGGATTTTGGTTGGTTTCTCGCAAGCTTTGCTGTGGGCACTAGAAGCATCGATCGAGATAATAAGTCGTGCGAGTGCTATTAATTCTTCTAAGAACTTGACATTTTTAGTTAGTACTGTGTGCTAGTACTACTCCTACCTGTATTCCCAAATGTGTGTTGAACTGCCAAGACCTAGTAGTATTACATTCAGAAACAGAGGGTGTACTACGCGCGCGCGTAGGAGCGGCCGATTTCCGACAGGTTGTTTTGTTCCTGGTTTCCTTATTAATGTTAGAGGAGAGATCGCATTTCCTTATTAATGTTAGAGGATCTAGTCTTATTCCCAATCGCTGTCCTGAAATCAGTGGATTGAGTAGATTTGCAATAGGGCGCTTATAGGCGCCGGCGCACCGGCCTAGAGTTTCGGCCGGTCCAGCCCAGGCCATCGGATATGAGCCACGCAGCCGTTGGATCCGGACAAAAAAAAAAAAAAAACATATCGCTCTCAGCTTCTTCTTCCTTGGGCAGTCGGCCTGGATCCGCATCTTCCGCTTGGGGAGCACGACACCGCGCCTCCTGTCCCTTCCGGTGGTCGTCCCCGTCGTCAGTCCCCACCCTTGCCGATCTTCCTCGTCGCCCGCTGGACCCCGCCCTCGCCGGCCGTCCTCGTCGCCTGTCCCCCACCCTCCCAGCCTCGTTGTCACCTCGACCCATGCAACAGCTCTACCTGCGGTTGCAGCTCTTGACGACGACGATTGTAGCTCCGCCACCCTCGCCATTCATGCTCGCTGCAGGAAAATACGTCGACGACGTCCGCGAGTCAATCAACGCCATTTGAATGGATGTAGCAAAAAAAAAAATCACCGGTAGTAGCAAAACCAAACTACGGGTGCAGCAAAAACGCCGTCGCCGCCTTCGCGAGGTCGCAGCTCCGCCTTACATGGATGTAGCAAAAAACTCCAACGGTAGTAGCAAAATCCTGCTACGGTTGCAGCAAAAACATCATTGTCGTCCTCACGAGGTCGCAGCTCTGTCTGATGGATGTAGCAAAAAGCTTTGCCGGTAGTAGCAAAATCCAACTACGGTTGCAGCTTCCCCTTGTTGTGCAGTGCCATTGAAGCTTTCTATGCTTATGGTTGAAGCTTTTTTCAACGGCTGTTGAAGCTTTTCTAGGTAACGGTTGCAACACTTGTATACGCGGGAGGATCCAGGCATGGCGGCAGACAGCCATGGCGGCCGGCGAGGGAGCGCCTGGCCGCCGGCGATGGAGCTTGTGGCGGCCCAAACGAACGCAGCCAGGGAGGAGGGGGGGAAGCGCGCACGTGAAGGCTCTAGGTAGGGGATGGATCTGGCCATGGCAGCCGGCGAGGGAGCGCCTGCCCGCCGGCGATGGAGCTCATGGTGGCCCAGTCGCTGTCGGGGGGAGGGGGAAGGTTGCGCGCGCGTAAGGCTGAAGGTAGGGGATGAAGGCTGTCACGCCCAATATGCGACCCTATCCAAAAGGAACTCGAAGGTCCCACCAAGGATATACCCGCATATTGAAACGCTTTTGCAAGGTGGATATCATTACATCAACATTACATAATAGATGGGGATACATACAAGACATACAATGTCACATGGATACAACAATACATCATATACAAGAGATCAACATCCGCCTACGGATGAAACATAAACAGAAACCCAAACAATATCCACCCTGCTAGCCCAGGCTGCCGACCTGGAACCTATCCCCTGATCGAAGAAGCAGATGAAGGACTCCAACACAAATAAACATCGCTCTCGCGTCATGATCATCGCGTAACCTGTACCTGCAACTGTTGGTGTAGTAATCTGTGAGCCACGAGGACTCAGCAATCCCATTACCATGGGTATCAAGACTAGCAAAGCTAAATGGGAAAGGAAGGGGGTAAAGTGGTGAGGTTGCAGCAGCGGCTAAGCATATATGGTGGCTAACATACGCAATTGAGAGCTAGAAGAGAAACAAAGGAACGGTCGTCAACTAGTAATGATCAAGAAGTGATCCTGAACTCCTACTTACATCGAGACATAACCCGAAACCGTGTTCTCCTATCGATCAACCACGAAAAGAGTCACTGACGGTTACTCACTCGGTTGGTGTATTTTAGAAGTTTTTACTTCAATTTTACTAAACACGGTTATCAACAAATTCTCATCTGCCACATAACCGCGGGCACGGCTCTCGAAAGTTCAAACCCTGCAGGGGTGTCCCAACTTAGCCCATAATAAGCTCTCGCGATCAACGAAGGATATTCCTTCTCCCCGGGAAGACCCGATCAGTCTCGGAATCCCGGCTACAAGACATTTCGACAGCAATAAAACAAGACCAGCAAAGCTTCCCGGATGTGCCGACAAGTCCCGACAGGAGGTGCACATATCTCGTTCTCGTGGCACACGGATGAGCGAAGCGTCTGAGGAACAGCGTAACCCAAGTTGGCAAGGAATGGTCCCGCACGGTGCTCTAGTTTGGACCAACACTCGGAGGAGCACTGGCCCGGGGGGGGGGGGGGGAATAAATATTACCATCGATCGCGCGACTCCCAAGGGAAAATGGGCTTGGTAAGGAAAATTGAAAAACCAAGGTTGGGCCTTCTTTGGAGGAGTCTTATTCAAAGCGAATTGTCAAGGGGGTCCCATAAATCACCCAACCGCGTTAGGGACGCAAAATCTGGGAACATAATACCGATTTGACGAAAACTAGGGCGGCAAGAGTGGAACAAAACACCAGGCATAAGGCCGAGCCTTCCACCCTTTACCAAGTATATAGATGCATTTATAATATAAGAGATATTATGATATCCCAACATAAACATAATCCAACATGGAGCAACCTTCATCTTCACCTGCAACTAGCAACGCTATAAGAGGGGCTGAGCAAAGCGGTAACATAGCCAAACAACGGTTTGCTAGGAAGGGTGGCAAAGGTTAAAGGTTCATGGCAATTTGGGAGGCTTGAGCAGCAAGTGGTAGGTAACGCAGCAAAGCGATAGAACGAAGGAACTAGCATAGCAATGATAGTAATGAGATCCAAGGTGACGGTCATCTTGCCTGAAGTCCCGCTAGGAAGAAGAACGAGTCCATGAAGAAGGCGAGCAGGGAGTAGTCGAGCGAATCCTCACAATCGCATAACATTACGGAACTAAGAAGCAACACGGAAAGAAACAAACAACAAGGTAAATGCACAAGCATAAACATGGCATAATGCACAATCAAGTATGATGCATGTCCGGTTTAATGAGGCATGGCATGGCAAAGTGCAACAAACAATACTACAAGTTAAGTGGAGCTCAATATGCAGCAGGTTGCATATTGAAGAAACACCACATTCATTTATTTGGTTCTCTCCTGTTTAGGTACTCAACAATATTAAATGTTGTTAAACATGGCAAGAGGTGAGGCATAAGTAAACTAACTATTTAGGCAAGTTTAAATGGGGCCGGAAACAACAAACAACAATTCCGGAAAATCCCCATATGCATTTAGCAAATTGATGGAAACAACAAATGTAAACATTTTAATTGTTGTTATCATGATGCGGATGACATATGCAAGTTTTAAGCAATTTTATGAAAATGTTGACATGAGCATGTTATGAAGCATTTGTCACCGTGGTGGAAGAAAGGGGTGCCACGGCAACGAATCCGAAAATGATGCCACGGCAACATATCGGTTCCGGTTGCTCATGGAGATACCGGTGCAAAAGGAAGCGTGCGGATGTGCGAAACATGCTAGAGATGGTGGGGTGCTCCCGACTACCGGGTTCCCACGGGTTAATGGCATGGAAACGAGTGACAATTCGGACACGGTGCAAACACGAGCATCTCATACATCACACAACATTCGTTCACGGGCGTCATCTCGGTGGTTATACCTTCCAAGGGAGCATTCTCGAGCGGTACAAAATCGTCGAGGGAAGTAGTCGTTCACGGGTCGTAGGGGAAGTAGTGGTACACATTGTTTTCAGGGAGGTACTTGAAGAATCCAACGTCTTCGGGGCGACGGTAGTGGTACACACGACATCGAGGTACTTGTCGGTCCGGTCTTGGCGGTGTAGATGTACGGTGTCGGGTACTTGTCGCATCACCGGGTGTAGTCGTACACGTTAAAGCAGAACTTGGCGTATCCATGTACTTGGCGTTCCGGTCCTGTAGTCGTACTAGGCATCCGGTGAACTTGGCGAAATCCACGAAGGCGTCCTTGGGCGTTCCTGGTTGCCGCGTCTTCGCTAATCGAAAGGGATCTTGGCGTCCATGCAACCGGCAGCGGAGGTGCACGAAACCAGCGGCAGAGGACAAGCCGCAGCTGTGGCTCTCAAGATTGGCAACGGCGGGGGAGGACAGCCTACGGATCGCGGGTGGAGCTTGGGCGTGGAAGGAGGGTGGCGAAAGGCAGCAGCAGCGAGATGCAAAGAGGTCATGGGCGCGGGACTTGGGCGCCCGGCAGCGAGGAAGCAACCACCATGGGGGCGGGAGGGCTTCGGCTCCCCTCGGGCGTGCAGGCTCTTTGGTGGAGGAGACAGGCGAGGTGGCCCTGGTCACCGTAGAGGAAGCAGAAGGAGCCTTGAGTCAGCGGCGACGGAGAAACGGCAGAGATCTGGGCGAGCCTGCGCTGGCACTTGGCGAAAGCGTGGCCATGGGCGGCACGACGAGGTGGGTCGAGGGCGGCGGCGCTCCTGGTCGCAGCGACTGGACTCCGGCGACGAGGAGGAGGCAGAGGGGGGGGGGGCACGGGCGCACACGACGGAGGGCCACCGGAGTTGGCCGCCCCGGTGGTGTTGCGGAGGCCGGGCACGGTGCTCTACTCCTCTCTGCGTGTGGCAGCGGAGGAGGAGGACGATGGGGAGAAGGGATCGAGAGGAGGGGCGATGGGATCGGGAGAGTGAGGCTGCGAGGGAGATGGGGATCGAGCGATGGGATCGGGCTCCTGGTGGCGCTCGAGGGATCGAGGAGGGGATCGATCGGGCTAGGGTTAGGAGGGGCGGCTGGGCCTTGGGCAGCAGAGGAAGCAGGCTTGGCCTGGCAGCTGGGCTCTCTTCTCTCTCTCACTCTAAAGAAAATTAAAAGAAAACAGAGATAAGAAGGAAAAGAAAGGGAGGTTAGGGGAAGATGTTGGACACGCGGATAATTTTCCTGGGCTCACCAAAATGGTCTTGATCCAGAATAATTGCAAAGAGACGTGTCGAAGGGTTTGAATACAACCTCATTTGAATTACATTCAAAAGAGTTTAAATAGGGAGTGGGGGTTTGGAAGGTCCAAAAATGTTCAGATTTTGGTGGAGCTTGGAAAAAGATGAAATGATATATGGCAAAGTTAGAGACCAAGAATTATGATAACAAAGGCATTGGGATTTATTTTTGCAAGTGTGTTATGATCAATTCCAAATAATGGAATATTTTAATATAGCTCCCTAATATTGGGAGGATATGTTATAAAGAGAAATCACCATGTGAATTCCCTCGATTTAAATGGATCGAAGATCCACACGATTTATTTATTTGAGTTTTTAAAAAGGGGATGCATGATGACATGATGCAATGCAAATGATGCAACGAGATGAGATGCATGACATGAACAAAATGCAAAACAAAAGACAAAAACCCAACCACGAAGGAAATAACATATCGCATCTCCGGAAAAGGCAAGAGTTGGAGTTACGAAAATGGAAAGTTGTATCCGGGGCGTTACAACACTCCACCACTACGAGAGGATCTCGTCCCGAGATCTAGGATGGCACGGGAGAGAAACGAAAGAGGAAGATAAGAGGTAAAACTAAGTTGCTTCTTCGACAAGCAGGTGAAACCATGAACCTTGAGATGTTAAAAAAGTTGAAAGAAAGAACACAGCGGAGTTGAACACAATTGAGAGCACTGCGGTAGAAAAATAGAAACAAGGAACACCATTTGAACCTTGGAGGTTGAAAGACATAAGAAAAGGGTTACAATGGACAAGAAGTACAAGCAAGCACTCCGGTTGAAACGAGATGTACAAGGAATGATAAAGATCAATTACGACAACACTCCTGTTGGAAAAAAGGAACAAGGGATACGACGAGAACCAAGAGTTTTAGTGATAAGATAAATATTGAAACCAGTCCGGTTAAAACTAGATAGAGAAGGAATAAGATTGATAGAATTTGGGCAGCACTCCGATTAAAAGAAGAAGGAAAACTAGAAAAGATGATAAGAACTTGAAGAGATGACACAACACTCCGGTTAAATGGATAAGCAAGGAAAAGAACATGATCCTCACAGTTCGAGATGATGAGTGAAGAGAGCAACATCACCATGCCTCCGAAAGAAAGAATAGAAGATAGATCATTGAAATAAAAGAATGGAGAAGAAAATGCCAACTTCTACCACAATTGAATTTGGAAGGCATCCTTGCAAGAAGGTTAGAATATAGTTGTTTGAAAACCAACAACAAAATGAATAAGCTTGTAGTGGGCTTATGGAAACATCTCAAGACTATGAGGTGACAACCGGCCACTAATGGAAACCATTGATTTGATTGAGAGCACCAAAGAGATGAAAAACTTCCTCACCGAGATGATAAAGAGATAACTTGGATCATAGACAAGCAGCACAAATAGCAACATTCCCAATGGAAGGCTTTTAGGTGAAATCTATATCAAGATACTCCAACGAAGAAATTATGATGGGTTGAAACAACTCATGATCGAAGAGAAAATGATGGTTTTAAAATATCTCCTTCTTAACAACTTGTGAATCATGAAACGTGAAGAGAAATTGTCGAGGATGACATAACACCATCTCAAAAAGATAAAGTAGAAAGAATTGCACTTGAATGCAAGATGAAGAATGCTTGAACTCCTCAAAACAAAACATGTGTTGAGCACCATGTTTATTTTTAGAGTATAGCTTGGCGGGTCATAACTTCGAGAGAAATCTTGAAGAACAATTGAATAATTAAAAGAATCCTTGACGAACCACCATGTAGAACCTCCATGAAGAACTCTGGTAATACAAGGATGATAGAAAAAAAAAGAAGTTGAAAACACAAGGTGAAGCCTTGCGATGATTTAGATGGAGCTTCCCGACGAGATAATGCGGAAAAAAAATGGAACTCCGTAAAAGAAAAGATGAAACACTAGAACCGAGAATTACTTCATCATGAACAAACTCCGAAGGGAGGGATTAAACACTTGGATGAAACAAGAACAAGAATTATGTTATGCTTATCCTTCACCAATTTAGATTGATGACAAGCAACGGATTTGGCATACTACTTATTCTCGTAGAAAGGATTAAGATAGATATGGCGCAAACTTGAGGTATTGATGGAACCACCGGTGGAATTTGGAAACAACGAATGAATTAATATGATAACGAAGGAAGTGAAATCTTGAACGAACCACCATAAGGATTGAAAATGAACGTAGCAAAGGCACAATTCACCGGGCAGAATTGGAGAAAAAGAAAACTAAGATACTTGAGAGGATTTAGATACATGAGAACGAACAGATCATGAACTGATTAGATAATACTTGAATGATGCACCGGTAAGATTTAGAGAACGAGGGCTGAAAGCTGGGAATGAGGAATTATGACATGATGGCCTTCGGAGGAAAGAAATGGAAACAACTCATGAAATGCTCGGATGGTTAAAAAGAATTCTCACAATCGAAAACAATTATGAGAGGATGGCATCAAACTTGAACCATGAATCTTGAAGAGAATGGAGCAAGATTTAAGAGAAACTCTTCTTCGGTCTTCAAATGTTGAGAATGATGATGAGAAACATCACCATGAATTGTTGAGAAACTCCGGAAGGATAAAAAGAGGAAAGGTTGCGCCAAAGATGAAAAGAGTTTGAAAGCGACCTTGGAGAAGGCATGTGACTGATGGGCTCCATTCTTACGTCACACTTGAAAAGAATTTGAGAATAACTCCGGGAAAATTAGAAGAGTCGAGGTAAGATCACAGGAAAAGACACATGGGTTAGGGCCCTCGAAAGAAAACACAGTTGAACAATTTTAAAGAGAGGTTGCACCGGTTGAATTAAATGGCTTGAATGAGATGGCATCCTCAACAGAACTTGAGTGAATTGAGAATGGAAACTTGAATCTTCTGAGATAACTTCATCACTCTGGAACAATTGAATAGCGAGAAGTGGATGATTAAGAGGTGCACCGGTACGAGAAAAACATTTGAGACGAGGAAAAAAAATATGATTGACAAAGCTTGAAATTAATCCACTGGAGAAGAAAGAGAACAAATAATGACGAAGTTAAGGCTCCGTTAGTATCTTCCTGAGAATCACCGGATAAGAACATTGACGAAAAAGAATGGAGAGACTTCCCATCTATAAGATGGATACTTGATTAAGAAATCTGAGTCCTTGAAGAAAAAGGGTGAGAGGGAGGGAAAACAAAGACAACTTGGGACGTATGAAACAAACACCGTTGAGAAAACTTAGAATTGATCTCGCAAATGTTGAAATGATCGGATCCATTTGAAGAGAAGCACGCCCGTTGGGAAAAGAATTAACATGACGACCTCGATGATAAGAAGGATTAGTATTCACATAGCAATATGAGAACACCGCTTGTAAGGTCTGGAATCAACACTTGACCTTGAAGCAACTCAAATACCACAACTCAAAACAAAACAAAGGATTGGCTTGCGGAAAAGCTGGAACAAATACATATGATAGAGATTTACCCTAATCCCATATCATGCATCTGTCGGAAAGATATTCTAGGAGCTACTTGAATTCCCACTTATTAACTCCAGAAACTTTGTGGTTATGCATTCTGGTGTTGGGGATACAGGGGACGCAAAATATATCACCCAAACTAACAATACCTAGATCCATTTGTATCCATCCGTCAACACATAACCAAGAAACCTTCGAAATCGTGTACCTCAACCTTGAAAAGCATCCGTTATCTGAGTTATGGCAATACTCGAGCTCGCCCGATCTTTGGGTTATCGGGGTTATCTCACCAACAACTGTACAAAAGAGATTTTGGATGTCGGCAAAGCTCGGTATTCGAACTGCAGCGATAAAATTGTGGCGACAACACCTCGGAGCTGAACTCATGGGACACTGCCACAACCCCTAAATGTCGGAGGCACCAAGAACAATGTTCTCGTCACAAAACCATCGAACGATTCCAAGATACCAGCGTGATCCTAAATTTTTTTAGTGAAATTTGAGGAGAGAAGAGACAAAACTTCTACGTCAGGAGACCTCACGGAAGCTGACGAGCAGATGAGGAGTAAAAAGAATCCTACTCTCTGATATATATATATATATATATATATATATATATATATATATAATCCTAAGACTCAAAATAGTTTTATTCTAGACTCAACAACGGCCAACTAACAAGGGGGCTCCTATGGTCGGTCGAGGCTCTGATACCAACTTGTCACGCCCAATATGCGACCCTATCCAAAAGGAACTCGAAGGTCCCACCAAGGATATACCCGCATATTGAAACGCTTTTGCAAGGTGGATATCATTACATCAACATTACATAATAGATGGGGATACATACAAGACATACAATGTCACATGGATACAACAATACATCATATACAAGAGATCAACATCCGCCTACGGATGAAACATAAACGAAACCCAAACAATATCCACCACTGCTAGCCCAGGGCTGCCGACACAGGAACCTATCCCACGATCGAAGAAGCGGATGAAGGACTCCAACACAAATAAACATCGCTCTCGCGTCATGATCATCGCGTAACCTGTACACCTGGCTGTTGGTGTAGTAATCTGTGAGCCACGAGGACTCCGCAATCCCATTACCATGGGTCTCCAGACTAGCAAAGCAAAATGGGACAGGAAGGGGGTAAAGTGGTGAGGTTGCAGCGGCGGCTAAGCATATATGGTGGCTAACATACATAATTGAGGCGAGAAGAGAAACAAAGGAACGGTCGTCAACTAGTAATGATCAAGAAGTGATCCTGAACTCCTACTTACGTCAGACATAACCCAGAAACCGTTTTCTCCTCTCGATCAACCCCGAAAAGAGATACTCACGGTTACACACACGGTTGGTGTATTTTAGAAGAGTTTACTTCAAGTTTACTACAACCGGATTTTAACAAATTCTCATCTGCCACATAACCGCGGGCACGGCTCTCGAAAGTTCAAACCCTGCAGGGGTGTCCCAACTTAGCCCATGATAAGCTCTCGCGATCAACGAAGGATATTCCTTCTCCCCGGGAAGACCCGATCAGTCTCGGAATCCCGACTACAAGACATTTCGACAGCAATAAAACAAGACCAGCAAAGCCGCCCGGATGTGCTGACAAATCCCGAGAGGAGCTGCACATATCTCGTTCTCAGGGCACACCGGATGAGCGAAGCGTACAGGAACCGACGTAACCCAACTTGCCCTAGTTTGGACCAACACTCGGAGGAGCACTGGCCCGGGGGTTAAAATAAAGATGACCCTCGAGAGCGTGACTCCCAAGGGAAAAAGGGCTAGGTGAGGCAAATGGTAAAACCAAGGTTGGGCCTTGCTGGAGGAGTCTTATTCAAAGCGAACTGTCAAGGGGTCCCATAAATCACCCAACAGCGTTAGGGACGCAAAATCCGGGAACATAATACCGATATGGCGGAAACTAGGGCGGCAAGAGTGGAACAAAACACCAGGCATAAGGCCGAGCCTTCCACCCTTTACCAAGTATATAGATGCATTAATAATATAAGAGATATTGTGATATCCCAACATAAACATAATCCAACATGGAGCAACCTTCATCTTCACCTGCAACTAGCAACGCTATAAGAGGGGCTGAGCAAAGCGGTAACATAGCCAAACAACGGTTTGCTAGGAAGGGTGACAAAGGTTAAATGTTCATGGAAATTTGGGAGGCTTGAGCAGCAAGTGGTAGGTAACGCAGCAAAGCGATAGAACGAAGGAACTAGCATAGCAATGATAGTAATGAGATCCAAGGTGACGGTCATCTTGCCTGAAGTCCCGCTAGGAAGAAGAACGAGTCCATGAAGAAGACGAACGGGAGTAGTCGAACGAATCCTCACAATCGCAACATTACCGGAACTAAGAAGCAACACCGGAAAGAAACAAACAACAAGGTAAATGCACAAGCATAAACATGGCATAATGCACAATCAAGTATGATGCATGTCCGGTTTAATGAGGCATGGCATGGCAAAGTGCAACAAACAATACTACAAGTTAAGTGGAGCTCAATATGCATCGGGTTGCATATTGAAGAAACACCACATTCATTTATTTGGTTCTCTCCTGTTTAGGTACTCAACAATATTAAATGTTGTTAAACATGGCAAGAGGTGAGGCATAAGTAAACTAACTATTTAGGCAAGTTTAAATGGGGCCGGAAACAACAAACAACAATTCCGGAAAATCCCCATATGCATTTAGCAAATTGATGGAAACAACAAATATAAACATTTTAATTGTTGTTATCATGATGCGGATGACATATGCAAGTTTTAAGCAATTTTATGAAAATGTTGACATGAGCATGTTATGAAGCATTTGTCACCGTGGTGGAAGAAAGGGGTGCCACGGCAACGAATCCGAAAATGATGCCACGGCAACATATCGGTTCCGGTGGCTCATGGAGATACCGGTGCAAAAGGAAGCGTGCGGATGTGCGAAACATGCTAGAGATGGTGGGGTGCTCCCGACTACCGGGTTCCCACGGGTTAATGGCATGGAAACGAGTGACAATTCGGACACGGTGCAAACACGAGCATCTCATACATCACTCAACATTCGTTCACGGGCGTCGTCTCGGTGGTTATACCTTCCAAGGGAGCATTCTCGAGCGGTACAAAATCGTCGAGGGAAGTAGTCGTTCACGGGTCGTAGGGGAAGTAGTGGTACACGTTGTTTTCAGGGAGGTACTTGAAGAATCCAACGTCTTGAGCGTGACGGTAGTGGTACCTACGACATCGAGGTACTTGTCGGTCCGGTCTTGGCGGTGTAGATGTACACGGTGTCGGGTATTTGTCGCATCACGGGTGTAGTCGTACACGTTCAAGCAGAACTTGGCGTATCCATGTACTTGGCGTTCGGTCCTGTAGTCGTACTAGGCATCCGGTGAACTTGGCGAAATCACGAAGCGTCCTTAGGCGTTCCTGGTTGCAGCGTCTTGGCAAATCGAAAGGGATCTTGGCGTCCATGCAACCGGCAGCGGAGGTGCACGAAACCAGCGGCAGAAGGACAAGCCGCATTGTGGCTCTCAAGATTGGCAACGAAGGCGGGGAGGACAGCCTACGGATCGCGGGTGGAGCTTGGGCGTGGAAGGAGGGTGGCGAGCGAGCAGCGGCGTGAGATGCAAAGAGGTCATGGGGCGCGGGACTTGGGCGCCCGGCTGCAGGAAGCAACCACCATGGGGACGGGAGGAGCTCGGCTCCCCTCGGGCGTGCAGGCCTCTTGGTGGAGGAGACGCAGGCGAGGTGGCCCCTAGTCACCGTAGAGGAAGCAGAAGGGCAGCAGGTCCAGCGGCGACGGAGAAGCAGCAGGATCTGGCGCGAGCCTGCGGTGGCACTGGCGAAAAGGCGCGCCATGGACGACGGCGAGGTGGGTCGAGGCGGCGGCGCTCCTGGTCACAGTGACCGACTCCGGCGACGTGGAGGAGGCAGAGGGGGGGCCCGGGCGCAGACGACGGAGGGCCGCCGGAGTTGGCCGCCCAGTGGTGTTGCGGAGGCAGGCGCGGTGCTCTACTCCTCTCTGCGTGTGGCAGCGGAGGAGGAGGATGATGGGGAGAAGGGATCGAGAGGAGGGGCGATGGGATCGGAAGAGTGAGGCTGCGAGGGAGATGGGGATCGAGCGATGGGATCGGGCTCCTGGTGGCGCTCGAGGGATCGAGCAGGGGATCGATCGGGCTAGGGTTAGGAGGGGCGGCTGGGCCTTGGGCAGCGGAGGAAGCAGGCTTGGCCTGGCTGCTGGGCTCTCTTCTCTCTCTCACTCTAAAGAAAATTAAAAGAAAACAGAGATAAGAAGGAAAAGAAAGGGAGGTTAGGGAAGATGTTGGACACGCGGATAATTTTCTGAGCTCACCAAAATGGTCTTGATCCAGAAAAATTGCAAAGAGACGTGTCGAAGGGTTTGAATACAACCTCATTTGAATTACATTCAAAAGAGTTTAAATAGGGAGTGGGGGTTTGGAAGGTCCAAAAATGTTCAGATTTTTGGTGGAGCTTGGAAAAAAGATGAAATGATATATGGCAAAGTTAGAGACCAAGAATTATGATAACAAAGGCATTGAGATTTAGTTTTGCAAGTGCGTTATGATCAATTCCAAATAATGGAATATTTTAATATAGCTCCCTAATATTGGGAAAATATGTTATAAAGAGAAATCACCATGTGAATTCCCTCGATTTAAATGGATCGAAGATCCACACGAATTATTTATTTGAGTTTTTAAAAAGGGGATGCATGATGACATGATGCAATGCAAATGATGCAACGAGATGAGATGCATGACATGAACAAAATGCAAAACAAAATACAAAAACCCAACCACGAAGGAAATAACATATCGCATCTCCGGAAAAGGCAAGAGTTGGCGTTACGAAAATGAAAAGTTGTATCCGGGGCGTTACAAAGGCGCTGGAAGGAGGTGGGGCGCGCGGGCCATTGCGCGGAGCGCGTTTTGCCAGCGTGGCATGTGAACCGGCCGAAAGTTCGGCCGGCACACCGCGCCCAAACATTTACCTTTGCAATAAGTGGGGTTTAAACAACGGTGGGATCCATCCTGAAATCAGGGGGCCGAGAGATTAGGCGTGGGTCCTGCATGTCATGTCGTGTACGTTACCCTTATGGCAGGTCTTTGCTTAATTAAAAAAATTGGATGTGTTTAGAGCATCTCCAACAGTCGTCCAACAAGCCGCGCACTAAAAACTACTTTGCCGCGCGCCTATCGTCTGGTTTGGCGCGGTGGGTAGTACTGGCTCCAGCAGCCGCGCTAAAATGCAGCGCACGCACGTAGCTCCAACAGCACACAAAAATACAGCGCACGACTCTCGCACAAACAACATATGCATTCCAAACACAAGAAATAAGATCAAACACAAACAAAATAAATCAACAATAAATAGTTCAATTCAACTCGAACAAATAGTTTATCGTTCAATACAACAAATAGTTCAATAATACAACAAATAGTTTAACAATCAACATCAAAGGCACAAATCATGATGCTTTTTGTCGGCCATTCCAAGCCCACCACTCTTCAATGAGATCCTTCTAAAGATTATCATGCGTTGTCGGACGTCGAATGACATGATAAGAGGCAACAAAATGGACCACCCTTTCAGCCCTCCGTCACACTCGCACGAGATGTCCCAAAAGCTCATACTGAGAGTAGTCTACATCTTGGCCACGCTCATTCTCGATGATCATGTTGTGCATGATCACACAAGCGTGCATGATGTACCAAAGCATCTTTTGATCCCAAAATCTAGCCGGTCCTCTCACAATAGTAAATTGGGCTTGCAAAATCCCAAAAGCTCTCTCCACATATTTTCTAGCCGCCGCCTGAGCATTGTGGAAATCAAGATTTTTCTTACCTTCCGGTTTTTTCAACGGCTTCACAAATGTTTGCCACTTCGGGTAGATGTCATCCGCAAGATAGTAGCTGTAGCTGTATGTACGGCCATTTGCTACGAACTGCATCGGTGGCAAATCATCATTTGCAATCTTATTCATCAGTGGTGACTGGTTGACAATGTTGATGTCATTCAAAGATCCAGGCATTCCAAAGAAAGCATGCCAAATCCAAGTCTCTTGATCGGCCACCGCTTCAAGAATTATAGTGGAACCCTTTTTTTGGCTGTGGAATTGCCCATGCCATGCCCTTGGATAATTCTTTCAACTCCAATGCATGCAATCTATTGAGCCAAGCATACCTGGAAAGCCAAAAGTTTTGTTCATCTCCAATAGCCTTGCTGCGTCTTCAGCATTCGGAGATCTCAAATACTCCTGGCCAAACACTTGGACAATTCCGACTGCGAAGCGCTTGACACACATGATGGCTTGGCTCTCACCCATAGCCAAGTGATCATCAACTAGATCAGCCGGGATACCGTATGCCAACATGGCAAAGTGGTTGTCACATTCTAAAGGTGCTAAGCCCGAGCTCTCCGGCGGCATTCCTCCTTTGCTGAAAAACTGGTCATGGCTCGCTAGTTTCTCTGCAATGCGCCTGAACAACTCGGTGCTCATCCTAAACCCGGTGACGAAATGCGACTCGGTATGTGGGATTCTCCACAAAATAGTGCCTCATCAATCTGTTATGGGCATCGATCCTATCCCTCCAAATTTTCTGCCGACCCATAACCGAACCACCGTGCTTCGGTTTTTTATTGATGTGCATAGCTAGGATCATTGCAAGATCCTCCTCCTCTTCCATATCAAATTCTTCTTTGGAAGAATCATACGAGAAACTCATCTACAATGTTCAATACTAGTCTATAAAACTACAATCAACATGCACAAAATTCATGAAGTTTGAGCAATACATACCTTGCAGGCGTTTTGTCGAACACCTTGCCGGCGCCGAGCGGAAGCGAGCGGCCGGGCGCTGTTCGTCGGAGGACTACCGCGCGCGAGGGGCGGCGGTGACTAGAGGGAGACGGAGGAAGCCGCTTGGCGCGAATAATAGGCCGGGGAAGCGCCGGAACGGTCACCGGATGGCGCTGGCGGCGGTGGCGCCGCGGCTGGATGGGGTAGGTGCAGTTGCGAGCGAGCGCTCGAGAGTCCAGCGCGTGGAAGCGGGCGCAGAAAATAAGCGGCGTGCGATGGCGTTTCGGCCCGCGCGCTGAACTAGATATGCCTCGCGCGCAGTTTTTGCGCCTCCGCTGGAGCGCCCGGAGCGGTAGCGCGCACGCAAAAACATTGATTTTTCAGCGCGGCGCTTATATAGCGCGGCTGTTGGAGATGTTCTTAGGACACATCTGGTGTGACATAGTTATGTCACATCCAAACTGATGCCCACTTTTTTTGTCTATTTTTTTTGTTTTTTGTTGCTGCATTATATATTTGTAGAAGTTTAGATGTGACATTTTTAAAAACATCTAGATGTGAATTAGACAAACTATTTTTAATAACGCGGCCTCCGCGGTCGGAAAGCGAGTGTTCCGACGCGCGTGTGCGAAGGAGTCAATTCGTGTAATTACTTCTTTTTTTTAGAATTAGTTAATGCTTACTATACATTTGTTTGAGTGTCAACTAATTTTGGATGAAGGAATATGTTAGTATGAATTTACTTTGTTTTTTCGCATATTACCATCATGGGCTCACGACAAGGTTGGAAAGAGATTACCGTATCTACATGCATGAGAGCTCCACCCCCTTCCCGGTGTTGCACCGCCACCCAAACTCCTCCCTCCCCCTGCTGCCGCTGGTTCCTATTGTTGTGGTGGCGGCAACCTCGAGGATGCTCCACGTGTTGGAGTTGGCGGCCGTCTGGGTCGACTACGGTGACGATTGTGGTTCAGCGGCACGGGCATGCCGGTGGAGCATTCCCGGGGATGCGGTGGCGGGGTTGACGCAGCGCATTGGCGGTTCCTCGACGCTGCTGCCTGAAGGGGGGTGAGTCGGGGTCCTGGCGCAGATCTGGTGTAATCGGTGGCGGCTGCGGCGGGCCACTGCGGGGTGGCAGGCTGGTTGGGATGTGACGATTCTGGCTGGCATTTGTAGTTTCGTGGCGAGGGCGATGAGCCATGCAGAAGGACGGCGAGTGCTGGCCGTGATGCGCGGATCTGTTCTGCAACCGGCAGTGGCGTTGGTTGCTCTTAACCCTGTGTGAGCTTGTGCAGCGGCGCGTGGGAGACTGGGATGCCGGCCCCGGGGTGGCGTCGTTGGTGGGCCTTGTCGTGGCTGCTGTGGGGGCACACATCGAGAGCTTTGAGTGTGGATCTGGCCCTCCTAGCAGGCACGGTGCTTGTCGCGGCCGAAGCGGATAGTGTTTTTACATGGTGGTGAGCGACAGAGTTGGGTTTGTGCAGCAGCTTGCTTCCCATGGAGGTTGTCAGGGTGTCAGAAGTCCGGGCGAAAGCCTAGCACCGGCGTTGATTGATGCTGACCATGAAGACACCTTGTGTGTCGTCTTTTCCTTGTTGGAGGCGTGGTCGTGAGCTTGTTTCTACTCCCATCATCGTCTTGATATCCGGGTGAAAACTCAAGCTTCATCGGAGCGGGTAACGGTGTCGGCAAAATTTCGTGTTTTGACTCTTTTGACGTATAAAATCGGGATCTGACTCCGGCGTGAAAAAACTTTCAGATTTGACCCTTTTGCTACAGCCGGAGGCTCTGGCGGTAGCTACATACAGGCTACCGCCGCCCGTCATGGCGGTAGGTTCCCTGACGCCGTCTGGCCGTTAACGGCCTTGGACATGTGGCAAAGGGACCTACCGCCGCTGACTATGGCGGTAGGCTTTTGCAACCTACCGCCGGGCGCTCTGGCAGTAGGTTCCTGGATAAGGTTGTGAGGGGAGGGGGCTGTGCTGCTCCCCCACCCACTCATTCACCCCACTCTTCTTTCGAGCTCAAGCTCTCTACCCCTCTTCTTCCCCACCAAATCACCCACTAGATCCCCCTCCATTGCTTGAGATTTGGCCGATGGATCGAGGCTATTTGCATCACCCAAGGTACCTCCCTCATCCCCTCTTCATTTGATTGGTTCAAATCATGCATTTTTCTCATTTTGTTGGAATCACTAGTTCATAGTTTTGTTATGGTGAAATCAATGTATATGATGCATTTAGGGTAATGTTTGTGCTTTGACAATGTATTGTGTCACTAGCATTGTTTGGGTAGTAAGAAATATCATTTAGGGTTTTGTTAGGGTTTGGTTTAATGACATGGTTAGGGTTAAGGTTAGGGTTAGGGTTATGCTTAAGTAAATGCCTATATGACGAATGTTATGGTTATAGTTTAATTATGGTTTTGTTAGAGTAGTTATCTCTCGAATTATAGCTCGATCTACTCCTAGGGTTATAGTTTTTGTCAAGAGACGGTTAGGATTTTTGCTTTGGATGACCGTTATAGTAATCCCTCGACTTGTAGGATGGGATCGATCATCTTTGTTGAGACTTCCGCGGAGGCGGCGGCGAAGCGTGAACGTGTAGTCATTGAGGAAAAGATGGACTTGTGGGTCAAAGCCGTTGATGCATTGAATGCGGCTTGTAGAGATTTTTCAAAGTATTATGTGTCGAAGTGCGACGATGGCAGAGTTAAGTTATACCAAGCTAAAGAGAAAAACATAAGCAATCTCAAGAAGGAAGAGAAAATTCATAGACACACTCTTGCAAGGCAAATTGCATTGGGTGGAACAAGGGATGAAGTGAATGAGATGGACTTTAACAACCCTGGCCAGATCATTGATTGGCTAGTTAGGCAAACATCATTGGCGATACTTAGTCGGGCAACTCGTTGGGCTTGGGTCCGTGAAAGAAATGATGTCATTTGTTGCAACCCCGGGCCGTACGACAAAGATGTCTTGTTGATGGACTAGTAGATGGGGTTGAAACAAATGATGTTGTAGAGTCATTTGGATTGTAATGGCATGTACCCTTATCATTTATATAACCTATGTCGTTTGAACCAGTGAGAACATTATGTAACCTTGGTCATTCTAAATAAGTTATGCTTTGTGTTTGTATTGTATCTTTTGATTTGAGTTTTGGTTTGTTCCATTTCATGTAGCATGGAAAACAGGACCCCGGAGGAGATGAAGAAAGTATATGAGAAGTGTTGTGACATTGCATCTAAGAGTCTGGCGGTAGCGTCTGAGAAGATTGTAGCAGAGTGACAACTTGGTATCAAGAGGGAGCTTGAAGCATGGTTCAAGAGAAATGATGAGGTGATTGCTGCCATGATGGATTTCAACAAGTATCCATTCATGGAGGAACCTTCTGATTTCAACAAGTAGGCTTGTGAAAGAAAAATAGAAGATACTTAATGAGCTGCATGAGATGGAATATGCTTGCAGACATTCTATTGCAACGAAGATCTTTTTCTCTGTGAACATAGAAGAATTCCACGAGCTGGACTTGAGAAAACCCGGACAGGTCATTGGATGGGCAATCACACAAGGCAAGTGAGAGATTCCGGAACGCCGTGCTCGATGGGCCTGGTTCGGCGAAACGAAAGGTGTGTTGGAGAATTGGGCGAGATCGTTGGATTACCAACTGAAGCCTAATCCTGATCGTGACACACAAATTGAACGTCTTATACATTTTAGATATTTTTTCCGTTGTAGAAAATGTATGCTCAAGCTTGCGCTTCTAGTTTGAACTCATGTCATTCGAATCGCTAGATGTTTTAAGTCAGTTGAACAAGTGTCATTTGTGGATGTAATAACTATGCTCAGTTATGTATGTCTTTGCTACTCGATCATTTCTGGATGTCATTTGTGGATGCTTAGTTCATAGAAGTTTCTAAGAAATGGAAAGGCAAAGGGCTATGAAATAAAGGCAGGGGGACATGGATCAGCACCCTACCGCCATAGGCTCCGGCGGTAGGGTGACCAACCCTATCGTCAAAAGAATGGACGACTTGGTCACAGAGAAAAATGGCCGTAGGGTGGCCAACCCTACCGCCAGGGCTCACGGCGGTAGGGTGCTACCGCCAAATGGGCTGGCGGTAGGGTGGCCAACCCTACCGTCGTTATTGTTGCCGATTTGGTCACAGGAGGTAGCATATCAGGCTGTAGGGTGACCAACCCTACCTCCAAGAGCTCTGGCGATAGGGTGGCCAACCCTACTGCCACAAATTTGGCCGATTTGGTCACAGGAGAACTAGCAGAGCAGGCGGTTGGGTGGTCACCCTACCGCCGTCGTCCTTGGCGGTAGGATGGCCAACCCTACCGCAAAACAGGGGAGAGTTTGCGTTCCAGCAGTTTGCTGTTGGGTTTCATTGCTTACCGCTAGGCCTTATGGCGGTAGGGTTTCATGGCATACCGCGAGGGCTTCTGGCGGTAGGGTGCAAAGTAGAGCAACAGTTTGCTCTGTTTTACATCGTGTTCATCATTTCAATTGACAGCAACAACATCATAACAGATGTAGTTCATGACATAGTTTCATCACAAGTTTCACAAATCAAAGACATAGTTGACGACATGTTTCACAAATAAAGTACATAGTTCAACACAAGTTTCACAAATCAAAGACACAGTTCATCACATGTTTTTCGAATCGAAGGCATAGTTCATGACTAGTTTTTCGAAAGTAAGGCCTTATTGGGTCACACGAGGCCATTTTCCTTTCTTGTCGCGTGCCTCATCCTCCTCTTGGGCTTCACGAGACCTTGAAAGCTTTCTTGCTCTCTTCTCTTGACGAGCAATCTTCTCCTTGCATGCCCTCTCCTCTTCACACTTCTTTCGCTCCATCCTCTCCTTTTCACGACACTCTTCATCCAAGCCTCTCTGAAATGCTTCTTTAAACAACCGTTGCCTCCTTAGAAAATCTTGATATTGATCTTTCTTACCATCTTCTGGCACATCTTGATCTATCCATGTGAAGTACTTACAAAGTGGAGGCGGCGACTATGTATGAATAGAGAACAAATGTGGTCATTAGTAAGATAGGTTCAAGTTGTACCAATGGTTGAATACTCTTTGAACTTGAACAACTTACCGGCAGTACGTCATAGGCGTGAGCTGGACGAGGACGGTAGTAGGCATAGTTGGGACAAACAAAATATCTTCTTCCTTCCGTCCATGATTTCTTGCGGTAGGTGGATACCTTAACTTTGCAAAAATCTCCACGCCAACATGATGGAGTTCTCATATCTTTGTCCTTCACCTTATCCAACTTGGCGTCTATCCACTTGTCCGGCATGTCCTCGCGGTTAGCACACAGTGGCCTCGTCACGGAACCGGAAGAAGCCATGCCTATAAAGACAAATTTGGTAGTTAGTAAAGTAAAATAACATGTATATATGCAAGAAAAACAAATAAACAAGACCAAATAACAAGTACCATTCACAATATTTCAACCATCTGGGTTAAGCAAGATGTCAATAGGCCTTCATCTATCAACCCTTCTCATCCTATGACCATGGCCACCGGTACCCGACCGTCCCCCACGCCCTCTAGTACTGTCTCCTCGTCCAGTACCGCCAAGATTCGTCCGTTCTCCACGCGCACCACTCCTGCCTCCTCGTCCACTCCCACTCCTACCTCCTCGTGTGCCACCGGTACCTCCTCTTCGGGCACCACTTTGACTAGTGGGATCCGTAGTGTTGGCATCGGTCCGTGGCTTTTTGGTGCATTTCCTAACATTGTGTCCCGGCTCGTCACATTGACCACAACTATTGATGTCCGGTGCCTCCATGAAATGTCCACTACCAAATTGTTTCATTCCGGTGTATCCAGCTAGGTCATCCATGTCACCCCTAAACCTCTTCTTTCTTCTTCTTCCCTTTGTAGGCACCATGAGTATGGGGTCGGGGACGATGTGTGGCCCATCATACTCAGGCCCTTGTGTTGATCTAGGAAGGGATGAAACCTAGGAGCCCATGTCAACTTCGTTCGTTCCAATGTGAACTCATGCAACCTTGCGGTGGTACCATCGGATACTTTCAAGTTTCCGAACCTTGCGGCGGTCATCACATGTGAGCAAGGCCAATGATACTTGTGAGGTCTCTCGCACTGACACCACCGGGTCTTGAGGCGCACCTCATATGCTACTCCACCGTACGTCATGCCGTCCCTTGTTGTGCCACCCGGCTCATCGACTTAGTAGATTTGTTCTTTTTCATTGAAACTAATGATTTGTTGGCCTTAAGACTTGCGCTCTTGATGCTTCAACCAATCCTCAACTTTGAAGGGAAATTCCATTTTCTCACCTATCCATTTGGCCGTCACTTCGGAATGCCTCAGAAAATACTCGTTGAGCTTGAAGAAGGTATATTTCACTATTACAGTGACAGGCAAGGAACGGACACCCGTGAGCACATTGTTGAAGCATTCCACCATGTTACTTGTCATGTCTCCGTATCGTAAACCTCCTTCGTCGTAAGCACGTGACCACTTATGCTTCTTCGGAAAATGCCTTGTCAAGAATTCTCTCCCTCCTTTGTTCTTCTCCAACGCCTTGAATAGTTTATCATAGCGGCTTTGGAATGTGTTGGTGTTGAACGCCACACAAACAAGGGTAAGATCTTTGCAAAACTCCTTACTCTTGCATGCACGGTAAAGGTTTGACACAAAATTCCTCATGCACCAACGGTGTTGGAGCTTTGGAGAGCCTGGAATGTCAACTTCTATTGCTTTGAGAATCCTATGATGGTGATCTGATATGATGCACACCTCTCTTTTGGGGCCAATCACCTTCGTCCTCACATGATCCATAAACCACTCCCAATTATCATCGTGCTCGGATGGCACCAACGCAAATGCCACCGCAACACATTGTCATTGGACGAGTGAGCCATTGCTACCATCAATGTGCCCTTGTACTTTTCGGTCAAGAACGTGCCATCAATTGACAAGACGGGGTGGCAATCCTAAATTGCATCGATGCATTGCCACACCGCCAACGCCACACAAACAATGGTTCCGAATGGCGTAGTCACTCAACCATATCTTGAACTCTTGCAAACAACCAAACTTGATCCCTTTCTTCAAATGAGCATTCTCATCCTCACCCGGTGGCCTCGGATCACCCATCCTCGGGCAAGGTGATGATTCGACCAAGCCCAACCTCATGCTACCATCAACAACGGCCTTGTCGGCAAGACTAAGATCACGAAACAAAGAGGGTCCTCTTTCCTTGCCATTGACCTTCTTGTAAATTTGATTTTCTTCCGGCATGAACCCATCCTCATCCAATTCTTCCGGTGGACCCTCATCATCCGACTCGTACCTACACATACGGCTGTAAGGGAGGTTACGGTCCATGTCTTGTTGATGCACAATGACATCCAAGTCACCAATGGGATTGTAATGAATCTCTTGTTCCTCATAAACATCATCTTGAGCAATAGCATCTTCATCAACATGAGAAATGGCATCTTCATCAACATGAACATTTGCATGTTCATCAACATGAGCAACAGCCTCATCTCCAACATGATCATCACCTAGAAGAACTAATGGCTCTAGCATTGATGTCCTCTTCATTTGGTTGGCTACTTGCTGGTTGGCTAGCCGCATTGTGGTCATACACCACGACAACATCATGTATTGGGGAGGACACATTCCGGTTCAAGTCGAGTAGTGGCCAAGGAACTTCAACCTTTGTGGCAAATAACTCAAGTGACTTGTCTTGTGATCCCTCAACTTTCTCCTTATACACATCCCAATGCAATTGAGAGGTGATGGGCATACTCTTTAATCGGGATTTTACTCCCACTCCCACATCATATCGCCCAATAAGCTTCACACCATCACTTGGGTTAATCCAATTGAGGACGTTTCTCACTTTCACGACAATATCATCATAGCTCGGGCTTGTGTCAAAAACCATGGACCCCTCCCCTTCGTCGGCATTTCCATCCATGAAAGCCGCCTTGTCCAAATAATGCACATTCACTAGTTTATCTATCTAAAAACAATGGAACAAAATTGAGTCATCCATGGACCGGCCATTTCATATGGATGAACTATCTAAAATATAAGATTTTGAATCTAACAACTAGTATACCTTAATCATAGCAATAACCCTAACCCTAACCTAACTAAACCCCTAACCCTAACACTTAAGCTAGCTTGCCACAACAAAGAGTGACACATATTACTTAAGTCAACCATAAATGCACAATAAATGCACAATAAATGCTAAGCTAGAGGAAGAACTAGGGGGGTTGCAAAACTAGTTGATTCCAATAAAAGTAGATGATTTGAACCAACCAAATGAAGGGGGGATGGGGGAGGTACCTTAGGTGATGCAAATGCCCTTGATCCACAGGACAAATCTCAAGCAATGGAGGGGGATCTAGTGGGTGCTTGGGTGGGGGAGAAGAGGGGGAGAGATTGAGAGCTCAGGGAATTAGATGAGTGGAGTGGGTGGGTGGTGAGTGGACCCCACCAAACCTTATCCTCCAGGACCCTACCGTCAGAGACCTCGGCGGTAGGGTGTTGGACCCTACCGCCAAGGCGAGCGGTGGTAGGTCCCTTTGCCACGTCAGCGCCTGTTAACGGCCAGACAATCGTCAAAGGAACCTACCGCCCGGCGAGAGCGATGCCTATGAGACAGCTATCACTTTGTGCCTCGTGGTAGCCAAAAGGGTCAAGTGTCGAAATTTTTCCATACCGGGGTCAGATCCCAATTTTATACGCCGAAAGGGTCAAAACACGAAATTTTGCCAACGGTGGCATCTACGATGCTACATCTTCTTGGAGGCGTCGCCTGTGAGGCCATGACCTTGGCGCTCGTTGGAGCTGATGTTTGCGCTACGTTGCTCACCCGGTGAGGGTGGTGGAAGCCGGGCGACGACCTCAGATGGTGATTCCGCCATGGCCCCATGGGGTAGGGCCTTGCTTGGCATGTCATGGGTGGCATCTTGGTGATTTTACGTGGTGGCCAATTCGTCGACCCGTTCGCATTCTCCTGTCGACATAGCCTGACCTATACATTTGAGTGGCAACCCCATATGATCGACATGTGTTGGAAGAAAGGAAAACCAAAAGGAAAAGGAAAAAAGGAAAAAGAAAAAAAGCTGAAGAAACCCGATGAAAGGAACACAGAAAAATATAAACAGAAAAAGAAACGCATGAAATGTTATGTAAACCGCTTTAGGTTTTTATAGACTAGTTTGACTTCTAAAACCGAACCAAACCGGTCTATAGAACCTTCCAAAACCATTTAGATGGGCCAGACTACTAAAGACGAGGGCGCCTGGCACCAGCGGCGGCGGACAGCGCACCAGAAAATCAGTCCATGTCCCCTAAAAAATAACCCATATGCATGATACATACAAGACTATTTTTCGAAAGTATGCTTGTATTCAAATCATGACATAATACAAAGTTCTTAATCCGAACAAGCACATCCTAACACATGCATAAAAGATCAGAATAACAAAGAGCACCCTAAAACAACCAGCAAAACACGATGACCTCCGAAGCTCTGTGTCATCATCCCTGAACCTTGTGAGGAGTCCCTGCAACACAATAATCTGCAACCAGACCCAAGCAGATCATCATATTCAACCACGGCATAATCATCCCCATGCTGATCCCCTACCTCTTCACCCCCGCGCCAAAAAGACAAGGACACACATGTGTATCCAACACGCCTGCACTAGCCTTTGCCATCTGTGGCTTTGAGTACCGCTATATGTACCCCTTTCAGATGGCAGAGAACTAGGATCTGGTTCCGGGACAGTGGCCAGGCTAACCACCCGGGCAAAGCAGGACATCCCTCCAGCAGTAGCACAAAGAAAAAGGAATAACAACAACAGAAAATGATACCAATGAGGAAGAAGAATCTTCATCTCCACACAACCACCACCCATCCGAGGACCAAGCCAGCCAGTGCCGTTCGACCTCCAGACATGATAACCCGTGACCTCAACGAGATACAAGGATGACCCACCCATACCGGCTCCTAGACGAGGGCTAGAGCCCAATCTGACCGCGAATGAAGCCCAGAGAAACTTATTCAGACACGCCGCCGACGCGGCGGCCTCGGCCGCGACTCCCACAACCCTAACCCTATTGAGAACACATCGGACACACAGGTCCAAGATTCTCCCTCCCTCCTGCCGCCGAAGCGGCTGGCGGAGGGAGAGGGAACCAGCGGCGCATAAAGGGACCCGCTGCTCACCTTGAGATCGCCTTGCTAAGAGCATCTCCAACAGCCGCGCTAAACTAGCGCCGTGCCGCAAATTAGTCTGTTTTAAGCGCGGCACAACGCTGGCGGAGTCGCTCAGTGAGCGGCATAAAAGCAGGCGTAGCTATAATGAGTTAGGCGCGGTCGAAAGCACTATCCCGCGGTGTATTTGGCGGCAGCTACATGGCAGCACACTCGGCGCCGCTCTCCGCACTCTCTTCTCTCCTCCTCCCTCGCCCGCGTGCCAGCCGGCCAAGACTGCCACCATGGACGCGCACACCGCACCCTGCTCACCCGTTGTACAGCATGACCCCGCCCCCGCCGCCGCCAGAAACCCTAAGCTGGGGAGCATTGGCGTCGCCACCGCGGAGCTCATAAGCGTCGGCCTCGCTTCGAACCTCTTCTTGCCGCCGCGGATGACCACGGCGACGGGTGGCGTCGCGCCGACGCCGTCCCGTGCCGCCGCCGCACCGTTGAAGGTCCCCAATGCGGCGCGGCCGAAGAAGGGCAAAACATGTGCTAAGAAGAACAAGGCGGCGGACGGCTCCGGCAGCACGAAGGTGAAGGAAATATGCCCTAGAGGCAATAATAAAGTTATTATTTATTTCCTTATTTCATGATAAATGTTTATTATTCATGCTAGAATTGTATTAACCGGAAACATAATGCATGTGTGAATACATATACAAACACAGTGTCACTAGTATGCCTCTACTTGACTAGCTCGTTGAATCAAAGATGGTTAAAGTTTCCTAGCCATAGACATGAGTTGTCATTTGATTAACGGGATCACATTATTAGGAGAATGATGTGATTGACATGACCCATTCCGTTAGCCTAGCACTTGATCGTTTAGTATGTTGCTATTGCTTTCTTCATGACTTATACATGTTCCTGTAACTATGAGATTATGCAACTCCCGTTTACCGGAGGAACACTTTGGTGCTACCAAAGCGTCACAACGTAACTGGGTGATTATAAAGGAGTACTACAGGTGTCTCCAAAGGTACATGTTGGGTTGGCGTATTTCGAGATTAGGTTTTGTCACTCCGATTGCTCGGAGAGGCATCTCTGGGCCCTCTCGGTAATGCACATCACTATAAGCCTTGCAAACAATGTAGCTAATGAGTTAGTTACGGAATGATGCATTACGTAACGAGTAAAGAGACTTGCCGGTAACGAGATTGAACTAGGTATTGAATACCGACGATCGAATCTCGGGCAAGTAACATACCGATAACAAAGGGAACAACGTATGTTGTTATGCGGTTTGACCGATAAAGATCTTCGTAGAATATGTAGGAGCCAATATGGGCATCCAGGTCCCGCTATTGGTTATTGACCGAGAATAGTTCTAGGTCATGTCTACATAGTTCTCGAACCCGTAGGGTCCGCACGCTTAAGGTTTCGATGACAGTTTTATTATGAGTTTATGAGTTTTGATGTACCGAAGGAGTTCGCAGTCCCGGATGAGATCGGGGACATGACGAGGAGTCTCGAAATGGTCGAGACGTAAAGATCGATATATTGGACGACTATATTCGGAGTTCGGAAAGGTTCCGAATGATTCGGTATTTTCGGAGTACCGGAGAGTTACGGGAATTCGCCGGGGAGAAGTATTGGGCCTTATTGGGCCCTGGGAAAGAGAGAGGGCTGCCTAGGGCAGGCCGCGCCCCCAAGGCCTAGTCCTAATTGGACTAGGGGAGGGGCCGCACCCTTCCTCCCTTCCCTTCCTTCTCTCCTACTCCTACTAGGAAAGGAGGAGTCCTACTCCCGGTGGGAGTAGGACTCCCCCCTTGGTGCGCCTCCTCCCTAGGCCGGCCACCTCCTCCTTGCTCCTTTATATACGGGGGCAGGGGGGCATCCCAGGAGACACAAGTTGATCTACGGATCGTTCCTTAGCTGCAGGCGGTGCCCCCTCCACCATATTCCACTTCGGTCATATCGTCATGGAGTTTAGGCGAAGCCTGCGCGGAGAAGTCATATCGTCGCGAGCTTAGGCGAAGCCCTGCGCCGGTGGAGCATCATCATCGTCACCACGACGTCGTCTTGTGGAACTCATCCCCGACGCTTTGCTGGATCGGAGCCCGGGGATCGTCATCGAGCTGAACGTGTGCAGAACTCGGAGGTGTCGTACGTTCGGTGCTTGGATCGGTCGGATCGTGAAGACGTACGACTACATCAACCGCGTTGTTATAACGCTTTCGCTTTCGGTCTACGAGGGTACGTGGACAGACACTCTCCCCTCTCGTTGCTATGCCATCACCATGGTCCTGTGTGTGCGTAGGAATTTTTTTTTGAATTACTACGTTCCCCAACAGTGGTATCAGAGCCTGGTTTTATGCGTTGATGTCATATGCACGAGTAGAACACAAGTGAGTTGTGGGCGATATAAGTCATACTGCTTACCAGCATGTCATACTTTGGTTCGGGCGGTATTGTGAGATGAAGCGGCCCGGACCAACATTACGCCAGACGCTTACGCGAGACTGGTTTCACCGCCCGAGCACTCGTTGCTTAAAGGTGACCGCGGGTGTCTGTCTCTCTCACTTTAGTTGAACTGAGTGGCTACGCCCGGTCCTTGCGAAGGTTAAAACAGCACCAACTTGACAAACTATCGTTGTGGTTTTGATGCGTAGGTAAGAACGGTTCTTGCTCAGCCCGTAGCAGCCACGTAAAACTTGCAACAACAAAGTAGAGGACGTCTAACTTGTTTTTGCAGGGCATGTTGTGATGTGATGTGGTCAAGACGTGATGCTATATTTTATTGTATGAGATGATCATGTTTTGTAACCGAAGTTATCGGCAATCGGCAGGAGCCATATGGTTGTCGCTTTATTGTATGAAATGCAAGCGCCATGTAATTGCTTTACTTTATCACTAAGCGATGGCGATAGTCGTAGAAGCAATAGTTGGCGAGACGACAACGATGCTACGATGGAGATCAAGGTGTCGCTACCGGTGACGATGGTGATCATGACGGTGCTTGGCGATGGAGATCACAAGCACAAGATGATGATGACCATATCATATCACTTATATTGATTGCATGTGATGTTTATCCTTTATGCATCTTATCTTGCTTTGATTGACGGTAGCATTATAAGATGATCTCTCACTAAAATTATCAAGAAGTGTTCTCCCCGAGTATGCACCGTTGCGAAAGTTCTTCGTCTTTGAGACACCACGTGATGATCGGGTGTGATAGGCTCTACGTTCAAATACAACGGGTGCAAAACAGTTGCGCACGCAGAATACTCAGGTTAAACTTGACGAGCCTAGCATATAACAGATATGGCCTCGGAACACGGAGACCGAAAGGTCGAGCGTGAATCATATAGTAGATATGATCAACATAGTGATGTTCACCATTGAAACTACTCCATCTCACGTGATGATCGGACATGGTTTAGTTGATTTGGATCACGTAATCACTTAGATGACTAGAGAGATGTCTATCTAAGTGGGAGTTCTTAAGTAATATGATTAATTGAACTTTAACTTATCATGAACTTAGTCCTGGTAGTATTTTGCAAATTATGTTGTAGATCAATAGCTCGCGTTGTTGCTTCCCTATGCTTTTATATGGTTGTTATGATATGTTCCTAGAGAAAATTGTATTGAAAAATGTTAGTAGCAATGATGCGGATTGGATCCGTGATCCGAGGTTTATCCTCATTGCTGCATAGAAGAATTATGTCCTTAATGCACCACTAGGTGACGGACCTATTGCAGGAGCAAATGCACGTTATGAACGTTTGGCTAGCTCAATATGATGACTACTTGATAGTTTAGTGCACCATACTTAACGGCTTAGAATCGGGACTTCAAAGGCGTTTTGAACGTCATGGACCATATGAGATGTTCCAGGAATTGAAGTTAATATTTCAAGCAAATACCCGAGTTGAGAGATATGAAGTCTCCAACAAGTTCTATAGCTAAAAGATGGAAGAGAATCGCTCAACTAGTGAGCATGTTCTCAGATTGTGCAGGTACTTCAATCGCTTGAATCAAGTGGGAGTTAATCTTCCAGATAAGGCGGTGATTGACAGAATTCTCTAGTCACCATCACTAAGTTACTAGAACTTCGTGATGAACTATAGTATGCAAGGGATGACGAAAGCGATTCCCGAGCTCTTCGTGATGTTGAAATCGTGAAGGTAGAAATCAAGAAAGAGCATCAAGTGTTGATGATTGGCGGGACCACTAGTCTCAAGGAAAAGGGCAAAGGGAAGAAGGGGAACTTCAAGAAGAGCGGCAAGCAAGTTGCTGCTCGAGTGAAGAAGCCCAAGTCTGGACCTAAGCACGAGACTAAGTGCTTTTGCTGCAATGGAACTGGTCACTAGAAGCGGAACTACCCCAAGTATTTGGCAGATAAGAAGGATGGCAAAATGAACAAAGGTATATTTGATATACTGATTATTGATGTGTATTTTACTAGTGTTCGTAGCAACCCCTCAGTATTTGATACTGGTTCAATTGCTAAGAGTAGTAACTCGAAACGGGAATTGCAGAATGAGCGAGAAACTAGTTGAAGGGGAAGTGACGATGAGTGTTGGAAGTAGTTCCAAGATTGATATGATCATCATCACACACTCCCTATACTTTCGGGATTAGTGTGGAACCTAAATAAGTGTTATTTGGTGTTGAGCATAAATATGATTTGATCATGTTTATTGCAATACGGTTATTCATTTAAGTAAGAGAATAAATTGTTGTTCTGTTTACATGAATAAAACCTTATATGGTTACACACCCAATGAAAATGGTTCATTGGATCTCGATCATAGTGATACACATATTCATAATATTGAAACCAAAAGATGCAAAGTTAATAATGATAGTGCAACTTATTTGTGGCTTGCCGTTTAGGTCATATTGATGTAAAGCGCATGAAGAAAACTCCATCTTGATGGACTTTTGGAATCACTTGATTATGAATCATTTGATGCTTGCGAACCGTGCCTTTTGGGCAAGATGACTAAAACTCCGTTCTCGGAACAATGGAACAAGCTCTTGACTTATTGGAAATAATACATACCGATGTATGCGATTCAATGAGTGTTGATGCTCGTGGCAAGTATCATTATTTTCTGACCTTCACAGATGATTTGAGCAGATATGCGTATATCTTCTTGATTAAACATAAGTCTGAAATAGTTGAAAAGTTCAAAGAATATCAGAGTGAAGTAGAAAATCATCGTAACAAGAAAATAAAGTTTCTGCGATCTGATCGTGGAGATGAATATTTGAGTTACGAGTTTGGTCTTCAATTAAAACAAAGTGGAATAGTTTCACAGCTCACGCCACGGAACACCACAACGTTATGGTGTGTCCGGACGTCAGAACCGTACTTTATTTTGATATGGTGCGATCAATGATGTCTCTTACCGATTTACCAATATCGTTTTAGGGTTATGCATAAGAGACAGCTGCATTCACGTTTAATAGGGCACCATCTAAATCCGTTGAGGCGACACCATATGAACTATGGTTTAACAGTAAACCTAAGCTGTCGTTTCTTAAAAGTTTGGAGTTGTGATACTTATGTGAAAAAGTTTTCACCTGATAAGCTCGAACCCAAATAGGAGAAGTGCGTCTTCATAGAATACCCAAAGGTAACTATTGGGTACACCTTCTATCACAGATCCGAAGGCAAGTTTTTCGTTGCTAAGATGGATCCTTTCTAGAGAAGAAGTTTCTCTCGAAAGAAGTGAGTGGGAGGAAAGTAGAACTTGATGAGGTAATTGTACCTTCTCCTTTATTGGAAAGTAGTTCATCACAGAAATCAGTTCGGTGATTCCTACACCAATTAGTGAGGAAGTTAATGATGATGATCATGAAACTTCAGATCAAGTTGCTACCAAACCTCGTAGGTCTTCCAGAGTAAGATCCGCACTGAGTGGTACAGTAATCATGTTACGGAAGTCATGTTACTAGACCATGATGAACCTACGAACTATGAGGAAGCGATGATGAGCCCAGATTCCATGAAATGGCTTGAGGCCATGAAATCTGAGATAGGATCCATGTATGAGAACAAAGTATGGACTTTGATTAACTTGCTCGATTATCGCAAGCCATGTTAAATAAATGGATCTTCAATAGGAAGACGGACAATCGATAGTAGTGTTACTATCTACAAAGCTCGACTTGTCGCAAAAAGGGTTTTCGACAAGTTCAAGGTGTTGACTACAATGAGATTTTCTCAACTGTAGCGATGCTTAAGTCTGTCCGAATCATGTTAGCAATTGCCACATTTTATGAAATTTGGCAAATGGATGTCAAAACTGCATTCTTTAATGGATTTATTAAAGAAGAGTTGTATATGATGCAACTAGAAGTTTTTGTCAATCCTAAAGGAGCTAACAAAATGTGCAAGCTTCAGCGATCCATCTATGGACTGGTGCAAGCATCTCGGAATTGGAATAAAACGCTTTGATAGTGTGATCAAAGCATATGGTTTTATACAGACTTTTGGAGAAGCCTGTATTTACAAAAAGGTGAGTGGGAGCACTGCAACATTTCTGATAAGTATATGTGAATGACATATTGTTGATCGGAAATAATGTAGAATTATTCTGCAAAGCATAAAGGAGTATTTGAAAGGAATTTTTCAAAGAAAGACCTCAGTAAAACTACTTACATATTGAGCATCAAGATCTATAGAGATAGATCAAGACGCTTGATAAGTTTTTTAAATAAGTACATACCTTGTCAAGATTTTGAAGTAGTTCAAAATGGAACAGTCAAAGAAAAGTTCTTGTCTGTGTTGTAAAGGTGTGAAATTGAGTAAAGACTCAAATCCCGACCACGGCAGAAAACAGAAAATAGAAAAGAGAATGAAAGTCATTCCCTATACCTCAGTCATAGGTTCTATAAAGTATGCTATGCTATGCACCAGACCTATTGTATACCTTGCTCTGAATTTGGCAAGGGAGTACAATAGTGATCTAGGAGTAGATCACTGGACATTGGTCAAGAATTTCCTTAGTGAGGACTAAGGAAATATTTCTCGATTATGGAGGTGACAAAAGAGCCCTTCGTAAAGAGTTACATCGATGCAAGCTTTTACACCGATCCAGATGACTCTAAGTCTCAATCTGGATACATATTAAAAGTGGGAGCAATTAGCTAGAGTAGCTCCATGCAGAGCATTGTAGACATAGAATATTTGCAAAATACATACGGCTCTGAATATGACAGACCCGTTGACTAAGCTTCTCTCACGAGCAAAACATGATCATACCTTAGTACTCTTTGGGTGTTAATCACATAACGATGTGAACTAGATTATTGACTCTAGTAAACCCTTTGGGTGTTGGTCACATGACGATGTGAATTATGGGTGTTAATCATATCTGAGATATGAATATTGGTGTTAAATCACATGGCGATATGAACTAGATTATTGACTCTAGTGCAAGTGGGAGACTGAAGGAAATATGCCCTAGAGGCAATAGTAAAGTTATTATTTATTTCCTTATTTCATGATAAATGTTTATTATTCATGCTAGAATTGTATTAACCGGAAACATAATACATGTGTGAATACATATACAAACACAGTGTCACTAGTATGCCTCTACTTGACTAGCTCGTTGAATCAAAGATGGTTAAAGTTTCCTAGCCATAGACATGAGTTGTCATTTGATTAACGGGATCACATTATTAGGAGAATGATGTGATTGACATGACCCATTCCGTTAGCCTAGCACTTGATCGTTTAGTATGTTGTTATTGCTTTCTTCATGACTTATACATGTTCCTGTAACTATGAGATTATGCAACTCCGTTTACGGAGGAACACTTTGGTGCTACCAAACGTCACAACGTAATCGGGTGATTACAAAGGAGTACTACAGGTGTCTCCAAAGGTACATGTTGGGTTGGCGTATTTCGAGATTAGGTTTTGTCACTCCGATTGCTCGGAGAGGTATCTCTGGGCCCTCTCGGTAATGCACATCACTATAAGCCTTGCAAGCAATGTAGCTAATGAGTTAGTTACGGAATGATGCATTACGTAACGAGTAAAGAGACTTGCCGTAACGAGATTGAACTAGGTATTGGATACCGACGATCGAATCTCGGGCAAGTAACATACCGATGACAAAGGGAACAACGTATGTTGTTATGCGGTTTGACCGATAAAGATCTTCGTAGAATATGTAGGAGCCAATATGGGCATCCAGGTCCCGCTATTGGTTATTGACCGAGAATAGTTCTAGGTCATGTCTACATAGTTCTCGAACCCGTAGGGTCCGCACGCTTAAGGTTACGATGACAGTTTTATTATGAGTTTATGAGTTTTGATGTAACGAAGGAGTTCGGAGTCCCGGATGAGATCGGGGACATGACGAGGAGTCTCGAAATGGTCGATACGTAAAGATCGATATATTGGACGACTATATTCAGAGTTCGGAAAGGTTCCGAATGATTCGGGTATTTTTCGAGTACCGGAGAGTTACGGGAATTCGCCGAGGAGAAGTATTGGGCCTTATTGGGCCCTGGGAAAGAGAGAGGGGCTGCCTAGGGCAGGCGGGCCCCCAAGGCCTAGTCCGAATTGGACTAGGGGAGGGGCCGCACCTTCCTCCCTTCCCTTCCTTCTCTCCTACTCCTACTAGGAAAGGAGGAGTCCTACTCCGGTGGGAGTAGGACTCCCCTTGGTGCGCCTCCTCCCTAGGCCGCCACCTCCTCCTTGCTCCTTTATATACGGGGCAGGGGGCACCCTAGGAGACACAAGTTGATCTACGGATCGTTCCTTAGCCGTGTGCGGTGCCCCTCCACCATATTCCACTTCGGTCATATCGTCGCGAGCTTAGGCGAAGCCTGCGCCGGAGAAGTCATATCGTCAGCGGAGCTTAGGCGAAGCCCCGCGTCGGTGGAGCATCATCATCGCCACCACGCCGTCGTCTTGTGGAACTCATCCCCGACGCTTTGCTGGATCGGAGCCCGGGATCGCCATCGAGTTGAACGTGTGCAGAACTCGGAGGTGCCAGCACGTTCGGTGCTTGGATCGGTCGGATCGTGAAGACGCACGACTACATCAACCGCGTTGTTATAACGCTTCCGCTTCGGTCTCACGAGTGCGTGGACAGACACTCTCCCCTCTCGTTGCTATGCCATCACCATGGTCCTGTGTGTGCGTAGGATTTTTTTTTTGAAATTACTACGTTCCCGAACAGAAGGCGAGGGGAAAGAAGGTTGCAGGGCATTCGACGGCCGCGGCGGCTACCGAAGCGCCGGCGAGCTCACTCGTTGAGCTGGCCGCCGACGCGCACCACGTGTTCGACGAAATGCCCCCAAGGTGAAAAAAATTCCAACTTTTCTTTTCTTGTTATTTTTTCAATGCATCATCACATATAGATAGCTTATTTGCATTGTTCAAAAACTTTGTAGTCTCAACGATGATGCATACATGTCAACTATGGGTGTTGGGTCCAACAATTCGCATTGGTCTCAAACCAATGACATCCATTTCGATGACCATGTGTTTGAGGTGGACGAGGAGGGTGAGGGCATTGTCGACGCGCCGAAAGGAAGAGCGGGCAATTACACCACCAACGATGACAAGTTACTATGCTATACTTATTTGCAAGTGTCGAGGGATCCATCCATTGGAGGTGATCAAAGTAGAGACGCTTATTGGGGGCGAATGAAAGAACACTTTGATGCTCACAACGTGAGTGGAATTGACCGCTCCGAGAGATCACTTCGGTCCCGATGGTCGACAATCAACTCGGAATGTCAAAAGTGGGCGGCTTGTCAAAAAGCGGTTGACAAGATTAACCCAAGTGGCACAAATGAGGATGATCGAGTAAGTGGCATCTCATATATGTTCATCATACTTGTTTTTGGTGACGAAGTGCTAACTTGTTTTGTTTTTCTTGTAGTACAACATTGCACAAAACTTGTTCAAAGAAGAGACGAGGACAACCAAGAAGGGAAGATCAAGAAAGGAAGGGTCTTTACCTTGCCTCGTTGCTATGAAGTGTTAAAGGATGATGAGAAATGGAAGAAGCGTGATGGTTTGGATGATTTGCATTTGAGCAACAAACGCAAGCGAACAATTGAGTTGAATGATGATGATGAGGAGGATGATGCATCAAGTGATGACGGCAAGAGAAGCCCCACACCCAACTCGGTTTCATACTTGAAGCCAAAAACGACCGGATGGGTGCAAGAAAGACAAAACCGAAAATAAGAAGAGGAAAGGAGATGATGAGCTCAAAAATGCTATGGAAGCTATTGTGAAGGCAAGGGTCGAAGCCAACGAGGTGAGGAAAATGGCAAGAAACCAAGATGCCGCGGCCGAGGAGAGGAGGGTGGCCGCCGAGGAGAGGAAAGTGGCATTGGAGGAGAGGAAGGTGGGCATGGAGGAGCGAGCTAAGTTGTTGGAATGGGAGAAGCACTTGTTTTTCTTGGACACATCTAACCTCAATGCGGCGCAAAAGGAGTATGTCAATCTTGCCCAACAAGAAGTCTTGATCCAAAAAAGAGCCATGGTTCGTGCAATGGGTGGCGGTGGCCTCGGCGCTATGGGTGGCGGTGGCCTCGGCGCCATGGGTGGCGGTGGCCTCGGCGCCATGGGAGGCATGGGTGGCTTCAGAGCCATGGGAGGCATGGGTGCACCTCCGGCCGCCATGGGAGGCATGGGTGCACCTCCGGCCGCCATGGGAGGCATGGGTGGCTTTGGAGCACCCTCCGACGCTATGGCCGCCATGGGAGGCATGAGTTTTGCTTCTCTCATCGGAGGCATGGGTGCACCTCCGGCCGCCATGGGTGGAATATCTTTCGATGTGCCTCCTCACACACATTCCCATGAAGATGCCGTTGAAGATCTTGCCAACACTGTCGGAGCTTCACATGATGCGGTGCGTGATGCGGTGCATGATGAGGAGAGGGAGGAAGATTCATCTTCGGAGGCAGAAGAATCGTCTTCGGAAGATGATGTGGACGAAGACGAGGAAGAGGATTGATGTGTCTTTCATTTGTGTCTTGAACTTGATTTGCATTCTAAACTTGGTTGGATGAACTTGTGGGCATGAACTTTTATTCATCAACTTGTTTGTGTCACATTTCACATGTTCATTGCATTTTGATGAATGTTTCAAACTCATTTCAAAATATCTTGTTCATTGTATTTTATGCCCGGCGAGTCGCTGTATTTGTATTTTCTTGTATTGCTTTGGAGCAGCCTTGGCTGCATTATAAGCTGTTCTTTGGAGCCAGCAGCAGCCGCTAAACCAGCCGAAGCACGCACGGCAAACATGTTTTTTGCGCGCGGTGTGAAGCGCGTCTGTAGGAGATGCTCTAACCACCCCGGTTTGAAGCGTTGTACGTGAGGTTTCCTCATTTTTATTTTCCACAATCGCTCAATTCAAGTTGAAACAGGATTATCTTATACTAGTATACGACAGGGTTCTTCTACCAACGGAAACAGAGAATCAGCTGTTAGAGGCTAAAAAAAGGGACCCCGATAACTGCCACACGTGTGGTGTATCTGGTGGTTGTGCCGCACGCCCTGTGTGGCAAGGAGACGATCCCGCCCACACGACCGTGTCTGGGCGCGCGCAGCGATGATGTCTACTACACAACCTTCTTCTTGTAGACGTTGTTGGGCCTGCAAGTGCACATGTTTGTAGGACAGTAGCAAATTTCCCTCAAGTGGATGACCTAAGGTTTATCAATCCGTGGGAGGTGTAGGATGAAGATGGTCTCTCTCAAGCAACCCTGCAACCAAATAACAAAGAGTCTCTTGTGTCCCCAACACACCCAATACAATGGTAAATTGTATAGGTGCACTAGTTAATGAAGAGATGGTGATACAAGTGCAATATGGATGGTAGATAAAGGTATTTGTAATCTGAAAATATAAAAACAGCAAGGTAACTAATGATAAAAGTGAGCGTAAACGGTATTGCAATGATAGGAAACAAGGCCTAGGGTTCATACTTTCACTAGTGCAAGTTCTCTCAACAATAAGAACATAGATAGATAATATGACAAGCCCTCAACATGCAACAAAGAGTCACTCCAAAGCCACTAATAGCGGAGAACAAACGTAGAGATTATGGTAGGGTACAAAACCACCTCAAAGTTATTCTTTCAGATCAATCTATAAAAGAGTTCGTACTAGAATAACACCTTAAGACACAAATCAATCAAAACCCTAATGTCACCTAGATACTCCATTGTCACCTCAAGTATCCGTGGGTATGATTATACGATATGCATCACACAATCTCAGATTCATCCAACCAACACAAAGTACTTCAAAGAGTGCCCCAAAGCTACTACCGGAGAATCAAGAAAACGTGTGCCAACCCCTATGCATAGGTTCCCAATGTCACGAAACCCGCAAGTTGATCACCAAGACAAACATCAAGTGTTCTCATAAAAGACTCAATCCGATAAGATAACTTCAAAAGGGGAAACTCAATTCATCACAAGAGAGTAGAGGGGGAGAAACATCATAAGATCCAACTACAATAGCAAATCTCGGGATACATCAAGATCGTATCACCTCAAGAACACGAGAGAGAGAGAGAGAGAGAGAGAGAGATCAAACACATAGCTACTAGTACATACCCCCAGCCCCGAGGGTGAACTACTCCGTCCTCGTCATGGATAGCGCCGGGATGATGAAGATGGCCACCGGAGATGGATCCCCCCTCCGGCAGCGTACCGGAAAGGGGTCCCGATTGGTTTTTCGTGGCTCTGGAGGCTTGCGGCGGCGGAACTCCTGATCTATCTTCTGTTCTGGAAGTTTTTAGGGTACGACGGTATATATGGGTTAAAGGAGAACGTCGGTGGAGCTACGGGGGCCCCACAAGGCAGGGGGGCGCGCCTAGGTGGGTAGGGCGCGGCCCCACCCTCGTGGGCAGCCCGGGACTCCCCTGACGTGCACTCCAAGTCTATCAGGTTGCTTTCCTTCCAAAAATAACTTCTCCAGTTGATTTCGTTCCGTTTTGACTCCGTCTGATATTCCTTTTCCTCGAAACACTGAAATAGGCATAAAACAGCAAATATGGGTTGGGCCTCCGGTTAATAGGTTAGTCCCAAAAATAATATAAAAGTGGATAATAAAGCCCAATATTGCCTAAAACAGTAGATAAAGTAGCATGGAGCAATCAAAAATTATAGATACGTTGGAGACGTATCAAGCATCCCCAAGCTTAATTCCTGCTCGTCCTCGAGTAGGTAAATGATAAAAAGATAATTTTTGATGTGGAATGCTAGTTGGCATAATTTCAATGTAACTCTTCTTACTTGTGATATGAATATTCAGATCTGAAAGATTACAAAATAAAAGTTCATATTGATAAAAGAAATAATAATACTTCAAGCATACTAATCAAAGTAATCATTTCTTCTCAAAATAGCATGGCAAAAGAAAGTGCATACCTACAAAATCATATAGTTAGGCTATGCTTCATTTTCGTCACACAAAGATGTTCCCAACTTCTATACCCCCGATGACAAGCCAAGCAATTGTTTCATACTTCAATAATCTCAAACTTTTTCAACCTTCACGCAATACATGAGCGCGAGCCATGGATATAGCACTATGGGTGGAATAGAATATGATGATGGGGATTGTGTGGAGAAAAAAAAGGAGAAAGTCTCATATTGACGAGGATAATCAACGGGCTATGGAGATGCCCATCAATTGATGTCAACATGAGGAGTAGGGATTGCCATGCAACGGATGCACTAGAGCTATGAATGCTTAACAAAAGAAAACTAGTGGGTGTGCATCCAACTTGCTTGCTCATGGAGACTTAGGGCATTTGAGGAAGCCCATCGTAGGAATATACAAGCCAAGTTCTATAATGAAAAATTCCCACTAGTATGAAAAAGACAACATATGAGACTCACTATATGAAAAACTTGGTGCTACTTTGAAGCACAATATATGAGACTCACTACATGAAGAACAAGGTGCTACTTTGAAGCACAATTGTGGGAAAGAGATAGTAGCATTGCCCTTTTTATTTATTTATTTTTTATTTTTTTGGGCCTTTCTTTTTTTTGGCTTTTTTTTGGGCCTTTCTTTTTTTGGCCTTTCTCTTTTTTTTGGGCAATGCTCTAATAATGATGATCATCACACTTCTATTGATTACAACATATGGCTTACAACTCGAAACTAGAACAAGATATGACTCTATATGAATGCCTCCGGCGGTGTACCGGGATGGTGCGATGAATCAAGAGTGACATGTATGAAAAATAATGCATGGTGGCTTTGCCACAAATACGATGTCAACTACATGATCATGCAATGGCAATATGACAAAAGTAAGGTATGTCATGATGATGATGAACGGAACGGTGGAAAGTTGCATGGCAATATATCTCGGAATGGCTATGGAAATGCCATAATAGGTAGGTATGGTGGCTGTTTTGAGGAAGATATAAGGAGGTTTATGTGTGAAAGAGTGTATCTTATCACGGGGTTTGGATGCACCGGCGAAGTTTGCACCAACTCTCGAGGTGAGAAAGGGCAATGCACGGTAGCGAAGAGGCTAGCAATGGCGGAAAGGTAAAAGTGCGTATAATCCATGGACTCAACATTAGTCATAAGAACTCATATACTTATTGCAAAAATTTAGAAGTCATCAAAAATCAAGTACTACGCGCATGCTCCTAGGGGATAGATTGGTAGGAAAAGACCATCGCCGTCCCCGACCGCCACTCATAAGGATGCACAAGCCAGGTACACTTCATGTTTCAAATTTGTTACACAACTTTAACCATACGTGCATGCTACGGGACTTGCTAACTTCAACACAAGCATTCTTTGAATTCATAATCACCCAACTAGCATGACTTCAATATCACTACCTCCATATCTCAAAACAATTATCAAGTATCAAACTTCTCATAGTATTCAACACACTCATAAGAATTCTTACAAATCTTGTATGCTTAGCATATTATGATTATTTAAGCAAATTACCATGCTATTTAAGACTATCAAAATAATATAAGTGAAGTATGAGAGTTCATCTATTTCTTCAAAATAAAACCACCACCGTCCTTTAAAAGATATAAGTGAAGTACTAGAGCAAATGACAAACTACTCCGAAAGATATAAGTGAAGATCAATGAGTAGTCGAATAATTATGCAACTATGTGAATATTCTCCCATTTAATAATTTCAGATCTTGATACTTTATTCAAACATCAAGAAAATCTAAAGAAAATAAAATGACGCTCCAAGCAAAACACATATCATGTGGTGAATCCCCAAGTAAAGTTACCGATGAACGAAGACGAAAGAGGGGATGCCTTCCGGCGCATCCCCAAGCTTAGGCTCTTGGTTGTCCTTGAATATTACCTTGGGGTGCCTTGGGCATCCCCAAGCTTAGGCTCTTGCCACTCCTTATTCCATAGTCCATCGAATCTTTACCAAAAACTTGAAAACTTCACAACACAAAACTTAACAGAAAACTCGTGAGCTCCGTTAGCGAAAGAAAACAAAACACCACTTCAAGGTACTGTAATGAACTCATTCTTTATTTGTATTGGTGTTAAACTTACTGTATTCCAACTTCTCTATGTATTATAAACTATTTTACTAGACATAGATTCATCAAAATAAGCAAACAACACAATGAAAACAGAATCTGTCAAAAACAGAACAGTCTGTAGTAATCTGTAACTAAAGTAAACTTCTGGAAATCCAAAAATTCTAAAATAAATTGGTAGACCTGAGTAATTTGTCTAGTAATCATATGCAAAAATAATAAACTAAATAGCACTTTTCAGTAAAAAGTTGAAGCAAATCTCGTGAGCGCTAAAGTTTCTGTTTTTTACAGCATGATCATAAAGACTTCACCCAAGTCTTCCCAAAGGTTCTACTTGGCACAAACACTAATTAAAACACAAAACCACATCTAAACAGAGGCTATATGGATTATTTATTCCTAAAAAGAAGCAAAAAGTAAGAAACTAAAATAAAATTGGGTTGCCTCCCAACAAGCGCTATCGTTTAACGCCCCTAGCTAGGCATTATGATTTCAATGATGCTCACATAAAAGATAGGAATTGAAACATAAAGAGAGCATCATGAAGAATATGACTAGCACATTTAAGTCTAACCCAGTTCCTATGCATAGGGATTTTGTAAGCAAACAACTTATGGGAACAATAATCAACTTGCATAGGAAGGTAAAACAAGCATAACTTCAAAACTTTGAGCACATAGAGAGGAAACTTGATATTATTGCAATATGTAGAAGCATATGATCCTCTCTCATAATAATTTTCAGTAGCATCATGAATGAATTCAACAATATAACCAGCACCTAAAGCATTCTTTTCATGATCTACAAGCATAGAATTTTATGACTCTCCACATAAGCAAATTTCTTCTCATGAATAATAGTGGGAGCAAACTCAACAAAATAACTATCATATGATTGAAAATTAAGATCAAGATGACAAGTTTCATGGTTATCATTATTCTTTAAAGCATATGTGTCATCACAATAATCATCATAGATAGGAGGCATGCTTTCATCATAGTAAATTTGCTCATCAAAGCTTGGGGGACAAAAAATATCATCTTCATCAAACATAGCTTCCCCAAGCTTGTGGATTTGCATATCATTAGCATCATGGATATTCAAGGAATTCATACTAACAACATTGCAATCATGCTCATCATTCACATATCTAGTGCCAAACATTTTAATGCATTCTTCTTCTAACACTTTGGCACAATTTTCCTTTCCATCATACTCACGAAAGATATTAAAAAGATGAAGCGTATGAGACAAACTCAATTCCATTTTTTTATAGTTTTCTTTTATAAACTAGACTAGTGCTAAAACAAGAAACAAAAAGATTCGATTGCAAGCTCTAAATATATACCTTCACTTACCTAGCCTCCCCGGCAACGGCGCTAGAAAAGTGCTTGATGTCTACTACACAACCTTCTTCTTGTAGACGTTGTTGGGCCTGCAAGTGCACAGGTTTGTAGGACAGTAGCAAATTTCCCTCAAGTGAATGACCTAAGGTTTATCAATCCGTGGAGGCGAGGATGGAGATGGTCTCTCTCAAGCAACCCTGCAATCAAATAACAAAGAGTCTCTTGTGTCCCCAACACACCCAATACAATGGTAAATTGTATAGGTGCACTAGTTCGGCGAAGAGATGGTGATACAAGTGCAATATGGATGGTAGATAAAGGTATTTGTAATCTGAAAATATAAAAACAGCAAGGTAACTAATGATAAAAGTGAGCGTAAACGGTATTGCAATGATAGGAAACAAGGCCTATGGTTCATACTTTCACTAGTGCAAGTTCTCTCAACAATAATAACATAGATAGATAATATGACAAGCCCTCAACATGCAACAAAGAGTCACTCCAAAGCCACTAATAGCGGAGAACAAACGTAGAGATTATGGTAGGGTACGAAACCACCTCAAAGTTATTCTTTCAGATCAATCTATAAAAGAGTTCGTACTAGAATAACACCTTAAGACACAAATCAATCAAAACCCTAATGTCACCTAGATACTCCATTGTCACCTCAAGTATCCGTGGGTATGATTATACGATATGCATCACACAATCTCAGATTCATCCAACCAACACAAAGTACTTCAAAGAGTGCCCCAAAGCTACTACCGGAGAATCAAGAAAACGTGTGCCAACCCCTATGCATAGGTTCCCAATGTCACGAAACCAGCAAGTTGATCACCAAGACATACATATCAAGTGTTCTCATGAAAGACTCAATCCGATAAGATAACTTCAAAAGGGGAAACTCAATTCATCACAAGAGAGTAGAGGCACTAGTAGAAAAACACCTATTAGTCCCGGTTCGTAAGGGCCTTTAGTCCCGGTTCGTGAACCGGAACTAATGGTTCGTAACTAATACCTCCCCCCTTTAGTCCCGGTTCTAACACGAACCGGGACAGATTGTCCTCCACGTGGCCGGTGCGCCGAGCCCAGGCAGGGCCTTTGGTCCCGGTTGGTAGCACCAACCGGGACCAAAAGGCATCCACGTCGACAAGATTCGATGGCTGGGGTTTTTGTTTTTTTAAGGGGGGGTTTGGGGGTTTTGGAGGTTAATTTAGGTGTTTCATATATTGTGTTAGCTAGCTAATTAATAGAGAGAAGTGTCCTCTCTTTTGTCCGTGCTTGGTCGACGCTACGTACTATACATACGTATAGAGAGGACTAGCTAGACACGCTAGCTAGCTAGTAAGCAAATGAAGCAAACAGAAGATCGTCATGAACATATATCCATACAGAGGGAAGTGATATCGACCACCTCTCCTTCTCCGAGAGATTGGTCGAACAACAAGTTCTCGTATATCTATCCGACACTACCGACTACATATATACAACAATTATATTTTACAAAAATAATCTCCTAACATACGGACGCGTGGTCCACATAGTATTCTCCGTCTTCAGCGATCACGTGGTCAAGAAAGAATGCCTCCAATTCCTCTTGAAAAGCTCGCATGCGATCTGGAGCTAGGAGATCATCCCGCATCCGAAACAACTAATTTTAAGAAGTGGGTCAATACATATAAATATATATATATATATATATATATATATATATATATATATATATATATATATATATATATGAATGAATGAAACTCAACACAAATGATGGTAATAAAATAAAATTGTGAATATTGTTATTTACGCACTTCATATTGTTTGTCAGAGTAGCCCCGCTCACAGGTCGTGTGGCGGATGGACTCGCAAATGTAGTATCCACAGAAATCATTCCCTTGTTCCTGCCACAACCACTTTGCAAGAAACAGAGGTCAATCAAACTGATAATTAGCAAGCATGTTAAATGGTATTGATGAAACTAGCGCTTGAATCACTAGGAGATGCGTGGAATATGCTACTATAGTACTTACTTTGGTGTCTAAATTGCAGCTTCTTGGCAGTCCCGGAGCTTTTTGGTGAATTTTCTCCAAACCCTGTCATACAAAGAAAACAATTACTTGATATCAGAAATGAACAAATTTGCTGATATGGTGGATAATGATCGATTTAACTTACTTCTCGAGCATTTCGGTCATGTCCGTGATACTCCTTGGGATCTTTTCGTTTGGAGTCTAAGACAGTTACTACTCCTGCTCAAGCTTAATCTCTAGGAGAATATAGTGGTAGCTGCGCATGCATGCATAACTCATCAATATTACATTACTATAACCTGGACTAATAAGGAAACCGAATATGCCACAAGACAGTAACACTCACTTGAAGTTGTAAGGAAAGAGTATTATATCCTTGTGTTCATTTATTACCAACGATTGTAGCAAGTTGGCCTCGATATTTTCGGCATGAAATTCAACCTCAGTTGCATCTATGAGATATGTGTTAATGAACCCAATGGAACCCACTTGTCTTTTCTTCAATTCGGCGATCTTCAATCTGCACAATATAGTGAGGATAATTATAAATACATGCAATGAAAGAGCTGAGTTATATAGAGAGACTTAATGACAGAAGTAGTACTACTTACAGCATGGCAGGTGACCGTTGCTTTATCGAGGGCCAATTGATCGAAAAACTGATAGAACTCCTCAAATGGAATAGGCATCAGTTCAATTCCAACAAGGTCATGCTCCTTTTAACTCTCACATACAAAGTACTCCTCCCTCGGACTCTCGCAGATTTTCATGTACCAATCATGCAATCTTCGCATCATCGTTGATAGAGAGCTTTCATCTTTGTGAGAGGCTTCCCGCATCAGATCTTTGTATCTGCACCTCCAAGAAATCATAATGTACATCGTCGGGCAGGTAATCTTCAGGATTGCCATAACCGGGCACCATCCTCGGATCGACGATGTCGCTAGCAGGCACCTTGAGCGGGGGGCACGATTGCTTCGCTTGTTCGCCGAGCTGGGCAATTTGTTTCCCAGCTCGTCGTTCTTTCATTCTTTGATCACTTTGAGTACGTCCCGACCTCTCCGCTTCGGCAAATGCCTTTCCAATAATGCGCTCATAGTTGCCTTCGGCAGAGACTTGGGTGGTTTCCTCGGGGCAGCAGAGAGTGCGCTTTGCTTTTACGGGATCTACCTTCTCCTCCGGAGGTGGACGTCTCTTTGCTTTCAACCCTGCAAACCAGTCATCCACTTCGGTCTGTGCGATCTTTGCGTTTTCCTCCTCGGTCCTCTCGTACGGTAACTTCTCTGGAGTCTTCAGAGAAGGACCGTATCTGTATTTCCTCCCACCTTTGGCTGTACTGCTAGATGCTGGCAGAGCAGACAAAGTGGATGTCTTCATTTTTGCTTGCTTACGAGGCGGAGGAGAAGGACTACGATGCGCCGGAGCAGCCGGAGCGGCGGCGGGTCTCTTCCGCCCTTGCTGACGAGGCGGAGAAGGAGGAGGCTGGCTGCTCGGGCGCGCCGGGCGCAGCGGGAGAAGGAGGCGGAGTGCCGCCACGCCGGAAGAAGGAGGCGGAGTGCCGCCACGCCTGCCTCGATCGTCACTCACGGAGGAGGCGGTGGAGGAGGCGGAGTGCCTGACTCGCCGGAGGAGGAGGAGGAGGCGGAGGCGCCCAGTTCGGAAGGTTGATGAGCTCCTTCCGCCATAGGCATGGAGTCTTGAGCGTAACCCAGCCTAGTCTCCCCTTCACCGGTAGGGTGGTCAAGCGGGAGGTCCTCAAATCCTCCGTTATTTCATCCACCATCACCTTAGCATATCCTTCGGAATCGGTGGCGGTGATAAGTTGTGCCGGGTCCACTAGGATAAACTTGGCCAACAGCCGCCTTGACCTTCAAAGTCATCCATCGCGCCATAATGTGGCAACTTTGAGACTCCGTGATACCATCCACGGGATAGCCGGCGAGCCGTCAAAACATGCTCCATTTGAAGCAGCTCGGTGGAAGCCACGCTGCTTCTCCGCCGAGATGGCGAGGTAGCTTGGGGGAAGCTTCGGCAGGTCGTTTGCTGCGATCTACTGCTTCTCGTTCCTCTTCTCGTTCCTCTAGCCCCATTAACCTTTCGTGCAGCGCCTGCAGTTGGTCCTGCTCTAGTTTCTTCCTCCTCTCGTGGGTTTTGTAACCCCCTGCGTCCGGAAAACCAACCTTCCACGAAGGGAGCTGGCGTGCCTCGTGTCCGCCCGGGGTGTTCAGGATTCCCAAGGGCCATTGTGAGCTCGTCCTTCTCCTGTTTGGAAGGAATGTCCTCATTGTCTTTGCATCGATATAGTGTCGAAGCTTCCGACCGGTATTTGCAGTTGCTCGTCCGTCCCATCGGCACTTCCACATAGGTCCAAGGTTCCGCCAGCCCGAAGAACCAAGTCCGCAACGGTGCATCGATACATTGTCTCTGGTTCGATCGCTTTATCAAGCAGATCATGCTCAGCCTTGGACCACTTAGGCCGGGCTTTGAGGTAGCCACCTGATCCCGTGCGATGGTGAAGCTTCTTATTCGCAGCATTTTTCTTGTTTGTCGCCGACATGTTCTTACTCTTTTCCGATGTCTTGTGGGCCACAAATGCGGGCCGGTGATCTTTGATCTTCTCATATTTGCCGATGAATTCTGGTGTCTTATCTTTCTCGACAAATTGGTTCAGCTCTTTCCTCCACCTCCTCATTAGGGTTGCCATCTTCTTAAGAGCAAAAGACTTGATTAATTGCTCTTTAACTGCTTCTCCGGATCCTCCTCTGGCGGTAGGGTGAAATTTGCCTTCATTTCAGTCCAAAGATCTTCTTTACGCATATCATTGACATAAGACACCTCGTGGTCTTCCTCCTTAGGCTTATACCATTGATGGATGCTGATCGGGATCTTGTCCCTAACAAGAACCCCGACCGAAAGCAGAAAATGCATTCCTTGTCCGCATGGGTTCAATCGGTTCGCCGTCGGTAGCGATTTCTATGATCTCAAACTTTTCATCCGAACACAACTTTTTCTTGGGCCTCGTCTCCTTACCGAAGTTGTGCTCGATCCGGAGGGCTAGAAATTATAAGGAAGAAAGACGAGAGTAATTAATATGTGTACATATACCAAAACAATGGATGCATCAATTAACTAGTCAGCACGGGCTTAACTAATATATATATACCTGGCGGACTCGGTTCGGTCACCGGAAGCAATCAGACGGTCTCCTTCTGCTTGTACCTCCATTGTGTCACCGGAGCCATCATGAACATAGTCCTCTTCTTGTACCGGCATTAATGGGTCAAAGCCATCATGAACATAGCCCTTTTCTTCACCCAGTACGGTGTCGTTGAGAAATGATGCAACTTCATCACTTCCTTGTGCGATTATGTGCCCCAACATCGCTTCTGTTTCTTCGTCTCGGGAGTGCTCCATAGTTTCTGCAAATATTTACAACATGTCAATTATTATTCAAACATGGTACAGATGGATATACATACATATATATATATATATATATATATATATACATATATATATATATATTAGTGGCAAACGTAGAACTAGCTAGCTAATCACAATAAGGAATCATGTTAGTTTGGGTGGCCTCGAGAGAGTTAATTTTTCGGGTAGGGGCGCGGCGGGAGGGGGTAGGAGACCAACATCGTTTTCTCTCTAGGGTTTGGGGTCGCCTCGACACAACGCTTCAAGGGTTAATTTGAGTGGCCTCGAGAGAGTTAATTTGTCGGGTAGTGGCGCGGCGGGAGGGGGTAGGAGACCAACATCGTTTTCTCTCTAGGGTTTGGGTGTCCTTGAGAGATTTGGTCGAGCGAGAGGGCCGAGGGGGGTGCTGCCGTTGTATAAGTTATCACGGTCGAGAGGGGGTATATATATCGACCGCCCCTCATGTCGAAGTTATCTCGAGGGGGTTATATCAACAACGACGCGACATACATATACATGGGAAAATAATGTTATCGGGGAGGGGGTATCGGTACCCCCCCCCCTCGTGTTGAAGTTTCTTCTTTCTCCTCTATTCCTTTCTTCTTCTTCTACTCTTCTTTTTCTTCTTCTCACGAGAAAGGAAAATAAGGGAAAGGAAGAAAAGAGGAAGAAGAAAAAAAAGAAGAAAAAAAAGAGTAGAAGAAGAAAGGAATAGAGGAGAAGAAGAAAAATAGAAAATTTCTATTTTTCTTCTTCTCCTCTATTCCTTTCTCTTTCTCCTCTTCTTTTTCTTCTTATTTCCTCTTCTTATTTATTTCTCCTCTTCTTCCTCTCCTCTTCTTCTCCTTTCTTCCTCTTCTTATTTTCCTTTTTCCTCTCATTCTTTTAGTATTGCTTGTTTTTAAAAAATGTTCAAATAGAAAATTTGAAAAAAAACAAAGGTCTTGCCTAATGCATTGTTCATATGAATATACAAACATTTGCATATTTCTATAATAATTAATATCACCAAAAAAAATATGAACAGAAAAAACATTAATACACATATGAAAAAAAATACATATATGAAGAAAAACATGCTCTGAACAATTTTTTTATACATTTTGAACATCTACATACACATAGCCACATACATACACATATACATTATATATATATATATATATGAACAAAAAAATTAAACTAATAAAAGTGAAAAAAAACAGAGCCGGTGCGGCGCGGCGGCTCACAGCGGGGGCGGCTAGATGACGATGGCGACGGTGGGGGCGGCGAGGGCGCCGGCGCGCGGGGGCGGGACGACGGGGCAGGGGCTCGGGGCGGGACGGGGCGGACGGGCGCTGGCTCGGGAGGCCGGGCGACGAGGACGGCGCTGGCTCGGGAGGCCGGGCGACGAGGACGGCCTTGAGTTGGGGCGGCGATGCCTTGGCGGCGGCGGGCGACGGCGAGGTGGAGCAGCCTGGCAGCGGCGGGGCAGGGGCGATTACGGGCGCGGACGACGTCTGGGCGGCGGGCGGCGTCGGGCAGCGGACGGCGTCGGGGCGGCGCGCGGACGGCGTTGATCTGGGCAGCCTGGCGGCGTCGATGAGCTCGGCGTCGTCGGGCGGGCCGGGGGGCAACTGGCGATGTGTTCGTCAAATTTTCCTAAGTGATGTATATATAGCAAGAGCATTGGTCCCGGTTCGTGGCACAAACCGGGACTAATGCCCCCCTTTAGTCCCGGTTGGTGCCACCAACCGGGACCAAAGGCCTCTTTTTCAGCAGCCCAAAGGGCGGGAAGCGGCGGCCTTTGGTACCGGTTGGTGGCACCAACCGGTACCAATGCCCGGCACCAACCGGGACTAAAGGCCCCTGTGCTGCACGCGTCCGGGCCAAAGTTTAGTCCCACCTCACTAGTTGAGAGGGACGCGCAGTGGTTTATAAGCCCCACTGCCGCACCCCTCTCAACCTCCTCCCCATTGCAGGCTTACGGGCCTACTTGTTACTGCTATTCCTGATGGGCCTGCTGGCCTGCTGCGAGCTGAATCTGGCCCATGGATGGGTTTCTAGTCGTATTCATTTGTGGTGGCCCGAGGGTGGCAATTTTTTGTTTTTTGTTTTCTTTACTTATTGTTGCTATTTTTATTTTTTTCCAGTTTTTTTGTTTTGTTTTCTGCATTATTTATTTTCTTTTGTTTTTTGTTTTATTTTTTAATTTTTTTTGCTTTTAGTTTTAGGAAAATTATTAACTTTCTGTTAGTGCCATTACTTTTCAAATTTGAAAACACTTTTTTTGTTTTTTTGTTTTCTTTCTTGCTTTATTTATTTTATTTTGTTTCTACTTACAAGAAAATACTTATTGTTGTTTTTTGTTTTGATTTCTGCATTATTTATTTTCTTTGGTTTTTGCTTTATTTTTAATTTTTTGCTTTTAGTTTTAGGAAAATTATAAACTTTCTGTTAGTGCCATTAGTTTTCAAATTTGAAAACACTTTTTTGTTGTTGTTTTCTTTCTTGCTTTATTTATTTTATTTTGTTTCTACTTACAACAAAAAACTTATTGTTGCTATTTTTAATTATTACGAGGGCCGAACCATAAGACATTAAAGCATTTCGTATTCCCACATATAGGACATGGACAACACATAAAACCATTCTGCTTGTTTGCCTCAGCCACTTCAAGAAAATCATGCACGCCCTTAATGTACTCGGAGGTGTGTCTTGAATCGTACATCCATTCCCGGTTCATCCGCGTGCATTATATATAATTAAGTGTGTCAAAAATCATTACAGAACATCATGAATAGATAATTAAGTGACCAAATTAATAGAAGTTCATCATCACATTAAAACCAAAGTACATACATAGTTCTCATCTAACAACATAAAGCTCTGCAGAGCATCTAAATTAATTAAACCATACACTGAAACTATGTAAAGCATTTCAATGCGAAAACAAATCCGATCATAATCGCAACCAGTGTAACAACTGATCCAACGGCATAATGATACCAAGCCTCGGTATGAATGGCATATTTTCTAATCTTTCTAATCTTCAAGCGCATTGCATCCATCTTGATCTTGTGATCATCGGCGATTTACATCCGCAACATGCAACTCCAATATCATCTTCTCCTCCTCAATTTTTCTAATTTTTTCCTTCAACAAATTGTTTTCTTCTTCAACTAAATTTAACCTCTCGACAATAGGGTAGGTTGGAATTTCCGGTTCAACAACCTCCTAGATAAATAAAATCTATGTCACGTTGGTCGGCATAATTGTCATAAACAATAAATGAACCAATAGTTATGAAAAGATAATATATACCACATCTGAATCATAGACAGGACGAGGGCCGACGGGGGCGGATACCAAAACCATCGCACTATATAAGATGCAATAATAAAAGTAAGAAAATTATACAAGTATCTATATAAACATACAAGTAAGAATTTTTCTTTCTTTCGAGAAGAAGATAAGATAAGAACAAGAGGCTCACCACGGTGGTGCCGGGCGACGAGATCGGCGCAGCGATCGACGGCGGTGAAGACGGGACGGACGTGACGGACCGCTAAACCTAGACAAATATTAAGAAAAATGGAGCTTGGAGGTCGAGCTTGGAGAGGAGAAAGCTTAAGTAGTGTGGCTCGGGTATTCCATCGAACACCTCGTGTGCATAGGAGGTGAGCTAGAGCACAACAAAGCTCTCCCCTCGCCTGCCACGAAAAACAGAGCACTGGGAGTTCTCTGCTCGCGGGCGAGGGGTATATATAGGCAACTAATTGGTCCCGGTTGCTGACTCGAACCGGGACTAAAGGGCAGCCTTTGGTCCCGGTTCGTCCCACCAACCGGGACCAATGGTGGTGGGCCAGGAGCGAGGCCCATTGGTCCCGGTTCGTCCCACCAACCAGGACCAAAAGGTACAGACGAACCGGGACCAATGGCCCACGTGGCCCGGCCGGCCCCCGGGGCTCACGAACCGGGTCCAATGCCCCCATTGGTCCTGGTTCTGGATTGAACCGGGACTAATGGGCTGGCCGGGCCTGGACCATTGCCCTGTTTTCTACTAGTGAGGGGGAGAAACATCATAAGATCCAACTACAATAGCAAAGCTCGGGATACATCAAGATCGTATCACCTCAAGAACACGAGAGAGAGATCAAACACATAGCTACTAGTACATACCCTCAGCCCCGAGGGTGAACTACTCCCTCCTCGTCATGGATAGCGCCGGGATGATGAAGATGGCCACCGGAGATGGATCCCCCTCCGGCAGGGTACCGGAAAGGGGTCCCGATTGGTTTTTCATGGCTCTGGAGGCTTGCGTCGGCGGAACTCCCGATCTATCTTCTGTTCTGGAAGTTTTTAGTGTACAACGGTATATATGGGTGAAAGGAGAATATCGGTGGAGCTACGGGGTCCCCACGAGGCAGGGGGCGCGCCCAGGGGGGTAGGGCGCGCCCCCCCACCCTCGTAGGCAGCCCGGGACTCCCCTGACGTGCACTCCAAGTCTATCAGGTTGCTTTCCTTCCAAAAATAACTTCTCCAGTTGATTTCGTTCCGTTTTGACTTCGTCTGATATTCCTTTTCCTCGAAACACTGAAATAGGCATAAAACAGCAAATCTGGGCTGGGCCTCCGGTTAATAGGTTGGTCTCAAAAATAATATAAAAGTGGATAATAAAGCCCAATATTGCCTAAAACAGTAGATAAAGTAGCATGAAGCAATCAAAAATTATAGATACGTTGGAGATGTATCAAGCCACAGCCCGCGACGTCTGTAAAGCGCGATCGCTTCAAGACGAGCGTTGTCCGGCGAAGCGAAAGCACGCGGGCCCAAGACGACCTGTCTCGCCGTCAGCCTCCTCACAGGCGAAGTCACACGCCCAGCTGTCAAGAATTCACGCTGGCCCCGGCCGCGATTGCCATGGTCCGGACCCTCTTCAGTTGCCATGTTGCTCAATTGCAGTTGCCATGTTGCTGAACTACAGTTGCCATGTCGGACAACTACATTTGCCATGGTTGCTCAACTGCAGTTGCCATCTTAGGTCAAGTGTCGGATGCCATTTTTGGGCAACTGCAGCTATTGCCATGTCGGACAAGTACAGTTATCATGATTTGGAAAACTTTAAGAGTTGCAACCTACTAACAATGGACAGTTGCCATGTAGCACTAAAAAACATGGCAAAAAACATGTTGCGGGTAAAAAGAGAGTTGCCATATGCTTACAAGCACGCTAGGGCAGTTGCCATGTATCCTGCAAAACACATGGCAACTGATGGCTTTTGGTGTGTGGGAGAGGAGACGGGAGGGCAGTTGCCATGTATCCTGCAAAACACATGGCAACTGTTGGCTTTTGATGTGTGGGAGAGGAGACAGGCATGTGGGTGACGGTGGTATCTTTAGGAGTTGCCACCTACTAACACTAGACAGTTGTCATGTAACGCTACAAAAACAGACGTGGCAACAATAACATGTTTGGGTAAAAAGAGAGTTGTCATATGATTACAATCACAAATAGGGCAGTTGCCATGTACCCTTCAAAAACATGGCAAATGACAGCTTGGGTGTGGGAGAGTGGGAGAATGACAGTCGTGGGAGATGGGGAACAGGAGTGGTGTGTGGCGTGCGGGCGCGACATCAGTTCCATCGCACGCCTCGACTAGCGAATGTTGGTCGCGGAGAAAAAACAGGCGTGTGGGCGAACTCCCTCATATGCCACACACACGAGTGATCCTACGTGGCACATAAAATCAGTCTTTTTATGCCAAGATTCGTGCAAAAGGCGCTGAATGATGATGAAGGCGTGTGGGCGAGTTGGCTAACGCCCACACGTGTGGGCGTTAACATTTTCGAAAAAAAGCTGTAGATTTGTTACGTAGTCCCCTCGACTCGATCGAGCCGCCGATTGTTAAGTGTACCACGATCTCACGCACCTAGGGCTAAATACACCTACCTCACCGGCCACTTCACATCCCTCCCTCCCGTCGCCGTGCCCTCGGATACTTTCCCGGACGTCTTCCTCAGCGTCGGCGACGGGGGCTCCTTCGAGCTGCTCCTCGCGGACAGGGGCATGCGATTCCGGATCTTCTCGTCCTTGGACGGCAAATGGGGCGTCCTCCGCCAAGCCTCCGCCCCCGAGATCAATATGGTGGGCTCGTGCCGTCCCGCTGTCATCGGCCGCACCGTCTATTATTCCTGCTGCATGCGTGAATGGGATCCGAACCGCTGGGATCAGATCGTCGCTCTAGACGTCGAAGCGGCGAAGGCGACCACGATGGAGCTCCCGCCAGGCTGCCGCACTAGAAAGAGGTTTTCTAAGCGACCTATGCACCTCCTCTTGGCCTCCGTGCATGGCCGTCTGAGCTTGTTCGTCACGGAGATCCCTGGGATAGCAATGTGGACGTTAAAGCCTGACTCGTCTGGCTCGGAGGCGACGTGGAGCCGGCATCTGGTGATCGGCAATCAAGAGATCAAGAGGCAGACAGGGCTGGAGGAGAGCTACCACCTCAGGAGCCCACGTTTCAGCTTCCACGGGTTCGGGGAAAGGAGCGGCTCCATGATCATGTCACTGGGCAAGTGTGGCCAGATCTTCCGGCTCGACATTGGAACTATGGAGGATGAGGAAGCACCCGTCGTCAGGAGGCTCACTATCCCGGGAAGTGTGTCGGTCCGACGATCGATCTACCGATTGTTCTTGCACGAGTACCTGCTTGTTCCTTCTTTTCTTTCTTATATGTAATAATTCACGTGTGTTTTAAACTTTTATTGCGTTTTAGATTGGTCGCAAAAAGTAGCTTAATCCCCTCCATTCAATTCTTTATCGAGAAATCTAACAACCAGTCGATTGGTCGTTTGCAACAGGCACGAATGACTGGATCGCTCCCGATTCTTCTTTTTTCTTCCGCAAAACTGCCATCGTGGTCGAGAAAAAAAAGCTCTCGATTCTTCTTTTTTCTTCCACAAAACTGCCATTGTGGGCGAGAAAAAAAATTGCTGCAGTCTAGAATCGAACTGAGGTCTCCAAGAGAAGACCTACAGCAGCCTACCACCATAGCACTACGCATCTTTTTGTTAGGTGAACGATAGTCGTCGTACTTGACCCTACAGAGCCACGTCAGCATAATTAAGACACCATTATTTTGCTCGTTCCTGTGCGTTGATTCACGAAATTAATTTCAAGCCATTCGCTTCTTCCATTTGATTGTCAATACCAACAATTTTTTTCAACGTCATCTTTTCGATCCGATTTTCTTGCTGTCCTCCCGATCCATTTTTCTTCAGATCTTTTTACATTCGAGATTTTTTCATGCAAAAATTGATGTGAACAAGAGAGGATTCGATCCTTGCACCACTAGTGAGCCAACTCAACTAGCCTACTACCTGACCTAGTATCCCTTTCTTGAACAAACGAAAGTAAATGGGCTATTTAACATGTCTCCTCTACTACGTATGCATAAAAACGAGTTAATTTAGTGTTTGATTTTTTCCGCGCTTAGGTACCCCGTTCCTGCTAACTTTACCGACCGGGGGGGGGGGGGTGATGAAATATCCTCCGTTAACTTTCGTGTGAATAACATGGTAACTCAAATATCATAGACCTGATAACTTATGTACCCGGTCCTAAAAACTTTGTTGGCGAGGGTGGGGGTGGGGAGTTGTTGAAACATACTGCGGTAACTTCTGTGCAAATAACATGATAACTCAAACATGGCGGATCTGATAACTTATGTACCCCAGTCCTGATAGCTTGGTCGGCGAGGGTGGGGGTGGGGCAAGTCGCTGAAACATGCCATGGTCACTTCTGTGCAAATAACATGATAACTCAAACATGGCGGACCTGATAACTTATGTACCCCGGTCCTGATAGCTTGGTCGGCGAGGGTGGGGGTGGGGCAAGTCGCTGAAACATGCCATGGTCACTTCTGTGCAAATAACATGATAACTCAAACATGGCGGACCTGATAACTTATGTACCCCGGTCCTGATACTTGGTCAGCGAGGATGGGGGTGGGGCAAGTCGCTAAAACATGCCACGGTAACTTATGTGCAAATAACATGATAACTAATACATGGTAGACCTGATAACTTTGTAGGAGGGGTCGGGGTGGGGGTGTCATTGAAACGTACGACGGTAACTTCTAAGCAAATAACATGATAACTCACACATCGTAAACATGATAAATTATGTACCAGTCCTGGTAACTTTGTCGGAGGGGCCGGAGTGGGGGAGTCGTTGAAACATACCACGATAACTTCTATGCAAATAATATGATAACTCACACATCATAGACATTAAATTATATACCCAGTCCTGGTAACTTTGTCGGTGGGGTTGGGGTTGGGGGGAGTCATTGAAACATACCACGGTAACTTCTATACAAATAACATGATAAGTCACACATCGTAGAAATGATAAATTATGTAGCCAATCCTGATAACTTTATCGGCGGGGGTAGGGTGGGAGGAGTTGTTGAATCATACCACGATAACTCTTATGCAAATAACATGATAACTCACACATCACATACTTGATAATTTATGTACCCGACCCAGGTAAATGTGGCGACTATGGCGAGGGGTGGGGGGGGGGGGGGGCAACCCCGGTAATTTATATGTAAATAGCTTATTAATAGGCACATACTAAGCTGATAACTCACATATAAACGCCATTATAATTTTTGATTTTTTGTTGAAAAATATACAACCGGTAATTTCTATGTGAAAAGCATGATAACGTATATATCACAGATTTGATAACTAATATCTTACGTTTTAAACACCACTGTATCTTTCATTCAAGGGAAAAAAGTTTTTTAAACATTTTCATCGCTAATTTATTTGTTAAATTACCATACTTCCTCATGCCTTACCCTTCTCGTACTGTAGTTATCAGCCTTATCATGGTATAGTTATCATGTTGCTCATACCATAGTTATCACACTGGTCATGCCAAAGTTACCAAGACAAACTTTATTTTTTTTCAAATATGGCAGAAATAAGAAAGGGTCAAATAACATTGTTTATCTACAATAGACAACAACAAAAGGTGGCTTAGTTTTTTTTCGAAAAGGGGGGACTCCCCGGCCTCTGCATCAGAACGATGCATACAGCCACATTTATTATAAAATAAAGTAGTTCAACAATGTCTTGCAGTCTGCAACAAAATGATAGCTCACAAAGAGCAACAGAAACAAAGACAAAAAAGGCCTAAAAGCCACAACCGGCTGGCAAAATATAGATAGGTAAACTAATCGCCTATCCTATTACATGACCGTCATCCAAACCGGTTGAAGATATCCCGCGCTACCATCTCCCACCGGAGAGATCCAGTGACCAAACGCTCCCTGGCCTCCATCGGAGTAAGGACCACATACGGATTAGCGTAGTAGCCCGGAATAAAACCTGCAAAAAATGGATAGTTGATGTTCTGTTAAAAGCCAAATCATTTCTGCAGTTCCAGATTGCCCATAACAACGCACATGCTCCTACTCGAATTTGTCTAGTTGTTTCGGACTCTATCCCAACAAGCCACGTTCCAAATAATGACCCGACCGAACTCGGAGGAGTAATGTTAAAGGCAATTTGTACCGAGCGCCACAGAACCCTCGCCAACGCGCAATCAAAGAAAAGGTGCTTGATATTTTCATCCCGATCACAGAAACTACACCTAGTAGATCATGTCCAGTTGCGCTTAACCAAATTATCTTTCGTTAAGATAACTTGTTTATGTACAAACCACATAAACACTTTGATTTTTAGCGGAACCTTAACTTTCCAAACATGTATGGAACTAGGATAACACTAGAATTGATGACGTCAAGGTACATCGACTTGACTGTGAATTCCCCAGAAGTAGTAGGCTTCCAGCACAACTGATCGGGTTGGTGAGTAAGCTGAACCTCCATCAATCTACTCACCAGATGAAGCCAAGCTTCCCACCGATCTCCAACAAGCACCCTCCTAAACTGAATATTAAGGGGGGTGGACTGCAAACTCATTGCAACCAGAGCATCGCGTCGCTGCTGTCTGATATAACGAGGGATCTTGAGCGCCCGGTAAGCTTCCCCCAGCCAAGTATCCTCCCAGAAGCGAGTACTATTGCCATCACCAACAATAAACTTTGTTCTGTTAAAGAAAGTAGCTTTGACTCTCATAAGCCCTTTCCAGAACGGCGAGTCAGTCGGCCTGACTGTCACCTGCGACAAAGTCTTTGAGTGCATATACTTATTACGCAAAAGCTGCACCCAAGTTGCATCTGTCTCAGCTGCTAACTTATAAAGCCACTTACTGAGGAGGCATCTGTTCTTAACCTCAAGATTCTCAACACCTAGACCCCCTTGGTCTTTCGGTCGGCAGATGGCGTCCCATTTGGCTAAACGGTACTTCCTCTTTAGCTCATCACTCTGCCAGAAGAAACGGGATCGATAGAAGTCCAGTCTTTTCCTGACTCCAACAGGTACTTCAAAAAAGGACAAAAGGAACATATGCAGACTCGTGAGCACCGAGTTAATGAGAATCAATCGGCCTCCATAAGACATGAGTTTGCCCTTCTAGCAGCTCAGTTTCTTCTCAAACCGATCCTCAATACACTTCCATTCGCTATTTGTCAACTTACGATGATGGATGGGGATACCCAGGTAAGTGAACGGAAGTGCTCCCACTTCACAACCAAACAATTGCTTATAAGCATCTTGTTCCTCTTTGGCTCTCCCAAAACAGAACAACTCACTCTTATGGAAGTTAATCTTCAGGCCGGTCAATTGCTCGAAAAGGCACAACACCAGCTTCATATTTCTCGCTTTTGCCAAGTCATGCTCCATGAAGATAATTGTATCATCAGCGTACTGCAAGATGGACACACCACCATCAACAAGATGCGGCACCAAGCCACCTACTTGACCGGCCTCCTTTGCCCTACCTATCAGGATTGCCAACATGTCTGCGACAATGTTGAAGAGAATAGGAGACATTGGATCACCTTGTCTCAGGCCCTTGTGTGTCTGGAAATAATGGCCTATATCGTCATTCACTTTAATTCCAACACTCCCTTTTTGCGTGAAGGATTCCACTTGTCTCCTCCATGCTTCATCAAAACCCTTCATTCCGAAAGTGCTGTTGAAGGAAAGGCCATTTGACTTTGTCATACGCTTTCTCGAAATCCACCTTGAAAACAACACCATCAAGTTTTTTCGCGTGGATCTCATGGAGCGTTTCATGCAGGACCACAACTCCTTCGAGGATGTTCCTGTCCGGCATGAAAGCAGACTGAGTAGGCTGCACCACAGTATGCGCAATCTGTGTGAGCCTATTCGTCCCGACCTTGGTAAATTTTTTGAAACTAACATTGAGAAGACAGATAGGCCGGAATTGCTCAATCCGCACAGCCTCTGTCTTCTTTGGAAGTAAGGTTATAGTTCCAAAATTCAGCTTAAAAAGATGAAGCTGGCCCAAGAATAAATCGTTGAACAAAGGCAAGAGATCTCTGTCGGTGTCAAAACCGGTGGATCTCGGGTAGGGGGTCCCGAACTGTGCATCTAGGCGGATGGTAACAGGAGACAAGGGACACGATGTTTTTACCCAGGTTCGGGCCCGCTCGATGGAGGTAATACCCTACTCACCTTGATTAATATTGATGATATGGGTAGTACAAGAGTAGATCTACCACGAGATCGAGAGGCTAAACCCTAGAAGCTAGCCTATGGTATGATTGTTGTTCGTCCTACGGACTAAAACCCTTCGGTTTATATAGACACCGGATAGGGTTAGGGTTACACAGAGTCGGTTACAATGGTAGGAGATCTACATATCCGTATCGCCAAGCTTGCCTTCTACGCCAAGGAAAGTCCCATCCGGACACGGGACGAAGTCTTCAATCTTGTATCTTCATAGTCTAGGAGTCCGGCCAAAGATGATAGTTCGGCTATCCGGACACCCCTAGTCCAGGACTCCCTCAAGAGCCCTGAACCAGGCTTCAATGACGCATTTAGTCCGGGCGCATATTGTCTTCGGCATTGCAAGGCGGGTTCCTCCTCCGAATACTTCATAGAAGGTTTTGAACACAAGGATAGTGTCCGACTCTACAAAACAAGTTCCACATACCACCGTAGAGAGAATAATTTTTGCACAGATCTGCTGACATATTCCGCGGCGTGACATCACACCACGGCCAGGCCTTTATTCGAATCGTTTTTTACTGTCCACCTCAACGCGTTTAGCGACGCGGTTTCCCTGGCACGTCTTATCAAAGCGTAGATCTTGCCCCCTTATTCCGGGATTCTCATCAATACGGACGTGGGTAACCCGACCATGCCCGTTGGCACGCCTCCTCTGTCGAAGGCGAGTCCCAATCGACCACGGGGAGGGCTCTTGGTATTCAAGATCTTTATAATGAGACCAAGGCTGAGGGAGTCCTGGACTAGGGGGTGTCCGGATAGCGGAACTATCATCTTTGGCCGGACTCCTAGACTATGAAGATACAAGATTGAAGACTTCGTCCCGTGTCCGGATGGGACTTTCCTTGGCGTGGAAGGCAAGCTTGGCGATACGGATATGTAGATCTCCTACCATTGTAACCGACTGTAACCCTAACCCTATCCGTGTCTATATAAACCGAAGGGTTTTAGTCCGTAGGATCTAACAACAATCATACCATAGGCTAGCTTCTAGGGTTTAGCCTCTCCGATCTCGTGGTAGATCTACTCTTGTACTACCCCTATCAGCAATATTCATCAAGCAGGAGTAGGGTGGGACCACCAGCGAGCGGGCCCGAACCTGGGGAAAACATCGTGTCCCTTGTCTCCTGTTACCATCCGCCTAGACGCATGATCGGGACCCCTACCGAGATCCGCCGGTTTGACACCGACATTGGTGCTTTCATTGAGAGTTCCTCTGTGTCATCATTGATAGGCCCGATGGCTCCTTCGATCATCAACAACGACGCGGTCCAGGGTGAGACTTTTCTCCCCGGACAGATCTTCGTATTCGGCGGCTTCGCACTGCGGGCCAATTCACTTGGCCATCTGGAGCAGATCGAAAGCTACGCCCCTAGCCGTCAGGTCAGATTTGGAAGCTTGAATTATGCGGCCAACATCCGCGGAGACTTGATCTTCGACGGATTCAAGCCACAGCCAAGCGCGCCGCACTGTCTTGATGGGCATGATCTAACTCTGCCGCCGAACAGTGTCCTGGAGGCCGCACTAGTGTCCGCTCCGAACATTGATTCGGAGCCGATCTCACCGATCGAGGATGGTTGGTTGGACACCACCTCGGGGGCTGAAATCTCTACGGCTATGAAGCCGAACACAATCTCTGTCCTTTGCGAAGACCGTGACTCCCGGGCGCCGGACTCCTCTCCGGACTCCGAACCCTTCGCGCCCCAGCCAATCGAATCCGATCGGGCGCCGGTCATGGAGTTCACTGCCGCGGACATCTTTCAGCACTCGCCCTTTGGCGACGTCCTGAATTCACTAAAGTCTCTCTCTTTATCCGGAGAGCCATGGTCGGACTACGATCAGGAAGGTTGGGATGAGGACGCCGAAGAAATCCAACGCCCACCCACCACCCACTTCGTAGCCACTGTCGAAAGCTTGCACGACGTGCTCGATTTCGACTCTGAAGACATCGACGGTATGGACGACGATGTAGGAGACAACCATAAACCAGCGCCTATAGGATGCTGGACAACCACCTCACCCCACGATGTATACATGGTGGATACACCTAAAGGGAATGAAGACGAGGAACAACGGGACGCTACGAAGGATAAATCCCTCGAAAAGCAGTCAAAACGGCAACGTAAACGCCAACCAAGTCCCGCCTCAACAAAGACCCAGCCATAGAGCAGGGCGAACCGGTGGACGCATTTAACACGCTTATTGAGCAATTGTCCGAACAAGACAACTTGGATAAACAACCCGTCCCCGGCGAAGACAATAGTCCGGACGATCTCACGCCGGACAAACTATTGGAGCAGAACAACCTCCACAAAAGGCTCGTCGCCACTGCGCGTAGCCTGAAAAAGCAGAGGCGGAAGCTCAAAACAGCGGAAGATGCACTCAGAATCAGATGGAGCAGAATATTCAACACCGCAGACAAATACGGCGACAGTCGCCGAACAAAGAGCTACCCAAAGAGGAAACTACTGCCCGAATTTCATGAGGAGGCTATAGAGCCCCCACAATCAAAAAACAAGAAGGCCACCCGGTCGGATGGACGACCCCACGGCAAAAAGAGAGCGGCAAATGACGCCGCACACAAGCCGGTACGCGATCCGCATAAGGATTCACATCAAAAGGATGGCCCAGTTAGGTCCGTTTATGGGCCGAGAAAGCAAGCTCTTCAAAGCAATGCAACACACCAAATATCCGAACATCACGGCACACCCAAATACAGGGCGCGACATCCCCTATGTTTCACCGATGAGGTGCTGGATCATGAATTTCAAATGATTCAAACCCGTAAACATAGAGGCATACGACGGAACAACAGACCCCGGAGTCTGGATTGAGGATTACAACCTCCACATACACATGTCTAGAGGAGATAATCTCCACGCCATAAAATACTTACCCCTCAAACTCAAAGGGCCAGCTCGGCATTGGCTTAAAAGCCTCCCCGAAAATACCATTGGAAGCTGGGAAGAGCTCGAGGATGCGTTTGGGCAAATTTCAGGGGACCTATGTCCGCCTCGGATGCGCATTTATCTAAGTCACATAACTCAACAGCCCGGAGAGTCAGCCCGAAACTCGAACAGGTTCCTTACTAAAAGAACCAAATAGTCGATTGTTCGGACGCCAAGGCTTAGCAGCCTTCAAACACAACGTCTGAGACGAATGGCTCGCCAGACACCTCGCCAAGAAAATCCAAGAACAATGGCCGCATTAACAAGCCTCATGACCCGCTTTTGCGTGGGAGAGGATAGCTGGCTAGCAAGATGCAGCACCAGCGACCCAAGTACATCCGAAGTCAGGGATGGAAACGGGAAACCACGGCGCAACAAGGACCAGCGCCGGATTAAAGGGAACGGTCCAAAGAGCGCGGCAGTCAACGCCGGATTCAAAAGCTCACGGCAGAACAATAAAAAACTGCCCCTTAAGGACAATAGCGATGAGCTATCCAACTTAAACAAAATCTTGGACAAGATATGTCAAATCCACAGTACCCCCGGGAGGCCTGCAAACCATACCCACCGAAATTGTTGGGTCTTCTAATAGTCCGGCAGACTCAACGCCGAACACAAGGGGCTCGACACACCAAGCGAAGATGATGACGAGCACCACCAGCAGAGCCCCGGAAAACAAAATAATTTCCCACAAGAAGTTAAAACAGTAAACTCACTTCGCGTGATAAAAGGAAAAAACAGAGCGGTGCCCATTAAGACGCGCGCCGCACATACTACCCTCGCGGAGTACCAACACTGGTTGTCAAAACCAATCACCTTCGACCATCAGGACTACTCCGAAAGTATCCGGAACGCAGGATGGACTGCCTTGATATTGAATCCAATAATCGAGGGATTCCAATTTACACAAGTCCTCATGGATGGCGGTAGTGACATAAACCTGATATATCAGGACACAATCCGCAGGATGGGGATAGGCCCAACCAAAATTCGCCATAGCAACACCTCCTTTAAAGGGGTAATGCCAGGCCCATATGCCCATTGTACGGGCTCCCTACTGCTAGAAGTTGTGTTTGGTTCATCCGACAACTTCCGTCGCGAAAAGTTAGTCTTCTATGTCGCCCCATTTAAAAGTAGCCATCAAGCACTATTGGGACGTGAAGCTTTCGCCCGCTTTAACGAAATACCGCATTATGCATCTCTAACACTTAAAATGCCCGGTCCACGCGGCATCATCTCATTAAAGGGGAATATTACGTGTTACTCGAGCACGGAGGAACGTGAGACTGCCTGACAGCCCCACACCTATCCGGCTCCGCCAGTCAAAGAACCTGAATAGGTCATTCAAACCCCGGACAGGGCTAGACGAGTCCGGCGCCTACTAGTGGCATACCCCCATATAAGGGGTTGCATGCATGTACAACAAGAGACAATAAAGCTCAATTTTATTCACTTCTTCGAATCGTACTCTGTTTATTTAATATAAAGTACATCTTTTGCACGATCCTTCTTCTTTTAAAAACTAGGTTCCTCTCTTTTACAAATGAACAACTGCTACACCCGTCCAGGATACGGCACAACGGAGACACAAAAGCAGACGCAAGAGGGACCCGTTGCAAGGATTCTTTTCAGATTAAGACCTGCGTAAACCTTTTTTATGTCTCTTGTTGATATACATCCCTGGTTTCTTACTATAACCGAGGAGGAGGCTGGCGTTTTGGCATTGGCCGCACCAGAATTTTTATGCGTGCACTGACACGGGGCCTGTGGCATTATTCTCGCCTGCTTTTTTTAAAGACCGAATACCTTAGGGAGTGTTCGGCGTCTCGAGTTAGGCCTTATATGCATCAGCTCCGAATCATGTCTTTGGTCAAATGTTGGGTTTGCCCGGCTCCTGTGTTTTGCTGCCTTACGTTCCGCTCTATCGGCTAACGCGGCACCAGGAGAACTACTGCGATTGTGCCCAGTTCGCCGGGCGAGCACCTCAAGAGAGAAACCGGAACCGACCGTCATGATATAGCGAGAGACTGGTCAACCACTCGATGACTCACCGGAATGTTTAGAATTCCTCCGCATTAACGAAGGACCAGTTTTCGGTCACGCATATACGCACTTCGACCGGGAGAGTGCGGGGCCCTGTGGGCTATATAGTAGCCCCACCCTCGAACTCCTATGGCTAAGTGAAAGTGATAAAGCATTATAGTCCGGTTGCCTAGTTTGCTACGCTACCACCTCCTTAACAGGACCAAGACATTGGATTAAGTGTGAAAAAGCGCCTTCTTTGCAAACACCCCCGCACTATGTGCGTGGGGGCTGAAGCCAAGGACTGCAATTTTTCTTGTTATATATACATATACATAAACGGCAGCACATGGAGTAGTTTACTACTTGAATGCACAAGTATAAAAAGCTCTTATATTCTATTGAAACATTGTTTTCACAAATCATACATGTCATTTAAACATAATATCCTTCGAGCACTGTGTCTCTATTAAACGAGCGCCCTGCAGGACTTCCTCAAAGTAGTGCTCAGCAGGTACTCGACTTCTGTCCGAATCTTGGGATGCAACATCGATGGCCTTCATCTCTGCCCAGTATGTCTTGACACGGGCCAGAGCCATCCGCGCTCCCTCAATACACGCCGACCGCTTCATTGCGTCGATACGTGGTACCGCACTAAGGAAATGTTGCACTAAATCAAAATAACTCTTCGGCTGGGGTCCGCCTGGCCACAAATGAGTCATGACATGCTTCATGGCAAGTCCGGATAATCGATTCAGTTCGGCCCATTCGGCCAACCGATCGGTCAACGGAAGAGGACGCCCGGACTATGGAATTGCGACCAATATAGCTCTTCTCTTCGTGCCCTTCCGCCTCGGAAGTGCTCAATCGCGTCCGCAGCACTCGCCGCTAAGTCCAGATAAGCATCATCCGAACTCCACAACTTGTCCAACTGAGCATACTTGGGATCCGTATATTTCCTCCGCGGCAGAAACGGTTTCCCAGCCGCAATAGCCCCGGCCTGACTCAGCTCCTCCTTGGCAGCTCTCAAAGCCGAGCGGGCATCCTTGGATTTGGCGGCGGCCTTTTTCAGGCCCTCTTGCTCCGCTTGACGTTTTTTTTCAAGAACCTCGCAGCGATCGGTCGTATTCTTCAACTTTTTGGCCATATCGGTCATTTCCTCTTTGCTTCGGCAGTGAGCAGCCCGTTCGGCTTCTAGCTCTTCGGCCGCCTTTAAAGCGGCTGCATTACTATTTCTGGCTTGTTCTTTTGCTCGGGCGAGTTCCGCCCGTAGCTCCTCCACAGCAGCGGCACCATCTGCATTAAGCATACAAGTAGTAAGGCATGGGCGTCAAGCTCCCTTACCAGGTGTCCGCGTGGAAGTCACATACCTTGTGACTCGCCAAACCGTTTATTGATCAGCTCGATGTCCGCATCCGCCTCGTCAAGTTGCCGCTTTAGTTCGGCATATTCATCAGTCCGGCTGGCCACCGGACGTCCCGCCACCTATTTAGGAGCGGCGATATGTTATAACTGAGGTTTTGATCCTCGGCACAATGTCAATTTTGACAACATACCGAGTCTCAGGGGCTACTATCTATACAGGGCGCATTCTATATGCATAATTGTTAGAAGGTACATCATTTTTTTTGCGTACCTCGAACCCCGTCAGTAAGCTTCTGACGGCTTCATGCAATCTGCTCTCCCTGGATGCAATTCTTTCAATCACCGTACCCATTAGCACACGGTGATCCTCTGAGATAGCCACTCGCCCGAGCAGATCCTTCAGCTCCTCGATCAGACACACCGCCGGGCGCGGACCTTCCGCCTCGCCGACTTGGGGGAACCCTCCGTGGCGACACCTCATTGGCCGCCCTTGCATGAGGGTGCGACAGGTGGAGGCGTTGCTCTCCATCATCTCCGGAAGAAGATCCCCAAGACAAGCTCTGCTGAGAAGGGCTGAGGTCCGAACTACAAGGTACAATTTCGGTTATCTTCATAAATAAATGCAGGGATGTTCCTTATTTACAAGACCCCTTCTTTTTACTTGCGGCTCGCTGGAGGGCTGATCCCCTTGGGGAAATAGTGTGGCTGGGTTACTTCCCAGCGCCGGACTCTCTGACGATGATTCCTTTCCCCTCTTTGAGGCCTTGACCTCCGGATCTTACGAAGCGGTCCTCTTCCCTCCTCGGAAGGCGGGGCTTTTAATCCCTCCTTCCTTGATAGCCTCCTTCGTAGAGGCAGTTGCTTCTCCGCTCCCCCCTTCGCCTTCTTCAAAAGGTGCGGCCTTCAACATATTGGTCAGCATGGGATCCGGCGTGGTCTCTGGGAGGGGAGCCGGACACCTTATCAACTTTGCCTTGGCTATCCACTCCTGTTCAAGAAACGGCTCCTTTAAAGGACACATATATATGGCAAATGAATAAACAGCCTGTCCGGTTACCGGACTACTTACTTGAGTATCTGGGCGATTGCAGCTTAGTCATGCATCCTCAGTCAGGTCCGGGCACTTCTCTTGTGATCCGAAGAACAGTTTATACATCTCCACGGGCGTCGTACCCATAAAATTTTGAGAGCTCGTGGTCCCTTCGGATTAAATTCCCACAAAGTGAGGGGGCGACGCTTTGCAGGCAGAAGGCGCTGAATCAACATAACTCGCGCCATCGCAACCAGATTGATCTCTCTTTCTTGGAGGCCTCGAATACGGCCCTGCAACAAAGGAACGTCCTTGGACGGCCCCCAGTCGAGCCCCTTGTTGACCCATGACGCCAGCCGCTGTGGTGGACCTGAGCGGAAGGCAGGAAGCGCCACCCATTTGGTGCCCCGGGGAGCGGTAATATAAAACCACTCCGTTGCCACAAACCAAGCTCCTCTTGAAAAGAGCCCTCGGCCACGGAGCATCGGCACATTTGCTTATGACCGCCCTCCAAGACTTCGCTTGTTGCCCCTCGATCATCTTTGGCTCCACCTTGAAGGTCTTGAGCCACAATCCAAAGTGAGGGGTGATATGGAGGAAGGCCTCACATACGACAATGAATGACGAGATATGGAGGATGGACTCCGGATTCAAGTCATGGAAATCCAGCCCATAATAAAACATGAGCCCCCGCACAAAGGGATCCATCGGGAAGCCTAAACCCGAAGGAAGTGAGACACGAACACCACGCTCGCCGGGCTCAGAGTGGGAATAACCTGCCCTGGAGCAGGCAGCCTATGCGAAACCTCGCCGGTTAGATACCTGGCGTCTCGCAGCTTTAACACATCTTCTTCTGTGACGGAAGAAGCCATCCATCGGCCAAGTTGGTCGGAGCCGGACATCATCGAAGGTCCGGAGCGCCTAAATCTGAAGCTTTGGGTGTTAGAACTCGAAGCGCGAGGCGAACTCGATGGAGGGTGTAAAGAAGAAGAGGGCCTTGATCTCATTATAAAGAGGTTGAATACCAAGAGCCCTCCCCGTGGTCGATTAGGACTCGCCTTTGATAGAGGAGGCGTGCCAACGGGCACGGTTGGGTTACCCACGTCCATATTGATGGGAATCCCAGAATAAGGGGGCACGATCTATGCATTGACAAGACGTGCCAGGGAAACCGCCTCGCTAAACGCTACCGAGGTGGGACAAGAAAAACGATTCATATAAAGGCCTGGCCGTGGTGTGATGTCACGCCATGAATACGCCAAAGAACTCTGTGCAAAAAGTTATTCTCTACGGTGGTATGTGGAACTTGTTTTGCAGAGCCGGACACTATCCTTGTGTTCAAAACCTTCTATGAAGTATTCGGAGGAGGAACCCGCCGCAATGTCAAGACAATCAACGCGCCGGACTCGTCGTCATTGAAGCCTGGTTCAGGGGCTACTGAGGGAGTCCTGGACTAGGGGGTGTCCGGATAGCCGAACTATCATCACGGCCGGACTCCAAGATTATGAAGATACAAGATTGAAGACTTCGTCCCATGTCCGGATGGGACTTTCCTTGGCGTGGAAGGCAAGCTTGGCGATACGGATATGTAGATCTCCTACTATTGTAACCGACTCTATGTATCCCTATCCTATCCAAAGGTCTATATAAACCGGAGGGTTTTAGTCCAGAGGATGAACAACAATCATACCATAGGCTAGCTTTTAGGGTTTAGCCTCCTTGATCTCGTGGTAGATCTACTCTTGTACTACCCATATCATCAATATTAATCAAGCAGGAGTAGGGTATTACCTCCATCGAGAGGGCCCGAACCTGGGTAAAAACATCGTATCCCGTGTCTCCTGTTACCATCCGCCTAGACGCACAGTTCGGGACCCCCTACCCGAGATCCGCCGGTTTTGACACCGACAAAGGCCCTCTTCTTTTTTCCACCCTCCATCGAGTTCGCCTCGCGCTTCGAGTTCTAACACCCAAAGCTTCAGATTTAGGCGCTTCGGACCTTCAACAATGTCCGGCTCCGACCAGCTCGGCCGATGGATGTCTTCTCCCGTCACAGAAGAAGATGTGCTAAAGCTGTTGTAAGGGCATATTTATCCCGTAAGTGTTTTGGTGATTGATGACGATACTTTTGCGGACTAATCGTATGCTTTGAGTTCCTCAGATGGTTCATCTCTAGGCTCGAGACGATTCGGTGCCCCTCGGAGACTATTGAAGACGGCGTGCCCCACGCTTTCTTTTGGTGGATTTGAGTCGAGGGAGAGCCGTACTATTAAGAGGGGGTCCGTCGGAAAGGTTAGGGCGGAATCAACACGTACACTTGTCCCTCCTTTCCTGCACTTTGGAGCTTCTCTTTGTTATCTTGGTTGTGCGGAAATCGACATTTGCCTCTACACTTGTGGTAGTACCGCAGTACACGCGGTAGTACTGCAGGTACTCGCGGTAGTACCGCGGGGCGCCACGGTAGTACGGCTCCCGGGAGTGGTAGTACCGCTGCTCCTAGGCCTAGTGCCGCCCGTGCGTAGTAGGGCGGATGTAATTTTTACATCCGCGCTTCACGGTAGTACCGCCGTCCGAGCGGTAGTACTGCTGGGCGCCACGGTAGTACCGCCTCCTCAGAGCGGTAGTACCGCTGCTCCTAGCCTAGTGCCGCCCGGTGCGGTAATAGGGCGGATGTAATTTTTACATCCGCGCCCTCCACGGTAGTACCGCTCGAGGAGCGGTAGTACCGTCGGATTTTCGTGACTACCGCAGTTTCAGCCGGAAGTTGGCACGGATGTAATTTATTTCGTCTGCGTTCTTCTCGTGTCGTGACTCCTCCGCCTTTACGGTAGTACCGTAGGGGGAACGGTAGTACCGCCATGAGCGGTAGTACTGCCCCTGGTCAGGCTAGTTCCGCTCAGGTTGCTGCCGGTAGTACTGCGTGGTCCTCCACGGTAGTATCAGGCGGCCTCGCGGTAGTACCGCTACCGAGTGGTAGTACCGCGCTCATGAAATGACTAAGTGGATAACGGTTGGTTTTTTCCCTCGTCTATATAAGGGGCTTCTTCAACCTCTAGTTGACCACCTCTTCCTCCCCAAAAGCTCCATTGTTGCTCCAAGCTCCATTTTGGCCCGATCTCTCTCCCTAGCCAATCAAACTTGTTGATTTGCTCGGGATTGGGTGACAAGGGCCCGATCTACACTTCCACCACAAGATATTTGATTCCCCCACTTATCCCTTGCGGATCTTGTTACTCTTGGGTGTTTGAGCATCCTAGACGGTTGAGGTCACCGTGGAGCCATATTCCATTGCGGTGAAGCTTCGTGGTGTTGTTGGGAGCCTCCAATTGTTGTGGAGATTGCCCCAACCTTGTTTGTAAAGGTTCGGTCGCCGCCTTCAAGGGCACCAATAGTGGAATCACGGCTCTTGCATTGTGCGAGGGCGTGAGGAGATTACGGTGGCCCTAGTGGCTTCTTGGGGAGCATTGTGCCTCCACACCGCCTAACGGAGACGCATTTCCCTCAAAAGGAAGGAACTTCGTAACACATCCTCGCCTTCACCGCTCCACTCTTGGTTATCTTATCCCTTTACTTACAAGCTTATTTGTTTCCTATCCTTGCTTGCTCGTAATGCAGGTGTTGTTGCATCATATAGGTTGTCCACCTAGTTGCATATCTAGACAACCTTTATTAGTGCAAAGTTTAAATTGGTAAAGAAAAGCTTAAAATTGTTAGTTGCCTATTCACCCCCCCCCCCCCTCTAGTCAACCATATCGATCCTTTCAATTGGTATCAGAGCCTCGTCTCTTTTTAAGGACTTCACCGTCCGTAGAGTATGGTTGACTTCGTAGATGATGCGGGGAGCACTCCGGTCGTAATCCGACATCATCTACGGAGATGGGAGTACCTCGATCTTCGTGGAGGAATTCAATGTGGCGTTGGACACATTGAAAAATTCCATGACGAGCGAGGTCAAGGACATGTTTAAGGAATTTCTAGAAGGGCTTAAACTTTCCACCGCACCCGTGAAAGTGGGTGACCCCGCCAACACGGGAGCGGATGCTATCTCCGATAAGGGGAAGCTACTAGTGAGAAAGCCCTCGCCTAGTGATAAGAATGGCACCGCATCTTCGCCCATGTGCAACCTCCCGCTTATGGTGGACCGATTCCTTCCACTCATTTGAATCATGCCGGTCCACCACCTAAGGTTGATAAAAGGAGGATTTTGATTCTTGGGTTTATCGTTTTAAGCGCCATTTAAATCATGTGAACACTAACCTTTGGAGAATCATTGAAGAAGGTTTCTATCCACATGATCCGAGCAATTTCTCTCCTAGAGAGGTCGTGGACCATCAATTCAATGAGAATGCTCTCTTCATCATCCAAGAAGCAATCCTTCCCAAGACCTCCCTCATCTCCGCCTTACACCCGTGCCAAAGATGCTTGGCTCAAGGTGGTTTCCATGTATCGAGGAAGCGCAAGCATTCAACGCTCCAATTATGAAGTGGTCCAAGATGAAGCCGATGAGTTTGCAATGAAGGAAGAAGAAGAACCTCGTGAGCTCTATCGGAGAGTAACCAAGCTTGCCGTCTCCCTCCGGGATCATGGAAGTAAGGACACAGATGACAACCGGATCAAGCGCCAAATTTCTCAAGGCAATGATGCCCTACCACAAAGCCATGTCCTCCGTCATCCGTCAATCTAATCGGACTTCCACACCTTGTCCTCAAGTGATGTGTTGGATGAGTTTGTGGCTATGAGCATATTGGACAAGACCGCCGACAATGCGGTGCTTCGCTCTCAAAGAGCAAAGAAGCCCAACCTCGCTTTGAAGGCCAAGATTTGTGTCGAAGAAGATGGAGAGGAGGAAGAAGAAGAGAGCAACCTCAAGATACTAAGTATGATTATCATGAACACATGGCCCTTGCTTCAAGACAATTTTGGAGCAAGAAGAACTCAAGGCCCAACTTCAACAAGAGCAATTCAAGTGGCTCTAAGGGCAAGCAACGAGTGAGGACGTGTTTCAATTGTGGAAATGTGAGTCACTTTGTTGCGGAGTGTCCATATGAGAAGAGGGAAGACAATGGTGGCAAGCTCATCCGCAAGGATAAGGCCAAGTCCTTTCCCAACAAGAGCAACTTCCCAAGGAAGACTCCTCACAAAGCTTTGGTGGTTCAAGAAGAGTACAATGAGGATGATGATGATGATGAGGATGGTGAACTGCTGCCATGGCCTCCGTGGCCATTGCAATGACTCCTCGGGTGTCTCTCTTGGTTCACCCAATGAAAGCATCACCGCTTAAGTGCCTCATGGCTAAAGCCACCAATAAGGTAACCCCCAACATCAAAACTACCATCATCAATCATTCTTCTTTGACGGATTGCATTGATGAACATGAGGGACTAGTGTAGAGGAAAATGAATTTGAGATCTTTATGAGTAAACTCAAAGGGAAATCCAAGATGCACTTCGCTGCTCTCTTGGAACAACTTGGTGAAGCCAATGTCATGATCGAGACTCATGAAGAAACCATTTCCAAGATGGAAGGGCATAGTCGTGACTATGCCGATGAGATTTCGGATCTCTCCAATGCTCTTGAGGAAGAGTGTGGTCTTCGTTTGGCTCTTGAGGAGTCACACAACGATGATCACGCTAAATTAAAGAAAGACCTTGATCATGCTCTTGTTGTGTCTCGTGTGCTTAGTTCCGAGAAGGCAAAGCTTGGAGTTGATCTTGCTAGACTCAACGAGGACTTTGACACTCTCGACAAGGCTCACAAAGTCTTGAAGGATGCTCATGCTAGTATCAAAGAGTCTCATGATCAACTCCAAGTGAAGCTAACCAAGGAGAAAGCCACCTTTCCTCATATGATATTGATTGATAATGCAAATGCTACTAACCCTTGTTGTGAGCATGTGCATCTTGTTGAGGAAAATGCTAAGTTGAAGAAGCAACTTGAAAAGGGCCTTGTCACATGCATTCAAGGTGAGAAGAACCTTAACGACCTTTTGAGTAATCAAAAGGAAGTTGTGGCCAAGGAGGGATTGGGTTCGCGCCCAAGCCCAAGAGCAAGAAGAAGAATGACAAGACTACAACCTCCCCTCTCAAGCAAACTTTTGTGAGGGAGGGAGAGGGTGCTTCCAAGAAGAAGAAGAACCGTGCAAAGGGTGGCAATGTCAAGAAGGACAACGTCGTCCCCACGAACATAGCCGTGACTTTAACCCCTCTTATGTGTTGTGCCGTGCTAGTGATGGGCATGTCTATGCTAAATTTGTTGGTTCTTCTTATGAGTACATTGAATGGTCTATTTGGGTTCCTAAGACCCTCGTTATTAACATCAAAGGACCCATTACCAAATGGGTACCTAAAACCAAGCATTGATCTCTTGTAGGGGTTTGCTTAGGTGGGGATCATGGTTGCTCGATAGTGGAGCAACAAATCATATGACCGGGAGCAAGGACATGGTGGTGGACGTGCAAGAGATTCCATCTATGCCCACCGATGTCGAGTGGGGTGATGCATCACATTCTAAGGTATTGGGTCTCGGCAAGGTTGTCATTTCTCATGATCTTACTATCGAGAAAGTCATGCTTGTTGAGTCCCTTGCATACAATTTGCTTTCCGCTCACAACTTGCAGTCATGGGTTATGCTACTTTCTTTGACATTGATACCGTGGCCCTCTTGTGGAGCAAGACTCTTAAAGTAGCCTTTGTTGGGCATGTCGAAAACGGTCTCTATGTGCTTAACTTTTCGGAGCGACCCACTAAGACCGCGACATGCCTAATGGCTAAAGTTGACGTGGGATGGCTTTGGCATCGCCGTTTAGCCCATGTCAATATGAGATCTTTGCAAAGTCTTCTCAAGGGGGACCATGTCCGTGGACTAACAAATGTTAGTTTTGCCAAAGACCGTGCTTGCAGTGCTTATATTGAAGGAAAGCTTCATGAGAAGGCTCACCCTCCCACGACTATCATATACTCAAAGAGACCCTTGGAGCTCCTTCACATGGATCTCTTTGGGCCACCATCATTTGATAGTCTTGGAGAAAGAAAGTATTGCTTGGTGATCATGGATGACTATTCGAGATACACTTGGGTATATTTCTTCAAGAGGAAGAGTGAGACCCAACAAACCGTCATCGACTTTGCAAATGAAGCTCAACGTCAACATAATGCAAAAATCTTGACTATAAGAAGTGACAACGGCACCGAGTTCAAGAACTACACTTTGGATGAGTTTCTTAGTGATGAGGGGATCAAGCATCAATATTCGGCACCATATACCCCTCAAGAAAATGGTGTGGCGGAGAGAAAGAACCGGACGTTGATGGATGCGGCAAGGACCATGATGGCGGAGTTCAAGTCTCCATACAACTTTTGGGCCGAAGCCATCAACACCGCTTGTCATGCATCCAATCGGCTTTATCTCCGCAAAGGCTTGAACAAGACTCCTTATGAGATACTCACCGGCAACAAGCCCAACCTCAAGTACTTCCGGTGTTCGGGTGTAAGTGTTTCATTCTCAAGAAAGGTGTTCGCTTTGTCTAAATTTGAAACTAGAGCTCATGAGGGCATATTTGTTGGTTATGCTACAAACTCTCATGTTATCCGTGTCCTCAATAAATCCATGGGACTTATTGAGGAGACGTGTAACGTGGAGTTTGATGAGAATAACGGCTCCCAAGTGGAGCAAAGTGGCACTTGTGATGTAGGTGATGAAATTCCTCCCCAAGCTATAAGAAGAATGGGTGTTGGCTTTATCCTACCCATTGAGGAACCCCTTATGGTCGAAGGAGAAGGACAATGCTTCACTCAAGTGGAGCCATCACCAACCCAAAGCCCACACGCTTCCGAAGAACAAAGTGAAGGCCCTCAACCTCATGAACAAGACCAAGGGCAAGATCGTGCTCAAGATGATGATACCACCTTAAATGATGCCCAAGGTCGAGTTCTCTTCCCCGAGCATGCTCAAGATGAAGGTCATGCTCAAGACGGCGCTCAAGATGATCAAGTGACCTCTCCTCATCGCACTTCCGAGGAGGATTTGGAGCGTCGTCACAAGATTGCTTCCAAACTCACTACCAAAGGCCATCTTATGGAGAATGTGGTTGGAAGCCTAAGAAAAGGGTAAGCACTCAGAGACAATTGGCAAACTATTGTGAACATCATGCGTTTGTCTCTTGTGTTGAACCTCAAAAGGTCTATGAGGCTCTAGAAGACTCGGATTGGCTAAATGCCATGCATGAAGAACTCAACAACTTTGAGTACAACAAGGTGTGGAGATTGGTGCCAAGGCCATCGGAGGACCACAACGTCATTGGAACCAAGTGGTTTTTCAAGAACAAGCAAGATGCTCATGGGAACATAATTCGCAACAAGGCAAGATTGGTAGCACAAGGCTACTCCCAAGTCGAGGGTATCGACTACGGTGAAACCTTTGCTCCCTGCTGTTCGCCTTGAATCCATTCGTTTGTTGATTGCTTATGCTTCCCATCACAACTTTAAGTTGCAACAAATGGATGTAAAAAGTGCTTTTCTTAATGGTCCCATTAATGAGTTGGTCTATGTCAAGCAACCCCGGTTCGAGGACCCCTACTTCCCGGATCATGTATATCAACTCGATAAGGCACTCTATGGACTTAAACAAGCCCCACGTGCTTGGTATGACCACCTTACCGAGTTGTTACAAGATCGTGGTTTTGAAGTGGGGCAAATCGATCCCACTCTTTTTACTAAGAAGGTCAATGGGGAGTTGTTTGTATGCCAACTATATGTTGATGATATTATCTTTGGTTCTCCTAACAAAGCTTTCAATGAGGAATTTGCCGCCTCATGACCTCCAAGTTCAAGATGTCTTCGATGGGAGAGTTGAAGTTCTTTCTTGGTTTCGATATCAAACAAAGAAGAGAAGGAACCTTCATCAACCAAGCCAAATACACTCAAGACATGCTCAAAAGATTCAATCTAAGTGATGTCAAGTCGCTACTACACCAATGCCGACCAAGTGCCAACTTGACATTGATCCCAATGGTAAAGCGGTGGATCAAAAGGTATATCGCTCCATGATTGGATCCTTGCTTTACCTTTGTGCATCTAGACCGGATATCATGTTGAGTGTGGGAATGTGTGCACGGTTTCAAGCCGCACCAAAGGAAAGTCATTTTGTGGCGGTCAAGTTTAATCTTTCGATATTTGGCTCATACCCCAAACTTTGGCTTATGGTACCCAAGAGGAGCAAACTTCAAGCTTGAAGGATTTACGGATTCCGACATGGAGAGACAAAGTGGATAGGAAGTCCACTTCGGAGGGTGCCAATTTCTTGGTTGCTCCTTGGTAAGTTGGTCTTCCAAGAAGCAAAGTTGTGTGTCTCTCTCGCCCAATCAAGCGGAATATGTGGCGGCTGGTAGTTGTTGTGCTCAACTCCTATGGATGAGGCAAACTTTAAAGGAGTACGGTGTCATTTGTGAAAAAGTGCCTCTTTGGTGTGATAATGAAAGTGCCATCAAGATTTCTCTCAACCCGTGCAACACTTCAAGACGAAGCACATCGAGATTCGTATCACTTCATCCGGGATCACATTAGGCGAGGAGAGATCGAGCTCAAGTATGTCAACACTCAGGGATAACCTTGAGATATATTCACGAAGCCCTTAGATGAAGCAAGATTTCATGAGTTAAGGCATGAGCTAAATATCATTGATTTGAGCAATGTGACTTGAGCTCTGCACTCCCCACCACACTCAACTTGCTGTCTAGTTTAGGTGTAGGCATGGACATAGGGGGAGTATTGTTCTCTCAATGAACTATCCCTCCCCCCATTATGCGTAAATCGATCACCTCTTTCACATTAGCCATTTTTTATGGTACTTGTGTTCCAAAGACGAGTTTTGGTCATGGGCCCAAGGATAATTCTTCGCGGTGCCATACCATCCTACTCAAACATAGGTGGCTTCGGCCACCGGCCTCTCCCCTTGAGAGGCCTTGTCGTTTGGTGGTTTCTTGTTGTCCTTTGCCTTTCGTTTGCGGTTGAGTTTGTGGTTTCTTGTGTGTAAACAAAACAAAAAAAAGGTTTTGCTAAGGCCTTTTACGTTTTTTAATCTTGCGGTGACTTGAGAGTCACGGTACTACCGCGGCCAGCTGTGGTACTACCGCAGCCAGCCACGGTACTACCGCTAGGAGCATCGGTACTACCGCAAATCAAGACGACAGTAATTTTTTACTGCCGCTCGTCGAGCGGTACTACCGCCTCGGTGCGGAACTTCCGCCCGAGCGGTACTACCGCGATGAGACGCGGTACTACCGCGACGGTTCGCGGACGAGGGGATAAGGCCGGGCAGGGGGAGTTCCAACTCCCCCATACCCATTCGTTACCTTCTCCCCACATCGCCTCCTTCTCTCCTCGCTCAAGAACGGAGCCGGGCGTCTCGCCGGATCTCCTTCACCGCTGCCCTCCCGTGATTCCGACCCGGTGGGATCGTTCTCCACCGTGCTCTTGCTATGGACCTGTGTTTTTCCCCAATTCCCTCTCCTTATTGTTGGTGTTTGGCGTTCCTAGGTTTTGGGGAGGCTTGTGTGTTCTTGAGATTGATAGGCCTAATCTCTGCAAGCATAGGATGAAGGAGTGTAGTATTGCATAGGATTTATATGTGCATTGTTGTCATGCGCTAGATCTGATCACTGTAGCACCGCCATTGTTTCACGGTTCTTTTCAGATTCAAATCGGTAGTTGGATCCGCTGCGGCGCGGTACTACCGCCCCTCATGTGCGGTATCATCAAGACGACGGTACTATCATTTCATCCTGCGGGTATTACCGCAAGACGGTACTACCGCCTCCCCGTGGTGGTACTATCGCGCCCTATGCGGCACTACAGCCTTTACTTCCGCTTCCATACGCAGATTACTGCGTGACCCCACACGGTACTATCAAGCATCCGGAGCAGATATCGCTTTAGTACCGCAAAGGGTCAGCCCCACCGCGTTCTCACACCTATCGCATGCCCACTTTCTCATATGTCTCCTATGTTTTTCATGTGCTTTTTCGTGGCATTTGCATTGATCTTCTTGCGTTTTGGTGCTTTGGCGTGTGGTTCGTGGTGGCTCTCGCCGTCCAATCCCAGCCGTGACACCGGCTCCAAGCGCTTATAAGAACCCCGGTGACGCACTGAGGGCTCCTCTTACGCCCCAAGCGCCATGTCAAGACAATCGCCACCAAGGTCAAGGAGCCCTCCAGAGCATCGATGAGATACCCCATTCGACCACGTCCGCCTCCGAACATGGATCCGTGACGTGACCCCTCGTTCCTCGATCGGGGCTGTGAGCTGTTCGGAACAAGCATCAAACCAACATCTATCCGGACGTCATTAAGAACAAGCGTAATACCTATGTGGATGTGAAGTGGATTGACATGCATCACTTGAGGAAGGAGAAGTTCCGTGCCTACTTTGGCGAGGCTCGGACTTGGTGGAGCAGTTTGGCATTGAGCATATTATCTCTTTTCACCTTGACTATGATCCCGAGCTCATTGGTCGGCTTCTTTGCTTCATCTACTTTCACCCCAATGAGGAAAGGAGAATGACCTGGATGACAAATGGCCGCAAGTCGACAGCCACTGGAAGGAGTTCATGGATCTGCTCCAAGTTCTCGATGACGGGCTTGACTCCCGTAGGGTGTTCGTCCCCATGCCAACCTCGACTACGCCAACAAGGACAGGCTTGCACCGCTCTATGTTGAGAAGACACTTCCAAGTGGCAAGATAGGTTTGGTGCTCAACTCCTTTTGGATATCATGTACCGCATCTTACGCAACTCCTTGTTCCCCCGCATTGGTGACAAGGACAAGGTTCATGCCTATATGGTGGATATGATGCTCATCTGCGAGGAGGCTCGTGTGTCTCAGACTCAGCCACTTGATATCTCACACATCATGTGGATTGAGCTTCGGTTTGCCGTGTTCAACCGCAAGGTGCCTATATACGGTCCATATCTGTTTCTGCTGATCTCGAGGACTTGGGACAAGATGTTCCCTGGTGAGGAGTTCCTTGCCCCTGACTGGATTCGCCATGACCCCATCTGTCTGCGTGTCAAACCCAACTGGGCCAACACTACTACTCGTGCTGAGGCATCTGCAGCTAGGGCTGCTGTTGGAGAGGAGGATGCTGGCGCCGAGCATGTTGATGAAGGCCATGCTGCTAGGCCTTCCCCGAGCTCCTCTATGCCTTCTTGGGCCACGGTGAAGGACAAGATGAAGACTCTTTTACGCATGCAAGCCAAGGGGCAGTACAGACTCATGTGGCATCCAAGGAGAGTCGCCGGGACAGGAAGATCTTGAAGCTCTATGGTGAGGATGTGTCTGGAGGATCTGAGGAGCACATCACCCCAGAGGCCGAGTGGATGGCGAAGCAAGGCTACAAGTGGACTGATTCTGAGGAGGACGTCGAGGAGTCCGTCCCTGCTGCTGAGGAGTCTGATGACGAGGATTGGGACGAGTTCCCTGATGCTTGAGCCACCGCTTGTGTGTAGGTGTCCTCTCTGCCTTTTTGGCGTCTCGATGCCAAAGGGGGAGAGAGCGAGATTTGCGAGGCTTGTGTCGTGTTCGCGTTCGCTTGGTGTGTTTATTATGCGTTCTCGGTTGAATCTCGCTTGAACCTCGCTTTTATTTGCTTTTCCTTCTTATGGTGTAAGACATATGCACTCTATCTATCTTAGCAAGCTTATGTTATTTCGTGCTATGGTGTAAGACATATGCACTCCATCTATCTTAGCAAGCTTATGTTATTTCGTGCTATATGTTGTTTAGACTTTTGTCTCTAAAATATAGGGGGAATGGTGATCCTAGATCGTGTGCTATGCAGTCCAAAGCATTCATCCGGAGTGCACACATCTAGGGGGAGCCCGTCTATATTTTGGAGAGGAGGGGTTTGCTTTTGCTCTATATTATTGTATCTTTGTGCAAATCTCAGATTGTCATCAATCCACCAAAAAGGGGGAGATTGTAAGGGCATATTTATCCCGTAAGTGTTTTGGTGATTGATGACGATACTTTTATGGACTAATCGTATGCTTTGAGTTCCTCGGATGGTTCATCTCTAGGCTCGAGACGATTCGTTGCCCCTCGGAGACTATTGAAGACGGCGCTGCCCCACGCTTTCTTTTGGTGGATTTGAGTCGAGGAGAGCCGGTACTATTAAGAGGGGGTCCGCGTCGGAAAGGTTAGGGCGGAATCAACACGCACACTTGTCCCTCCTTTCCTCGCACTTTGGAGCTTCTCTTTGTTATCTTGGTTGTGCGGAAATCGACATTTGCCTCTCGCACTTGCGGTAGTACACAGGTACACGCGGTAGTACCGCAGGTACAAGCGGTAGTATTGCTGGGCGCCACGGTAGTACCGCCTCCCAGAGTGGTAGTACCGCTGCTCCTAGGCCTAGTGCCGCCCGGTGCGGTAGTAGGGGCGGATGTAATTTTACATCCGCGCTTCACGGTAGTACCGCTGCCCGAGCGGTAGTACTGCTGGGCGCCACGGTAGTACCGCTCCCGGGAGCGATAGTACCGCTGGCTCCTAGCCTAGTGCCGCCCGGATGCGATAGTAGGGCGGATGTAATTTTTACATCCGCGCCCTCCACGGTAGTACCGCTCCTGAGGAGCGGTAGTACCGCGTCGGATTTTCGCACTACCGCAGTTTCAGCGGAAGTTGGCACGGATGTAATTTATTTCGTCCGTGCCCTTCTCAGGTCGTGACTCCTGTGCCTTACGGTAGTACCGTAGGGGGGAACGGTAGTACCGCGAGCGTAGTACTGCCCTGGTCAGGCTAGTTCCGCTGTCTTTGCTGCCATGTAGTACCGTGGTCCTCCACGGTAGTACCATGCGGCCTCGCGGTAGTACCGCGCCCCTGGAGCGGTAGTACCGCGCTTCGCGAGCTGACTAAGTGGATAACGGTTGGTTTTTTCCCTCGTCTATATAAGGGGCTTCTTCAACCTCTAGTTGACCACCTCTTCCTCCCCAAAAGCTCCATTGTTGCTCCAAGCTCCATTTTGGCCCGATCTCTCTCCCTAGCCAATCAAACTTGTTGATTTGCTCGGGATTGGGTGACAAGGGCCCGATCTACACTTCCACCACAAGATATTTGATTCCCCCACTTATCCCTTGCGGATCTTGTTACTCTTGGGTGTTTGAGCATCCTAGACGGTTGAGGTCACCGTGGAGCCATATTCCATTGTGGTGAAGCTTCGTGGTGTTGTTGGGAGCCTCCAATTAAGTTGTGGAGATTGCCCCAACCTTGTTTGTAAAGGTTCGGTCGCCGCCTTCAAGGGCACCAATAGTGGAATCACGGCTCTTGCATTGTGCGAGGGCGTGAGGAGATTACGGTGGCCCTAGTGGCTTCTTGGGGAGCATTGTGCCTCCACACCGCTCTAACGGAGACGCATTTCCCCTCAAAAGGAAGGAACTTCGGTAACACATCCTCGCCTTCACCGGCTCCACTCTTGGTTATCTTATCCCTTTACTTACAAGCTTATTTGTTTCCTATCCTTGCTTGCTCGGGTAATGCGTGTGTTGTTGCATCATATAGGTTGTCCACCTAGTTGCATATCTAGACAACCTTTATTAGTGCAAAGTTTAAATTGGTAAAGAAAAGCTTAAAATTGTTAGTTGCCTATTCACCCCCCCCCCCTCTAGTCAACCATATCGATCCTTTCAGCTGTGAGACGCCAGGTATCTAACCGGCGAGATTTCGCATAGGCTGCCTACTCCAGGGTAGGTCATTCCCACTCCCGAGCCCGGCGAGAGCGTGGTGTTCGTGTCTCACTTCCTTCGGGGTTTAGGCTTCCCGACGAATCCCTTTGTGCGGGGGCTCGTGTTTTATTATGGGTTGGATTTCCATGACTTGAATCTGAAGTCCATCCTCCATATCTCGTCATTCATTGTCGTATGTGAAGCCTTCCTCCATATTACCCCTCACTTTGGATTGTGGCTCAAGACCTTCAAGGTGGAGCCAAAGATGATCGAGGGGCAACAAGCAGAGTGCAGAGGGGCGGTCATAAGCAAGTGTGCTGATGCTCCGTGGCCCGAGGGCTCTTTCCAAGAGGAGCTTGGTTCGTGGCAACGGGAGTGGTTCTATATCACCGCCTCCTGTGGGGCACCAAATGGGTGGCGCCTCCGCCTTCCGGGCCAGTCCACCACAGCCGGGCCGGGCGTCATGGGTCAACAAGGGGCTCGACTGGGGGCCGTCCAAGGACGTTCCTCTGTTGCAGGGCCGTATTCGAGACCTCCAAGAAAGGGAGATCAATCTGGTCGTAGTGGCGCAGGTTATGTTGGTTCGGCGCCTTCTGCCCTGCAAACGTCGCCCCCTCCGTATGTGGGAATTTAATCCGGAGGGACCACGAGCTCTCCAACATTTTATGGGTACGACGCCCGTGGAGATGCATAAACTGTTTTTCGGATCACAAGAGAAGTGTCCGGACCTGACTGAGGACGCAGGACTAAGCTGCAATCGCCCAGATACTCAAGGAAGTAGTCATGTACCCGGACAGGCTGTCCGTTCATTTATCATAAACTTGCCCTGAAAGGAGCTGTTTCTTGAACAGGAGTGGATAGCCAAGGCAAAGTTGATAAGGTGTCCGGCTCCCCCCCCAGAGACCACGCCGGATCCCATGCTGACCAAGATGTTGAAGGCCGCGCCTTTTAAAGAAGGTGAAGGGGGGAGCGGGGAATCAACTGCCTCCACGAAGGAGGCTTTCAAGGAAGGAGGGATCAAAAGTTCCACCCTCCAAGGAGAGAAGAGGACCGCTTCGGAAGATCCGGAGGTTAAGGCCTGAAAGAGGGGAAAGAAATCTTTGTCAGAGAGTCCGGCGCTGGTAAGTACCCCAGCCGCACTATTTCCCCAAGGGGATCAGCCTTCCAGCGAGCCGTAAGTAAAAAAGAAGGGGTCCTGTGAATAAAGAACATCCATGTATTTATTTCTGAAGATAACCAAAATCGTACCTTGTAGTTCGGATCTCAGCCCTTCTCAGCAGAGCTCGTCTTCGGGGGATCTTCTTCCGGAGATGATGGAGAGCGAAACGCCTCACCGTCGTCGCACCTTCATGCAGGCGGACGACCACGAGGTGTCGCCGCGAGGGTTTCGGTCCGGGCGAGGCCGGAAGGTCCGCGCCAACCGGGCGCGGCGGTCGGAGGAGCTGAAGGATCTGCTCGGGCGGCGGTTATCTCGTAAGATCACCGTGCGCTAATGGGTACGGTGATTGAAAGAATTGCATCCGCTGAGAGCGGATTGCATGAAGCCGTCGAAGCTTATCGACGGGGTTCGAGGTACGCAAAATGATGTACCTTCCGGCGCTTATGCATATAGAATGCGCCTGTATAGATAGTAGCCCCGAGACTCGGTATGTTGTCAAAATTGACAGCGCGTCGAGGATCATAATCTCGATTATAACATATCGCCGCTCCTAAATAGGTGGCGGGCGTCCGTACAGCCGGATCGATGAATTTGCCGAACTAAAGCGGCAACTTGACGAGGCGGCAGATGCGGACATCGCGCTTGTCAATAAGCGGTTTGACGAGTCACAACGTATGCGACTTCTTCGCGGACGCCTGGTAAGGAGCTTGACGCCGTGCCTTACTACTTGTATGCTTAATGCAGGTGGTGCCGCTCTTGTGGAGGAGCTGCAGCGGAACTCGCCCGAGCTAAAGAGCAAGGCAGAAATAGTACGCGGCCGCTTTAAGGGCGCAATCAAGAGCTAAAAGCCGAACGGGCTGCTCACTGCCGAAGCAAAGAGGAAATGGCCGATATGGCCATAAAGTTGAAGAACGCTACCGACCGCTGCGGGGTTCTTGAAAAAGAACGTTAAGCGGAGCAAGAGGACCTGAAAAAGGCCACCGCCGAAGCCAATGATGCCCGCTCCGCAATGAGAGCTGCAAAGGAGGAGCTGCGTCAGGCTGTGGATGTTGCTGCTGGAAAGCCTTTTTTCGCTGCGGAGGAAGTTCACGGATCCGAAGTATGCTCAGTTGGACCGGATGTGGAGTTCGGAGGATGCTTATCTGGATTTAGCGGCGAGTGCCGCGGAAGCGATCGAGCACTTCCGAGGCCAGAAGAGGCACATAAGGGAAGAGCTTTTTTGGTCGCAGTTCCATAGTCCAGAGCGTCCTCTTCCGTTAACCGATCGGTTGGCCGAATGGTCCGAGCTGAATCGATTGTCGTGACTCATTTGTGGCCGGGGAAACCTCAGCCGAAGAGTTATTTTGGCTTAGTGCAGCAGTTCCTTGGTGCGGTACCGTGTATTGACGCAATGAAGCGGTCGGCGTGCATTGAGAGTGCGCGGATGGCTCTTGCCCATGTCAAGACATACTGGGCAGAAATGAAGGCCACCGACGTTGCTTCCCCAGATTCGGATGGAAGCCGAGTACCAGTCGAGCGCTATTTTGAGGAAGTTCTTCCGGGCGCTCGTTTAATAGAGACGCAGTGCTCGAAGGATGTTATGTTCGAATGAGATGTGTAACTTATGAAACAACGTTTCAATATAATATAAGAGCTTTTTATACTTGTGCGTTCAAGTAGTAAACTACTCCATGTGCGGCCGTTGATGTATATGTATATATAACCTGAAAGATGGCAGTCTTCGGCTTCAGCCCCCACGCACATAGTGCGGGGGTGTTTGCAAAAAGGGCGCATTTTCACACTTAATCCAACGTATTGGTCCTGTGAAGGAGGTGATAGCGTAGCAAACTAGGCAACCGGACTATAATGCTTTATCACTTTCACTTAGCCATATGAGTTCGAGGGTGGGCTACTATATAGCCCCTGGGGGCACCGCACTCTCCCGAATTCGGGGGGCGTATGTGCTTGACCGAAAAACGGTCCTTCGTTAATGCGGAGGAATTCTAAACATTCCGGTGAGTCATCGAGTGGTTGACCAGTCTCTCGCTGTATCATGACAGTCAGTTTTCGGCTTTCTCTCGAGGTGCTCGCCGCCAACCGGGCACAATCGCAGTAGTTCTCCGGTGCCGCGTTAGCCAATAGAACGGAACGTAAGGCAGCAAAACACAGGAGCCGGGCAAACCCAACATTTGACCAAAGACATGATTCGGAGCTGATGCATATAAGTCCTAACTCGAGACGCCGAACACTCCCTAAGGTATTCGGTCTTTATAAAAACGGGCAGAATAGTGCCCTAAGCCCCTTGTGTCCAGGTACGTGCAAAAATTCTGGTGCGGCCGATGCCAAAACGCCAGCCTCCTCCTTTGTTATAGCTAGAAACTAGGGGATGTGTATCAACAAGAGACAGTAAAAAAGGTTTACGCAGGGTCTTAATCTGAAAAGAATCCTTGCAACGGGTCCCCACTGCACGTCTGCGCATGTGTCTCCGTTGTGCCGTATCCTGGACGGGTGTAGCACGTTGTTCATCTATAAAAGAGAGGAACTTAGTTGAAAAGAAAAAAGGACGTGCGAAAAATGTACTTTATATTAAATAAACAGAATACGGTTCGAAAAGTGAATAAAATTGAGCTTTATTGTCTCTTGTTGTACATGCGTGCAGCCCCTTGTAAGGGGTTACGCGGCTAGTATGCGCCGGACTCGTCTGGCCGTGTCCGGGGTTTGAATGACCTATTCAGGTGTTTTGATTAGCGGAGCCGGATTGGTGTGGGGCTGTCAAGGCAGTCTCACGTTCTTCCGTGCTCGAGTAACACTTAATACTCCCTTTTAATGAGATGATGCCACGTGGACCGGGCATTTTAAGTGTAAGAGATGCATAATGCGGTATTGCGTTAAAGCGGGCGAAAGCTTCCCGCCCCAGTAGTGCTTGATAGCTACTTTCGAATGGGGCGATGTGGAAGGTTAACTTTTCGCAGAGGAAGTTGTCGGATGAGCCGAACACAACTTCTAGCAGTAGGGAGCCCGTACAATGGGCATACAGGCCTGGCATTACCCCTTTGAAGGAGGTGTTGCTATGGCGAATTTTGGTTGGGCTTATCCCCATCCTGCGGATTGTGTCCTGATATATCAGGTTTATGTCACTGTCGCCGTCCATGAGGACTTGTGTAAATTGGAATCCGTCGATTATGGGATCCAATATCAAGGCAGTCCATCCCGCGTTCCGGATACTTTCGGAGTAGTCCTGATGGTCGAAGGTGATTGGTTTTGACAACCAGTGTTGGCACTCCGCTAGTAGTCTGCAGGCGCGCGCATTTTAGTGGGCGCCGCTCTGTTTTTCCCTTTTATCACGTGAAGTGAGTTTACTGTTTTAACCTCTTGTGGGAAATTCTTTTGTCTTCCGGTCTGCTTGTGGGGTTCGTCATCATCCTCACTTGGTGTGTCGAGCCCCTTGTGTTCGGCGTTGAGTCTGCCGGACTGCTTGAAGACCCAACAATCTCTGTGGGTATGGTTTGCAGGCTTCCCGGGAGTACTGTGGATTTGACATATCTTGTCCAAGATTTTGTTTAAGTTGGATAGCTCGTCGCTATTATCCTTAAGGGGCAGTTTTTTCTTATTCTGCCGAGAGCTTTTGAATCCGGGATTTACTGTCGCGCTCTTCGGACCGTTCCCCTTAATCCGGCGCTGGTCCTTGTTGCGTCGTGGTTTCCCATTTCCATCCCTGACCTCGGATGTACATGGGTTGCTGGTACTGCATCTTGCTAGCCAGCTATCCTCTCCCGCGCAAAAGCGGGTCATGAGGCTTGTTAATGCGGCCATTGTTCTCGGCTTTTCTTGGCCGAGGTGTCTGGCGAGCCATTCATCTCGGACGTTGTGTTTGAAGGCTGCTAAGGCTTCGGCGTCCGGACAGTCGACTATTTAGTTCTTTTTGGTAAGGAACATGTTCCGGAATTTCCGGGCTGACTCTCCGGGTTGCTGAGTTATATGACTTAAATCGTCTGCATCCGGAGGACGGACATAAGTCCCTTGAAAATTTGCCCGAAAAGCATCCTCGAGCTCTTCCCAACTTCCAATGATATTTTCAGGGAGGCTTTTGAGCCAATGCCGGGCTGGCCCTTTGAGCTTGAGGGGTAAGTATTTTATGGCGTGGAGATCATCTCCTCTAGCCATGTGTATGTGGAGGATGTAATCCTCAATCCAGACTCCAGGGTCTGTTGTTCCGTCAGATGCCTCTATGTTTACGGGTTTGAACTCACTGGGAATTCGTGATCCAGCACCTCATCGGTGAAACACAGGGGGTGTGCGGCACCCCTATATTTGGGTGTGCGGCACCCCTATATTTGGGTGTGCCCTGATGTTCGGATATTTGGCGTGTTGCATTGCTTTGAAGAGCTTGCTTTCTCGGCCCATAGATGGACCTAACTGGGCCATCCTTTTGATGTGAATCCTTCAGCGGATCGCTGCATCGCTTGTGTGCGGCGCCATTTGCCGCTCTCTGTTTGTCGTAGGGTCGTCCATCCGACCGGGTGGCCTTCTTGTTTTTTGATTGTGGGGGCTCTACGGCCTCCTCATCAAATTCGGGCAGTAGTTTTCTATTTGGGTAGCTCTTTGTTCGGTGACTGTCGCCGTATTTGTCTGCGGTGTTGAGTACTTTGCTCCATCTGATTCCGAGTGCATCTTCCGCTGTTTTGAGCTTCCGCTTCTGCTTTTTCAGGCTACGCGTAGTGGCGACGAGCCTTTTGTGGAGGTTCTTCTGCTCCAACAGTTTGTCCGGCGTGAGATCGTCCGGACTGTTATCTTCACCGGGAACGGGTTGTTTATCCAAGTTACCCCTGTTCGGACGGTTGCTCGATAGCATGTTCGTCGTCCACCGGTTCGCCCTGCTCTATGGCTGGGTCTTTGTCGAGGCGGGACTTGGTGCGGCATTTACGTTGCCGTTTTGGCTGCTTTTCGAGGGATTTATCCTCCGTAGTGTCATGTTGTTCCTCGTCGTCACTTCCTTTAGGTGTATCCACCATGTATACATCATGGGATGAGGTGGTTGTCCAGTATCCTATAGGTGCTGGTTCATGGTTGTCTCCTACATCGTTGTCCATACCGTCGATGTCTTCGAGTCAAAATCGAGCACGCCGCTTAAGCTTTCGGCAGTGGCTACAAAGTGGGTGGTGGGTGGGCGTTGAATTTCTTCATCGTCCGAATCCCAACCTTCCCGACCGTAGTTCGCCAGGACTCCCACGACAAAGAGAGAGACTTTAATGAGTTCAGGATATCACCAAAGGGCGAGTCTTTGAAAGATGTCCGCGCGGTGAACTCCATAATCGGCGCCTACCGGATTCGACCGCGGGGCGCGGGAGGTTCGGAGTCCGGAAAGGAGTCCGGCACCAGGGAGTCACGAGCCTTGCAAAGGACAGGGGTGGAGTTCGGCTCAATCTCCGTAGGGATTGTAGCCCCCGAGGCGGTGTCCAACCACTCGTCCTCGATCGGCGAAACCGGCTCCAGATTAAGGGTCGGAGCGGCATCGGTGCGGCCTGTGGCACCGTTCGCGGCAGAGCTAGATCGTACCCATCGAGACAAGGCGGCACGCCTTTCGGTTGTGGCTCGAATCCGTCGAAGATCAAGTCTCCGCGGACATCGGCCGTATAGTTCAAGCTTCCAAATCTGACTGATGGCTGGGGCGAAGCTTTCGATCCGCTCCGGTGGCCTAGAGAATTAGCCCGCAGTGCAAAGTCGCCGAATACGAAGATCTGTCCGGGAGAAAAGTCTCACCTGGACTGCGTCGTTCTTGATGATTGAAGGAGCCATCGGGCCTATAGGTGACGCATACGTAGGAACTCTCAATGAAAGCACCAATGTCGGTGTCAAAACCGGCGGATCTCGGGTAGGGGGTCCCGAACTGTATGCGTCTAGGCGGATGGTAACAGGAGACAAGGGACACGATGTTTTTACCTGTGTTCGGGCCCTCTCGATGAAGGTAATACCCTACTCCCGCTTGATTAACATTGATGATATGGGTAGTACAAGAGTAGATCTACCACGAGATCGAGAGGCTAAACCCTAGAAGCTAGCCTATGGTATGATTGTTGTTCGTCCCCACGGACTAAAACCCTCCGGTTTATATAGACACCGGATAGGGTTAGGGTTACAGTGTCGGTTACAATGGTAGGAGATCTACATATCCTTATCGCCAAGCTTGCCTTCCACGCCAAGGAAAGTCCCATCCGGACACGGGACGAAGTCTTCAATCTTGTATCTTCATAGTCTAGGAGTCCGGCCAAAGATGATAGTTCGGCTATCCGGACACCCCCTAGTCCAGGACTCCCTCAGTCTCCTTTAATAATATGCCAACACTTCTTATAGAACTCTGCCGGGAAACCATCCGGGCCAGGAGCCTTATTATTCTTCATCTGGAAAATGGCCTCAAATACCTCTTTCTCAGAAAAAGGAGCGACTAAAATATCATTCTCAACAGCCGTAAGTTGAGGCACATCCTCAATCCTAGACTCATCCAAATGACACACGCTTGTCCTCTGGAGGCCCAAACAACTGCTTGTAGAACTCAGTGATATATTGCTTTAAGTTTTCCTGACCAAGAATCGTTCCCTCGTCTTGTTCAAGCTGAAAGATCCTCTTTTTTCTATACTTACCATTGGCGATCAGGTGAAAAAATTGTGTGTTTGCATCCCCATGAACGACTCTAGTGACCTTAGCCCGAAGTGCCCACTTTAGTTCTTCCTCACGAAGGAGCTCTTTCAGCCTCATTTCCGCCTCTAGCTTGGCATGAAGCTCCGAGGCTGGCAGAATCGTGGTTTCGGCCTTTACATCAAGGGACTGAATAAGCAAAAGGAGTTGTTCCTTTTCAGCCTTATAAATCCCACTGAGATGCTTAGCCCACCCACGTAGGAAACTTCTCAAATGCCTAATTTTATTCTGCCAGCGCTCAAGCGCAGACCGACCTCCTGCATCCTTAGCCCATTCTTTGGCTACGAGATCCAAGAAGCCTTCTCTCTCAAACCAAGCAAGCTCGAAAGAGAAAACATTTTTATTTCCCAAATGGGTAGCCTCTCCAGAGTCAAGGAATAAAGGCGTGTGATCAGAAATACCACGAGTAAGAGCCTGGACCATAACATATGGAAATTTCTGCTCCCATTCGACGCTAGCCAGGACTCGATCCAGCTTTTCAAACGTCGGATTTGGAAAGGCGTTAGCCCAGGTAAACTTTCGTCCCGAAAGCTCTATCTCACGCAGATCTAGGCTCTCAATGATTGTGTTAAACATGAAGGACCATCGGCCGTCAAAATTGTCATTATTCTTCTCATCACTCCTTCTGATAATATTAAAATCACCCCCTACCAGGATAGGAAGTTGTTCAGAACCACAACTCCTAACCAGATCAGCCAGAAATCCGGTTTATGCTCAGGTGTGCAGCACCATATACCGCCACCAAAGCCAGCTTAAACCCATCGACTTTGACCGCACCCTAAACTTAACAAATGAAATCTCCCATGACCACGCCGGACTTCTAACGAGTCACATCTAACCCCGAGTAAAATCCCACCCGATCTTCCTCATGGAGGTAGACAATGCCAATCAAAATCAATACCCCCCGAAAGAGTATTAAGAAATTGTGGCGAGAAGTTGGCTCTACCCGTTTCCGACAAAGCGATAAATTCCAACTTATGCTCAATAGAAGCCTCGGCAAGAAACCTTCTTTTAGCCAAGTCTTTCAGACCTCTACTATTCCAAAAGATTCCTTTCATATCTCGTCATGGAATTTTTTAGCTGTTCGAATCCGAGCACTCCTACGCACTGCGGAAACTGGGTTGATCTTCCGCTTCCATTTGTGTTTAGGAGCATTAAAACTCTGCAGTTGGTCCTCACAACCAGCCGCAGAGGTGCGCATTTCCACATTATCCACTCGCTCAACCTCCTCCTCAGGCTCAGGAGACGGTTGAGTCAGATCAGCACAAAGATTATCGAGCGCCCTGACCCCTAGAGCGTCGATCTCAGAATCATTCAGAGGTTTTACCGCCGCTAAGTTACGAATCATCTCAAGCGCCCGTTCGGCCTCTAAATCCAGCATATGATTAACCAAGGTTGAGATTTCACTATCATTACTACCTAGTGAAATACCTAGTTGATTTGCATTATTGATAATCTCATCATTGGTAAAATGCAATATAGAATTAGAGGTATTGACGGACATACCAGTAGTGACCTCCATGTCACGAAGCTTGGCCGCCCTCATAGCGCACCGCTGCTGAATGTCGTCCACTTCCGGATGGTCCTGGAGACGTCTACTCAACCGTCGCCCCTCGGAGACCGGATCCGGAATGCCCCAAAATGCAATCACCTCCTCCCGAGTAGCAGCGCTCGAGACCACCAAGCCGGGGGATGGTTGAACCAGGGCCACCTGCCCGAGCTCTCCATCCACCCCGGCCCTCCGGCCAGGCAACGTGGCCGGCGCCGAAGGCAAGCAGGCCTCCGAAGGCGCCCCTGGAGAAGAAGGCCCCGGGACCACCTGTCTCGAGCCCTCTCCGGAAAGCGACGCCGGCGCCACCGAAACCGGCCCGACAAAAGTGGAGGAAGGAGCCGTGGCTAGCAGCCTCGGCCTCCCTCCGGAAGCATCAAGCTGCACCGCCCGAAACTCATCATCCGCAAGCCCCGATGAGAGCGCCGAAGCCTCCTGCCACACGCCCCCATCAACAGAACGCACCACCTGCTGAACCGGAGGTGCGACAACCGCTGTGTAGGACTCCGAAATCACCATCTCCGGACCCTCGCCAACGAGAGTAGCCTCATCCGCCCCAGCCCTGACCGAGATCGGCGACGCTCCAAGAAAAGGAACCACAGACTCCTCGTACTCCAGAGCCGGTAACATGTGCTCGAACACATCATCATACTCCACCCGCTCACTCCAAAGTCTCGGAGGTGCAGATGCCGGCTCGAAAGACCCGAATCTAAGAGCAGTCATGGGTACCGCAAAAGTTGGTGCTACACCATCCGTAGAAGTCTGAGAGTCACCACCCGATGCTTTGGACAACTCTCGCCCACTGTCAGCTGCTGGTGCCTCCTTTAGAGCAGAACCATCATCCCCCTCGTGCATATCAGTGTCCGTCCCGTTGGCCACCTCAGCAAACAGACTCTCATCCTCGAACTCAATGACAAGGTTATAGATGTGACCTCGGTATGCCCACTTTACCACCTCAGGCACATACTCGATGTTCATCACACTAACCAGAATACGGGCAATCCCGTGGGCCCTGGTGAAGTCCATATCCACTCGCTCCGGTCTGCCCACCATGATACCCAAGCTGGCCACGACCCGGGCATCCTGCAACGGCTTGGAGGGAGCCCCAGAAAACCGCAACCACACCTGCGTCAGAGGCTTGCCCGTAGGCTCAATCCTCTTCCACTCGTGAAACTCAAGCACACCCTCAGTACCCGGCACCTTGCACATCCCGAAACTCAGAAGCCTCTGAAGATCGTCAACGGACGGGAACTCAACCTTAAAAAGTTTGTCCTCCATAGTAACCAACTCCCACAGGAAATCCCCAGGAGCTAACTCTTTGAGCCTTTGAACAATTTGTGCCTCTGACACCTCACCTTTGGCAATTTTGACTAACCCAGTCGTCAAACTCAAAGACTCATCAGGAGCGTCCATCTCCGTTGGAGACTCAAAAAAAGTAAGCTCAGCACAGTACACTCCATACATCAGGAGTGATGGTGCCTGATCTCTCAACAACGGGCAGTCCCCCAACTCGTGTGTCGGTTTACCACAGGTGCCACACAGCTCGGCCACACACTCCGCAATAAAATGTCCCTTGCCACCACATCTATAGCACAACATATTCTCTTTCTTACGCGCCCACTTGGCCGCCCTCTCAGACTCAGTCCTGTCAGACACCTCCACTATCTCTGTCGACCCGGACTCCTTTCCAGGAATCTCAGCCGAGGCGAGCGCCGAAACCACCTCCATAGCGTGCCCAGACAGAACCGGCTCCTCAACGGCCTCGTCAACCACCATCTGGTCAGTAGCAAGCGGCGGTGGCCGTCGTGGACGGTACCGGCCACCCCGCCCCCTTTGGCCACCTCGATGACCACGAAATCCACCCCTCTGTTGGTGACCCGGGCCAGATGCCCCCTCAACAAAGCCTCCTATGGGCCCCAAGAACGGACGCTCGACCGTGCCATCACTCTGCCAAGCGTAGCCCCGACCACCGCCCGCGGACGAGGATCTACGGTGCTTACCAGCGCCATATGCATCGAAACCATCATCACCCCACTGTCCCTTGGGCGTGGTAGAAGCTTGAGGCGGCGGAGGTTGTTGCGTCTGCACCAGCCCGACCCTGTTCGGCGGTGGCTTCGCTACGATGTGAGGCGGCGGAGCCAGCCTTGGTAGCTGCCCGACTGATGGCCCGGATGCAGGTGGCCTCGGCACCGCACCACCACGGCCAACAGCACCCGACGCGGGAGGCCGGAGAACCACAGGAGCCGGGGTGAGCGGCCGAGGGATCTGACCGCCACGGCCCGCCATGGCCACCCCAGCCGCAGCCGGCGCCGGTGGCCGGGACCCTGCATGGACTGGGTTCGGTGGTCGGGGTCCGGTGCCCCCTCCACCCCGGCCAAAAGCCGAGCCACCCGCAGGGACCCCTCTGCCAGCAGGAAGGTTCGGAGCAGGAGGCAGCCCCCGGCCAACCCCAACCCCAGAGGCTAGCGACGGCGCGACACCACGGCCAGCGCCGGTACCCTGCGGCGTCGCGGATTGGACGCGGCCGGTCCCGGCGTTCTTCCCCGGCGGCTGGTTATTAGGCTCAATAGGTATTGTCTAGACCTAGGTTCGAATCCTCTTTCATCCACTTTTATTTTATTTTCATATTATGCGGTGAAAAACCAGAAAAAACCACTAGCGATTTACCACGGTTTTTGAGAGAAGGAAAAAAATCAGTGGAAAGCGAGCGTGAGAAGATAGCGATCACGTAGGAACTAGTCGTGCGGATCTGTCGCTAACGACCAGTCGACTGGTCGTTAGCACAGTCCATTCTTTATTGGACCAAGGTTTCTACCGAGAAACTTTGATACGGTTCAGAAACAATTGAATGCATTTGAATTTAAACATTGAGACAATAGTATGCTTATGTGTCAACATAATGAACATGACGGCAACCGGAACGACTCACCAGAAGACACTGCTTCTATTTCAACCATTGTCGACAACTTGTCTACTGTTGAAGAGAAGGAAGAAGGCCGGCCAAGGTCTACTCGGCCCAACATCACTCTACGCCGAGTGTTTGGCTCTTTGCTGAGAGGCAAAACACGGGCATTCACGATCATGCTGTTTCTCATTGGTGTCTGACGCCAAGACTCTGCTCGAAGAGTTCACCTCGCATCAGATCAGTATTGTGGGGAGGAATTACAACACTATGGCACATGAAATGGCAGTGGAAGCAAAGAAGTATGGCGAACAGAAGCTGACCGGAAGGATTCCTGATAGGCTTCTCCACATATATGAAAGTGATTGTAACAACACCAATGAGTAGTCTACTCTTTGGTTCTCAAAAAAAGAAAACACAGGCACTCGGTAAAGCGACATATACCGAGAGACTTATTCGGCAATAGATGTAGCACGACAAACACATGCATTTACCGAGACAATATGTAAAACATATTCGGCAAACACATTGTATGCCGAGAGCCAAACAGTAAGCTCACGATGAAGAGGTGCCATGTGGCATGTCCGGCAGTGGTTAACGGCTCGGTAACGGTGGGTGCTTTGCCAAGAGACCGTGTTTTGGCTCTCGGCAAAGCGTTGTATCAATGCATTTTTTGGCAGAGATTCACTCATTAGTTTTTTAGTTGAATCTAGCAAATGAAGATGCTTATTCGCAACTCGTGTTTGCACTTTTAAGCAGATGGCTCCTCGTCCAACTCTAGAGGTGTAATTAATTTAAGCAGATGGGCACCCATCGATCGTGTGGGTTTATAAACCCCTCGTGCCCCTTCTCCAGTTCCTTCTGACCATGCTTTCTTTTTATGGTCACACCACCGCTTCCATGGCTACCCAGTGCAGCCACTTCCAAATCCTAATTTCCTTTGAGATTGATAAAGGAGGCAGCAGGGTATCTGAACTTAATGCTTCAAATTAGATATTTTCGCTCTCTGAACTTAATGCTTCAAATTACCACAAAACATTGATTCCTAATTTTTGTTCCAATTAACAGGAAGACCGAAGACAAGATGAACAAAAGAACCACGGCAATGACATCTTTTTTCAACCACAAAGCATTGATTCCATAGTAACAGAAACAGGCCCTTCAACTCGAGAAAGTGATGATGTTCCTCGTGTTAGAGCTCAACTTAAGCCCGGTGATATCTAGCCAAACCCTGGTAACAGAATACCTATTGAGACTAGTCGAAGGCACGTGCTTTGCACGTGTGCATTATTATTTACAATTTTCAAACGGACAAGAAAAAAAATTCAATACAAACAGAGTATACATGAATTGCTTTAGCTTTGCAACGTATTGCCGAGTTAATAAGAAAAACTCATGCCAAGTTAAGCCGTGTTAGAGCTCAACTTAAGCCCGGTGATATCTAGCCAAACCCTGGTAACAGAATACCTATTGAGACTAGTCGAAGGCACGTGCTTTGCACGTGTGCATTATTATTTACAATTTTCAAACGGACAAGAAAAAAAATTCAATACAAACAGAGTATACATGAATTGCTTTAGCTTTGCAACGTATTGCCGAGTTAATAAGAAAAAACTCATGCCAAGTTAAGCCGTGTTAGAGCTCAACTTAAGCCCGGTGATATCTAGCCAAACCCTGGTAACAGAATACCTATTGAGACTAGTCGAAGGCACGTGCTTTGCACGTGTGCATTATTATTTACAATTTTCAAACGGACAAGAAAAAAAATTCAATACAAACAGAGTATACATGAATTGCTTTAGCTTTGCAACGTATTGCCGAGTTAATAAGAAAAACTCATGCCAAGTTAAGCCGTGTTAGAGCTCAACTTAAGCCCGGTGATATCTAGCCAAACCCTGGTAACAGAATACCTATTGAGACTAGTCAAAGGCACGTGCTTTGCACGTGTGCATTATTATTTACAATTTTCAAACGGACAAGAAAAAAAATTCAATACAAACAGAGTATACATGAATTGCTTTAGCTTTGCAACGTATTGCCGAGTTAATAAGAAAAAACTCATGCCAAGTTAAGCCGTGTTAGAGCTCAACTTAAGCCCGGTGATATCTAGCCAAACCCTGGTAACAGAATACCTATTGAGACTAGTCGAAGGCACGTGCTTTGCACGTGTGCATTATTATTTACAATTTTCAAGCGGACAAGAAAAAAATTCAATACAAACAGAGTATACATGAATTGCTTTAGCTTTGCAACGTATTGCCGAGTTAATAAGAAAAAACTCATGCCAAGTTACAATGTCTTGATAAATTTTCGCTCTTAAATTGCGAAAATATGTCAAAATATTGTAGTTAGTACTTACTTTAAAAACTTGCAGTCAATATTCACAAAGTGGTAGTTCACGTCAGGGGGTCATATTTTGTTTAGAAAATGATCATCTCCATGCATTATACGTCACTTGGAATGCACCCAAGGGCTGGGCTAGAATTGTTAAAGGGTTACATCCAAGAAAATTAATTACCAGAAAATGGTATGTATGTTCATATTGTACATGCATGGTACATCTTCTTTTATATGTGCATAATGGAACTCGTGAAAAATCATGGCAAATAGTCGTTTCAATCGCCCATCCCGCCTTGTCTGAATGCGATATTTTTTTTGAGGTGATTCTGAATGCGTTTTTTGCCTGACACTCAGCCATATGGGCCAGGAAAGCTTGCCATCGGGCCAGCTGTAGGCACTCTATCCAGTTAAATACTCTAATATCATGTTATAAAAAAAGTTAACGCCAGGCCCAGGCCACAAGCCACAAGCCACAAGCCCAGGCCACTAATAAATTCGCTAGCTCTGCCTCTGCCTGACTGTCGAGCAAAGCGCCAGCGCACCGCCGCTCCCCGTCGTCAGATCCCGTCCCCGCCCTCAACCCACGAACGCCTACGCGAGGACCGCCGTGGAGCCGGTGAAGCACACGACCTCTGCCTGACCGCCTCGTAGTCTTCCTCGGCAGGCACCACGGCGCTCGGATCCAGCAGCCACGGCCCCACGCAGCAGATGCCAGCATGTACCACGCTCCATTACTCCACCGCGATGGGGATCAGCAATCGGTTTCTCCTCGCATGCATCCATCCATCCAGGCAATGGGAGGTTGGCTGGCAATCTTTTTGCCGAAGGCGGCCGTGGTGTGTGGAGTTTTCTAGAATATCGACTGGATTTTAGGTTGGCGGGTGCACTGTGACTGGCGAATCCACGTGACCTGAGCCGTTCGATCCAATAGAATCAACGGTCACAAATAAATTTATTCTGCAAGCGGCGGGGAAGACTGGTGAAATGGAGGTAGATTCAAATATTCAAACAAATGTGTACTATAGTAGTAGAGAAATTTTGATCCCGACATTAGACATCTTGCTAGAGGGGAGTACATTAGTAAGGGCCCTTGCCAACCAACTGATCATAAATATGAACGGAAATGTGTAAGAAAAGGGGTTATAAGCTTTCATGAGTCTTGGTACAAAAATCATCGTGGCTGGCTGGAATATAGGGTTGATAAAAATGCAGCCTTTGCTTTTATTGCTTTATATTTAAGCAGCCAAGAGCTGAAAACTATGGTGTTCAAGCATTCACTAAGAATGGGTTTAAAAAATGGAAGGATGGGCCTAAAATTCTTGATGAACATGTTGGTAAACATGATAGTTCTCATCATAAGGCTAGACAACACTAGGGGGCTTTCAAAAATTAGAGGCAAAATCGGCCACATGTGTTTGATCGAGGTACTCAAAAGGATGAAGAAGAATACAAAGCTCGTCTCTTGATTATATTGGGTGTTATCAAAATTTTGCTGCTATAAGGTCTTGCTTTTCATGGACATGATGAGTCTACTGGCTCAAATAATAAGGGTAACTTTGAGGAATTGTTGGGTTGGCTCATAGAGAAAGACCGAGATGCACGAAAATTGATTGGGGATGCAGGAGTGAACCATAAGCTAACTTCACCTGAGAAACAATTGTACTTGTGTGCATTATCAAGACTGACCTGAGGAACATGATGGGTGATGATTGGTGAATCACAGAATGGTATATTACATTGAGCAAGATGTATTCATTAGTATTGAAGAGTCAAAGATCATTGAACGATTTTTGGGTTATCGCACATGCAAAGGCATTTTACCTCGTCCTGGACAGTAGCACTTTTTTACTTGCTTTCTATGCACTGACTTGCATACCAAATTTTAGACTTGCAGGTGAATCATGTGTTACTATTGAAGATGTAATCGCGGGAAGCTAAAATCAAACAACCCTTTGATTTGGAACCCTCTTTTCTATTATTTACCCTTGATATTGTCTTTTCTTATGTGTTACATTATGAGATGAAGCGCTATTAAATATTGTCTTCAGATCTTATCAGTTGCAAATGAGCGTTACTTTTGGTATGCCTTAAAACTGTGGTAGTTTTTGAGAAAAAAATTGGCCCTTCTTTTTTGACCCCGGGCATCGGCTAATCCTGGCTACGCCGTTGCATGCAACTACAAGTGCTGCAACCCGATTGCAACTGCATGATCCCCAATGTGTCTGCAACCGGGGTTGTCGACCAATTGCATGTCCACCACTAGACTTTGCAAGTGTTGTAACCCGACAACAACCATTTCAGTAGGGGTTGTCGACTAGTTGTATATCCACCACTAGACATTTAGTTGCAAGTGTTGCACCCCGAGTGCTACTGCATGACCCCCAATGCAACTACAAGTGTGATTGTTGGGCCAGTTGCATGTCCACCACAAAACTTTTCACGATAAGTGTGATTGTCGAGCAGTTGCATGTCCATCACTAGACTTGCAACTATAAGTCTGATTGTCGGGCCAGTTGCATGTCCACCACTTGACTTGCAACTGCAAGTGTTGTAACTCGACAACACTTGCATGACCCTCAACATGACTGGAATTCAAGTGCTAGGGGGTTGTTGGCCATTTGCATGCCAACATTAGACTTGCAACTGCAAGCATTGAACTCGACTACAAGGAACGGGACTGCAACTAGGAAATATAGCGGTTGTCGGCTAGATGCACACATTTTTTTAAATGTTCATGATTTCTTGCTTTTGTTTTTTTACGTTTAAATTTTGTTTTACCAAGCATGAACTTTTTCTTAAAAGTCTATAAAATGTAAACTCGTGAGACTTTTCGAACTTGTGAACATTTTTCAAATTCATGAGTATTTTTTCCAAATTTGTGATCATTTTTTAAAATTACAAACATGTGTTTTTCTTTTTCCTAAGAAAATTCTCACAACACAAACTAACAACAATAAGGACAAAAAACAACAGACTATATACAAACGCCCAAAAAAGAAAAAAAATACTAGTCAAAAGGCCCAGACCATTTTTTGGGACAAAAGGCTTGACCAGAATCGGTAGACAAAAGCAATAAAAGATAACAATTGTCACTAAAAAAGGCTGGTGGTGGAGGGAACGGGCAACAAACATTTCTGACGTTAGACTTAGATATGCTATAACTATCACACATCAAGATGTGCCCTCAACATTCCCTTAAATATAACATACAAGCTATAATTGCGTAAAAAACATACAAGCTAAAACAGAAAAGAGAATCCAAAGAAGATGTTCGTGGACTGAATTTGCATAGACCAAACCAGTAACACGGGCCATTACTTCTTTATAAAAACTAGTAGAACGCCCGTGCGTTGCTACGGGCTTTTAATTTATTTATTTTGGATTACACCTAGTTAAAGGCCATGCGTTGCTACGGGCAACAAAACCTCTTACCGAAACTAAAGTTTGGCATGAGATACTTGTCACAGTATGTTTTGTGTGTACATGTACAATTCATACATATATCTATGCATCATTGGCGTATTCACCTTTTTGACCTCATCTCCAGTGAGTATCCCATCATCGTTCTTGTCGCGCCTGCTAATGTCACACTCCCAAAGGATTTTTTTTTCCAGTAGGTTCAATTGATTTAATCCAAAACGGAGATGCGAACATAACTTAGCCCAACAATGTGGAGTCAAAGACTTTCCCAAAAAAAAGCTACAAGTAAGATCTGGCCAATCGTCTCCATCAAGAACTCCTTGAGCTGATACTTGTTATTGCCTTCCTCCGGCATTATGTTCCTCTTCCTCGACATGTACCGAGTTCTCCATGCCTTGGATTAAAAGACATGTCCATTAGTCCACATGCCATGAGTCGTTTAGTCTATCAATGGAAGTGTTGCTTCTTTTGGTCTAACAAGGTATAGGCATTAATTATTAAGATCTAGATTAGCAGCTAGGAATAGGGGTGCTCATAATGCACTTGATTTTGGGCCGGTACCTTGCCAACTCTTTGGCAAATAGGAACATATCATGGTATATGAAAAGACAGTGGCAAGGAATATGTGTCCTTTATATGGGAATAAAGAGGTATTCTGCACTGTCCAGTAGTCTCGTCCTTCAATTTTTTTTTGAACATCAGTACAAACACAAGCACTCATATACACGCGCACATACTTACCCCTATGAACGCACACACGCACACCCTACCCCTATGAGCACCTCCGAAAGACTGAGCCGGCATATTATTTTGAAATTTACGAAGTCCGTAGGCACCTCATCGTCGACGGGAACGTCTCCTCCTACTGAATGCGCATAACCGGAAATCTTGAAATAAATCCAGGAATAAATGCGAGCACCAGGATTTGAACCCTGATGGGCTGGAGATACCACAGTACCTCTAACCATCCACCCACAGGTTGGTTCGTAGTCTCATCCTTGAATTGTTTTGCTATAATTACTCAAGTTTTGTGCTCCTGAGGTAACATAGAACCGGCAAATCCAAAAGGAAGTGTGTGTGTCATGTCTCATGTGTGTGTTTCGGGTGGATGTCTGTCTGCGATAAACTTTACATTAAGACAAAAATAGCTTTGAATATCACTATAATTATATATAACAGTGGTAGTCTCGTCCACTGTCCACTTCTCCAATGTTCAGATTCAAGTTCCATAATTTGTATAGATATCTTGCCATCTGGGAAAATTTGCTCATCTACCCACCCTTACTACTTGTGACAGATTATATGAACAGATAACCCTGTTATGTTAAAAAAACAAATACTTCACGGTCTAGACTAATTAGAAATTGAAATGTACTGAATGTGTGATCTATTGCAGGTTTAATGAGATTATGATGTTGTTGCAAGGCACACAAAATGAATAGTTGCTTGTTGTATACAACAAATGTGGCACCATATAAAACCAAATGGGTGTTGATCATCATGCTGGGCCATACAAAAGAAGTTTGCTTACTCGAGGAAATATCACATGTCCAAATTGCCCTGGTTCCCTAGATGTATAAACTGTCACCCTACAAACAAACATGACCTGTCAGAGTAGAACACAAGATGCAATAATAACAAGATTGAACACGCAAGCACAACGGGAGAAAAAACAATGGAGAAACCATATGAAGGTCATTATGCAGTTGGCTTAAGTTACACCATTAAGCAAATAACTACCCACACCAGTAGAAGCTCCAAAACCTATAGAACCATATCATGTAATATTCCACTGAAAACAAGCATGACACACATGCTAAATGCTCGTAAACATTACTACGGAACTTTCCCCAAAATAACTTTGCTTGTCAACCATGAATCCACTTAATTTCTTGTTTTCTCAACAATATCTCTATATTTTTAATTCTTGTAAACCGAACACAACAAAATATACCACTATGATTATCTACAAGAAATTACCTAATTTCATGCTGGAACTATAGTTTAGTTCTAACATCCTCATTGCTTAAATCTGAAAACAGATTTCAGTCATTACTAACTAAATGTTAGGCATAAACTTGTTTTGGCTGAAACTCTTACACTCTGGACGGCAATAATGCAAAAAAGAAACCATTGGTCTTTTGTATCAACTCAAAAATATGCATGGTTCTGTACCAGTTTTAAATAGACTGATTATGTCCAGTTCAATAACAGGAAACAATTGCGAGTTCCTAGTTCGGTGTATGGACGGAGAGGTGACCCTGAAACATCAAAAACGAGTTTGGGATGAACTTGCCAATTTTTGGGCCCAGTCTCTTCCGCTATGATATTTTCTCCTTTAGTTTTTCTTCCCTGCTCCCAGTCGTCCGATGCGGCGACATAGCGGCAGAAACTACCCACCTTACCCTGATCTTTGAGCAACATGCATGGACTGCTTCTTTCCTCTATCTCTGCGGTGGTTGCCTCTCTCCCAATTGGCTTGGCCGCAGGCACACAACACAATAGCCCATGCACAGCCACCCGTCCTGATCGTGTGCTACTTTCTCTTCTTCCTTCCTAGCCTCTCCTTCTCCATCGGTTGCTCCCTGCCACTGCTTTCGCAAGCAATAGTAGCCCTCGAGCCACAGACGCATCTTCCTCTCTCACATTATTCCTCCTCTCTCACGGAAAGAAAGTTATGTGCCCGGTTCGTATGTTCCACCCGTGAGACCCTCGTCGATTCACGACACATGTTAATTTCAATCTCAATGCCCCAGTCCCAATTACCAGCCAGCATCCTTCCTTTGTTTGACAACCGGCTATTCCTTTTCTATGAATTGGCGACAAACCCGGCTTTTCCGTTCCTAATTGCACATCCAAAGGAGAGAAACAAACAAACCAGTCTAGAGCCGACGGGGTCATGCGGCACGATGGCACGATCTCTCACCCACGGCGGCCGTCAGGCAACGCTGACTCCGTGTCCTCGCAGGACATGTGGAGCTGCTCAAATCACGCCCGTGTAGCTAGTTGTGGCGATGAACTAAATGAGCTATATTGTTCAGGCCGAGAGGCACAACGGCGTGTCATCCTTGCTAAGACACTTCACTGGTTTTAGAAGTCTTTCACTGACATAAAATATTGTGAATTTCCTTTGCCCATATTAATATATATGAATCAGTGCCAAGCAGAAAATGTAATTTTAGTCAGATAACCCACAATGGCGATATAGTTTTCAGAAAGTATAAATCGTACCGCCAAATTATATTAAAAAGTGAAATATAGAAGATTCACCTTATGCTTGGAAAGCACCTTTCCAATCATCTTTATCAGTCACCAAACACCATCATAAGTCTTGTATTTGAGTGCATTGTCAATCTTCACCAATGACTATAATGCCACATGATGCTTGATGCTTGTTCTAAAATGCATAAATGATTTATCAATGGAATTGATTGAACGTGCAAAAATAATAGTAATAATCATATGTGAGCTTCATAATATACTTATTTATTACTACGGGGAGGTAGCACTGCAGTGTTTTTTAAGATAAATGCACAAATTTAGGAGATTAGAGCTGATTCAGTTCAACCAAGTTGCCATTTCCCAGTGGCCAGTGCTCATCTGGACAACCTGAAAAAAGAAGGAAAACTGTACAATAGAAGCTATAGAACATACACATGCTGCATGTAATTCACAGGAAGTGCTCAACAATGCAATACCAAATCAGAAGAGAAATTTCTTCAAACAAGTCTTGGACAATGTGAGTAAATATACTCCATATATCTACTGAAATCCAAATGGACAGCTTGGCTGGTGAGCTTACAGATCAGTTACAAGCTCGATAGAAAGTAGAATCTAGGATTACGAGTCTTTCTTCCATTTGCTAACGCAAGAAATCTAAAAAATTAAAAAGAAAAAATGCAAAAGGAAAAGGAGGGACCTTACGTGTGAAAATTTGAAGGCTTATTAATGGATTGTGTGCCCAGCCACAACCATCCACGCAGATGAGCCGCCCCAAAGTCTTCTAGACTCATACGATCTATGGTCATGCCATCATGATTAGAACATCGATGCATCCGAGGAAACGCCAGCCTGTGAGCCTACTAACCCCGCCGATCCGGCTGAATCAGCGTCGTGATCGTACCAAGGAGGCGCCCGCTCCTTGCAGGTGGAGGGCCACGCCGATGCCATGGTGGGTACGGCCGCGCCTGACGCCACCGAGATGAGCAGCGGGCGGCTGCCTCAAAGAGGTGGGCGAGGGCGACAAGCTTGGAGGGAAGTGAGGGGCAAGGCATGACCACCAATATCTGTAGATGTACAACTAAGCTACAAAAATGAGTATATGAAAGGAGATTAGCAATTGTTTTCTCGCTCCACTCGTAAACATAACAAGCAATTTTTCTTCAAAGTAGGTCTTACCCTATTTTTGTAAAAGAAAGGCCATGCACCTTCATGTCTAATAAAACGTTCTATAGAAAATCAATGGAACCAATCAGGCTTCTCTTAATATGCTGATATGCATGGTACTAAATTCCAAACTGGAACTACAACTGACTTCAATATATGCAAGTTCGATAGTGAAGATAGTACTAAGCTTAGCAACGGCATGCCCAATACCTACTTTTTACCCAGATGCGCAATTGCAAGGTTCAGCTGATTAAGATGCTCGAGTTTATCTACAATGGTAGAGCATTATCTTTCTAATTCAAATTCAAAGCTAACAATCACAACAGAATATAACTATCACTATGGCAACTGTTACGAAGATGAATCCCTCCTTTCTCGAAGTCGATACGCAAGTTATTTGCTGCCTTCCCATATTCCTCTGGTAGGCAGGGCACCTTCACTCTCAGCGTTTAGTACCGCGTTTTATAAAGTAGTATATGTGTTCAGGTACTGCAGAAAATCACAGAAAATGAATGTTACTGTTCTGGTTTGGTCATTTCACTCTGCTCTCTCCCTTTTCACAGATGCCATTTATGTTATAGACCTTACTTGAAAATGCTCATAATTCGTCATTGATGCCTTATCTGCTTCCTCCGTAAACTCCCTAGTTCACATACATATTTATATTCAGTAAAAGAAAACTGAAAACACTTTGCTGCAGAGCTTCCAAATTATTACACAAGAAGCAAGCAGACGTCATCCAATCACCTATCTGAGTGCGTGTCCCTGCACAGCTCCGCCGAATCAATGACCGAGCAAACCTAGCCAATCATCAGCCAACCCACATCAAACTACACAGATTAAATAAAACGTAACTAAAGAAGAGTAACTTACAGTGTTGGAGATCTCATCCATGGTGTGAACAATCTCAGCAGAGGGCGGCAGCTACCCAATGTGGCCAACGAGCTTGTCCGACCTGCAAATTTAACCAAACAGTCATAGAAAATTTAGCAATGGATTGTTGTGGTGGGGTAGTGTTAGGGATCGAAGGGGTTTTTTCCCCTTACCGCTGGATGACCTCGTCGAGCGACGGAAGCCCTTTGCAGTGCGCAGCACATCGAAGCCGTACAGCCGCCGACCCGGCCGGGTCGAGCAGACCCACGAGAGGCATCGCAGACCTACCCGGCCACGCACCCGGCGCTGGCCAGCGCCCACACGAACTTGGTCTCCGGCGGGAACGACGCCATCGACACAACCAGTTCCAGCGCGCCCGCCCACGCCGCCGGGCCCTAGCACGGCCACCAACATCGCTCCTCGCCCCCACCAGCAATGCCCCCACGAGTGGATGCATCAATCGGAGGAAGAACCAACACCTCCCCTTGTGGTCTCCCCCGCTGGTGGCTGCTCTCCTTCCCGACTCCGGCTTCCAGCGGACGGCGCTCCGATGAAGAGGCGCCGACGAGGGCGTCTTGGGGGACGGCAGGAGGGAGAGAGGATCTCTTGGGGAGTTGGGGAGAGGCAGGGAGGTTGCGTGATTGATGGTTTTTCTAAGTGGAGCGGTGAAAAAGGAAAGAGGAAGAGGGCTTATTAGGATTTGAGAAAGATCGACGTATTAGGAAAATTAGGATTTGGAATTGATTGTCATGAAACTAAATTTTATTGATTGGTAACGTGCTATCAGTTCCTGCCCGTTTATAACATGTCTAGTTAGGAAACTTTGGAAAGGTTAGGAAACTTTTTATTGTAAGGGCAAAAAAAAATAACGTGAGTAAATATGATGATTAGGAGTAGAGATTATTATAATTATTATTATTAGAGATTAGAGATTAGAGATTAGAGATTAGAGATAGAGATTAGAGATAGAGATTAGAGATTATTTGTTTCCTGAAAATCTATTATTTGTTTCCTAAAGCAAATTGCATTAATGAGAGAGATCCGTTGATTTGGCTAAGGTAGGAAAGAATCTATTATTTGTTTGCTAAAGCAAATTGCATTAATGGGAGAGATCCGTTGATTTGGCTAAGGTAGGAAAGAATCTATTATTTGTTTGCTAAAGCAAATTGCATTAATGGGAGAGATCCGTTGATTTGGCTAAGGTAGGAAAGAATCTATTATTTGTTTGCTAAAGCAAATTGCATTAATGGGAGAGATCCGTTGATTTGACTAAGGTAGGAAAGAATCTATTATTTGTTTCGTAAAGAAAATTGCATTAATGAGAGAGATTTGTTGATTTGGCTAAGGTAGGCGGTTTTTGCGGTTCGTGGTGGCTCAGTGTGAGGTGGGACGAGGTACCAAAAAAACCATGGGAGGTGGAGACGAAAAAAAAGCACAGGAGGTGGGAGTTGTCCCTGGTTAACCTACGAAATCTCGTAGATTTTTTTAGGACGAAAAAAAACCAGTGGAGGTGGGACGAAAATTGACCGGCGGAGACTACCAACTGCTCCATTAGGAGTAGAGATAATCTTGGTCGGGCAGAAGGCATGGTCGTGGCCCAATCTGCCTTTCGGTCCATGTGTGTATTAGGACTTAGACAGAGCCTGTGCTAAGCCTAATCAGCATTTCCCTGGCCCACGCGAGCGGCATGACGGTGAAGATAGGCACCCCATATCTCGCCTTCAGCGAGAGGGGAGGAACCCTCGCTGAAGGAGAGACCGAGATGGGCCGGCCCAGGAGCGCGGGAGGCCACAGCCTCCTTTTGCTATTTTTCTTTATGTTTTATATTTTCCTTTTTTGCATTATTTTTGTGTTTTTTTATACTTCAAAATATTATATATATATATATATATATATATATATATATATATATATATTGACTATTCGTCACCCTGGGTGAGGAATAGTTATTCTTCACCCCTCTCTATTTTATCACCAATGCACTGTAATTTTATGTTCCGTAAGTTTTGTCTTATTTCTGACGTAAAAAGAGACCGTAAGAAAATATATAATCACCATAAAAAATGTTTTATGTTATGTAAAATTACGAACGTAAAAACATAGTGTAAAATATACATAAACTCCAAATTTTCTTGTCTTATGACCTATATTTTTATTTTCTTATATCAAATTTTACGTAGTGAATCAATAGGAATATAACTATTTGAATTCCAAATGTAATTTAATTATGAAGTGATCGTAATATTACCCCGGGTGAAGAATAACTTATTCTGCATCCTGGGTGATGAATAGCATCACTATAATTCGTCACCCTGGGTGATGAATAGCATACAGAACAAATTTTTCCTACTACCGGGTGTAGTTACTCCCACTTTTGTTTCATACGTTCTAGGTAGTATCTATCATATCGGAGAGTATGTACGCGTAGTATGTAGTATATATAATATTTTTTATGTAGTATGTAGTATATTTTGAGCATACTCCTTTTTACGTACAAATATGGGCTCACATACAATTTTTTCACATAATTCGCTTTGAAGTATCTTAGATATAGTATATGAGCATACTAAAAGTAATAAAGTAGAGTATATACTACCACATGATAGTATATGAGAAATGGGTGTAACTACACCCGGTAGTAGGATGAATTTTCCATATATATATATATATATATATATATATATATATATATATATATATATATATTAAAAAAAACACTCTACAAAAAATGAAAATGTTGAACAAGTACTTGAAAAATGTTGAACAAATATTTGAAAAATGTTGAGCAAGTAGTTGAAAAATATTAATCAAGTATTCAGAAAATGTTGAAGGTGTATAGAGAATTATTGATCATGTATTTAAAAAGAACAAAATTTTATGATCATTTTTATAGAAGTGTTAATCAAGCATTTAAATTAAATGTTGAACAAATATTTGAAAAATGTTAATCAGGTATTTGGGAAATGATGATTGTATACAGAAAAATATTGACCATGTATTAAAAAATCTTAATATTGCATTCAAAATCTTAATTAAGCATTTAAAAAGTTACATGTGCATATAAAAATGTTAAAAATGTCATAAGAAATGATAATCTTGCATTTCAAAAATGTTAAAAATGTGTATAGAAAAAATGTTGACCATGTATTAACAAAAATGCTAATCTTGTATTTGAAAATGTTAAACAAGAATTTGAAAAATCAAGCATTTGAAAATATTAAACATGTGTACAGAAAAAATGTTGACCATGTATTCAAACATCATAAACTCGTATTTGAAAAGTGTACAACGTGTATTTGAAAAATGTTCTTGACGTTTATGAAAGCTGTATAATGAAAACTAAAAGTAAGAAACAAAAAAAATGCTAATCTTGTATCTAATTTTTTTTTAAACAAGCTTTTGAAAAATGTTGAAAGTGTGTATAGAAACGTTTTTGACGATGTATTAAAACCATATTTAAAAAATGTTTAACGTGTGTTTGAAAAATGTTCTAGACGTATACGAAAACTGTAGATTGAAAAATAGAAGAAAGAAAACAAAAACAACAATGAGAACCGAAAAAGAAAGCAAAACAAAAAATGAATTAAAAATAAAACCAAAGACACATATGCAAAAAGAATGGAAAATAGTAAAAAAAATCAATAAAGAGGCAAAGAATAACAAAAAATGGAAAACCAAGATAGAAACAAATAAACAAAGAAAAAGATGAAGGAAATGAGTAAGAAAAGAAAATCGATAAAAACAATGAAAACACAAAGGAAAAACAAAAGGAAAACAGGAAAAAAAGGAGAAGAAATAAGAAAACGAAACCAAAATGAAAAGAAAACGAGAAAAAAGAAAATAAACCCCGTAGAAAACCAAATAAAATGAAGAAAAAAAGGAAAGAGAAAAAACCCGGAAAAACCTTTGGAAATCTAGCTCGTTTTCGCCTCAAGTAGGTCACTGTGGGGGAACGTAGTAATTTCAAAAAAATTCTACGCACACGCAAGATCATGGTGATGCATAGCAACGAGAGGGGAGAGTGTTGTCCACGTACCCTCGTAGACCGATAGCGGAAGCGTTATAACAACGCGGTTGATGTAGTCGTACGTCTTCACGGCCCGACCGATCAAGCAACGAAACCACGGCACCTCCGAGTTCTAGCACACGTTCAGCTCGATGACGATCCCCGGACTCCGATCCAGCAAAGTGTCGGGAAGAGTTCACAAGACGACGGCGTGCAGGACGATCTTGATGTTCTACCGTCGCAGGGCTTCGCCTAAGCACCGCTACAGTATTATCGAGGTGGACTATGGTGGAAGGGGGCACCGCACACGGCTAAGAGCTCCAAGGGATCAATTGTTGTTGTGTCTAGAGGTGCCCCCTGCCCTCGTAAATAAAGGAGCCAGGGGGAGGGGGTCGGTCGGCCAGGAGGGGCGCGCCAGGAGGAGTCCTCCTCCCACCGGGAGTAGGACTCCCCCCTTCCTTGTTGGAGTAGGAGAGAAGGAAAGAGGGGGAGAGGAGGAAGGAAAAGGGACTGCACCCCTTGTCCAATTCGGACCAGAGGGGGGCTGTGCGCCTCTTTCCTTTCGGCCTCTCTCCTCTATTCCCGTATGGCCCAATAAGGCCCATATACTCCCCGGAGAATTCCTGTAACTCTCCGGTACTCCGAAAAATATCCGAATCACTCGGAACCTTTCCGAAGTCCGAATATAGTCGTCCAATATATCGATCTTTACGTCTCGACCATTTCGAGACTCCTCGTCATGTCCCCGTTCTCATACGGGACTCCGAACTCCTTCGGTACATCAAAATTCATAAACTCATAATATAACTGTCATCGAAACCTTAAGCGTGCGGACCCTACGGGTTCGAGAACAATATAAACATGACCGAGACACGTCTCCGGTCAATAACCAATAGCGAAACCTAGATGCTCATATTGGCTCCCACATATTCTACGAAGATCTTTATCGGTCAAACCGCATAACAACATACGTTGTTCCCTTTGTCATCTGTATGTTACTTGCCCGAGATTCGATCGTCGGTATCTTAATACCTAGTTCAATCTCGTTACCGGCAAGTCTCTTTACTCGTTCTGTAATACATCATCTCGCAACTAACTCATTAGTTGCAATGCTTGCAAGGCTTAAGTGATGTGTATTACCGAGAGGGCCCAGAGATACCTCTCCTACATTCGGAGTGACAAATCCTAATTTGAACACGCCAACCCAACATGTACCTTCGGAGACACCTGAGAGCACCTTTATAATCACTCGATTCACGTTGTGACGTTTGGTAGCACACAAAGTGTTCCTCCGTAAACGGAGTTGCATAATCTCATAGTCATAGGAACATGTATAAGTCATGAAGAAAGCAACAGCAACATACTAAACGATCGTGTGCTAAGCTAACGGAATGGGTCATGTCAATCACATCATTATCCTAATGATGTGATCCCGTTAATCAAATGACAACTCGTGTCTATGGCTAGGAACATAACCTTCTTTGATCAACGAGCTAGTCAAGTAGAGGCATACTAGTGACAATCTGTTTGTCTATGTATTCACACATGTATTATGTTTCCGGTTAATACAATTCTAGCATGAATAATAAACATTTATCATGATATAAGGAAATAAATAATAACTTTATTATTGCCTCTAGGGCATATTTCCTTCAGTCACAAACTCACAACCTAGTTGTATGTCACAAATTGGATGCTGGCTCATTGGCTACCACAACAGCCAACTATCGAGGAGAACAACGACCGAATCCCTTTTGAGCTTCCTTTTTATTTGCTTATTATCATTTTAGTGTTCGCGAGTGCGTGAACAAGCCTCGAGCCCCATCGGGAGAAATCACCTGTTTAAGGGGATCTACAAAGGAAAAAAAAACCTCCCTTGGGTGCTCACAAGTGGCAATATGGGAGTTTTTTCTTTTCACGAAGATTTGCTTTTCAAAATGTTTTATCTCTTAAATTGTGCGTCGAAATTTTGAACTGTTATCACCATCGGATTTCTCGCGACGAGATCTTTGAAACTACATCCCATGTTTATAGGTTTCGATAAACTTTTTTCTCCATGAGAACCCTCGGAAAAAGCTAATAAAAAAACTCATAGCCAAAAATAATTTTTTTCTTCACCTTTTTTCTCTTTCCAAGAGACACAATTGTGCTTCTCGCGGAAGCAAATTTATGCCTCCATGAGAAGCAGATATGTGCCTCTCATGAAAAAAGGCACAGTTGTGCCTCTCAGGGAAGCCGAAGAAACACACGGTTTTCACTTTTCAAGAGGCATAACTAAGCCTCTCACGGAAGTAAATATGTGCCTTCACGAGAAAACAAATATGTGCTTCGCATGGAAGCAAAAAATAAATATGTTTTTGTGAACCAACATGTGGTTGGATGGTTAGGAGGACAGTGATATACGTATCACACGAGAGTTCAAGTCTAGACTTGATATTGGTGCTCGCACTCCCTGGATTTATTCCGGCGATGTGCATTCGGTGGGAGCAGACATTCCCGTCGACTACGAAGGCGTCTATGGAGACTTTGTTGATCTCAAGTTTATGTGCGGCTCGGTCTTTCGAAGGTGCTCATAGGGATAGTACGTGGGTGTGTGTGTTCATATGGATGAGTTTTATGTGCGTTTGTATAACCGTCTGCGTTTGTACTATGTTAAAAAACAAGTTTTCTCTTTTTTTCCAAAAGGCACAGTTGTGCCTCTTGCGGAAGAAAATCTGTACCTGAAAGAAAAAAAAACGTGTTTTTTCTTTGCGATAGGCGAGGAAGAAAAACACATTTTTTTCTCTTTTCTTCATCATTTCAGGGAAAATTGAAAGCAGGAAAAGAAATCATCCTAAAAATGCGTAATAAGATAAATAAAATAAAATTCTGAGGGAGCGTCCAGCACGAAACATGTGACAACGGTTGTGCCTGTGTCAACTGATGCATTCTTAACCCATTAAAAGTGACCCTTGAGGGGCTCCCGCAAAGGGTACCCCTCGGTTAAATGCTCTCCTCATCGGGCAGTTCCACGATGCGCCAGACACGCCCAACCTCGATCGGTCGGCTATGTCTCGCCCATACCGATTTCTAATACAAATCACGTACAAGAGAACAACTACGAGCTGACTCTTTAGTTGGTTCGCTCGCCCAAGTCTGGTCGCTGCGTTCAATCTGTTTTATCTCTGGTTTTCTTTGTGTTGTAATTGGTTTTTTGTTTCTTTTCTTTGTTACATGTTTGCGGTTTTCTTTGTTTTTAATGATTTTTTTCTTTTTCTTCTTTTTACTTTGCTTTTCTTTCTTTTTTGGAGTTTTTAGGTTTTTTTATTTCTTTGCTTTTTTCTGTTTCTTTGTCATTTTTCTGTCTTTTCAATACATTTCTAATTATTCATACACATTTACATTATTTGTATACATGTAAAATATTTCTTTATACAAGTTTCACATTTTTCAAATACATCAATAATATTAAAATTATGTTTCAATATTTTTTTCATATACATGCTTAATCTTTTTTTAAGGTATTGATCATTTTTGTACATTGTTCAAACTTTTTTCGAAAATTACGAAGATACATTTTTTAATCACATGAAGATTTTTTTTAATGTGACGTACATTTTTTTTGAAATATTTGATATTTTTTAATTTTCACAACCATTTTTCGTACATATGATTAACCTTTTTGGTACACACAATTAACATTTTCAAACTTTTATATTAACATTTAGATATTTTTCGTATAACTCGGAAACATTTTCCTATACATGTTTAACATTTCTTAAATGCAAGATTAACAATTTTCAATTTTTAATGGATGTGTTTTAGTAAGGTATATATTTAACATATTTTGAAATAAGTAATAGTAAAAAGAAGTAAATATAAATGTGTAGAAAAAACGGGGAAACACACGTGACACCATCATGAAGTCAACACGGTGGGGCACCTGGTTACTGTGCCGGCCCATTTCCAGCTCCTCCAGGCAAGCCATGCCGGCATCACAGCAGAGGGCACATAGCTGTGCCCTTGATCGGTCGCCGTACCACGGCGGCCCCGATCGGCCTTCGCTCAACCGATGGCCAGGACACACCCTCGCGGGAGATGGCATCACGTTGGACGGTGCCGTCGATGTCACTTTGTGCGAAAAGCGTTGATTCCTGGAAAAATTATTGGCGACATATGTGAGGGCTCCTTGTAATTTATATTTACTGTCGGCAACATTTTTTGGGGTGAAAACTTGTATTACTCAAACTCAACTGTTACAATCGCAACGTATGATGTCAATGACGATCCAAACCATACAGCTGTTCGAACTTGTGATTGTTGGCGACTTTTCTTACAGGAGTATTATTGAGATGCCAGAAAAGTCACACAGGTGATATGTAGGAGTACAGGAGTAATTAAGATGGCAGCTATATTGTAAAACATAGGGTTTGGGAAACTGGCTCGACACCCTAAAACAGGGGTGTGGCTATCTCATTATATAGACGTACCAAGAGGTACAATACAAGGCATATACAAGACTACGTATATACAGTCTAACACCCTCCCTCAATCTTAACTGTAGCCTGAAGTACTAAGTAAGTTAAGATTGTGCCTACAGCCTACAAACTGTGGTTGTGGAAGAGGCTTCGTGAAGATGTCAGCAAGTTGATCTTTGAAGGAGATGAACTTGATACAAAGTAGTCTCTGTGCAATACGTTCCCGAACAAAGTGATAGTCAACCTCGATGTGTTTCGTCCTAGCATGAAACACCGGATTAGATGAAAGGTATGTAGCGCCGATGTTATCACACCACGTAGCAGGAGGATGACACGGAGAGACTCTCAGCTCCGCAACAAAGGCTGTACCCATATGATCTCGCCGTAGCATCAAGAATAAACTTTATACTCAGCTTCAAGATCGCTACGAGACACGGTGGCTTGCTTGCGTGCATTCCAGGCGATCAGGTTAGGACCAAAGAACACTGCATATCCCCCCGTGGATCGCCGATCATCAGGACTTCTAGCCCAATCCACATCAGAGAAAGACGAAAGTTCACAAGACGGTGCGGTGAAGGAAGCGAGACCATACGAAGCGAGAAGAAACATAACGCAGGATGCGCTTAATCGCCGAGAGATGAGTGGTATGAGGTGCATGCGAATCTTGGCACACACGGTTGATCGCATAAGAGACATCAGTGCGGTGATAGTGAGATATTGCAGACCACCAACAAGGCTGCGATACTCGGTGGCGTCATCGATGGAAAGAAGGTCTCCATCAAGGGCGGACAAACCGATCGATGGCGAACATCGAGTGATAGCATGTTTGCATTGGAGCATCCCAGCACGGCCCAACAGATCCATGGAGTACTTTTTCTGACTCAAAGTCAACCCAGTAGAGGACCGTGACACCTCCAATCCAAGAAAATAATGCAGAGCACCCAAATCCTTGACCAAATTCCTCACCTAATGCGGACACAAAGGCGATCGGCGGCAGCATTGGAGGAACCCGACAAGGTTGATATCATCAACATACACCAAGAGATACATCGTCACCTCGTGGCGAAGGAGAAAGCGATGGCGTGTCGCCAGTTGAGGAATAAACCCAAGAGCCCGGAGAGCAGAACCAAGACGAGCATGCCATGCACGAGGCGCCTGTTTAAGTCCATACAACGCCTTGACCAGACGACAGAGATGATGCGGACGCGTAGGATCAACAAAACCAGGTGGTTGACGCATATAAACCTCTTCCTCAAGAACTCCATGGAGGAAAGCATTCTGCACATCAAGCTGACGAAGCGACCAACCACGAGTAACGGCAAGAGACAGCAGTATACGAATAGTAGTAGGCTTGATAATTGGACTGAATGTGTCTTCATAATCAAGACCGTACATCTGCTTGAAACCCTTGGCAACCAGCCGTGCATTGTAGCGCTCAATAGAACCATCTGCATGTCGTTTGACCTTAAACACCCACTTGGAGTCAATGATGTTGACGCCAGAGACCGGAGGAACAAGCTGCCAAGTACCATTTTTCAGCAAGGCCTGAAATTCCTGTTCCATCGCAAAGACGCCGGTGAGGAATACCCAGTGCATCCTGAAAATGGCGCGGCTCTGCCGTGGGATCCGCAGCAGCATGAGCCACACATGCAGCAAGCCACGCCACCGTCCCGTCTTTGCGTTCCTTAGGGCAAAAAACACCAGACCGGCTGCGCGTGTGTGGTCGATGATGAACCACAGCGGGCGGTGCTGGCACCACGGGGCTTGCCACAGGCGACGAAGGCGTCGTGGCCGAGACGGGGCTAGAGGAGCCAGAGTCAGCAGACTCAGCGCCGGGTGACGTTGCCAGGACGGAGCTGCCAAACCCAGGCGACGACGTAGCCGAGGCGGGGCTGGCTGGCGCAGCTTCCGTTAGCTCCGGGCCGCTGGCCGATGGGCCGCTGCCACTGGGCTGGCGAGGCAGCGCTCGGGCGGCGAGCCAGCGAAGCCGGGCGGCCGGGTCGGGCGGCCCGATCGATGGGGCGGGCGACCGGCTGGAAGCGGGCGAAGCGGCCGGCCGACGGGCGGCCGAGGCGGTGCAACGCGAACGCATCGCTGACGCCGGGAAGCGGTTGTGGACTGTCGGGCTGACGGGCATGGCCCACCATGCATGGGCCATGCATAGGATCAACGTGGCCACCATGAGTGTCGTCCATAACCTCATCATCCAGGAGTTCAAGGCGGGCACCGCGTCCAATACCTGCAGCATGGTTAGGAAGCAACACAGGAGCATTTGCAACATCCACAAATTGGTCAGGCGAAGGTGTAGTGGAGTGCACAGGTGGTAAACTAGTGGTAGAGTTGTTCGGAAGAGCACGAAACGGGAACACATTCTCATCAAACACGACCACGAGAAATGTAGACACGATTGGTGCGAACACGAAGACACTTGTACCCTTTGTGAAGAGAACTGTACCCAAGGAAAACACACTTCTTAGACCGAAACTCTAATTTACGCTTGTTGTAAGGCCGCAAGTGCAGCCAACATGCGCACCCGAACACTTTGAGAAACGTGTAGTCTGGAATATCACCGAGTAAGAGTTCAAGAGGGGTTTTCATTTTCAGTAGTCGTGAGGGAAGCCTATTTATCAAGAAACAGGCGGTGGAGAAGGCATCACTCCAGAACCGAAACGGGACGGAGGCATGAGCTAGTAAAGTAAGTCCAGTCTCTACAAGATGACGATGCTTACGTTCAGCGGTGCCGTTTTGCTGATGTGTATGAGGACAAGACACGCGATGTGAAATCCCAAGCTTATTAAAAAATGAGTTGAGGTTGTGATATTCACCCCCCCAATCGGATTGAACATGAATAATCTTATGCTGAAGGAGACGCTCAACATGTGCTTAGAACTGAATGAAAACATTAAACACATCAGATTTACGCTTGATAAGATATAGCCAAGTAAACCGACTGTAAGCATCAATGAAACTGACATAGTAATTGTGACCACTAACAGATGTTTGGGCATGACCCCATACATCGGAAAACACAAGCTCAAGAGGATGTTTCACAACACGACTAGACTCTGAAAAAGGTAGTTGGTGACTCTTGCCCTGCTGACAGGCATCACAAATAGTTTTAGCACTCTTATTGGACACAACTGGTAGTTCATGGCGATGCAACACATGACTAACTATAGGAGCAGCAGGATGTCCAAGGCGCGCATGCCAAAGGTCGTGGCGACACCTAACACCACTGAACACCTGAGGAGAAGATGGCGTAGGAGATGCAGACGGTGCGTCAAGTGCATATAAGCCATGGCGAAGACGACCACTAAGCAGAACGGCCCTCGTGTCCCGATCCTTGATAAAGAAACGAAAAGGATGAAACTCAGCAAGGACATTATTATCACGAGTAAGTTGAGGAATAGACAACAAACTACGCGTAGCAGAGGGAACTCGAAGGACGTTAGAAAGATGCAGTTTACGAAAATTGTGTGCAAGAAGTGATGCACGACCAACATGGGAGATCGCGCATACCTGCTCCATTGGCGGTGTGCACCTGATCATGTCCACGATATGGTTCTGAGCGGAGAGCTTGCCCATCTCGCCGGTGAGGTGATTCGTCGCTCTGTATCCATGTACCACGCGGATCAAGGGAGTGGAGTGCGCCGTGGTCGTGCCACAGTAACCGCAGCTGCAGCCTGCTTATCATTCCCTTTTCCATTGTTGCCAAGGCAAAGGAAGTCTTGCTTGTAGCGTCTGTGGCAGCGAGAGGCGAGGTGACGATCTATGCCACAAAGCTGACACGCCTGAGGAGCGCCGCAACTGGAACATCAAGCAACTGGGCGACTCCCTCCTGTGATAGTCGGCGCGTTGCCCCGCGAGGCCTGCGACAGGGAAACCGGTGGTTTGCCACCTGATGGGGCCGGCTTACGAGGTTTGCCGCGTGTGGCGGCGTTAAGCGGAGACGGTTGGGGAAACACGGCGGCGCCTTGATGCGCTGCTCACGCCCAAGGAGGCGTAGCGTAGAGAGCTCACGACGCGGAGTGAATCATCTCGACCATGGGCGTTCTCAATGAGATTATCATAATCATCATCGAGACCGTTAAGCACAAAGGTGGTGAAGTCCGCGACAAGAAGCGGCTGACAAATAGAGGCCAAGGTGTCATCGAGGCTCGTCATCTAGTTGAAGTACTACGTGATGCTGAGATCGCCAAGTTTGGTCTCACCCATTTCGGTGCATATAGAGTGCGCACGCTCGAGGCCGAGGCGAAACTGGTGTGAAGGGCGCCACGCCTCCACGGGCGTGGCGGCAAAAGATGACCATCGACGAAACACTCGGCGTGAGCGAGGACCGGATGGCGAGAGAATGGCACGATCTGCGCCACCCACGTGTGATATGCCGGATGGTGAGGAGGTGGGCACGGGATGGACCCATCAACGTAGCCCTCCAAGTAGCGGCTGCGGAGGAGAGGCAAGACCTGCGACGCCATGACGGTAGTTGTCGGCCCGAGCTTCACCGGTAGCGGTGCGAAAAAATAAAAGCGGCGGCGGCTGCGGTTTTGAAGCGATGTAATACTGCGCCCGGTGATGCATACGGATCCATGGGCGGAGCCATCTTCGGGCGAGGGATCATCAGCGTAGGGGTAGCCGGCGAGGAGCATCCAGGGCGCCCGGCTGCGAGAGGCCGTCAGAGGCCGGGCGGCTGCGAGCCGAGTCACCGTGCCGGGAGCTACGGGAGCACCATCTGGCGAGCAGCCGCGCCCATAGGGCTAACTGCGGCGGCGGCGGCAGCACCGCCATGTAAGTGCGGCGGCGGCGCAATGGGGCCGATCCCGGCCAGGTGCGGCGGTGCTGAGGGCCGATCCGGCGGAAGAGACGCAGTGGCGGGGGGGCACCATAGGCGCCGTGCCACGGGTTGCTTTCGGTGGAGGAGGGCCGCTGTGGCAGCGCAGCGTCGGGCGGGCGGCAGATCGTCGGCTTGGCGCCAAGCGGGCGGCGGCGTGGCAGTGGCACCGTACGTCGCCACGAGTGGCCGGGAGGCCAGGAAGGGCGACATCGAGGGTCGAGATCGGCGCGGCGGCGGCGGGAGGTGGTGCAGCGGAAGACATCGTAACCTAAATTGATACCATGTAAAACATAGGGTTTGGGAAACTGGCTTGACACCCTAAAACAGGGGTGTGGCTATCTCATTATATAGACGTATCAAGAGGTACAATATAAAGCATATACAAGACTACGTATATACAGTCTAACATATATAACTAAGAAAGCAGCAACATCACTGTATTAATTGTCTGCCAATGGATCAAGATGCCTGGAGGCTTTAAAAATGGATGTGTGAATGCTGCCCAAAGTTGTTGAGCCTCGGACCTGCATTTTTCACTGCTGGCATGCAACGCCTTCAATTGCCGCCGCATCTCGTCCGTCTCGTGGCGCAGCGTCCTACTCCGTGTACGCCTATCACTCCACAACCCCCGGATCTGATAACAACTTGGCCATTTGAGGATTGCTCATTTAGTTTTGCTTTCAAGATAGTACGTACAAATAATGTTGCTATCCGGAGTGCAAGTAAATAGGAGTAAAAGACATCGGTGAGTTTTTTTAAAAAACATATTCAGATTAAGTGCTTGAAAATTATTTTGCTACCGACTTTTTGTCATGAAATATCCTTTGACGAGGGAAAATGTCACTAGCATTGCCAATTTATGCAATTCTAGACACTCCAGCCTACAAATGGAAAAACTATTATCTCAAAATATACATCAATCAAAGCACCGATGCAATAGAAACATCAAACATGTGATGCAATTAAAAGTAATGTAGTTCAAACGTGGCACAGAAGAAAGTGTAGTAACATGTGATGCAGTTGAAACACACGATGCAATTAAAAAAGGTCAATTTAAAAAATGTGTAGTTAAAACATGTGAGGCAGTTGATAAAATGAAGTTACCGCCGAGACGGAGGTATAGAGGCGGCAACAAATTTTGCTCACGGCGCGCCGCGGGTGGATATAGGAGGAAGAAGACTTCGGCTCCCTCAAAAATCTGAAAGTATTTTTCAGTTTTGGCAAGCGTGTTTTCTAAGGGTTTCTACTGCTTAATATATGGCCTTTGGCCTTTCGTACAAAATAATATCGCAAAGCGGTTGAAAGATTGAACAAGAAAAATAAAATTATAAAACAGTACTCCCTCCGTCTAAAAGAGTTTGTCCTTCAAATAGATGTATCTAACACCAAGTTTGTACTCCCTCCGTCTGGAAACACTTGTCTTACAAAATGATTGTATCTAGACTTATTTTAGTTATAGATACATTCATTTTCAACCATTTCTAAGACAAGTATTTCCGGACGGAGAGAGTATCTAACATCAAGTTTGGGACAACCTTAAGACAAGTTTTTTTGGACGTAGTGAGTAATATTGAGTGACAGTTTACGAATCATCCCTAATTTATATGCAACGGCAGCCAACCCACACGTAAACACGCACCAACAGCACCAGAATAGGAACACAAGCTTTAAATTGCCCACCAACCTTCGCCACCACCATAACTGCCACACATCTGAGCACCAAGCCCTCACTGACTGACTCAAGCTACAAGCTCCAGCAAGCTCAAGGAGAAAAAAAATCTGCATCTGACGGCACCGAGCCCCGTCCGGCCGTCCATTGCTAGCTGGAGAGGAAGGTTCGATGGACAAGACGGTGTACACCGTGAAGGTGGGCGAGGCGACGCCGGCCGCCGGCGGCAGGCCGGCGGCCGGGCCGGTCTACCGGAGCATCTACGCCAAGGACGGCCTCATGCGGCTTCCGCAGGAAATCCATTCCCCATGGGACTTCTTCAGGTTCGCAGCATGCTGATTTCTTTACACTCTGCATTCATAAGCATTCTGTCATCACATTATAGGAAGTTTCAGTGATCCGAGGGTTGCCACTGTTGAGATTTCAGAGAATTTTGTTCTTTTTTTTTCCTTTCTCTTTCCGTACGTTCCTGCAGTGGAGCAGTCAAGAAGTATCCCAAGAACAGAATGCTCGGCCGGCGCCAGGTTTCTGATGGCAAGGTAAAGCAGAGTAATCCAGTATAATGGGCAAAATGGTAATTAAAAAAGGGATTTTGATTTGGGAGGATTCAAAATTTTGGTGTGAAATTCAGGCTGGTGACTATGTGTGGCAAACATATGAACAAGTGTACCAGAAGGTTATCCAGATTGGAGCAGCTATCAGAGGCTTTGGCGTTAAGCCGGTGAGTGGAGAATGTTGCTCTGTCTTTAAACGCTGAGAATTTCTTCCGATCTTGGAATCTATAGCAGAATGTTTGTTAGACATTGTTGATTTGTGTTGGTAGGGGGCTCACTGTGCCATATATGGATCCAACTGCCCAGAATGGGTCATAGCCATGCAGGTGAGAACTCGTGATATTCATTTATTTTAACAAGCTATATTTCAGGAACATTTTGTGAACTGATGTGAGATTTCACTTTGATTGTACTGTTTGTTCTGCAGGCTTGTAACAGCCAAGGAATTTGTTATGTACCACTGTATGACACCCTCGGTACGTTCACGATGCTTGCTCACACATACTAAGACACAAACCTCTATGTGAATGCACAAGGGTTCATGAAGAACACTTTTTATTTGGGAGAATAATTTGTCCAATATCAGTTTAATTTTTTTTCTCCAGACAATGATAATTTACATTAGTCCATGAATGGAAGTACGGATTCTTAACCATGTTTGTCTTTGCACCTTGCAATGTTGTATTGACTGGATAATTTGCAACGGAATGCAGGACAAAATGCAGTTGAATTTATCTTGGACCATGCTGAGATCTCCATAGCCTTTATGCAGGAGAGCAGGATAAAATCAGTAAGCAAAATCATATATCTTTAACTACTATGAGCATTACCTTAACTATACAAAATATTGTTGTCTTCTGCGTGGCTTCATATATATTAGCATATCTCCAGTAAATGCTACTGTGCATATGTTTCTATAGAGTTGATTAATAGGAACTGAGATACAATAAAGCTAGCCCTGAACATGTAAAAATCAATGTTACTAAGCTTGAGATTAGTTGCGAAGACCACAGTTACACATCATTCTTTCCGACACATCTAACAAGTCCCTGAATTGCAATTTTTCAGATTGCCGCCATACTCCCAGAGTGCACAGCCCACATCAAAGGTTAGCTATCTGGAGTCCGGACATCAACTATTCCCAATTTTGTGTGATTAATTTCTTACTTTATGTGTGCAACCTCAGCCATTGTTAGTTTTGGAGATGTGCCAATTAAGCTGAAAAGGGAAGTTGAACAATTAGGAGTTTCTTGCTTTTCTTGGGAGGAATTTTCTACAATGGTTAGTGCGAGTTCCTATTAAAATACTCCATTACAAGATCATAAATGGTCTGACGCATAAAGTGTTATTTTAACAGGGAGAAGAAATTCAAGAACTTCCTAAGAAACAAAAGGACGACATTTGTACAATCATGTACACCAGTGGAACAACAGGGGAGCCAAAGGGTGTGATAATCATGAACAGGGCTATCGTAGCTGGGGTTACGACCACAGAGCACCTCCTCCAATTGACAGATAAAGTGGTAAACCTTTATTTACATGCGTCAAAACTAGAATTTCAGTGGGACTTTTCCTTGTACAGGTCTCCCTTTTTCTTTTCGAAAAAGGTTTAAACAAAAGAGCAACAATCGAGCATGAATGTGTTCTTATTTTTAAATGGTTCGTAAGTTGTTTTTCACAAAAATATTTTAATCAAAAAATAGTGAAAAATGGTCATGGTTTGTTCATCGATGATTTAGAGCTTTGTTTACCTGTCATGTCAACCTGATAAATATTAGTGTTTAATGATAACCTAAATCAAAATATGTTTGCAGGTGGACGAATATGATTCATACTTTTCCTATCTTCCATTAGCTCACATTTTTGATCAAGTAATCGGGAATTACTGCATCTCCAAAGGGGCTTCCATTGGATTCTGGCAAGGGGTATGGAGCTATATCTTACAAAGCAAAAAAACTTATGTCGCTTGTCTGTGACTTCCTCATCTAAGAGGTAAAACTTTCTTAATAGGACATTAGGTACCTGATGGAGGATGTGCAAGTGATGAAACCAACAATATTCTGTGGTGTTCCTCGCGTTTATGATCGTATATACACAGGTATAATGCAAACCTCCATAATTGTTGTTCCAAAATTCCCACTGCATTGTGTTCTTCGTCATAATTGGGGAATCTCGTGAACTGAAGGTATCAACCAAAAAATTCAGTCTGGAGGGCTGATAGCCAAGCACCTTTTTCAGTATGCTTACAACTAGTAAGTATTTTCAACAAGATAAATAAACATTTACTATTTAATCTCTTTTTCAGTATGCTTACAACTCGTAAGTATTTCAACAAGGTTAAATAAGCATCTACTATTTATTCCCTTTCATGTTTTGAGTTCAAACATAATTAACCCATCAAATTGTCATCAGCAAACTTGGCAACTTAATGAACGGATTCAAACAGCATGAAGCATCGCCATTTTTTGACAAAATAGTCTTCAGCAAAGTACGTAAAATATTTGAAGTTCCCATGTTTCTTTATTTTTACTCCATTGGTATATGGTTAAGATTCTTTTATCATTGATGTTACAGATAAAGGAAGGGCTTGGAGGCCGCATACGTCTCATGCTATCAGGCGCGGCACCTTTGCCAAGACACATTGAAGAGTTCATGCGAGTTACCAGCTGCAGTGTCCTTGCACAAGGATATGGTGAGGCACTTAGATTTCTTATGACAACTCTGCTTATCATAACCATATTAGCAAGTTTGTCCTTGGTTCTTTGGTCATGACTCGGTTCACGGGTTCAGCAGTTAACTTGTTATGGACTATGATCATGTGAAATCAATATCAGTAAACTTATCTTAAATTATTTACATAACTCTAGTTACTACTACTCTACTAGTATCCTAGAAGTCTAGTTACTTCTGATGCCGAGGAATGATAAATTGTTAACCATGCTATTGGTAATGCAGGGCTCACTGAGAGTTGTTCGGGATGCTTTACATCGATCGCCAACGTTATCTCGATGATAGGGACGGTTGGCCCTCCTGTGACGGCAGTCGAGGCACGATTGGAGTCTGTTCCTGAAATGGGTTACGACGCGCTCTCCAGTGCGCCGCGAGGCGAAATCTGCTTGAGGGGACACACCTTGTTCTCCGGGTACTACAAGCGCCCTGACCTCACGGAGGAAGTGTTCTCAGATGGTTGGTTCCATACAGGTGCAGCCCCTTCTCTTCCATTCCTAGGTGTACCGTACAACACATGAATGAACATATGGTCCCTAACAAAATTTGCAACCAATTTATGTTCGAAGGCGATATCGGGGAGTGGCAACCGGATGGCACGATGAAGATCAACGACAGAAAGAAGAACAACTTCAAGCTGTACCAGTGGGAGTATGTGACAGTGGAGGTACTGGAAAGCGCAAAAGCGCAGTCTCAACACCTTGCAACGGGACGATAAGCAAAACGGAATGAATAAATAAATAAAATTGCTGTGTGTCGGATTCATGGTTTTGTTCAGATGTAACTGACCAAGAGTCTCTCCTCTTTGAACAAGGTTTGGGTCTACGGGAACAGCTTCGAGTCCTTCCTTGTTGCTGTGGTCGTCCCTGAGAAGCAAGCCATTGAGGACTGGGCTGCACTTAACGGCAAGTCTGGTGACTACGCTGAGCTGTGCAGTGATCCCAAGGCGAGGAGGTACATCCAGGATGAGCTGAATCAAACCGGCAAGAAACTGGGGGTACGTCGTCGTCGATACATGGATAAACTTAGCAAGCTATGCATGATATACCCATTTTTAATCCCATCATAAACTACGATCTCATGCCATGCATGCAGTTGAGAGGATTTGAGATGCTGAGGGCGGTTCACCTGGAGCCCGTGCCATTTAGCATAGACAAGGACCTGATCACCCCAACTTTCAAGCTCAAGAGGCCCCAGCTGCTCAAACATTACAAGGTTAGAGATAACAAACCTCATCATGCTCGTACCAGTTAGTGGTTTTTGCTCACAGGAAGAACAAAACTATGCCGCAGGATCGCGTTGACCAGCTGTACAAGGATGCCAAGATGGGAACTGCACAATGAAAAAGGGTGGTTAAACATCAGCAAGTGGATATGAGCTTTCTGAATGTTTCCTCAAGAGTCAAAACTAGTATGATACTATGATGTAGCAACGGTAAGTAAGTTGGCTACGGCTCGAGGCGGTGACACTTTGTACCACTACTACTGCATTCAAGACCCGGATCCAGCATAGATCTGCATTCAAAAGATACATGTCAAAATAAAAATGTATTTGCACATAATGTGCTACTTTTTTTTTTCTCGAGCGAACATAATGTCCTAGTTAGAGCCGGTAAAATTATCTTAGCTTGTAATCCTTACTACAAACAAGATTAATGGATAACTTTGATATATAAACCACTACAAAGTTACCGGTTTTGAGAAATGACATTACTATTCTCAGATTTCGAAATATGGTCGTGTAGTATGTTCCGTTCACAAAATGTATGTGACATTGGAAGAAATATTCACGAGTTTAAAGAAAATGTTTGTGTCATTTAAAAAATTTAATATATACAATGTAAAGAAAACCGGATAGTTAAAAAAATCTTTCATGCCAATAAAAAATGTTCAACGTGTATCTGAAAAATGTTCAACATGTAAAAAAATGTTCAAAGTGAGCACTTCAAATATATACATCATGTGTTTAAAAAATGTCCTGTATCAAAAAAGTTCGACATGTATACTAAAAATATACAATATGTATTGAAAAAAGTAGAAATGTGTTGAAAAAACAAAAGGAAAACAAAGAAAACCATTGAAGAAACACATATAAAAAAATGAACAAAAACAGATGAAAAAATGAAGAAGAAATAAGAGGGAAATTTTGAGACAGAGTTGCTACAGTATTGTGACTGCCCACTCCCTCATGCCAGGAGGTGTGAGTTAGGTCTCGCAATGGGCGAGAAATAGCTCTGGCGTCGTTTTCTTTTTCAAAAAGGAGAAGTATAGCTTTTGCAGTGTGGAAGATAACCGTGTGTTTTTTCGCAAAACTAAAACAACGTCAGTTATTTCCGAATAGAGGAGTATTTCTTACATATATCTAGACCAGCACTAACTGAATACTCTTGACAAAAAAACTTACTAAATACAAATACTAAGAATCAGGGGCGGAGACAGGATTTGAGTATAGGAGGGGCCAAGTCAAGTATAGCTAAAGAAGTATCCAGTGCAAAAAATAACCGCATAGAAAAGATTCGCTTCAGCAATAGTATTAGTTTAAATTTACCTTGAAGATTAAGTTTCTCTTCAGTTGTTGAACTGCAATCTCGAATTTGTTTTATTTTACGGGTAAAATTTTAACATAGGTAAAATTTGCATCACAAATAGGAACATGTACAAGATAATTTGCATCACAATCATGATAATTTCTATGACAATCAATAGATAGGAACTCTTCATAACTTCACAGCGTCACAAGTCACACAACCAGAACAACAACAAACTGATGTACAAGTTCGACACTGACACAATGAGAATTTAGAGCTGGAAAGTTTAGTAGATAGTGTTAAACCTTGGCTAGTTCGTTGATTATTGGAGCCGGAAGAATTGCCAAGTGGAGCAGGATGATGCGTCGCGCCGCCGCCCTACGAATCAGATCGGGTCAAGGAGAGCAGAGGCGATAGGTAGTAAGGGCACAGAACGGCGGCGACTAATTTTATGCGCATTAATCGCCCGTACGAGCTAATTATGGGAGAACACAGCGCACGGGCCAGGAGATTAGAGCCAATCGCCCAATCTGGCCACTACTGGGCCCCATATGGGCCTCCTTTTCCTTTTTCCGAAGTTCGCGTCATAAATGGGGGGGCACTATTGGGCTCCATGTGAGATCGTCGTTAAGCTGCCAGGCCCCTGCTGGGCCCCCTTGTCTCCGCCACTTCTAAGAATAATATATTTCACAAAAAAACACTAACCACTAAAAAAACACTATGAGTAATGATTCCATTCCATAAGTCAAGATTGCACAAAATGTGTATTGGAGTCATAGGAGCTGCTGGAAATCCGGCATTAGCGCATCTACGGCCGGACTTGGCAAATCCGGCCCCTCAAATGCCTACGGACGTGTCCGGGCATGTCTGCGGGCGCATCCGAACGGGCCCTCATATTTCCTTCCGTGCATCCATATATCTTAAATCCGGACTCTCAAATCTATATAAATACATGCACGTCGATCATGCAACACAATGTCACATGTAAATAGCAATTGTTGGTATCAAGCATACATAGCGTTTACATAGAATGTATTTGAAGTGTCAAACTCAAGCATTGCCTCCTTGGTTCCCATTGTAGATCCACATATGCTCCACAAGATCATTGAGTAGCTGCGTGTGCACCTACTAATTTCGAAGATTCTGATGCATCTGCAGAAAGTTCATAAGCTGAGACGCATCTTGATCTTTCGGGATTTCAACTTGTTCTCCGGGTGCTTCGAAATCATGGGTTTGGGCTACACCATCACCCTCATCCTCGATAATCATATTGTGCAGAATAACAAAACATGTCATCAGCTGGCATAAAGTTTCTGATTCCCACATCGTTGCAGTGCTCCGCACAATTCCCCAACGAGCTTGAAGCACACCAAATGCCCTCTCCACGTCCTTCCTAGCCGCTTCCTGCATTGTTGCAAAGTGGCTCTGTTTATTGCTAGGCGGCTCAGATATGGTCTTCACAAACGCCGCCCACTGACGATAGATACCATTGGCAAGATAGTACCCCATGTTGTAGTCCCGGCTGTTGATGGTGTAATTGCATGACAGTGATTCCCCATTGCAAAGCCTCCTAAACACCGGAGATCGTTGAAGCACGTTGATGTCGTTGTGAGAACCGGGCATTCCAAAGAAAGCATGCCAAATCCATAAGTCATGTGATGCCATCGCTTCTAGTATGATGGTGGTTTCTCTGCTGTGACCTTGATACATTCCCCGCAGACCGTTGGGGCGGTTTTTCCATTGGCAATGCATGCAATCAATTGATCCAAGCATTCCTGGAAACCCCCTTGCCTCTCCAATAGCCAACAACTTCTCCGTGCCCTGCGTATTTGGTTCTCTGAGATACTCCGGTCCAAACACCTCAACCACGACGCGAGCAAATTTGACAGTGGTCTTGAGGCACGTGCTCTCCCCCCATCCTGACCATCTTGCCAACGACGTCTGCAATAGTACCAAGTGCAAGCATCCTCATAGCAGTCGTGCACTTCTGCTTGACCGAGAAAGAGAGTCGGCCGCAACAATCCCTTCTCAGCTTGAAGTAGTCGTCATGTGCCTCCACTCCCTCCACAATGCACAAAAACAATGGTTTCCGCATCTGAAAATGGCGACGAAACCATGGATCATCCAGGAAAGCAGGTGTGGGAGCAAAGTAGTCATTGTGCAGTAGCTTTGCATCGGACATCCTGTCCCGGTTGATCACTCTTCTCCCTTTGATGAGCCCTTGAAGTTAAGAATATGCTCCACTTGCCGGTCCATTTCCTCTTGCATGCTCATGAGCATGATCATATCCACTTCTTCGTCCGAATCCGACGAATCGAAGAACTCATCTTGAATCATTTGGTCAAACTCCGTCGGTCCATACTCCTTGCCCGACGAAGCATCAGAATCCATCATTTACCTAACAAAATCACAATAGTTCCGGTCGGTCAATGTGTCGAACACATCAAGCGCAAGGCGGAGCCGGAGAGTTGCCGGACGTACCACAATGGCATCCGGGCCGGCGACAATGTCCCCCGCGGTGAGGACGGGTGCGCTCTTTCGGAGCTGGCGGCGGAGAGCTTGGGAACGGCTGCGGATCGGGCGCGGTGGCGAAGCTGCGAGGCGGACGGTGCGGAGGAGGAAGAAGAGAGGAGAGAGCAAATGGATCCGACAGCTCATGGGAGGGGGGGGGGGATTTGGTGCAATTTGGGGTGGGGTGGGGTTGTCGGTTTCGACGTGGCAGGTGTGCCCGGGCGCCCATATCCGACATATTTGGGCTGGATATGGGGGGTGCCGGTCAGCCCGGGCGTTTGAGGGTCCCGTCTAGGTAAAAAAATCATGACCGGACAGTGACCAGGCGGCCCGCCCGGGCGTATGAGGTGGGTTTGAGAGGTTCGGTTGTAGATGCTCTTAGTAGACTTATTTTCTACAACAACAACAACAAAGCCATTAGTTTCAAACAAGTCGGGGTAGACTAGAGATGAAACCCATAAGATCTTGCAACCAACTCATGATTCTGGCACATGGATAGCAAGCTTCCACGCACCCTTGTCCATGGCTAGTTCTCTCGTGATACTCTAGTTCTTCAGATCCCTTTTTACAGACTCCTCCCATATCAAATTCGGTCTACCCCGACCTCTCTTAACATATTATCAGCACGCTTTAGCCGTCCACTATGCACTGGTGCTTCTGGAGGTCTATGTTGAATATGCCCAAACCATTTAAGACGATGTTGGACAAACATCTCTTCAATTGGCGCTACATCAACTCCATCTCACATATCATCATTCCGTACTCGGTCCTTCCTTGTGTGCCACACATCCATCTCAACATGGCATCTCGGCCACACCTAACTGTTGAACATGTCACCTTTTAGTCAGCCAACACTCAGTGCCATAGAACATTGCGGGTCGAACCGCCGTCCTATAGAACTTGCCTTTTAGCTTTTGTGGCACTCTCTTGTCACAAAGAATGCCAAGAGCTTGGAACCACTCCATCCATCTGGTTTTGATTCGATGATTCACATCTTGATCAATATCTCCATCCTTCTGCAACATTGACCCCAAATTTCGAAAGGTGTCTTTTTGAGGCACCACTTGCCCATCAAGCCTAATGTCCTCCTTCTCCTCGTGCCTAGTTGTACTGAAACTGCACCTCATGTACTCGGATTTAGTTGTACTATAAGTCTAAAACCTTTGGATTCCAAGGTTTGTCTTCATAGCTCTAACTTCATATTGACCCCCATCCGACTATCATCAACTAGCACCACATCATCCGCAAAGAGCATACACCATGGGTCCATGGAATATCTCCTTGTATATCCCTTGTAACCTCATCCATCACCAGAGTAAAAAGATAAGGGCTCAAAGCTAACCCCCGGTGCAGTCCAATTTTAATCGGGAAGTCACCAGTGTCACCATCACTTATTCAAACACTTTCACAACATTATCGTACATGTCTTTGATGAGGGTAATGTACTTTGCTGGGACTTTGTGTTTCTCCAAGCCCCACCACATGACATTCTGCGGTTTCTTATCGTATGCCTTCTCTAAGTCAATGAACATCATATGCATGTCCTTCTTTTGCTCTATGTATCTATCCACGAGTTGTTGTACCAAGAAAATAGCTTTCATGATCGACCTTCCAGGCATGAAACCAAACTGATTTTTGGTCACGCTTGTCATACTTCTTAAGCGATGCTCAATGACCCCCATAGCTTCATTGTATAGCTCATCGGCTTAATTCTTTCTAAACCAAAAAATTGCACAAAATCAATTATTTGCACTTTCGGGTTTTAAAAAGTGCAAACTACCCAACTGTACAATTTTAAACCCGAATTTGTATAGAAAGAAATTCTAAACTAGCGATTTGCATATTTGTAAACGCAAAATTGCATGGAACAATTTTATGTGTATTCAGGCTTCAAAATTCGCAAACTAACTGATTTCATATTTCTACTGCAAATTGCACCAAAAATATATATGTGTAAATCTGCTCTTTAAAAACTGTAGCTACTCAGGACACACAATTTCATACGTGCAATTGTACAAAAGTTATAGGATGAAAACAAAAGAAAACAACACCCGCAAAAAAAAAACAAAAAAAAACAAATCAAAACCCTTTCAGTTACAAACTAAAAAGAATATGTGGATAATTGCTTCCTCTCAACTAAGAAGGTGTTGAGCGATCTATGTATTTATCTTGTAAGACCTTGTTGAATAATACAATAAAGATGGTTGTGTGCATCGCTCGATGCAGAGGTCCGGGATAATCCTCTTTTTCAAAAAAAAAAAGGTGTTGGGCCCTCGAGTGTAAGGATTTGTATCAAGCATCAATTTCCCCTCAAAATGGATGGCATTATTTAAGTTGACATGTTTGTGCATGTGTATGCGGTATCTTTGTCTTGGTGCATTTTATGGTTGTTGTGTGCCTGCCAGTACATATAAGTTACTCAGCTGGCTTGACATGTCAGATACAGGAGATTATGAGTATTGCCGTGGATGCTGCTTTTGAGCTCTAGGATCGTGCCCCGGCAGGGTCAGCCCTCACCGTCTGTCGTGTTTCACTGTGTGTTCGGCTTCTATTATGTGACGAGGTTTTCTTACTTCGAAAACGCACTATCTATATCTATATCAATATAAAAAGACCTAAATGGGCAGATTCAAACCATCTCGGCCGTCAAATCATGTTATCTAGCGGTTTAAATCGCTCCAATGTTTTCTTTTTTGCGAGTGAAATCGCTTCAATATTGAGCATCAAACACGTTTAACGCTTTAATTACCCATCACTGTCATTGATTATAAACACGTTCTGACTCAACGCTATCCCTTAAAATCTACCATGTAATTAATATCCTACCATTCCCGCAAAAAAGTAATTGAAATCTTACCAAATACCAACGTGTAACAGATATATCTTACCTAATATAACATGCAACTAATATCCTATCTAACATAAACGTGCATTATTACTAATGGTGCACAAGCTGTACAACATTAGATTTCCTGGTTTAGTTGCGCACGTGCCGGCCGGCTTTAGAGTTTGTTGCGGCAGTCCGTACTGCACGTATTTAGGCCTGCATGGTCAACAAGTAACCGCCCCGATTTTAGCGACCGCCTTCCTTCCATGCACCGGAGGGAGCTAGGCAAATCGTTGATCTGTTGGAGTCGACGTGCTGACCATGCCGATCAAAAGACGCCAACGTACTGTTTGCACTCGCACGCCGCCGGCACCGGCGTCGGCGAGGGAGACGCTCTCAATCGATCTCGTGCTCGAGATCGTCGCCCGCTCCGACGTGAAAACTATCGTCCGCTGCGCCGCAACCGACAAGATCCTCCGCCGCGCCATCCTCAACCCCGCCTTCCGCCGCCGCCTCGCGCTTCAAGCAGCGGCCGGCGTCGAGTTCGACCCCGCCCTCCTCGTCGGCGTCTCGTACCTGAAATACTACGGCGACGATAGCAGCGACGACACCAGTACCACGCACGGCGTCGTTCGTACCGTCGAACCAAGCCGGCGTCGCGCCCTCCGCGACGCCGTCAGCATCCGTCCCCATCAGCGGTTCAAGCCCGTGGCCGCCCGAGGTGCTCTCTTCCTCCGCTGGTGCGATTCGTTACAGGTCGACATGCACGTCTGCAACACGCTCACGGGCCAGGTCACCGAGCTACCTCTCGCCGCCGTGCCCGACGTCTACCATCGCGTCCTGCTCAGCGTCGGCGACGTCGGTGGCTCATTCGAGGTGCTCGTCGCGGACGAAAGCATGCGCTTCCAGGTCTTCTCGTCCAAACACGGCAGATGGGGCGCCGTCCGCGAAGCATCCGTCGCCTGGCACAACACGCACCCGACAAGAACCTGCGCACGCCCGGCCATCATCGGCCGCACCGTCTACTGGATCATCCGTGAGAGCCGCTGGAAACACTACCTCGCTCTGGACGTCGACGCGGCGGAGGCAACGGTGATGGACCTCCCGGCAGGCTTTATGTCCAGGATGATGCGCTGCCATTATAGCGAAAAGCACGTCCTCCTCGCCTCAGTGCGTGGCCAGCTGAGCTTGCTCGTCACGGAGACCCTTGGGATATCCATGTGGACGTTGACCTCTCGCTCGGCGGCGACATGGAACCGGCGGCTGGTGATCGGGGCGAGCGAGATGTTGAGGCAGGCGGGGTTCTTACATGTCAGGAACGACCTCACACACACACCCTTTGACCTCGAAGGTTTCGGGCAAACAAGCAGCTCATTGATCATGTCTGCGTGCTCTCGCGTGCTCTTCCGCCTCGACATTGGAATTAAGGAGGCACCCGTCGTCGTCAAGAGGATCGGCAGCCTGGAAAGTGGCCGTGTCAAGGACGTCTTCTTGCACGAGATAGATCAAGTCTCTTATCTGCAGGCCATGAAATTTTTCTCAGCGTGTACTAGTTTGCTTTCTTCCTTCTTTTCTTACTTATTATGCAACATTTTCTTTCCCCTTGTTTCATCGCAAAATTGCTACGGCAACGTGTGGCCAATTTTATTTTATTTTTATTTAAAACTTTCACCGGCGAGGAAAGGATCCCCACCTGAATAACACTTCTGCTTCGGTACACCCCCCTTAAACACATCAAGGGCTGAGATTCACCCATACCCCTTCGCTGCCAGGGGCACGATCGTCTTATGTAAAAAATATTGCCCCCGCGCCTGTGTATGCGCGGCTGCGGATTTGAGCCGAGCGGCTTGGCAGAGCGAGCCGAGCCGAGCAGTTGGGACCCCTGATGGCGTGTTTTTTTAAGTCGGCGTTGACCGGTGGGGCGTACGTGTGGACGTGGCGCGCGCGGCCGTATCGTCATGTGATAACTGCATTGCAGTAATGGCGGCGTGCATGCAGGCGCCGACTGCTCGCGGGCCCTCCACTGCCGAGCGTGCGGCGACCGGGCGCCTGCCGCCAGCCTTCCGCCTCGGGCCGGCGGTGAAGACGCGACGGTCGGCTGCCGCCCTGCGTCGACCGCCCGCCCGCCTTGAGCGCCACCGGCGCGTCGGCGTAGCGCGCCTTCTCACGCCGCCTCGCTTTGCCGCGCGCGCCTTCTCACGCCGCCTCGCTTTGCCCGCGCGCGCTTCTCACGCCGCCTACGCCCGCGCGCGCCTTCACACGGCGCATTGTCGCGCGTGCCGCCCGGACCGCCTCTCCCTCGGTAGCGCGCTACCGACGGCTCGCCCGCCCACCTCCCTCCCCCGCCTTCTATAAAAAGAGCGCGCCATGTCGTGCCATTTCCCTCGCCCCGCCCATCTCTCTTCCTCTCCTCGCCCGCCCATCTCCCTCTCCTCGCCGGCAATGTCTTCCAGCGACTCCGACGAGGGCGCGTGGCCGACCGGCGTCTGGCCGCTGAGCCTCACCATCGCCGACACGGAGCTAATGGCCCGGTACGGCGTGTTGGTGCCGCCGGCAGCGAAGGTGCCGGGGCCATGGCGGATCGGGGCGAACGGCATCCCACCATGGGACCGCCGCCGACGAGGGAGCAGCTCCGCGAGTTCCCGGGCGGCCGGTACAACCGGAGGGCCCGGCGCAGGTTCTGGCGCGGGAAGAACTTCGACATCGTCCTCGGCGCGTTCAGGGACGCGGCGGCCGGACGCATCGTCGGGGACATTACCGGCGAGGCCGGCACTTCCCGCCGTCGCCGCCGCGGCCCACCTCCAGCCGGCCCATCGCCCACAGGCGCCCTGCGCGGTCTTGGTCGACATCCGCCCGGGCGCCGCCCTCGCGCAAGACGGAGACCCGACGACACGCCGGGGCTACTTGCGGCTGGCCCGTCGGCAGAGGAGGCGGCGGCGGCCACTCGGGAGGAAAGAGAGCGGCTGGCGGCCATAGCGGCGGCGCAGGAGCAGCAGGCGCGGGAAGACAACTGGTGGGATTTTAGCAGCGACGACGACGACGACGAGAATGGCGGCGACGGCGGCGAAGGAGAGGCGATATGGCGCCGGTCGTCGACCTCACCGGCGGCAGCGACGACAGTAGCTTAGTTTTATTTAAATTTCGGTCTAAGTTATGTAATAGAAGTGCTCGGTTATGTTTAGGGTTATGTAAAATATTTTGAATTATGAATGAACTCCGAATGGTTTATCTAAAAAAATTCCGGATGTTTAATTTGATGTTAGTCATGCAACTTGAAAAATAAACGGAAACATGAATTTGAACGGTGCGAGACGATACTCGACACACAAATTGTAGAAAAATCAGTCGCAAAAACGCATGCATGGGTCATGCATGCACAGCAAAAACATAAAAATTATAAAAAATCTTGAAGCGATAAAAATATTTAAAAGCGTAGCATGCATCCTACTGATGATGGTGGAACACTATAACAAAATGTGGGTACATTTGAAGGCTGTCGGAAAAAAACTGCTATCAGACGGGGCCTTCGGTCCTGCCCGAACGTTCTGGGGAGTAGGAGGCCAATTTTTCGACATATTCGGAGTGACCTCAACTTTTGCAAGAAAATTATAGAAAATTCATAAAGTAAAAAATTATAGAAAATTCATAAAGTAAAAAAACCCAGAAAACTTGTCATGCATGGTACTGATGGTGGTGGAACAGTATGGAAAAAATTTGAGTTAATTTCAAGGATGACGAAAAAAAATTAGTTGGTATGGTCACCCTTACATTCAATCTAAGAATTGAACGTATTTGAACACCAAAAAATATTCATAAAGCGATAAAAAATATTTAAAAGCGTGGCATGCATCCTAGTGATGATGGTGGAACACTATAAAAAAATTATTGAAGGCAAAAAAATAGTGATGCAAAAAAAGTCCACCTGTGCTTGCATCGCCAAGAACTGCGCTTAATCGGTCCGTCCCGATCAAGCCGGGTGGCGAAAGGGCCGCCTTCGGCCCAGACACGGCCTGCAGCACAGCCAACGGGACGATGGCGGGCGGGCGGAATCGGGGAGTTCGAATAGGTGGTCGGAGCTTGGTATATAAGCCGGTGGCGGCGGCGTTCGGGCGAGGTGGGACTAAACGTTAGTCCTCACCCCGCCGACCCTGCCTCAAGACCACAAGACACTTAATGGGCCGGCCCAGGAGCGCCGTCGCGCACAGTCGTTGGGCCGTCGCGCACAGTCAAGACTTTTGTTTTGTTTTAAAAAAATATATTATTAAGTTTTTTAATTATTTATGCGTGGCTTATAGTATAAAGAAATTCTATAATTAATAAAAATTCATACGTAATATAGTATTGTTAACTATAGTAATTATAATAATAATGAGTTCTTTACTTAAATTTATATGAAAAAGTAATGAGTATTTTATAAGTAAAAGGTAAAACAATAATGAGTTTTTGATAATTAATTGATAATGAGTTTTTTGTAATGAATATTTTAATCAGTTATTTGTGTCAATTAGTAATTACATTTTAATATTTATGTAATATTAATTAATGTCTAAACAATATTTAAAATACATGCAAAGTTTAGTACTGTAAGCGTGCGCGACGGCGCTCCTGGGCCGGCCCATTAAGTGTACGCGCGGTGCGGGGGCAGGGTCGGCGGGGGTGAGGACTAAAGTTTAGTCCCACCTCGCCACGAATCCACGCCACGACCGCCTTTATATACCTGCCTCCCACCTCCCTTTCGAACTCCTCCGATTCCCGCCCGTCCCGCCATACTTGCCCGATTGACTGTGTTGCAGGCCGTAGGTGGGCCGAAAGGCCCTTCGCCGTCCGGCTTGATCGGGCGGACCGACACGCACAGTTGCGGCCTGCAACCACGTTTGGCTTTTTTTTGCATCACTAAATTTTTTTGCCTTCCATGAATCACGGCGCGGGGGGAGGTGGGAGGGGCGCTTTTTTAGTCCCACCTCGCGCGCCGAGGGACGCCACGACCGGCTTATATAGCCGCGTTCATGCTCTTTCTTAGATATAAAATAGCTAATACTAAAGAGATTTGACGTTACATACCTGCCCGGGCGGCTGCTGCCCGGCAGCTATGTAAAGTCAAATCACTTTATTAACTAGCTATCTTATTTTTTTTCATTTTGTCCCTCCGCACGCTTTTTTAAAAACCGTATGTTTAATTTGATGTTAGTCGTGCAACTTCCAAAAATAAACGGAAACATGCATTTCAACGTTACGAGAAACATGTTGCGTCACGTCCGGGGGTGTGGTATGTGGTGTTTTCACCGAATAAATTGTTGAAAATCATAAAGTAAAAAAAGCCGCAAAAAAGCCGCAAAAAATAATGAGTTCTTTATTATAATGTAGAAGTTATATTAAACATGTTAGTTGTTCAAATGCTGATCGTGTTTCATTTGTGTTTGTAGATGGTAATGGAAAAGTTGAACACGGAAGGTGTGCTGTACAAACCCAATAAGAGGGACAACAATGATGAATTTGTTAATGTACGTCAAGGAGTTGGGATGGAGAATGGCCAGTACAAGTCATCAAAATATTGGCCAGATATTGATTCACCTACCGACGTGGAGCTAGTAACATCTTTCACGTGTTTCAATGATACGGACGTGCCTGTTGATGACACGGGTGCTCCGATGACGACACCGGTAAAGGTGGCGCTACTGATCCTTTCATTATACACGATAATGAAAAATCCCCATGTTCGTCATCAACTGTACGCATACAAAGAGTTTCCGTCTATGTCCCGAACCCCGCAGAATGCTGATATTTCTGATGAGTCTATGGGTGGTTTGTCACCAACACAGTTTGAAGACATGTCTGAGAGTTTCCCGGCAAAGAGCAACATAGGTAATGGTGAAGGCAGTGAGGACAATGAAGGTAAACGCAAACGAAATCCGTCGAAATATTGTCAATCCCGTAGAAGGTTTCCCTACCGTTCTTGGATACTTTGATCGATTGTAATGCGACATGGCACTGGGATAGATTTCGACAATTTTCCACGTTTTATTTATTGCTTTCGTGAGACACTACACATTTAAATGCGTGTGGGCAAATAATATTTTTCTGTCCTAAAATGTATCAGTTTGCCTCTGCCATATTACGGACATATTTGGTTCATGACTTAGCTAGCCACGCCAAAGGTGTGATGTGCCTAAGGTGTGGCGCTTGTTTTAGCCGCCACACTTTGCTGTAGAAATTTGCCCCTAAATGTAGTGTTGTTTTTGTTCCTACTCGCGGCGGTCATTTTTATTAAAAATATGCCCGCCGTCCTGAGTTGGTGCGGTGAGGATAAAACCTGCACAATATCCCATGTCGATTCGGTGGCAGCGGCGGCTGATCTGACGAATATTCCAGGCCGTGCGGTGGGCGCCCGCCGAGGCGATTAGGGCCCGCGCACTCCAGCTAGTGCGGGTTGGCGCCATTGGCAGTGCGCCACGCGCGGGTCTGCTGGCGCAGCACCCGGCCGACCGACAGGCGCGCACGTCTCGTCCCGCCCCAGCCAGCGGGCACATGCAACGATCCCGAGGGGGAATATGGCGATCTGTCGGCCCATAAACGGCGTGCGTTGGGCGCGTCGGGCCGATCCTATTCATGCGCCACCTCGCCCGCGGAGAGACGCGCCGACCCGCGTCTTCGCCTTCTCACAAGCTTCGCAACAGAATATTAATGAATGCCCTGCTGTGCGCCGTGGCCTCCACGCTCGTGGCGAGAAAGGTGTTGTAGTCTCACTGTCTATGCGCTGCAGCCGCCACGGCTGGGTTTTTTTTAAATGGTCACATACATTCATTAAAATTTAAAAATGTCCATAACTTGACTAAGCCATGACACCAGTAACACATTCATACAAATATAAGATGTTTCACACATAAAAATATAAATCGCATGTCTCATAACATTGAACAAGGTGGCATAAATATTATCTCAAAGTGCCATCTCTATTATTCTTAAACAAATAAACTGAAAGTGGTAATGACTTTCATCGAACAAGGTGGTTTAGAGAATAAACTCAAAGTGCCATATATCTTATTCTTAAACAAATAAATTAAAACTGCCACTGGCTTCAATTGATTATGAATACTTCATATTTATGCCCGGTTCCTACATAACAAATTGTAAAGAACTCATCAGACAATTGTGAAGAGAGAACCAAAAAATAATTAAAATTATGGAAAACTTACTTTTCATTCTCAGGGCACGCTTTGCCGTCTATGGCCCTCTCTCTTACAAATGCCACAAAGAGGACCGGGTTTTTCTCAGAAAATGATATTGGTCTTCCATTTTTGTAACATTTGGATCTTTCTTTGCCCGCCTGTCTTGCTCTGTTTAGGGCGCCCTTCGTGGGAAACTTTCACGGGATCACCTATGACATCAACATGTTGGTCCGGCTGACGTGTCTCCTCATGCACATTTCTTGTACTACCAACGGCATTATCATCAGGGACCTTTTTCTTCGCTATTATGTTCTGCAGACACTGCATCAACTCATCATAGACAAATGGATCATTTGAAGCAACATGAAAAGCTTCAGCTCCTGTTATACTGAGTTGACTATAGCGAGCACGCTGCTCTGCCCCTGTCCAACCCCAGCCAAACAAGTCACTCTTTACATGCGGGCAGCCCACCTCTCGCAACTTTCGACATCCTCTTAAGGATGCAACACTTAGGTATTTTAGATATTTTTAGATGCACCAACACATACAGAATGTGTTTGCAAGGCAATCCTTTCCAAGCATTCGTCCACAACTGCATTCTATCATATTCTCGTAGTTTTCAGCTCGATAATTCACGCTGAACTGAAATTTCCTGTTATTCCTCCATGTCACGATGAAGGTGTGGCAGTCAACTCCCACTAGCGTCTCAAAATCTCAAGCTCTCCCATCTTCTTCAGATCTTGTTGAAGAATATAAAAATTGGAATGAGTGAATACTTTGGCGGCATGCTTCTCAATATCCTTATATTCTGTGGATCGATGGTGGCAATGACTGATTTGAAACACAGTCATCATGCGCCTCGTTCTCACGTAGTCGGACTATGCAATTCTCATAATGCACAACTAGGTCAACAATAGTCATACCGCCGTCCAAGTGCAGGTGAAGACAAGAGTTAAGACTTTCACTCCTCTGATTACTGCGCATACCCAGAAAAAAACCATCTGACAGATATGATGCTGCCCACAGAGTCCCACTAGTAGAAAAAGAGGCTTCCATACGCCCCCATTAGTCCCCAAAATAATCGAACCGCGACCAAAGGGGTCTTTAGTCGCGGTTCGGGAGGAGACCCGCGACCAACTATCTGGGCCCGGCGTCTTGTTGGCGGACGGGTGGGGCTTTAGTCCCGGTTGGCACAGCCAACCGGGACTAAAGGTCCTCAGGTTCCGAAGGCCTTTTAGTCGCTGTAGGCTGTGCCAACCGGGACTAAAGGTTAGACCTTTAGTCCCGGTTGGTCCGCCAACCGCGATTAATCGGTTCAACTTTAGTCGCGGTTGGCGGACCAACCGGGACTAAAGTTAGACTTTAGTCCCGGTTGATGCCAACCGCGCGACTAAAGGGATTTGAGGCCTCATTTTCAAAATGGGCATAACTTTTGCATCTGAACTCGGATGAAAAAAAATTATATGAAAATCATCTACTCGAAAAGTTACATCCGAATTTAACATTTTCAAAATCCTCAAAAACCTAATGTAAAAAAAAGATACGGGCTTTTAAGATTTGGAGAGGCAAAAAATTCAAAAATTTCAAATTGTGGTCAAACTGTGGTCAAACAATGGTCAAACTAATTATTCTAGAATATTAGTGTTACTAAATAATTATTTCAGTTTTTTAAATTTTGGTCAAATCTGGTCAAACAATGGTCAAACAATGGTCAAACTAATTATTCGAGAAATATTAGTGTTACTAAATAATTATTGTTTTTTAAAACAATAGTTTCAAACTCAAACAGTGAAATGTGTCACTTCATGCTCAAGCTAAATTCACGAGGGTTAATAGAATTGACATCCTACTATTGTCGGAAAACAACAAGTGCAGACTTGGAAACGAGGGAGAATAGAATCCGGAAGTTAAGCGTGCTCGATTTGGAGTAGTGAGAGGATGGGTGACCGTCCGGGAAGTTAGATGATTTGGAATGATGAGGGGTGATTAGAGATTAGAGGTTAAATTGAGCGGTGATGAGGGTGGTGATTAGAGATTAGAGGTTAAAATAATTCAGAAATTTGAAAATAAAAAATTTAAAAAATTCGCAAAAAACTCATGGAGGAGGCCTTTAGTCCCGTTAGCCACAAGAACCGGACTAAAGGACGGCCTTTAGTCCCGGTTAGCCACGAGAACCGGGACTAAAGGACGGGCCTTTAGTCCCGGTTGGCTATTACGAGAACCGGGACTAAAGCCTTTAGTCATGATTAAATGAAGAGGCGCGACTAAAGGGGGGGTCTTTAGTCGCGCATATTTAGTCCCGGTTGCACAGCCGGGACTAAAGGCCTTTGCGAACCGGGACTAAAGGCCTTTTTTCTACCAGTGTCCTCTTCCTGTACATCCTACTCAACCACTCTTCTGTTTTATCAGTCTTCCATTTACGAACGAAAGCGTGCCATCTCGCCTCAAAGTTGGCTGGTGAGGTGGAGTAGTACAACAGTGCCACGAACTCACTTAACGATTTGTAATTAAGGTGCTTCGCATGTTTTTTCCACGTGCCATGAGCAGAGACGGTGCAACACATCAACCAAAACCAACCGAATAGCTCAGATCATTGCAGCGTCTCCATCTCGTGATGATTGACCTTGGCTTTTTCTCGACAATTGGCCTTCAGGAATGTGCGGAGCAGCCACACATATGTCGCCGGTCTCATCGGACACAATGGCACAACCAAAACTGTGGTGCAACGGTGATTGTTTACACCAACAAAGGGGATGAACGGCATACCGTATCTGTTCATCTTATATGTCTTTGTCGAACACCGTGACATCTCCATACGCTTTATATTCCGCCGCCATCGCATCGCACTGAACATGCTCTTCAAACGGCCCTCCTTATCGGCACGTACTCAAAGAAAAACTCGGATCCTTCTCTTTCGCTCCTCATAATCCCAATTGCCGTGTTAGCATCACCCTTCGCAATCAACTTCATTTTTCTCGGCAACATAGGTTGTACACGTCTCGTCTCGTAAACCCACACTTATCATACGAGCCATACCTGCTAATGAAGTTGTCAACAATGATATGCTTTCGATCCCAGCTCCTTCCATCGCCAATATCTCAGCTATCCGGTGATCTCCCATCACTCGATGTGACCGCAGAAATACCACCTCATCGGTCTAGCCAACAAATGGTTGTGATCATCCATAAAAGCTGCCACGAACCAAACTCCACGTCCTTTGTCCAACTTCACGACAAAATGTGCGCCACACTCGAACGAGTCTCTGGTCTTAGCCTCATGGGTACGGCCCTCCGGTTTAAAAATTTATCGCGACGCTTTCACCGCCTCGAGCAAACGTATCTCCTATACGAGCTGGTTGAAAGTCCTTTTCCTCGTTTCACCTTATCTTTTACGACATCGAATCCACGGTCTTTGGCGTAGTTATTATAGAACATGTGAGCCTCCCATTGTGATGCAAATGTCATACCTATAACCTTCAAGCTGTCTCCAACAAGACGTTGCTGGATTTCAGCTTCCTCAATGTCCATATTAGCTCCATCCTCATGCTCATCTCCATCTTCACCACTCCAACCATCAAAGTTAGCCTACAATATTCCATGTAAGCAAGTGTAAGTTGCCATTACCAACTATTTATTATTCAATGACATCTTAAATTGTGGACCGAACCTGGCTTATGTTATCCCCGAAAGATTCAACACCATGATTTTCCTCGTTGTGAACGTCAATATCCTCCTGCACATTAAAAAATCATATGCACGTGTAAGTACCATATGGTTCTTCATCCGACAAAAAGAATGTACAAGACACTTACGTTTTCACTACAAGCACCCTCCTCCTTCTTATCAAAATCCTCCTCGGGTAAATTATCGTACGACGACCAGGATTCATTGTCGCTGCCATCATCATCATCTTTACTATCATTACCATTTGTACGATCAACACTATCGCTACCATCCCACTCACTCGTGTCCAAAAACAGATCCGTAAATCCAGTTTCTTTATCCATTATATGATCTCTCAACCTACACTGCAATATTATAATAAAATTTGATCTATCAATTTTAAAACAAATTAAATGTACTACTGAGAAATTCTTATCTAACAAGATATTGCACATAATTATTTACAGATTCAATTTTTTTGACGAACTAAAAGGCTTACATGGCATGCACGTGCACTTCGGCCCGCTTGGCGTGGCTGCGGACGGCGCAGGACGTTGCGGAGAGGTTGATCACGGAGTTGCGGCGGCGATGGCGTCCCACGTAGGCCACGTCACCGACGACCTGCACGGAGGCGACATCACGTACGGCGGGCGACTCGAAGATCTGTCCGCGCCGGCCAGATCCCGGGTGAAGACGGGGAGAAGGCGGCGATCGGCCGAACGGGAGGACGTTGGAATTGGCAGCGTGATCACGTCTAGATCGGCGGGGAAAGGCGGCTATCGGTGGGTAAGGGCGGCGATCGGCGGGAGCGACGTTGGAATGGGCCGCTGATCGGCGCAGGTCGTGGGTTTTTTTGTGACGGCGAGAGGGTAGTTGCGAGCCAGCGTATCGGCTCGAAACCGTCGCTCGGCTCTACAGATGGGTACGCCAGATCTGGCGCGGGATACGTTAAGCACCGTATGCCCAAAATGCCCTTATACGTTAAGCGCGGGGGGTGTACCGAAGCAAGTCTCATACTTCAAAGCAATCTCACAAGCAGAAGGCTTTGAGAGGAAAGAAAGTTGCGTCACAAGCCGGCGTGAGCTTTAAGTCCGGGTGTTTTTAGATGGTTTGACCATAGAGAGAGATCAAACATAGTGTTTCTTATTACATCTGCCACTGTGTTGCTGAGGGAAGGCATTCCACACATCCCAAATTTTCCAGAGCAATGTGAGGATAACGAAGATGGCGAGGAGTGTGTGTGGCAGCCCCGCGGGCGGCTCGGTTTCCCGTATATTTTCAAAGGGGGTGACGGATAGTTGGATTCTTACTTTCTTTTATGTCCTAGCAAAAGCAGGATAACAAATGAAGAGGTGGAGTCGATCTTTGTCATGGGCCATGCACATTGGACACGTAGAGGTACGTGTCGTGGAATTGTCACGGCATATGCCCTCTTGCAAGGATTTAATCATGGAGCCATCGCAATTAGGAAGTTTAAAGGGGTTAATCGGGACAAAGGACACGAGAGGGTTTATACTAGTTCGGCTCCTTACGGTGAAGGTAAGCCTACGTCTAGTTGGGTTGGTATTGCTTGAGGTTTCGATGACCAGTGAGCGAGATACGCTATGCCCGGTTCTTGAAGGGTTGTTTCTTGCCCTAAGCCGCCGGGTCGCCCCCTTATATACACGGGTTGGCGCCCTCCGCTTACGTAATCCCGGCCGCTCATAAACAGTGTCCGGTTCGGTGACTAGTCAAGTCTACCTTATGATACAAGTCATGTCATTATGGCGGTTTACTAACGGGCCTTAAGTCGCTCAGGGCCTTAGGCTCCTTGTTGAGTCGCCATCTTCATGCTTGGACTTGGGCTTCTGTCTGGTAACTATTTACGTAACCCGGCCCCTCCTGGGCGGCTTACACAAATAGTTATATCCCCAACATTAGGCCCCAGATTGATTTGAACCTGTTCATGTCAATCTTAAAATAACTTAAAACATAAATCTTCAGTCTTCGGACTTCGCAAAAAAGACTTTCTTTAACCCGGCATGACGTCACTCTTTGGATCCGTGTTAACCCGTCATGACGTCATCTTTCCTTTAATCCCGCCGAATCGGCCCAACGGATCTTTGTCTTTATTGCCCGTTCCGAGAATTGAGGCGTCGGGGCCGCTGGATAGTAATTCTTATCCCCTCGTTTCCCGTGCCGTCTTAGTTATTCTCTCCTTATAAATAGGCGCGACCTGGGTTTTCATTTTTTCCCCTTCCAGTCATCTTCCTCCGCTCGCTCTCTTCCTGACGCTCGAGCTCCGCCGCCGCCTTGTGATGCACCTCATCTCCGTCAACCTTGGCCGCTGCATCGACTTGAATCCGACCGAGAACGGCAGACCCTCCGCAATGCATCCAAAGATCGTAAGTTTCCCCTTTCTGCATCTTGCATCTATGCTAGGGTTGATAGTTCTTCTGTACAGTTCGCAGTTCATCCCTTGTTCTTCGTATTTCCTCTACCGAGGCTTCTTTTGATCCCACAGTAGCATAAATCTCGTGCGGTCCCTATTCCGCATCCATTTTATATACTAGCAGATCTTCTTTTCTTGCAAAGAATCCTCATTAGGATGCATGAACTCCTCTGTATCATGTTTTAGGTCTAGAAATTTTTCTTTTCTGAACGACCATTTGATCCAAAATAACAGTTGTAACTTATGAAATCTGTTTTTATCACCCGGAAAACTTCATATGTTAAATGCCTTCAACATGACTGTCCAAATGTCCGGTTTAAACGCATCCCACTTGGTCTGTAAACCTTGGCACCTTCTCAGGTCTTTAAAACTTTTGAACTGTCGCTAACACTTGTGGCGGCTTAAATAATGCTGCCCAATTATCCTTATGTCATTAGGCCCCTTTAAGCCGCTACCATTCAGCAATTTGAATATCTTCTTCCGGGTTAAAATTTAAGCCGGAACTTCTTATTTTGCCATAGGCCAATCTGTTGTCATGGCGCCTAAGCCAACCAAAGCTCATGTAACCTGCAACTGGGTTCCATCCACTGTCACCAAGCAAGTTGGCTGAATTTGTGAAGTCTGGTCACTTGCCAAAAAAGGAAGTCATGTCTTATCATGTTCCTGACCCATCCGAAGAAAAGCCTCAACCAAAAGACGGGGAAGTGATAGTTTTCACGGATCACATGAACTGGATTTGCCCTCCCGGCTCAAAAAATTTCAGAGAAGTTCTGAATTTCTTTGACCTTAGACCTCAAGACATCGGGCCCAATTCCGTGTCAAATCTCTGCAATTTTCAAGTTTTCTGCGAAGTGTACCTGGGAGAAGAACCAAGTCTGCTCTTGTTCAGAGAACTTTTTATTTGAACCGCAAAACGAACGTGCTAACGGGCCTAGTCTTGAACTTGGCGGCATCTCCATCCAACGGCGAAGAGATTGTCTTTTCCCTTATCTTTGAGCTGCCAAGTCACCCGAAGATCGGAACCAGACGTGGTTCTCTCGCCAAGATACATCACCGGTGATGAGAAGCCCTTTGCCCGGCTCGTGCCTGCGTCTCGAATCCAATCATCCGGCAGATAAGTTATCCGGTGTTGAACGCCTGCCTCTCAACCCCACCATCAAGAAGATCAAAGCTCTTCTAGGGAACGGTTTAAACGGCATCGATCTGGTTTGAGTCTGGGTCACCTGACGGATACTACCATTAGGCCGCCGCTCCGGCTTAATGTGTACTTATACAGGCGAAAAGGATGACTCGATGCGTCATAGCTCTGATGATTTATCCGACGATGCGGTAGATGCTACAGTCCAATCTCTGTTGAAGGAAGGCACTGTAACCAGTAATGCCTTCGGCTTACTTCCCTTCTGCAAGAAGAACCCGGCTCCTGCAGTAAGTTACTGGTCTTCATAAATACTCTTTTATATGTTACCTTCTTATACTTATGATTCTTTATCTGTTTCCACAGGCCGGTGATGACTTCTGGAAGGTCAAGTATGACCATGAGGTTGCTAAATAGGCCAGGGCGGCCAAGAAGACTGAAAGAAAAACCGCTAGGACGGGCACCTCTAAGAAGAAGAAACCCAGCGCCTCTGATATGTTTAAATTGGATGACTCTTCTTCGGATGAGGAAGAGGTAATCTTTGTCAAATTTCTTTAACTCCTTTGCCATTACTTTACTGACATTTGATCCTTTCAGGAGGACACTGGAAACAGTCAAGCAGCTCGCGAAGAGGTAACTATAATTTCCTCCGTCTCAGAGCCTTTGCCAACACAAAAAATCCGAAGGGTGACCCGGAAAGTAAGGTTTTCCCACCCTCTAGCTTACCAAGATCCTCAATTTCTTTTGAAGCAACAACAATTTGAGAACCGGAGGCAAACTCGGGCCACTCAAGACGCAGAACTCTCCTCCGGCTTACCCGATATAACCAGGAAGCGTCGAACTGAGGTCATCTCCGCTTATGCTCGCTTTACTCTTTGGCAGGGTTATTTCGTCGACCCCTCAATTCATCTGACTCCAATTATCAGGATACCTCTCCGTCTTCCGGTGAGTCGATGCAATCAAACATGTCGGCTTTTAAAACAGCTCCCGTGTAATGCCACCTTTCTTACTTTAAGTTTGTCCATACTTATTCGTTGGTACTCATCCTTCCACTTTGACAGATAGCCTGCAAGTGAAGCCTAGCAAGAAGGCCAAAAAGAATAATTTGTCCCGAGACCCGGTGATCATCGAACCGCAATTGACTCATCCGTTCTGATAGCTCCACTCATCGCCCACCGCTTTGAACCGGCTTTTGATATTCCGGTGTCAACCTCTGACCCGCCTGCAGAAGACGTTGTCCACGACTCTGATAAGCCGGAAATTCCTAGCCCGGTCCAGATGACTGAACCAGAAGTTGCATTTCTGAAAAGCCAATATGTTGAACCGAGCCAACCTACTGTCCTTGCTCGATGCACTGCCAAGGAGGAGTTTGCCCAACGTCGGAAAACCAAACAGGACATCACTGATTATACTCACCTAAGCATTGGTGATATAGTCTCGGGCTATTTGAACCAAGTGCACAATAGCCGTGACACGAAATTGACATGGTGAAGCAAATACAACATAAATCTGAGGTATACCTTTAACCTTAATTACTTTATCAGACCCCAAGTTTAGTGCTTATGAATGATTTTCCTGTAGACTTAGAAATCTACTTACTGTTAGTTTTGTCCGGCTTAAATTGAATATATTTAACTCGGTGATAGCATGAAACTTTAAATTTGGGTTACACATTAGCCCCCAAGTGTCAAGTGCCTTTACTTGTAAAGTGCTTGAGAGTTAATATACATGACCCGGTAAAATAGGTTAAGAAATTCTTTAAGCATACATTAGCCCCCAAGTGCCAAGTATCTTTACTTGTAAAGTGTTTGGGACTTGAATGTAATCTTACCGTGATTCTTACCATAACCTGATGTCGATGCAGGCCGCCATAAGTCAATTTGAGACGGAGATTGCTGATCTGAAGAGTCAGTTGAAAACCCAAGAGCTTGAAGCTCAGAAAACCAACTCCAAGTTTGAATTCAGTGTCTCCGAACAAGAGAAACTGAAGAAAAAGTTTGAATCGGAGAAGAAAACTTGGGTTGAGGAGAGGGCTTCACTGGTGACCCGGGCTGAAACAGCAGAGGCATCTCTTGCCGAGGCAACCGCCGAGCTGTCCGGCTTAAAGCGCCAGATATCTCAAATGGTCTCAGCAATCTTTGGTAAGTTACCATGTATAACTCTGAATATCACAATGGTTCCTTTGATGTCTATTTTAATTGTTAACTCCGGCTCACCTTATATGTATAACCCGCAGGCCCCAGGAGCACGAACCTTAAGCAGAATATGCTGGTCAAGCTTAAGGCGGTGTACACTCTGGTGGAACAACTATGCACCGGGTCACAACGTGCTTTAGCCATTGTGGCTTTATCAAATGATGCTCCTTATCTCCTGCAAGATGTACTCAAGCGGCTTGCCGTGTTACCTCAACGGATTCAGGAGTTAAGGCGAGCATCTGGTAGAGCCGGGGCCATAGCCGCCTTAAGCCGGGCCAAAGCATTGGCTCGAGCTAGACTTAAACGATGTTGCTCTTGGATACCCGGCTTAAAGGAGGACGGCTCGCATTGATCAATCGAGACTTCACCACCGTGTGAGAGTCAGACGTCCTGTGGACACCATCATCGGCAATGATATTGATCTTACAAAGTACCAGCCGGGTTATGACAACGAGAACCGGAGGATTCCAACTCCGCATTATGATGATGTCAGCCTGATCCCTCCAACTCGTAAGCATACCTTTGCTCCTTAAGTTGACCCGGCCAGTTTAATAGATGATGAAGCTGAATTTGAAGCCTTAAGCGGCATTGACTGGACCTCGTCAACCTTCCAGGAGAAAACAACCGAAGGAGAGGCGGGGAAGGATAACCCGGAGTCATCAAGCCAGCCGGAAGAATGAGCCACCAGATGTGTTATGACTTTTATAAAACAATGCTTCACTTACTTTAGACTCGGGGAGTCTTGTAATAGGATAGAGAAAACTCCTTAACTCTGTCATGCCTTCGCGCATGTTTTGCGGTGCTTAACAATGTCTTAAGCCGCCAGCAATGTGCACTGCCGGCTTGCTTGAATCATCCAAAAGCTTTCTTCTTTACTCTGTGTATAAAACAAAAAACTTTCTTTGGCAGCTCACCACATCCGGGGTCATGTAAGATAACGTTAATCCGGAGTAGGAACCAAAACATCATAAGAATCAGCCGGCTTAAGGCTTACCTTACCGGCTTACTTGATCCCAAAAAAGCATACAATCATACTTAACTTCTGAAAATTGGCACATATAATGTTTACCTGGCCCTTAGTATTTATTTACTCTTATAGAATAAAGTAAACCTGATTTTCAAAGGTCTCTGATTCGAATACGATCAGTAGAACTGGTCCAGAGGGGTTAAGCTAAGATTCGGATACGATCATATAGCCCCCAATGGCTTTGGCGATGCCGATCAAATGGGTATCGACAGCTATGTTCTCTTTGGTTCGAATACGACCTATGTTTGAACAGAAGCCCCAAATGACCATGAGAGTTGTTTAATGACGCTGATTGGAATACGATCCACGTCGGACCCAAAGAGGTTAAGCTATGATTCAAATATGATCAAGAAGCCCCCAAGTGGGTTCGGCGGTGCCAATCAATTGGGTATCGATACTATGTTCTCTTTGGTTCGAATCGACCTATGTTTGAACAGAAGCCCCAAATGACCATGGCTTGATTCAGATATGATCATAAGCCGGACCGAAGGGAAAGCCGGATTTAGATATGATCCGCTCCCTGTTAGTCGTTTCCATCACCTGGTCAAGAAGACACATAAACCTTGTAGGATGGAAAAGGAAGAGGTCCTACTTTATTGCTATATATATAATATATACATTGCTAAAAAAGAAAAGATAAGTATACTCTGAAAGCCAGCGGCTTAAGTATAGTAGGGCCGGAGATGCGCTATGTTCCATGGCCGGCGGGTCTCCTCCTCCGACTTACGTGAGTCTTTGTGCTCTCGGACATCGATGAGGTAATATGACCCGTTGTTAAGATTCTTGCTGACCACGAAAGGTCCTTCCCAAGGAGGGGACAGCTTGTGCATATCAGTTTGATCCTGGATGAGCCGGAGCACTAAATCACCTTCCTGGAAAGTTCTGCTTCTGACCCGGCGGCTGTGATAACGGCGCAGGTCTTGCTGGTCAATCGCCGAGCGGGCTATAGCCAAGTCTCGCTCTTCATCCAACAAGTCAAGTGCATCCTGACGAGCTTTTTCGTTATCAGCCTCAACGTAAGCCGCCACCCGGGGTGAATCATGCGGATGTCACTTGGCGTAACCGCCTGCTCCGTACACCATGAAGAAAGGTGTATAACCAAGAGACCTGTTGGGCGTTGTGTTGATGCTCCATAGCACGAAGGTAATTCCTCCACCCAACAACCCGGAGTTCGCTGTAAAGGAACTAAGAGCCGGGGTTTGATACCTTTCAAGATCTCTTGATTAGCTCTTTCTGCTGACCATTAGACTGGGGGTGAGCAACAGCCGAAACATCAAGCCGGATGTGCTCTTGTTGACAGAACTCTTCCATGGCACCCTTGGAGAGATTAGTGCCATTATCAGTTATAATACTATGCGGAAAACCAAAACGAAAGATCACCTTTTTGATGAACTGAACCGCCGTGGCTGCATCACACTTACTGACCAGCTCTGCTTCAACCCACTTGGTGAATTTATCCACTGCCACCAACAGGTGTGTCTTCTTATCTTTAGACCTTTTGAAAGGTCCAACCATATCAAGCCCCCAGGCGGCAAACAGCCAAGTAACTGGAATCATCCTCAATTCTTAAGCCGGCACATGAGCTCGTCTTGAGAATTTTTGACATCCGTCACATTTGCTGACCAGATCTTCCGCATCAGCATGAGCCATCAGCCAATAAAAACCATGACGAAAAGCCTTGGCCACCAGAGACTTTGAACCGGCATGATGACCGCAATCACCTTCATGAATCTCACGAAGTATCTCCTAACCCTCCGTAGGTGACACACAACGTTGAAACGCCCCAGTGACGCTGCGTGATGCAACTCACCATGAACAATTGTCATGGATTTGGACCGCCCAACGATTTGTCTTGCCAAGGTCTCGTCCTCAGGCAACTCTCCCCGGGTCATATAGGCAAAGTATGGGACCGTCCAATCCGGGATGGCATGGAGAGCCGCCACCAGCTGCGCCTCCGGGTCTGGCACTGCGAGTTCTTCCTCTGTAGGCACTCTGACAGAAGGGTTATGCAAAATATCAAGAAAAGTATTAGGCGGCACCGGCTTACGCTGAGACCCCAGCCGGCTCAAAGCATTAGCCGCCTCGTTCTTCCTCCGATCAATGTGCTCTACTTGATAACCCTTAAAGTGCCCAGCCACCGCATCAACTTCACGACGATAAGCCGCCATAAGGGGATCCTTAGAATCCCACGTGCCTGACACCTGTTGAGCAACGAGGTCTGAATCGCCCAAGCATCTTACCCGGCTCAAATTCATATCTTTGGCCATCCGGAGGCCATGGAGTAAAGCCTCATATTCAGCTGCATTGTTAGTACAAGGAAACATAAGCCGGAGCACATAACAAAATTTGTCACCTCGAGGGGAAGTTAAAACAACTCCATCCCCCGAGCCTTCCAACTGTCTGGACCCATCAAAGTGAATAGTCCAATACATGTTATCCGGCTTCTCCTCTGGTGCCTGCAACTCCGTCCAATCATTAATAAAGTCCACTAGGGCTTGAGACTTGATAGCTGTGTGTGGCATATACTTCAAACCGTGAGGCCCAAGCTCAATGGCCCACTTGGCAACTCGTCCTGTGGCTTCCCTATTCTGGATGATGTCTCCCAAGGGGGCCGAACTTACCACAATTATAGGATGACCCAGGAAGTACTGTTTTAGCTTCCGGCTCGCCATGAACATCCCATAAACCAGTTTCTGCCAATGCGGATACCTTTGCTTGGACTCTATGAGCACCTCACTGATATAATAAACCGGCCGCTGAACCGGATGCTCCTTGCCAGTCTCCTTACGCTCCACCACAATAGCCACACTAAGAGCACGTGAGTTAGCAGCAACATACAATAGCAATGGCTCTTTGTCAATCGGAGCTGCGAGAACCGGCGGCTCAGCCAATTGTCTCTTTAAATCCTCAAAAGCAGCATCAGCAGCCTTACTCTAGACAAAGGTGTCTGCTTTCTTCATCATCTGATACAACGGTAAAGCCTTCTCCCCTAGCCGGCTTATGAATCGGCTTAGCAAAGCAACGCGACCATGATCGCTGAACATCATTAATGCACGCCCGGCTTAGCAGAGAGGTAATCGCCTTGATCTTCTCGGGTTAGCTTCAATGCCCTGTTTGAGACCGGGAATCCCAAGAGTTTGCCTACAGTACACCAACACGCACTTATCCGGGTTAAGCATCATCTTGTAGACCCGGAGATTATCAAAGGTTTCCTTTAAATCGGAGATCAAGGTTTCCTTCTCTCTGGACTTCACCATGATGTCATCCACATAAGCATGAACATTGCGCTTTGATCCGATTGTGGAGACAATTACGCACACACCGTGATAAGTCGTGCAGGCACTCTTGAGCCCAAATGGCATAGACACATAGCAGAAGGCTCCAAATGGAGTAATGAAAGCCGTCTTCTCCTGGTCCTTAACTGCCATCTTGATCTGATGATAACCAGAGTAAGCATCCAAAAAGCTCAACCGCTCGCAACCCGTAGTGGCATCGATGATTTGATCAGTGCGGGGCAAAGCAAAGGGATCAGCCGGACAAGCTTTATTTAGGTCCGTGTAATCGACACACATCCGCCAGGTGCCGTTTTTCTTGAGCACAAGCACCGGGTTAGCCAACCACTCCGGGTGAAAAACTTCCACGATGAACCCTGCCGCTAAGAGCCGAGCGACCTCTTCCCCTATAGCCTTCCGCCTTTCCTCATTGAACCGCCGTAGAAACTGCCTGACCGGCTTATACTTTGGATCAATATTAAGAGTGTGCTCAGCGAGTTCTCTCGGGACACACGGCATGTCAGAAGGTTTCCATGCAAAGATGTCCCGGTTCTCAAGGATGAACTCGATGAGCGCGCTTTCCTATTTGGGATCCAAATTGGTACTGATGCTGAACTGCTTGGAAGAGTCACCTGGAGTGAAGTCAACCAGTTTTGTCTCAGCGGCCGACTTAAATTTCAAAGCCGAGTCTTGCTCTGTGGTTGGCTTCTTCAAAGAGGTCATATCTGTCGGGTCAACATTAGTTTGATAAAACTTCAGCTCCTCTTCAGCACAAACGGATTCAGCATAAGCCGCATCTCCTTCCTCGCACCCCAAAGCCACTTTTCAACTCCCATGCACAGTGATGGTGCCCTTGTAACCCGACATCTTGAGCTGCAGATAAACATAACACGGCCGTGCCATAAACTTGGCATAAGCCGGCCATCCAAACAGAGCATGATATGGGCTTCTGATTTTGACTACCTCAAACGCCAGCTTCTCAGCCCTGGAATCGTATTCGTCTCCAAAAGCCACTTCCAGCTCGATCTTTCCAACAGGATACGCCGACTTACCGGGTACCACCCCATGGAAAACAGTGTTAGATGTCCTCAAGTCCTTATCAGTCAGACCCATACGGCGAAAGGTCTCATAATAGAGAATATCGATGCTGCCTCCGCCGTCCATGAGCACCTTAGTGAATTTATATCTACCAACCTGAGGGGCCACCACCAAGGCTAACTGACCTGGGTTATCAACCAGAGGGGGGGGGGTGATCTTCTCTACTCCAAATGATAGGCTGTTCTGACCACCTCAGATAACGGGGAACCGCCGGTTCAACCGAATTCACAGCCCTTTTATGAACCTTCTGGTCACGTTTACACAAGTTAGTGGTAAACACATGGTATTGCCCGCCGTTTAACTGTTTTGGATGGCTCTGATAACCTGATTGTTGCTGCTGCTGTCCTCCTTGACCGGACTGCTGCTGATTGTAGCCACCTTGACCACCTTGAAAACCAGAACTTGAGCCGCCACCCGGGCCATGGAAACCACTTGCTCCTGAACCGCCGCCTGATCCGTGATTGCCATCAAACATGTTTGAATTCTTGAAAGCCTTCATGATCGCGCAGTCCTTCCATAAGTGGGTGGCAGGATTTTCTCGAGTATCGTGTCTTGGACAAGGCTCATTCAGAAGCTGCTCAAGAGATGGGCCTGAGCCACCAGATCGAGGAGTTCCTCTCCCCTTACGCTTCTTGTTATTACCTTGAGCATTAGCATTGGCCACAAACGCCGGGTTACCGTCCGGCTTACGCTTGTTACCACCTTGACTTGCCGGTTGTTGCTGCTGACCCTTTCCGTTGCCGTTCTTCTTTCCCTTCCCTGTCTTTTCCTCCTCAGACACGGGATCTTCAGTAGTATCAGAATCGGCATATTTAACCAAAGCCGCCATCAGCGTACCCATGTCATTGCAATCACGCTTAAGGCGCCTACTTCGCTTCAGCGCACAAAACGGCAATTCGATGGAGCATAAGTATCAAGAGACGGCATCCATCTTATCGATGAATGTATTATTTCTTTGACGGCGCACCCAATGAGTTGTGGACTCACCCTCCTCCTGCTTACAATTGGTCAGGTCCACAATGGACATAGATTGCTTGCAAGTATCTTTAAAGTTCTGGATGAACCGGGCCTTTAACTCGGCCCATGAACTGATGGAATTGGGAGGCAAGCTTTTCAACCAAGTTCGGGCCGTTCCATCTAACATCATGGTGAAATACTTAGCCATTGCCGCGTCGCTGACTTCCAACAATTCCATGGCCATCTCGTAGCTTTCAATCCATGCCCCCGGCTGTAAGTCGGCCGTGTAATTCAGCACTTTTCGAGGACCCTTGAAATCCTTGGGCAGACGCACATCTCGTAGAGCCGGCACCAGACAAGGTACACCACCGGTTCTAGTGGCCACCCCTGCTCCAACAGAAGTCATTGGATACTCTGGGAAACCATCATACGCCGTCTGCTGAGCCGCTAATTGAGCCGCCCGTTCATCCTCCTGACGCAATCCATCCTGCATCGGGTTATAGCCGCCGGGTTGGTTGCGATGCTGGGCATTACTTGACAAAGCCTCTGACTCCATGTGTCTGCTGTAACTCGGACTCCGGTTTGGTCGAGGTGCTCCCCAAGGCTGAGGAGTGGAATGAATCTCGCCCTCGTCAGAAGAATAGGCCTCTTGCTGTGCCAAAGCCGTCTGAAGAAGCTCCCTAACCCTCCGGGTTTCCACCGTCGTCGGGTCATCACCATCCACTGGAAGAGCCGCCAGACGCGCCGATGCTGCTATCAGGTTCTCCATGGGGTTGGAAAAGTGGCCCGGAGGTGTTGGTATGTATCGGGGCGGGGCCATGCTCCCGTGAAGAGGTGCCATCTCTTGAGGCTGAACCGGCCCTCCTGCTCCGGGTGTCATAAATTGATTGGCTTCGGGCGGATTGCTAGGACTAGCTCCGGGTGTCGTGAAAAGATTCCGAGGATCATAAACCGGAGGCAGACGGGACTGGGTTTCGATGTCTCCTTCTCATCACCTCATTGGATGCATTCAGATTCATGTTAAGCTGGAAAGCCTCGACCGAGTCGCTGCGCCCGTGCATCCAGAGCCGCCTGGCCCGCAGCTAGCTCGGTGTCCTCACCGCCAAGGCCTCTTTGGCCTGGCTATCTCCTCACGCACCTTTGCCACCTCCGCGTTATGTTCATCTGGATTTGCAGGAATAACTGTGGAGGTTAACAGGGCCGTCAACTTGTCCATAAGATCTATCAGCACCTGAGCCGGCGGGCGCGCGGGGCCTCCTGCCCCGGCCGCTCCTAACCCGGACGTGATTGCTGTCGCAGCCGTCGAGTTTTGACCGGGTTGGGTACTAGCCATGAAGACTCCTGCCCCAGCTTGGCGGCTCATAGCAATCTCGAACGCTAGAGTCGTCCGAACAGCCCCCTAGCATGCCTTCTTGGACCTGATACAGAGAATCTGTTGAGCCGGAGGACGAATCATCATCCGATGGGATGGCCGTCTCTTCGCCATCCTTAGATCCTTCAGAAAGTGCCTCTCCACGAACACAGCCCACAAAGGCACGCTTTATGACAGGTTGAATCGGGGCGGGTCTCGCACACTGAGCCGTCTCAATGAGGTCGGTGCAACTGTCCGGCTCTGGGCCCGGCTCACCAATCCGGCCGATGAAGACGTGGATTCCGCCAAAGGGACCCGGTACCCGTACTCAATTGAGTCGGCGTCGGGCCCCAGCCTTCGTTGTCGATGTAGATCTTGCCGCGACGACTCTTGGTCATCCGGCCCACTGCGTATCCCTTGAGCCCTTCGAAGCTGCCCTTCAAGAACTCAAATCCACTGTGCGCTGGCCCCACGGTGGGCGCCAACTGTCGTGGAATTGTCACGGCAGATGTCCTCTTGCAAGGACTTAATCGTGGAGCCATCGCAACTAGGAAGCTTAAAGGGGTTAATCGGGACAAAGGACACGAGAGGGTTTATACTAGTTCAGCTCCTTACGGTGAAGGTAAGCCTACGTCTAGTTGGGTTGGTATTGCTTGAGGTTTCGATGACCAGGGAGCGAGATACGCTATGCCCGGTTCTCGAAGGGTTGTTTCTTGCCCTAAGCCGCTGCCGGGTCGTCCCCTTATATACACGGGTTGACGCCCTGCGGCTTACAGAATCCCGGCCGGCTCATAAACAGTGTCCGGCTCGGTGACTAGTCAAGTCTGCCTTATGATACAAGTCATGTCATTATGGCGGTTTACTACAACGGGCCTTAAGTCGCCTGTGGGCCTTAGGCTCCTTGTTGAGTCGCAATCTTCATGCTTGGACTTGGGCTTCTGTTTGGTAACTATTTACGTAACCCGGCCCCTCCTGGGCGGCTTACACAAATAGTTATATCCCCAACAGTAGGTCAAAGGTTTTTCCATAGCATGTTTTAACAAGTGTTGAGTTGATCAAAGATGTAGAGCCATCCAAAATGGCACGCAAGATGCCGAGATGCAGCGAGCTTGGGGTCGGATAGTTGTGTAGAAGCACAGTATGCCACCTTTGTGGAGAAATGTCCTGCTGGTAGTATTTTCTGCGATTCCATGTTACCTGAAAGGACAATTAGTATGGGAATTGTGCGGATAATGTCTTCCATTTATGGCGACATGGAACATTGCATTTGTTGACTAAGAGCATCTCCAATAGACTGTTCAAATGTAAAAATACCTAACTTTTAGACCATCTGGGGCAAAAAAAGTTGCTCCAACAGACAGTCCATATGCAAAAAAAATTAGACCGCGGCCTCCTCGTGATGTAAAATGCAACACCTCGCGATGCAAATATACATCACGAGATGCATCTGGTCCAAAACACCCCGCGCCCATCCGCCCGCCCGCGACCCTCCCGGCCGCCGCCGCCCCCCGCCGTCCGCCGCCACCATGCCGATGCCGACGACCCGCCGCCGCCGCAGCTGGTGGGCTGACCCACGGGCCGCCGCGCTACCATCCCGCCCGCATCCGCGGCCATGCCGCCGCCCCGCGCCCGCCGGCCCGGATTGGTGCCGCCCCGGCCGGTGGCCACCGCGCAGTCGGTGAAGGGACGAGGAGGCAGCGTCAAACGGCCGGCCAACCGCAGCCGCAACCCGGCCGACAGTTCTACGCGGCCGGTGAAGGTCTCAAAGACGGTCGCGGCGGCTCGGGGCGACGAGTCGCAGACGGTGCGGCCGGTGGCCTCCTCCAGCAGCCAGACATCCATTCCGCCGGCCGTGGAGGAAGATGTGGCCACGCCGACGGCCACCGCCTCCAACATGTTCGACGAAATGTCGCAAAGGTATAAATTTTGCGGTTGTGCTCTCGTTTGTTGTTTCAAATTTTTTTGTGTCCTTAATTGCTTGTGCATGCAATTATAGTGTTGATGATGAAGCTTTCATGCACGCAACAAATGTGGCAAATGATGATTACATATATGAGTCACAAGAATATGAAACCCATTATGATGATGACAATCTTGATGTGGATGATGAGGGCTTCATTGTCAAGGGAGGAAGTGGCAATTATAGCACCGCGGAGGATGTGTTGATATGCATCGCTTGGAAGAAAATCTCTCAAGATGCAAGCGTTGGAAGCGTCCAAACGGCAACGAGAGTTCACAGCTTGTTGGGAACATCGACAAAGACGGTGGTGGAGATGATGATCATACCACGGTTCACAACACCGGTGGAGTTGATGACCCGAATGAGTAATATTCATGTGCATTTGAATTTCTAGGGCGAAAAACTTTGATTGAGACGATGCTCTTTTGGTAGACGAATTTGATACTATGATGGTGATGCACTTTTGATTAAAACTATGATGATGCACTTTATTTCCAAATTTTAGTTGCTATTTCAATGCAAAACCGCGGCTGAACAGTGGCTGGCAGCAGCCGCGCGGCCGTTTTACATTTTCATTTTGGACCATCTATTGGAGTTGCAAATTTGGACCATCTGTTGGAGTTGAGCTTTTTTCGAAGCCCCAAAACGCATTTTTTGGCGGTCCAAATTTTACATCTCCGGTTTTGGACCGCCAAATTTTGGACCATCTATTGGAGATGCTCTAAAGGTGGTCATGCTTCATTGTATGTTGTTGCAATATACACATGTAGCATAAGACGCAGGTGAGATGTCCTGTATCAATGCCATATGTATAAAGAATTGCAACGTCGCGTCTCTAGCTTCCATGTGCGTCCGACTCCCAACAACGATGAACATCTTTGCGACCTCCATGTGATCAACATTTGCACGCCCGACCGACTTGCGGCGGCGTCTACTCTCCTAGCAGCGTCTACATAGCTGGCTTTGTAGTACCAAAAGAACAATGACGACCGGTCTTGCACCGGCGTGCTTCCGGCTTGGAGAAACAGGTGGTCGACCCTTGCAGCACCAGCGTGCCGCACTTGCAACAGCGACACCCGATCGATGTTGCATGTAGGTCAACAAGGTAATTTTTTGGTTAACACAGGGACAAGTTGTCTTTGGCGGACTAGTCCATGCATCCACTACCGTGTTGAAAGTGAAAAAGGAAATTGTATCAACGGTAGTGGGCGCCACGCACATGCAAGGAAGGTTGCATGCAGCCGCTCTTATCGGAAGGCTACGCGCGCGTGATCGGACGGCTCCGCGGGCAACAGAATCAGCCGGTACGGTTGAATCTGATCTCTTTCCATCTGATTAACCGCCCGATTTTAGCGATGGCTTTCCATTCAATTGGGCCAGAAACCGCTGTTCGGTTGAAGATTTGCTATTCCCCCGATAATCCGAACCGCCGGTTGCTCAGAGTTCCACCATCTCACCTTCCTAGACACGAGAAGAAGCCGACCATGTCGACCAAAAGACGCCGACGCGGCCGTAAGCCGCCGGCGTCGGCGTCCGCGAGGGAGGCCCTCTCGTTCGACCTGCTGCTCGAGATCGTCCTGCGCTCTGACGTCACGACCGTCGTCCGCTTCGCCGCGACCGGCAGGATCCTCCGCCGCGCCATCCTCGACCCGGCCTTCCACCGCCGCCTCGCACTTCAAGCAGCCGCGGCCGACGGCGGCCGCTTCAAGTTCGACCCCGCCCTCCTCCTCGCCGTCTCGTACCATGAATTCGACTACCAAAGCAACACCCCCAACTATCGCATCATCCATGCCCCAGACCCAGCAACCCAGCGTCTCGCCTGCCTGGACGCCGACACCATCCGCCCATCGGGGCTCATGCCCCTGGTCGCCCGACACGGTCTATTCCTCCACCGGTGCGTTTTCCGTTGTATTGGCGGCATCTCCCTGCACGTCGTCAACACCCTCACCGGCCACGTCACCCACCCACCCCTAGCCACCGTGCCCGAGGCGTACCGACGCGCCTTGCTAAGCGTCGGCGATGGTGGCTCCTTCGACCTGCTCCTCGCGGACAACATCATGCGGTTCCAGATCTTCTCGTCCAAGGACGGCAAGTGGAGCGTCGTCCGCCAGGCCTCCTTCGTCCCCCCGCACCACCCCCAAGCGAATGGGGTGGTTTTTTCCGATCCTGCCGTCATCGGCCGCACCGTCTACTGGATCTACCGTCGAAGCGTCTCGCTAATGAACCCGGAGTGGAGGATCCTCGCGCTGGATGTCGATGCGGCGCAGGCAACGAAGATGAAACTCCCTACAGGGTGCGCCTCCAGCATGATGCCCTACAAGGACAAGGGCGAGCAAAGCCTTGTGGACCAGCACCTCCTCCTGGCCTCGGCGTGTGGCCGGCTGAGCCTGTTCGTCATGGAGAGCACTGGGATATCGATGTGGACGCTGTCGCCGGCCACCTCTGACTCGGCAGAGACATGGAATCGGAAACTAGTTATTGGAGCGGCGGAGATGCTGAGGCAGACGGGCTTCGTGGTCTATGATAACCTCAGGCGCACACCCTTTAACTTCGAAGGCTTCGGGGAACGAAGCGGCTCCATGATCCTGTCTCTGGGCTGTGGCCAGCTCTTTCGGCTTGACCATGGAATTACGGAGGAAACAACTGTTGTCACGAGGTTGATTAGCCCTGGAAGTGTTCAGGTCTCGGGAGTGTTCTTGCATGAGACGGATCGGATCACTTTGTTGAAAGCCATGAAATCTTTCTGAGCTTGTACGATTACCCTTTTCCAGACCCATTAGGATGAAGGTCTCGGGGTAGCATATTCAATAATTAAACCAATTCGGCATTGTGTCGATGCAGATATTCTCTTATGCAAAAAAAAAAAATTATAAACAACAACATGTGGCTGTTTGTGTGGGGGATTTTGCGGATCAATTCTTAACCCTCATACACTTCGGAGGAGAATATTGCGTGTGTTCGCTAAACTTGATGATATTTGATTCTCTATTGTTGCGATATAAATGACGATCAAAAAAATATATGTTGTTGCTTGGCAACACGCTAGTAACACATGGATTTATTTTTTTCTCGAGAGTACGCAAATTGCATACCGTATTTTTATATATAAAAAAGTATACTTTTCGTCCTTCAACTTTTGGTTCATCCCTGGTCTCGGTTTTAACCGGTTTTGGTGTTGATTCACCATGGTGTTCACCGGTGCTGACTCAAATTCATATTTTTTAAAATTCACATACTCTTTTCAAATTTGCGTACTTTTTGCAAGGTCGCATAATTTTTTTTAAATAAATATATTGTTTTTAAATCTGTGAACTATTTTGAAATATGCATACTTTTTTCAAATCCGTTTACAGAAACAAATTGCGTAATTTTTTGAAATCCACGTATTTTTCAATGTTTGTCTAATTTTATCAAATCCAAGTGTTTTTTTTCAAATCCATGAACTATTTTTGAAACTCGCATACTTGTTTCGAATCTGCATACTTCTTAAAGTTCACGTATTTTTTTCAAATCTATGTTCCTTTTTCTATCCATGAACTTTGTCTAAAACTCACTTACTTGTTTCAAGTTGACATAATTTTTTCAAATCCACATACTTTTCCTAATTTGCGTAAAAAAATTCAAAATCCGCGTACTTTTTTCAAGTTTGCATAAAATTTTCAAATTCATGAACTCTTTCTAAAAAAATGTACGCGGATATATGAAAGTACGTCCATTTGAAAAATTTACATGAATTTGAGTCGGCATGGTCAAAACCGGGGTTGGACAACACCAAAACCGGTCAAAACTGTGAACATGGATAAATCTTGTCCGGTTTAAGTAGTTAAGCATGCAAGTCGTCCGATTTTGGAGTTGAGGGACCAAATCTAGACTCAGGCAAGAATTGAGGGACGAAAAGTATACTTTTCTCTTTTATATAAAGGTGAAATTTGATTACAAGTAACCTAACAAGATGCGAACATAATCATCGGTGCACCCACTCCAAAGAAACTAGCAAGCTAGTCTATCACAAAACGTTATAAACCTCCTACTCCATTCCTAAATTGGACGCATGGAATTTAAATTGGACACACATGGTTGTGTAGAAGTTTTAAATGTCAATTATTAACAAAATAAAGAGACTTTTAAGTTTGAAAAAAGATTGAACAAAATATGATAGAATTATTATGGGATTTGTGGTTGATTTTGCAGGTAACTGCGTGTAGATATATGTCGATAGAGTGTAATAAACTCGGTGGTCTAAGTTAGATTCATACCGATCTCGAGGTGGGTCATCTTGTACTTTGTATTTCATCACAACCAATACAACAGAAACATAACATAGGGTTTTGCCTTTTTGAGAGGGCCTGAACCTGAGTAAACATCATGTCTCTTCTTCGTCCTGTTACCATCTAGTTAAGATCAGAAGGTCGGGACCGCCTATCTGAGATCTGCCGGATTTAACCCCGACATGAGGGGGCTCGGTCGTCATGATGCTGCTCTTGGCTCGGGAGTCGGGTGTCAATGGTGTGGGGTGAACTACTCCTTCCCATGGGGTTGTTGTTGTTCCTTGCTTACGGCGGGATTGGCGGTAGTGAGGACGGGAACCGGCAGGAAATTGCCTAGAAGGCCGGATCTATAGGCAGGAGCGAGGATCCGACCGGCAACCGGTGGGGCAGGGCTTGGCGGCGGGAACGGCAGCAATGAGAGTTTTGGGAGGGAGAACATGAGTGAGAGGGGAAGACATGTGCGAGGTGTTCCTTCTGCGTAACTGTTTGAGTGAGGAAGAGCAGTCAAATCATTTTGTTTTACGGTGGCATTATGGTGGTAAATAAAAGGAACTCTAGATTCGGGCAAAGGTGGAGTTGGGTTTCCCTCGCTTCATCAAATTACACTATGGCCCAAGATCACTTTGTGGATTTAGCTTCCTGGCTTTAAATCGTTGGGGCTGGGTCCTCTCTTAAAATTTACTAGCAAATATGCCCGTGCGTTGCACCGGAAGAATCAAAACACATTTCCTTGGCCCAATGACCCAAGACAACATTCTGTTGCATCAGCCATGTAATATATATTTTACCAATGGTCTTAAAATGCATGTATGAGATGCTACACTTCAATCATGAAAGAATTGATTAATTTAAATATCTAAATTACCTTCCTAGTTAATTTGCAGTATAAGGAGTCATTACCTTCATCATTTGATTTATCATTGAGAGCCTAAATCATGAGGATCGTACATGTATGTACATATATAAGAAATTAAGGTTTAATTGGTAAGTTACCAAATGCCCATTACTGATTTTCGTTACCAAATTTCGTCTAAACATACATGCACGGAGACCTATAAAGTCTAAAGTACAACTCAATTATCTTTCATATAGAAGGAAACATAATAAGCGGATTTGCACATACCACACTAAAACGAATTTTTTATTTGAAGAGGTCACAATAATTTTCATGAAATTAGGTGTATGATTCGGAATTTCTTTTTTAACCATGCATACTTCAGATTCCACGAAAAGGCATTATTCCCCATGCGTTGAAACGGAAAAAAAATCATCCCTCATACACACACCTGACAGCATCGGCGAATCCCTTCAAATCTTTCACAATGCCACACGAGAAACAGCATGATAAGTGGTGTCGCGCAAAGTTCATAAGGTTGTATTATTTGTGAAATGTACTCAACATGTTTCCAATTTATTAGACAACAGAAATATCAATGTTAAGGCGGGATTTTCAAAATACCCCATATAAAGAAGATATTAATAAAGGTTGCATCATAAATGGAATTTTAGGAATGATGATTAATATAATAGCATATTTCAAATCTACACATCTTTTAAAGGGATTTCCATATATAACATGTTAGATTTGGAGTTAGGATTTGAAAATGATTAATATAATACCATATTTGAAATCTACACATCTTTTAAGGGATTTCTATATATAACATGTTAGATTTGAAGTTAGGGTTTGAAAGTTATGAGTTTTTTTGACATTGAAAGTGATTAATATTAATACCATATTTGAAATCTACACATCTTTTTAAGGGATTTCTATATATAACATGTTAGATTTGGAGTTAGGGTTTGAAAGTTATGAGTTTTTTTTGAAATATTTGAATATGTTCAAAAATAGAAAGAATGAAAATAGAGTAACTGGTACATTGTGTAGCCCATCTGCTAAGTGACGCTGGGGCGAGTAGTAATATCCTACGCCTACCAACATTAATAGGAGAGAAAAAGAAGAAAAGAGAGAAAGGGGAATTGAACATGGGTCTCCCAGGTCAAGAGGTGAGGCTCACACCACTACGCCAGCCACACACAATATTGACTATAGGGGCTTAATTTTAATAACCGAGTCTATCGCGGATTTTAGAAGGGGCAAATCGAACCGTTTTTTTCACTTACCAATGGCATGGTGGGTAATTCTTTACAACCTCAGGGGCAGTTTTAATGACGGACGACAGAAACCCAATTCTCTTTATTATTAGGTAAAAATGACTTATGAAGTTTGGAGCTGGAGAGATTCAGAACGTACCCGGAGATATGCTTTAGCAAAACCGATTAACAAAATACATAAACTTTTAAGTTCACAAAAGGTTGAACAAAATATGATAGAATTGTTATGAAATTTGTGGTTGATTTTGCAGGTGACTGTGTAGATATCTTTATTTATTTATTTTTGAAAATTAGATATCTTTATTTATAGATAGATAGAGTAAATAAACTCTGCGTGTCTTGTATACAAATTTACGCCGTGTTCACGTCAGTGTCCGTGTCCGTGTGTGGGTCTTCGATAGTAAAACGGCAGGACCAGCGTGGCCTAGTCCTAGTCCAACACAAGTCCCCTGCATCGATCGCCTATAAACATACGGCGTACGTTTGATCTCCAGGAAGCACAACAACAGCACACGAGTTCTTTCGATCTCGATCAGCCAACACAAAGGCGAAGGCAAACTACGTACCGGGAGTTGCCGGCGGCCATGGAGGAGTGGGTCTTTCTCGGCGAGAGCGGCAGCGACGCCGAGACCGTGTGCTCCGTGGACGATAAGGGCAGCGAGACGGGCTTTGCCATGGTGCAGCTCCGCCGAAGCCGTGCCGCGGAGAGCCGTGCGACGATGGCTGAAGGCGGCAAGAACCATGACGAGGAGGAGAGCGACCACGACGACGACGATGACCATTACTTCGACCTCAACCTCCCGGCCCTCGCAGGCAGCAAGGCCGTCTTCGGCGCCAACGGAGATTGCTTCGATCTCGATCTGGCGGCTAGCATCCTAAGCATGGGCAGCGTTGGGTACGGCAGCGGATTCCACGGTGCCGACGCCGAGGACGACATTGACACGGTGAGCCTTGGCGCGCCGGACAGCGACGGCGACGGCACCGTGCACCCAGAGCGCGTCCTCTGTGCCCACTGCGCCAAGATCGACACCGACCAGAGCTCCGACGCGGCGAAGCTGGTCAAGTACAACGACATCGACACTGGCAGCTCTGACGACGAGCTCTCAGACGAGGATGACACCGATCAGAGCTCCCACATGTCCGAATTGGTTAAGTACGACGACATTCATATTGATACTGGCAGCTCTGACTCGTCGGAGACCGACTACGGCGATAACGACGAGCTCTCAGACGAGGATGACACTGACGGCTCTGTCTGGGCGGAGTTGGTCAAGTACGACGACATCGACACCGGCAGCTCTGACTCGTCGGAGAGCGACCACGACGGCAACGATGAACCCTCGGACGAGGATAACACCGATGACAATGTCGCCCCGCAGCAGCGCCGCTTGACAGCCATAGCCACGCGGCGGCCCCCTAGTGCGCCCCACCTCTTCTTCACCCAACCGAGCCGATCGACTTACAAGAGCACCAACGCGGAGGAGAGCGACGACGAAAGCACCATGAATTCCTCCGACGCGGCGGAGGACGACGACCACTATGAAACCGAGAGCTACTCTGCCAAGGGTGACAATGGCGACGATCACACCAAGACCTCTTACACGTCGTTGGCTCACCGGGATGAGGTTATCTCAGGGTTCGTCGGTGCAATGATGACCAGAGCAGATGCGCTGGCGCGGTTCGACGCGGTGGAATCGGCGTTGGAGCTCCCGCAGTACAATCTGAGCAGATCGGACGTCCACGCCTGGAAGGCCGCCCTCGGCAAGGGGAGGGCGGAAATTGCCGCGCGGCCGCGGCCCCCCGTCGCGCCCCACCTCTTCTTCACCCAGCCGAGCCGATCCACCTAGCTCGCGACGCAACTTTTAGATTTTGATTGAAATTGAAATATACTGCGTATATTTTTACATCTGCTAGGGCTTTATTACAGTCTTGTATGAAATTGGTGACACTGTATTGGTGGTTGATTAGGGTTTATCTTAATTAGTTACTAGCTTACTGCACATGTAATTGGAGTGTCGGATGCTTTGTTATAGTGATTTCTTCACGGGTGTCTATATCCTTTTTTTTAACAACAAAAGGCGCTCGAAGCGCCAAATTCATTTCAGCTTGGAAACAGTGTACAACGTGAATTACAAACTCCTGAACCTGAAAATTTGAGAGAAGAGACAACACACGACAGGAACTATGTCTATGAGCTGAAGCGAAGCAACAAACTTGAGGTTCAACCCTAGAATGAAGAACCTAGTGAGCTACATTGTGTGTTATGCCATTAATTTTCCTAGAAATGTGAAACACTCGAGGTTGCAAGCTGTTAGCATGCTTGAAGAAATCAACCAAAGGCTTCCTGATGCTCCAAGGGGTGGTAGATTCCATAATCTCGCCGGTAGCAGCCACCAAAGATAAAGAGAGACAATCCATGAGAAAGGTTGGCTGCAAAATATTGAGCTTACTAGCCACTTGAGCTGCAAAAGAAAGAGCCAGAGCTTCTGCATGTAGAGGAGAAGTAGTGGGAGGAGCTGATGCTTGAATTTGCACATTGATTTCAAAACGATCTTGAGGCAAGACAAGATAGACCCCTATTCCAATAGCAACTGCTCCCTGTAATAGACCAGGAACTTTTGAACTTCTGAAAGCAGCGTCAGAAAATATTTTGGTCCCCGTAATGAGCAAATCCGACTTAAGAGTTCGACCCTGCATAGGAAGATGATCAGGAGGAGAAAGAACTTGTGGCATCACCTGCATCTTAGAGAAATGAGGCAAGTCACTATAAGAATCAGAAGACAAGGCCATAGTAGCAATGTGCACATGATGAGGAAGAGCCTTTTTCTTGTCAAAAAGAAAATCATTTCTAGCCTTCCAAAGACACCATAAGAAATTAAGAATGTTAGAGATAGAACCATTAGGATGTCCCATTTGAAGCAAGGCAATAAGGATAGAATGCATGGAAGTATGACCTTGGATTAAAACATCAGACCTAATAAACCAAGGATAGTCAAACCAAGCCGCACGAGCAAAGGGACAAAGAAAGAATAAATGGGATTCATCCTCCTGATGGCCGCACCTACAACAGTTTTTAGATATATGCACAGAGAATCGACTAGCTCGCAAACCTGTAGGCAAAGCCCTTCTAAGAAGCCTCCACGCAAAAGTTTGTACCCTAGGCAAAACCTGTTTTTGTTTCCAAACCATCTTGAGAAGATTCTTCAATTCCAAAGAAAGAATGAAGGAGCATTCCTGGGAACTGCATGAATGTCCTGCAAACAAAGCTTATAAGCAGATTTGGAAGAACAAATACCATTCGGAGTGAGATCCCAACAAAGCAAATCTGGACCATCGTCATTGATAATATCAGTTTGGAGAATAATTGAGGCCATAGGTTGCTGGAAAAGTAAATGAACAAGCTCATTATTCCAAAAAATTTGTCCAGGGAGCCAAAGATCCTTAACTAAAGAAGGATATCTAAAGCCCGGTTCTTGAATAATGAGATGATCATGGATGGAGGCCCAAAGGGTGCACCAAGGTGTGCTCCAAATAGAGATATTACCTTGAGTTAATTGGTAAAAGGAATGAGCTTTCAATTTAGGAATCATTTTTAAAACCGAAGCCCAAAAGGCAGATTTAGGAGCAGAAGAATGAGCAACCCAGATGGAGGAGTCATGAAAATATTTAGCCTTAAGAACTAAATACAGCTGAGAAAAGGGGGATTTAGCAATTCTCCAAGCAGCTGCAAGAACAAGACTCTCATTGATAGCCTTCAAATTTCTTATGCCCAGTCCACCTTCTTCTTTAGAATTGCATATGTCTTTCCATGCACGAAGACAAAGACTCCTTGCAGAATCATTCTCCCTAACACCTGTCCACTAGAAATTTCTAATGACAGCAATGAGCTTAGCAATAAACTTCTTTGTGAACAAGATGTTAGCCATATAATAAACAGGAATAGCAGAGAAAACCGAGCGAATCAATTCAAGCCTTGCAGCATGAGAAAGCATATTGGCTTTGTAAGCGGGCAATTTATTCATAAATTTATCAAGAACAAATTTATAGGCGGCAATTCTATTTTTAGCAGGAAGAATAAGCGGATGACCAAGATGGGTGAAATTGGTATCCAAGGAGGAAACAGGAAAAACTTGCTTAGTCTCCTGCATTGTAGGTTGGCTAACTCGAGAACTAAAAAGAATGGCAGATTTGGCCCAGTTTGGAGTTTGACCTAAAATAGAACAAAAGTGGTGAATGAGCTGAGCCATAGCATTGGCTTCCTGAATAGTGGCTTGACCACAAACCAACAAATCATCTGCAAACAACAGAGAATGAATAGAAGGGCAATTTGGTCCAAGCGAAATTCCTTGAAGATTTTGAGCAGCAAGAACTTCATTGAGAGCAATAGACAATTCATTGATAGCAATAACAAACAAATAAGGCGACATGGGACAGCCTTGACGAATACCTCTGAAACTTCTAAATTTATGCGAAGGCTGCCCATTAACAAGCACAGAGAAAGTAGGAGAAGAAATGCACGCATGAACCAAAATAATGAAATGACGATGCAGCCCTTTACGTGCAAGCGCAGACACAATGAAGTTCCACTCTATGCGATCGAAAGCTTTAGCCAGATCTATTTTTAGCATGAAATCATGATGATTCCACGAAGCAAGACCATATCTGCAGTATTATGTTGCGATTTCACAACTGTGAAGGGGAAAAATTATAGTAAAGACATGTTGCAACAACTTATGTGTTAATGCAATGATTTTTTGCTGTTGCAATAGGCTATTTTCCTAGTAGTCTTTAATGCAACGAATAACATGATGCACAAATGTTGGAGCCATATGACCTAAGAGCAGCTCTAGCAGAGTCGCCATATTGGCAATGCTACCGACATGAAAAAGTCCGATTCTTCATATTTGCTACCCTCATAATCATCGGACCCACTCGTCAACATGGCATCGTTTTTGGTCAATATGGTGACTCTGGTAGAGTTGCTCTAAGATATGTTCTTCCCAACGACTGGCAACCGCTCTGCACCATCGCCTTTTCCCTTCACAGATGATAAGAGCGCCGTGGATTGGGTCAGTCGATGTTCATGCAATACATGTCGAGCAGCTCCAGGTTGGCGAGAAAGGCAGGGTGGTCAAGGGCGAGGAATGGGCTGGGGCTTGGGTAGCGAGGGGTGCCTGGAGCTCAATGAAGAGGGAGCAGCGGCAAGGGCACGAACCACAGTCATAGAGAGAGGGGTAGTGACGGTCTTGTAGAGAGAAAGAGGATGGAATAAGGCATGTGCTATATGGATATACCTGGATGAGTCCTCCTATGCTTAGAATGTGGAATAGAGAGGCAACACGCACCCCGCCGTGTGGGTCGTGGCCTATTTAATCTTCTGTGTTATTTTAATGTTTATTTGATAGATTGGGGGCTAGCCCATTAATGACTTTATAATGCGTTATTCTGTAGGTAAATTTTATTGCATAGCGAATTTACATAAATGTGAAGAAAAAAGTTCACAAAATTTGAAAAAAATCATGGATTTTATAAAGTTTTCATGAATTTTAAAACATGTTCTCGGGTTTCAGAATGTACACATATTTTGTAGAAACATGCTCCATATCTATTAATAGTTCATCATTGCACAAGTGTGACTGACGATGACAAGCAATAGCACTGAAGTGTGCGTTCTTTCTCACTCTCAATCCATCTTTGTATTTATGCTGAATATCACGGTTAATCTCCAATTTACGATGTCAAGCAGGCAAACCCAGAGCAGATCTCACTAAACCAGGAGAAACCTAGAGATTGTGCTCCTCAATGAAAACTTGTATGCACAAGAAGACTTCGTAACGGGATAACACCAAACTGGTTCTGTAAAGACATGGAAGTTATTATTGCGGTAAAAATAACTTGTAGTACCTCAACTAAAACAAAACCACATACCGGCATCGCTTCCCAGCAACATCACCAGTGTCGGTCGCTCCACCAAGCATTGATAGATCTTGTCAACCCTTGTCGAAGCATTCTTCCAAGAAGAGATAGGCAATCATCAACAAGAGGACTATGTGCAATTTAGAAGGCCGTAGGTCCATGATTTATGGACATGCATTATCCATGGGGCATGTAGAATGAGTACAATCAATATTGCAGTTCCATGTAGGAGATGGGGGGTAGAGAAGTCTTAGATGTCTCACAAAAACTACGAAGAGGAGTTGCCCTTGCCAGAAAAAAAACATAACCTAAACTACTAGTCAGAGCCAAGGCACCAGGATCCCCCCACCTCCAACGCACCCTAAGTGGCAGACAACGGGGAGGTGGATCCACGGGCTCGCCTATGAATTTTGGTGGGGAAAGGGAAATAGAAACCCTGACCGGGATGTTTCTAGTTTTTGCCTTGTTTGAAAACATGTTTCAAAGGTTCCTTGCTATGTTGAAATTTTCATATCATAGGAATGCATCGATGCATATTTTCTTCCATGGTGGATGCGTTAGTTAATGTGTTAATGATGTTAAAGGTCTCGTTGCACCAAATTATCAACGAAGAATCTACAAAACCGTTGAAAGATCAAGGATGTCGCCTAGAGGGGGGGTGAATAGGCGTTTTAAAATAATTACGGTTTAGGCTTGAACAAATGCGGAATAAACCTAGCGGTTAATTTGTCAAGCACAAAACCTAAAACAACTAGGCTCACCTATGTGCACCAACAACTTATGCTAAGCAATATAAGCAACTATGTGATAGCAAGATATATGACAAAGAACAATATGGCTATCACAAAGTAAAGTGCATAAGTAAAGGGGCTCGGTAAGAGATAACCGAGGCACGCAGAGACGACGATGTATCCCGAAGTTCACACCCTTGTGGATGCTAATCTCCGTTTGGAGCGGTGTGGAGGCACAATGCTCCCCAAGAAGCCACTAGGGCCACCGTAATCTCCTCACGCCAAGACAACGCAAGATGCCGTGAATCCACTAAGGGACCCTTGAGGGCGGTCACCGAACCCATACAAATGGAGACCCTTGGGGCGGTCACCGAACCCGTACACTTTGGCAACCCTTGGGGCGGTCACGGTACCCGTTAAATTGCTCAGGCGATCTCCACAACCTAATTGGAGACCCCGACGCTGTTCAAGCTTTACACCACAATGATTGAGCTCGAACACCACCAACCGACTAGGGCGCCCAAGCACCCAAGAGGAACAAGCTCAAGGGCACCAAGCACCCAAGAGTAATAAGCTTCTCAACTTGTAACTTCCACGTATCACCGTGGAGAACTCAAACCGATGCACAAATGCTATGGCAAGGGCACACAGAGTACCCAAGTCCTTCTCTCTCAAATCCCACCAAAGCAACTAATGCTAGGGAGGAAAGTAAGAGGAAGAACAAGAAGGAGAACACAAAGAACTCCAAGATCTAGATCCAAGGGGTTCCCTCACATAGAGGAGAAAGTGATTGGTGGAAGTGTGGATCTAGATCTCCTCTTTTTTCCCTCAAAAACTAGCAAGAATCCATGGAGGGATTGAGAGTTAGCAAGCTCAAAGAAGGTCAACAATGGGGGCAAAAACGAGCTCGAGAGATGGGGAACCATTGGGGAAGAAGACCCCCTTAAATAGGTCCCCACGAATCTGCCCGTTATGTGCAGAAAACTGTAGGACCGGTACAACCGGTGCACGAACCGGTACAACTGGCCAAAGCAGAGGAAAAACCAACCTGGGAAAAGTTCTAAGCGGTACAACAGCCTGGGGAACCGGTAGTACCGGTTAAACCGGTCAACAACCGCCCAAGAACCGCTCCAAAACAGAAACCAGTCCGGTGGTAGAGCGGTACATGGCGGTACAACCTCCGGACCAATTCTGAGCGGTACAACCGCTCAAACACCGGGTTGTACCGGTCAACCGGTACAACCTCTCTACGGGCGGTACAACCTCTCTATGTAAAACAGGCAATATCAAAACAGCCACAACTTCCGTGACACGAGCTCGAATTCGATGAAACCAAGTTTGTTGGAAAGCTAGCAACAAGGGCTAACACAATCTTGATAGAAATATCAATAAGAAGCAAATGAGAAAAGGTCCATAAGAAAATGGTGAGAACCCTTCCTAGGATAAGACCGGTAAAACCTCCAACACCGAAAACATCATAGAAGACGCATGCGAACTCCGTTTTCGATGAACTCAAGCTTGTCATCAAGATGACCATAAGCTCTAAGACTCACAAAGAGAACCAAACAAGAACAAGGAAACATGATGCAAGGATGCAATGGTTTGAGCTCTCTACTAACGATACGATCAAGCTACCAACTTGAGAGCCCCCCTTGATAGTACGACAAACGATCCTATAACCCGGTCTCCCAACTACCACCACGAGACCGGTAAAATAGAAAACCTATCAAGGGCACACCTTTGCCTTGCACATGGTCCACTTGAGCTAGATGAAGACGATCTTGACTCCCTCAAGTTGGACCACCTTTCTTGATTACGTTGGCTCGATGAAGACTAGATGAATGCTCCCCCATAGTCCACTATGGGTGAGCGACTCTTCGGCACATCTTCACAAGTCCATTGACACCACAATGGATGGCGAGATTCAAACTTGATTGCTCCCCCATACTCCATTATGGGTGAGCCACTCTTCGTGTTGTTCCACTTGAACTTGCACACAGCAAACTTGATGACGATCACCACTTGATGTCATCCTCCATGGGTTGTATGGGATCTTCCTATTGACGCAAGACCATGGAAACATACCTAACCCCACAAAGAACTCTCACGTAGACCATGGGTTAGTACACAAAGCGTAATGGACAATGCTTACCATACCATGGGAACACTTGGTCCCCGTCGGTACAACTTGTGCGCTTTGTGTGTTGATCAACTTGAATCACTCTCTGTACTTAGGCTAGATCAACCTTGAATCTTTCCAACTCTCTTCATTTGGATGATGTCTTGAAGGTAAACATGAATGATCACATAATCTTCTTCTTCAAGACATGCTTGCAATAAGCTCAACACTCACATGACCAATCTTTGGATAATTCCTTAATAGCACCTTGGTCAACTCATAAACTCCTTGAAACCAACACATGGACTTCAAGAAAAGCCTATGGACAAAACCTTCAAATATAACTCAAGGCAACCATTAGTCCATAGAGATTGTCATCAATTATCAAAACCAAACATGGGGGCATCACATGTTCTTTCAATCTCCCCCATTTTGGTAATTGATGACAATCACTTTCAAGAGAGTTTATATATGAATTATGCATCACCATGCAATACAACAACCAATAGTGCATGCAAATGAGATGCAAATGCTAAGGAACAAAACCAAAGCAAGAGGAGACAACTCTAAACTTCTCCACACAACTCTCTGAAACTTCTCCCCCATTGGCATCGATTGCCAAAATGGGCTAAAAGCTTAGAAGGCCAATATAAAATGTGTTCCTCCATAAAATGTGTATTTCTCAACAAGAGAGTGGAATGCAATACACATATCCAACGGTAAATACTTGGAGGAAGACAAACTATATTGAGGCACAAAGATTGCAACAGAAAGATATGCCACAAAGACATAACAAAGAGAGACACAAGCAATCAGAAGATACCAATTGAAGCAAGCAATCAACGGATATCAATTGAACCAACTAGACCAATGATCCTACATGCCACAAGAATAAATACATTATGATAAGCGCAAAGGAGTGTTCTAACCAAACTAGAGAAGCTCCCCATGATTTGTGCACACATAAGAATTTTTGTATTTGAATACAAAGTGCACAAAATAGGATCATAGCTCCCCAAAATCAATAGAAACTCACATCCAAAGGTGTGAGCATATAGGAAACAAAGCCTAGCGCTTGCAACAAGCACATGGTTGAGCAACATGTAAAAGAGGCAACTTAAGAATAGGCTCAACCAAAATGATGTGTGTGAGTCATGGCGAAGCACTTGAGAAGACTAAAATTAGGATGAGCATTAAGCATCAACATAGTCTTGAAAGAATGAGGCACACGGTGCAAGGCCTATCATTCCCACACACAAGTGGCAAATGGGTTCACAAGCTTACTAATAAGCAAAAGAGAACCTATGCTTGTGACAATCCGTGGTGAAGATAGACGAGGGGAGGCTCATCAAGACGAGGGATACCAATTAAGATGGCAAAACCTCGTAAAGATAAGCAAGAGGAAAATAATCTTCACCACACAAGAGTGCAACAAGATGCAACGACAGAGGACACGCACTCAAGGCAAAAAGCTTTCACGGAGCCACCAAAGGAATAACAAAAGAGAGACAAGGTGGACGTGGAAGAAAGGATATCATCTAGAGATGTAATTTCTCTCAAGTGTATAATGTTCTAGGTAGACGAAATCATGATGATATATATCTACAAAGAAGGATGTACACCAAATAGTTACAACAAGAAGGAATGAGATATCCAAAAGGAAGTCATACATATACCAATAAGATATTTGCTTGAAAGCATAGCACTTGGCTAGATATGGTCTTATTGTATATAAATGAAGTCCAAACACACATCCATCAAAGGCATCCCAACTAGCAACAAGAGATCATCGTTGGGATGCTTTGAGAAAGGAAACAAGTATCACAAGATATGAAATGAATATCATGCCAAGATGCAACCTACACAAGGTTGAATGCAAGAGGAGAAAGCATGAATAGATACTTGTTACCAAGATATCATTGGAAGGATGTAGTAGATACCAATTGAAGGTAGATAGTAGTTCATTGATCATCCTTGCTTGACTCCAATATGCACATGGTGACAACACCTTCCTTGTGAGTGAGCCGAGCATCCAATGCATCTCCAAATGTTCCTAGAAGAACAACACAAACTAAACGGTACCCAAACTCATCGGGACCAAATAGTTAGAAACACCAATACATAGGACAAACTCCACATAAATATATGCATATAGATATGAAAATGAATTTCATGCACATCTCATCCAAATTGAGACTAGGCGGAGTTTCCCCTATATATTGAGTCAACGAAAGAAAGCAAGCCAAATAGAATACATGAAGTAAATATGCATGCTCAAAACTTTCAAGAACCGATACCAAAATACAAAGAAATGCCAAGTGAAAAGGATACCAAATGGAGAAATCATCACTTGGAAGATATCATTAAAGATACATCAAGGAATGAGATGTCCATTGATACACACTAAACTAAAGATGTCAAACTCCCAAAGAGAGGATGGTTCCAAACAAACCAAGCTCTCAACAAAGTTTCATGATGGCACAAAGTACCACAAAGAAATGGCTTGCCTTCCACCAAAACACACTTGATAAGGATCACAAGAAGAGTGTTCTAAATAAAATAGGATAGCTCCCCCACGAGTTGTGCATTATATAGGATTTGCATTTGAATACAAAATGCACAAGGTGGGATCACTACTTTCACTATATCTAGAAAACACTAGACAAGAACAAGAAATAAATAAGATCCACAAGTGGTAGGGAAGACACCGGGAGTTGACACAAACCTTGGCAAGAGAAAAGGCAAATAAAAACAAAAACCAAAGTAAAGATGATCAACAAATTCTACCACACATAAGTGACTACCAATTGTCAAAAGACAAGAAGTATATGGAAATAATTCCCGGTGGTAGATAACAAGGACATCCAACATCATCTTCACAACAAACACAAGCAAATTGCAACTTGTAGAGCTAACATGCCACCTAGGAACAAGATAATTTACAATATCAATTCTAGGTGACAATATCTCAAATGTACACATTTTCTAGGCTTGTAATATGCACTTAGCATATTACTCCCCCATAATGTGATACCAATAAGAACTTAACAAGAGGCAATAAGAGGATCCAACACGAGATAATCAATGGAATTTTTAGAATTTGAATTTCTCATGAGAGATATACCACCTAGCGACTAGATAATCTTGTAATATCAATACTAGATGGTATTCCTCATGCACACACATTTATAGGATTGTGAGGTGCACAAAGCACATCACTCCCCAAAATGGGATGTTCCATTGATCTCTCACACGAGCCAACTAGGATACAAACAGGAAGCAAAAGGCTCAACGACGACGGCCTTTGCATTACATGATGTGCAAACCAACACACACATACTTGATTGCTCAAGATAAGCAAGTTGGAAGCGCAACATATACAAACACATGCAAGGAACAAAACCAAAACATGCAAGGGGGCAAGTAACTTTCAAGGTAAACAATTTAAGTACAAGTTACCGCAAGGAGGCACATTGGATATAAGATATAAACTTGATGATTCAATTGACTTGGGTTGAGACAATCAGAGTGATGAAGTCCCCTTAATTCTTCATAAAGTATCCAAGTCTCCAAAGCCCTCCAACAACACCTATTTATCAAGTTTGAGCTAGTTGGTCCCCAACCAAGTTGGGTCCTAAGAGGTTAGTCACAATAGGCTTGGCTACCCAAATGGTTCTTTGCTTCAAACCACTTTGAGTACCAACAAACTTGGCAACCACATTGCCAACCTTATCCTTCCCAAGAGAATAGACATCATCAATAATAATTGGGTTGGATAAGTTACCACTAGTGCATGAAGAAGTGAGGTGACCTTTCTCACAGCATAGGTAGCAACGTCTACTCTTCACTTTCTTCTCACTTGATTTCTCAACTTGAGAAGCATTAACTTGAGTCTTCTTGGGAAGAGGCCTTTCTTCAACTTGAGGTTGAGCATGTGATTGAACTTGTGCCCTCTTCCCTTGTTGCTTGACACTAATGGCCTTCTTCTTCAATGGGCAAGATCTAACATGATGCCCTTCTACTTTGCACTTGAAGCAAACAATCTTGGCCGAATTCTTGACTTGTTCTTGGCCCTTCCTTTTGTTCATCTTGAACTTATTCTTCTTATTGGAGTTGAATCCAAGTACACCTTTGTCATTGGGGGATTTTTGCACACTCAAGATATTGTTGAGTGTGGATTTCCCTTCATGACACTTTTCCAAGTCTTTCTTCAAAGAAGTGACTTGGGCCTTGAGCTCTTTGATTTCCTCTACACGGTTAGTCTCAACACAAGTACTAGAGGAAGTATAAGCTTCATCGTTAGAGCAACAAGGCAAGGAAAGCAATTCATCACAAGATGTACCAACATTGTGAGTAGATGAATTACAAGGACTAGCACATGGCAATATACTATTTTGACTAGAAGTAGTGCTAGTACCCACATGAGGCTCACTAGATGTTACCTTAGCAATCATGGCCTCATGAGCTATCTTTAGCACACTACGGGATACTAGAAGATCATCATGAGAGCTTGAGAGCTTTTCATGACTTTCTTCCAATTTCCCATAATTGCTAGATAGCACCTCAAGTTGAGCCCGTAGCTCAACATTCTCCTTCAAAATGGATGCTTCACAAGTAATAGAATTAATAGCACAAGCATCATCATTAACAACAAGAGGAGAAGGCAACTTGGCAAGCTCTTTTAAATAAGAAGCTTCAAGTTGGGCATGAGACTCGGTGAGTTTGATGAGCTCACCCTTGATGACCCTTGAGCCATTTTCGAGGTGCTCAAAATCCTCAAGGAGTCTAGCATGAGAAACTTCAAGCTTAGCATTTTTAGTTTTGAAATCGTTGGCCACCTCAAGAGCTCTATCATGAGATTCCCTCACTCTAGATAATTCTAGAGCAAAAGTCTCCTCAAGAGATTCGTAGGTGGTTTGTTCATGTTCAAGAGCTTGAGATAGCTCCGCGATCTCATCTACGTAATCACGCCCATGAGCTTCCATTTTCTCAATTGTGGCCTCATGCTCCTCTAGATGAGATTCCAACTCCTCAATGTATTTCTTGCCATCAATCGCAATGGAAATTATTTCCATGAAGTTGGAACGAGCAATTTTATTTTTATGAAGAGCTTTAAAAATCATTTCCCTTAGTTTTTAAGGAGGCAACATTATCATTCTCTTCATCATTATCCTCATCATCATTAGTATCAACATCATCATCAAGAGACATATTGGGGTACAAAGTAGGAGATACCTTTGACGCTTTAGCCATAAGGCAAAAAGCAATAGATGATGGTGTAGGATCCCTTGAGGCACCATTAAACACCACATATTGTTCCATGGAGTGTTGGGTTTCCTCTACATTGTTAGCACAACAATTCGAGGAAATAGATGCATTTTATCATGGCAACAAGACATAGCAAGCATATCATCATGAGATTTAGTCAAGCAATTTCTACATGATATGCAAGGACTATCAACACAAGCATGTGAAACATTTGGAGTGCTCAAAGTGTTAAAGCCCAAAGAAGGAGCATTGCAATAATATAGTGATGAAGGATCATCCACAATAAGCATACTATCATCATTGCAATGACCAACACTACTCACCATATCATTACCTTGTGGCAAACCACATGTAGGTGAAGTAGAAGAAGTTGAGAAGACTATACGACCGGAGGTGGAGGGAGAACAATCATCCCCACAAATCTTGGACACACCATATTTATCTTTAAGCTTCATTCACAACTCATGAGCATCTCGAACGACATGAGTTGAAATATAACTACATTGCTCAAAGCATCAAAAAGCACATTAGAAGCTTGAGCATTGAGATAAGAGTTTTTCTCATCCTCTAAAGATAATCTTTGGGGATCCTTTGGAGGAGAAAACCCATATCTACAATTCGCTCTAAATTTGGGTCCATGACCCTAAAGAGATTAAGCATGCGAATTACCCAAACATCAAAATTTGTGCCATCGAAACTAAGAGTGTCAGAGAAACCTAATCCTCTAGTCGACATCTTTACTCTCTAGGCGGTAAAGCCTAATAAAGAGAGACGAGGCTACGATACCAATTGAAAGATCGAGGATGTCGCCTAGAGGAGGGGGGTGAATAGGCGTTTAAAATAATTACGGTTTAGGCTTGAACAAATGCGGAATAAACCTAGCGGTTAATTTGTCAAGCACGTAACCTAAAACAACGAGGCTCACCTATGTGCACCAACAACTTATGCTAAGCAATATAAGCAACTATGTGATAGCAAGATATATGACAAAGAACAATATGGCTATCACAAAGTAAAGTGCATAAGTAAAGGGGCTCGGGTAAGAGATAACCGAGGCACGCAGAGACGACGATGTATCCCGAAGTTCACACCCTTGCGGATGCTAATTTCCGTTTGGAGCGGTGTGGAGGCACAATGCTCCCAAGAAGCCACTAGGGCCACCGTAATCTCCTCACGCCCTCGCACAATGCAAGATGCCGTGAATCCACTAAGGGACCCTTGAGGGCGGTCACCGAACCCGCATACAAATGGAGACCCTTGGGGCGGTCACCGAACCCGTACACTTTGGCAACCCTTGGGGCGGTCACGGGTACCACAAATTGCTCGGGGAGATCTCCACAACCTAATTGGAGACCCTGACGCTTGCCCGGAGCTTTACACCACAATGATTGAGCTCCGAACACCACCAACCAACAGGGCGCCCAAGCACCCAAGAGGAACAAGATCAAGGGCACCAAGCACCCAAGAGTAATAAGCTTCTCAACTTGTAACTTCCACGTATCACCGTGGAGAACTCAAACCGATGCACAAATGCTATGGCAAGGGCACACAGTACCCAAGTCCTTCTCTCTCAAATCCCACCAAAGCAACTAATGCTAGGGAGGAAAGTAAGAGGAAGAACAAGAAGGAGAACACAAAGAACTCCAAGATCTAGATCCAAGGGGTTCCCCTCACATAGAGGAGAAAGTGATTGGTGGAAGTGTGGATCTAGATCTCCTCTCTTTTCCCTCAAAACTAGCAAGAATCCATGGAGGGATTGAGAGTTAGCAAGCTCAAAGAAGGTCAACAATGGGGGCAAAAACGAGCTCAAGAGATGGGGAACCATTGGGGAAGAAGACCCCCTTAAATAGGTCCCCACGAATCTGCCCGTTATGTGCAGAAAACTGTAGGACCGGTACAACCGGCCAAAGCAGAGGAAAAACCAACCTGGGAAAAGCTCTAAGCGGTACAACAACCTGGGGAACCGGTAGTACCGGTTAAACCGGTCAACAACCGCCCAAGAACCGCTCCAAAACAGAAACTAGTCCGTGGTAGAGCGGTACATGGCCGTACAACCTCCGGACCAATTCTGAGCGGTACAACCGCTCAAACACCGGTTGTACCGGCCAACCGGTACAACCTCTCTACGGGCGGTACAACCTCTCTATGTAAAACAGTAATATCAAAACAGCCACAACTTTCGCACACGAGCTCCGAATTCGATGAAACCAAGTTTGTTGGAAAGCTAGCAACAAGGGCTAACACAATCTTGATAGAAATATCAATAAGAAGCAAATGAGAAAAGGCCCATAAGAAAATGGTGAGAACCCTTCCTAGGATAAGACCGGTAAAACCTCCAACACCGAAAACATCATAGAAGACGCATGCGAACTCCGTTGTCGATGAACTCAAGCTGGTCATCAAGATGACCATAAGCTCTAAGACTCACAAAGAGAACCAAACAAGAACAAGGAAACATGATGCAAGGATGCAATGGTTTGAGCTCTCTACTAACGATACGATCAAGCTACCAACTTGAGAGCCCCCCTTGATAGTACGGCAAACGATCCTATAACCCGGTGTCCCAACTACCACCACGAGAACGGTAAAATAGAAAACCTATCAAGGGCACACCTTTGCCTTGCACATGGTCCACTTGAGCTAGATGAAGACGATCTTGACTCCCTCAAGTTGGACCACCTTTCTTGATTACGTTGGCTCGATGAAGACTAGATGAATGCTCCCCCATAGTCCACTATGGGTGAGCGACTCTTCGGCACATCTTCACAAGTCCATTGACACCACAATGGATGGCAAGATTCAAACTTGATTGCTCCCCATACTCCATTATGGGTGAGCCACTCTTCGTGTTGCTCCACTTGAACTTGCACACAAAGAAACTTGATGACGATCATCACTTGATGTCATCCTCCATGGGTTGTATGGGATCTTCCTCTTGACGCAAGACCATGGAAACATACCTAACCCCACAAAGAACTCTCACGTAGACCATGGGTTAGTACACAAAGCGTAATGGACAATGCTTACCATACCATGGGAACACTTGGTCCCTCTCGGTACAACTTGTGCGCTTTGTGTGTTGATCAACTTGAATCACTCTCTGTACTTAGGCTAGATCAACCTTGAATCTTTCTAACTCTCTTCATTTGGATGATGTCTTGAAGGTAAACATGAATGATCACATAATCTTCTTTTTCAAGACATGCTTGCAATAAGCTCAACACTCACATGACCAATCTTTGGATAATTCCTTAATAGCACCTTGGTCAACTCATAAACTCCTTGAAACCAACACATGGACTTCAAAAAAAGCCTATGGACAAAACCTTCAAATATAACTCAATGCAACCATTAGTCCATAGAGATTGTCATCAATTACCAAAACCAAACATGGGGGCATCGCATGTTCTTTCAACCGTGTTGTCAAGGGACACCCAACATAGCGGAGATAATGACTACGAACGTTCCTCCCAGTGTGATAAATCATCATAACACAACCGATGACGAAAGTAGCATAGGCCTCCAATAGTCTCGGTTCAGCTACCACAAAACCCGGCCTTCCATTGCCATATATAATTTATCGTAATTTTATAGATGAAGTCACCAAGCACTGATAAAGATTCACAGAAACCCACACTGACAACCAAACAAGTTTAGCTCAGAAACCTCAGTTAAGGACTGCCACTGCAGCAATAACACAAACAAGTAACACACACGACCGCAACCATACGACAGTACTAACTAAAGAAACGCAAAGCACCGCCACCCTCCTAGATCGACTGAGCTTGATCCCCATGCGAGATAGAATTCGCCGTAGTCCACACTCACACCATGCACGTACTAGTACATTCTTTATTATGAAATCAGTCCATCCAAGATTAAATCAGATCTGTCATGGGTTTGCGCATGTTGTTTGAATTTATTTTAGACTTTTTGATGATGCATTTTCTCGTGGAGTACAAGGTATTTATAATGACTTCCTCAAATTTAATGATTTATTTATTGGGGGGAGACTCTGCGAGCGTGGTCTGAGAGTGTGTGCAGGGTAGAAATCGAAGATCTCAGACTAGCCACAATGGGTAGTAAGATAGAGTAGTAACATGCCCATGTTACTACTCTATGTTACTATCACTATAGTAGGGAGTAACATATGTGTGGTAACATACAACACTTCATTTATTAGGCTATAGACTCATCTTGCCTATGTGTGATGTCACTCATACTAGTACTACCTCTGTCCGGGTTTATTGGTCCCCATTGTATTTCGTGCTAAATTTTGACCATAGATTAAACTAACAAAATGTTCACGCATGTCACCAAACATTATATTTTTGAAAACTATGTTCAAATACGAATCCAATGAGATAATTTCTCTTGACATGCATTAACATTTTGTTAGTTAAATTTTTATAAACTAGGACGGAGGTAGTACTAACTAGCTATGTTGCCACCTGCCTCTCTTTCTTTATTTATTGCTTGCCACATTATCTATTTTATCTAGATATGTGTGATATTAATATCTATATTATTCTCACTGAGGCTACCCGTGTCAGTCCACGTACGAAATGTAGGAATCAACCAGTGTGGGTCCACGTACATGACTGGCAAGTGGTCCGTCCTCACTCGGCGGCGACCAACCATGAACCAGCCCCACACGTCACGACCTGGCGTCCATCCACATCCACGGCAGCCTGGAGCGGAGAGCCCACGGCGGCGACCAAGCAGCCCCACACCACACGTCACGGATGAGGCGAACACCAACCACCCGCAAAGATCGGGCGCCGACGAGCGCGCGCACGCACGCAGGCAGCGGCAACAAACCCCCGAAGCTGAGGCCCCGCGCGCCGGCGCCGCAACCGAAAAACAGGGGAGAGCGAGACACGGCCGCGCAACGGCAACAGGGGAGGAGAACAGATCCCGCGCCCTGCCTTGCTCTGCTATTTGCCGCCACCGGTGACATGGCGGCACAAATGAAACCGACACGACGCGCCGGCCGGGGATCGTCATGGCGGCGGCGGTGCTACGAGCACTGAGCACACGACACGGCCTGGATTTCCTTGCAACAAGACGTAGCTCCGATCGCGTGCCCCGGTGGTTGGGTTCAACCGAATCCTTCTTGTGTAGCCGGCATGTCGTCCAACTCCTCCTCGGCGGCTCCGCCGCCGCCCTCCAAGAGCAGCCCTCCTCCATCGGCCGCCCCGCCGCCGTCCACCTCCAATTCGTCCTCGCCTGCGCCATCCAGCTCCAACGACCCCTCGCCTCCGCCTGCGCCGCCCAAGTCCCGTGGCGCTCCGGCGTCGCCGGCAAGGGTTCCGTCTCCGCCAGCCCAATCCTCCAGAGGGTCCGGCGACTCGAGCAGGTCGTCACAGGCTTCTGCGCACCGTGTCAGCCCCAACACCACGGCCGAGATCATTTTCGCCGCCGCCGGGGCCGCGATGCTCCTCGCGCTCCTCATCGCGGCCTGCGTCTGCTGCTCGAGGAGGACCGCGCCGAGGCGGAGGCGGAAGCCTCACAATCCCATGCATTTCTACGCCGATACCTCCGGCAACAAAGGTAAAACGCAATGCTCACAAAGTTGCCATCGATCGCCATTGCATGCCCGTGGTGCTGTTCCTCTTGCTTTTGATTTGCGTACGTGTAGACGTGTAGTTAACCACCATTGTCATGGCGTGGCAACCACAGCCAGCAGCACGTACTACACCGGCGGGCCACAGCCGCAGTTGCAGGGTGGCACCGGAGCGGGGCCATCGGCAAGCACGTCCGGCTCGCCCGGGGCAGCCTGGCCCTTGCCGCCCGACATGAACTCGGGCGTCTACTCCAGCCCGCGCGACCAGCCGACGTCACAGCCCGCACCGCACGAGATGCTGGGCCTGGGGCTCGGCAGGGGCACGTTCACCTACGAGGAGCTCGCGGCGGCGACGGGCGGCTTCTCGCAGACGAACCTGCTCGGGCAGGGCGGGTTCGGGTACGTGCACAAGGGGGTGCTCCCCAGCGGCAGGGCGGTGGCCGTGAAGCAGCTCAAGTCCGGGAGCGGGCAGGGGGAGCGCGAGTTCCAGGCCGAGGTGGACATCATCGGCCGGGTGCACCACCGCCACCTCGTGTCCCTCGTCGGCCACTGCATCGCCGGCACCAGCCGCATGCTCGTCTACGAGTTCGTCCCCAACAAGACGCTCGAGTTCCACCTCCATGGTCAGTGCCTCTGTCTCCGTCGCCGTGCACAACTTCAGGAGTTAGCTGACACAGACTGATGGTTTCAGGGGAAGGGTTGCCGCCGATGGCATGGCCGACGAGGCTGCGCATCGCGCTCGGGGCGGCGAAGGGGCTCGCCTACCTGCACGAAGACTGTGAGCATATCCCTATCTTGTCACCACATCTCCATTGTTGCCTTGCCGGAATCACTCCATTTCTCATGCTCGTGTGCCAACAATGAAGGCCATCCACGGATCATCCACCGCGACATCAAGTCTGCCAACATCCTCCTGGACAACAACTTCGAAGCCATGGTGGCGGACTTCGGGCTGGCCAAGCTGACGTACGACGGCATCACGCACGTCTCGACGCGGGTCATGGGGACGTTCGGGTACCTGGCGCCGGAGTACGCGTCGAGCGGGAAGCTGACGGAGAAGTCGGACGTCTACTCCTACGGCGTGATGCTGGTCGAGCTCGTCACGGGGCGGCGGCCCATCGACGCCACCGCGCACCTGGTCCTGGAGGACGGCCTCGTCGAATGGGCGAGACCGACCCTGTCGCGCGCGCTGGCGGACGGCGACTACGACACCGTGGCCGACCCGAGGCTGGAGGGCGGCTACGACCCGGTGGAGATGGCGCGCGTGGTGGCCAGCGCCGCCGCCTGCGTCCGCCACTCGGCCAAGAAGCGCCCGAAGATGAGCCAGGTGCCGATGCCATCATGCCATAGCACTCGCCGGCGCCGCACACTTGACACGCACTCTGTCTTCCACGGATTTTCATGGCGTGTGGCAATGGTGACCTTTTGTTTTACCTCGGGTGCAGATCGTGAGGGCGCTGGAGGGCGACATGTCGCTGGAGGACCTGAACGACGGGGTGCGGCCGGGGCAGAGCAGGCTGTTCGGGGAGGAGGCGGGGTCGTATGCTTCCGACATGAACCGGACCAAAGAGGTGGCCGTGGCGAGCCCCGAGTACAGCGGCAGGTCCGGACGGCCCTCGCCGGTCAGCAGCGACAGGCCAATCTACGACGAAATGAGTCCGGCGGAGAGACAGCCGCCGCACCTCTGACCGATTTTCTGATTTTCTTGCCGTACGTCTGGGTCGTTTGTTCATGTGCTATTTCTAACATTTCGTGTTACCGACTAGTATTGGTGTGTAGAACCATGCATGTCATGTTTGGATATAGAAAGGGCCATTGAAAAAAGTTGGGAACCAACCTATGGTTGAATGGTTAGAGAAACTGTGGTATCCCCAATCTATCAGGATTCAAATTCTGGTGCTCGCATTTATTCCTGGATTTATTTCAGGATTTTCGGCGATACGCATTCAGTGGGAGGAGACGTTCCCGGTCATCAACGAGGTGCATACGGCGACTTCGTAAATTTTAAGATGATATGCCGACTCAGTCTTTCGGAGGTGCTCATAGAGGTAGGGTGTGTGTGTCTGCGTTCATAGGGGTGAGTGTATGCGTGTGTATATGAGCGCTTGTGTCTGTACTGATGTTAAAAAAAAGCCATTGAATAAAGTTCCTTTTTTCTGTAGACAACCGCAATGCATTTATATGAAAACAATAATGTCCTCAACTAAACTGAAAAATATTGTGCTGCTCTTGACACGAGAGGTAAGCTATCTCATAGAGTGAGGAATCCATGATGCTACTATAACATTCTGATATGTTGCCAGGACAACCAGTCCATGGTTTGTTGGCGTTGGGTGATACCTGTCAGACTTTTGTCAGTTAAGTTCAGGTACGTGATGGGGAGGCGGCTCTTTTATATGGCCAACTATATGATTTGCTTGCCGCGCTTGAAGACATGAGTTGCGCATGCCTAGGCTCAATCATCATGCATGTTGAAACCTTGTTCCCATTGCCTCCCACTCCCACACCTTCTACTAGTTCGGGAAAAGCCACTTGGTCCGCTGATGTGATATCCTAGTTCTCTCAAAATCCACATGTTGATTTTGTTGAATGACAAGCCACATAGCGTCGGTAATATAAAGACTCGACTGAGAAGCTCGTGCCTTGATTTTGTTCCAGTTGCATGTGCCTTCTGTTGGTGTGCATTGATGCATGTAAAGAAGAAAAATATTTTGCCGGTAGACTCATAAATTTAAGGGCGATGCTCTTTCGTGATGGTTAATTGATTCTTTCATGATATCTAAGGATATAACTCAACCTCCCTTTTTAGAATTTATTTCTTATTTCTTTGACAAAATATATTGAACTATTTGCATATAATGGTAGGACAAGTAGTTGCCTCAACTCGTCCTTGACATGTCAGGCCCGCACAAGTGCAGCGACCCGGCATCGCAATGATCAAGCTGCGAGGGCTTGCTACAGTCCTTGCTGGGGCGGCGGATGGACCTGATGGGCCACGTATGAGTGCTGCACGCGGGCGGCTAGGGGCTCCTGGGAGTGGATCTACATCTCGGAATGAACAAGGTTTGCAATCTCACTTTGTTTCCCCATCTCCTCTTCCTCTTACTCGCCGTGCAACGGCGGCATCCTACTTGGTCGTGGTTCGGGGTGAGTACGTGGCAATCCTTGCATTGTTGTCCACCCTTGGTTGTGTGCCGACTGGGATCTACCTGCGCGCTCATGGCGGGAACGATGGGGGGAGTGGTGAGACGGCCGCCCAACTGGCACTGTGCCGCGCTAGTGCCCCATCGGGGCCGCTGCTTTCCAGCTCGAGGAAGGCGACTGCGGTCTTTGAGACGATGAATGAAACGAGTGGCTCTAGCTCTGGTGAACCAGTAGAAGATTCGATGGAGCGCTTGTGGCTGATGGCAGTCTAGGCGCAACCTGTGTTGCTGGACAATGAAGACGAAGTTGATCTAGTGGTTTCTCATTGTGCGTTAGTGGGGAAGGTACTTTCTCCCTCTGTTCTTCACATCCAGACGATCTAGGCGCAACCCGAAAAGGCTGTTATTCCACCCAGCCGGGGACAATTTGTTCGTTGCGGAATTTGGTACAAGAGAGGACCGTGTGCGTGTGATGGAAAACTCGCCATGGGTGGTCCGTGAGGGAGTCCTGGATTAGGGGGTCCTCGGACAACCGGACTATGTACTTGTGCCGGACTGTTGGACTATGAAGATACAAGATTGAAGACTTCGTCCCGTGTCCGGGTGGGACTCTCCTTTGCATGGAAGGCAAGCTTGGCAATTCAGATATGTAGATTTCTTTCTCTGTAACCGACTCTGTGTAACCCTAGCCCACTCCAGTGTCTATATAAACCGGAGGGTTTAGTCCGTAGGACAACAACAATCATAATCATAGGCTAGCCTTTAGGATTTAGCCTCTACGGTCTCGTGGTAGATCAACTCTTGTAATATTCATATCATCAAGATCAATCAAGCAGGAAGTAGGGTATTACCTCCATAGAGAGGGCCCGAACCTGGGTAAACATCGTGTCCCCCGCCTCATGTTACCATTAGCCTTAGACGCACAGTTCGGGACCCCCTACCCGAGATCCGTCGGTTTTGACACCGACATTGGTGCTTTCATTGAGAGTTCCACTATGTCGTCACGGTAAGGCTTGATGGCTCCTTCAATCATTCACAACGATGCGATCCAGGATGAGGTTTTCCTCCCCGGACAGATCTTCGTATTCGGTGGCTTCGCACTGCAGGCCAACTCAATTGGCCATCTGGAGCAGATCGATAGCTACGCCCCTGGCCATCAGGTCAGGTTTGGAAGTCTGAACTACACCGCTGACATCCGCGGAGACTTGATCTTCAACGGATTCGAACCCATGACAGGTGCTCCGAACAGTCACGATGAGCATGACTTAGATCTGCCATCGGACGGTGTTCAGGAGAACGCACCCGCTGCTGCCCTGGCCTTAGATCCGGAGCAGATCATGCCATCCGAGGACGGGTGGATAGACCCCGCTGTGGAGGCCGCACATTCATCGACGGTAGAGCCGAACACAGAATTCGCCCCCAATGAGGTATGTGTCATCGGACCCTCGGACTCGTCTCCGGCCATAGGCTCCGAACCGCGTGCGTCCGTGCCTATCGAATCTGATTGGGCACCGATCATGGAGTTTACCTCCACGGATATCTTCCGGCACTCGCCCTTGGGTGACGTGCTAAGCTCATTAAAATCTCTCTCCTTGTCAGAAGACTCTTGGCCAAACTATGTCCGGCTTGAGTGGGAAGCGGGCGACGAAGAAATTTGTTTCCCACCCACCACCTACTTAATAGCCATTTTCGATGACTCAACCGACATGCTCGATTTCGACTCCAAAGAAAACAATGGCGAGGAACGGAAGGATGCAACGGAGGATAATCCTCTTCAGAAGCAACCAAAGCGCCGACGTCAACGGCGCCGCTCTAAATCCCGCCACAGCAAAAATGGCGATAATGACACAAGAAAGAATTATACCCCGGACGATCCCAAAGACAACGACGACCCCATGGACCCAGCGATGGAGCAGGATGAGTTAGGGGATGGCGAGCATAGTCCGGGGCCGCTGTCTGATCACAGCGATGCCGAAGACAAAACGTATAAACCTGTCCCCGGTAAGGAGAACAGTCCGGATGATGATGCATTCATCATCCCGGAAAAGCACTTGGAACAAGAGAAACTCCACAAACGGCTTATCGCCACCGCGTGGAGCTTCAAGAAGAAGAAGCAAAGGCTTAAAGCCGCGTAGGATATGCTCAACCGCAGATGGAACAAAGTGCTCGACACTGACGAAAAATACGGCGGCCATCGCCACACAAAGAGCTACCCAAAGCGCAAGCTGCTGCCCGAATTCGACGACGAGGCCATAGAGCCCATCCTGCCGAAAAACAACACGGCCGATCTGCCGGACCGACCATCCTGTGGCCGAGACGGGGCGGCTAATGACACCGCACACAAGTCAGCACACGATTTGCGTGAGCACCTGGACAAAAGAGCCGGTACGGCCAGGTCCATCTATGGATCTAGGAAGTGTGCTCCGGCGCAGGATCACGACCACCAAAACGACTATACTGATCGAATACTAGCTCGGAATCAACACCGAACATTACAACTGTCGGAAGCATGCCATGACACATCGAAATACAGGGGTGCCGCGCACCCCTGTGCTTCACCGATGAGGTGCCGGATCACGAATTTCCAGAGGGATTTAAACCCGTAAACATAGAGGCATACAACGGAACGACAGACCCTGCGGTCTGGATTGAGGACTTTATTCTTCACATCCACATGGCTCGCGGAGATGATCTCCATGCCATCAAATACCTGCCCCTCAAGTTGAAAGGACCAGCTCGGCACTGGTTGAAAAGCCTCGCCGAAAACTCAATTGGAAGTTGGGAGGAACTTGAGGACGCGTTCAGGGCCAATTTTCAAGGGACCTATGTCCGACCTCCGAATGCAGACGATTTAAGTCACATAATCCAACAACCCGGAGAGTCAGCCCGTAAGCTTTGGAATAGATTTCTCACTAAGAAGAACCAAATCGTCGACTGCCCGGATGCCGAAGCCTTAGCGGCTTTCAAACACAGTGTCCGGGACGAATGGCTCGCCAGACACCTCGGCCAGGAAAAACCGAGGACAATGGCAGCCCTAACAAGCCTCATGACCCGCTTCTGCACAGGCGAGGACAATTGGTTGCCCGCAGCGGCACCAGCGACCCAGGCACATCCGAAGTCAGGGACGGCAATGGGAAGTCGCGACGCAATAAAAACAAGCGTCAAAATAATGAAGACAGCCCGGACAACACGGTGGTAAACGCCGGATTCAGGGGCTCTCGACCCGGTCAACGAAAAAAGCCATCTAAAGGTAGCAGAGATGGACCATCCAGCCTAAACAAAATTCTAGACAGATCATGTCAGATTCATGGCACCCCCGAGAAACCTGCAAATCACACCAACAGAGAATGCTGGGTCTTCAAGCAGGCCGGCAAGCTAAACGCCGAACACAAGGGGAGGGAGACGCCAAGTGAAGATGAGGCCGAACCTCGCCAGCCGAACACTGGGGGACAGAAAAAATTTCCACCAGAGGTCAAAACAATGAACATGATTTACGCAACCCACATACCAAAGAGGAAAGCAAACGCGCACTCCGAGACGTATACGCTGTAGAACCCGTCGCCCCCAAATTCAACCCATGGTCGGCCTGCCCGATCACTTTCGATCGCAAGGGTCATCCGACTAGTATCCAGCATGGAGGCTCGGCTGCCTTGGTGCTCGACCCAATAATTGACGGATACCATCTCACCCGAGTCCTCATGGGCGGCGGCAGTAGTCTTAATCTGATATACCAGGACACTGTCCGCAAAATGGGGATAGACCCGTCAAGAATCAGCCAAAGCAGTACTACCTTTAAAGGAGTAATACCAGGCGTAGAGGCCCGTTGTACGGGCTCTCTAACATTAGAGGTTGTATTCGGTTCTCCCGATAACTTTAGAAGCAAAGAACTAATCTTCGACATCGCTCCATTCCGCGGCAGTTATCACGCACTACTCGGAAGAGCAGCCTTCGCTCGTTTTAATGCAGTACCGCATTACGCTTATCTTAAACTTAAGATGCCCGGTCCACGTGGCATCATCACAATCAGCGGAAATACGGAGCGTTCCTTGCATGCGGAAGAGTATGTGGAGGCTCTAGGAGCCGAACCACTGAACGACCTCTCCAACCCGAATAAATGATCGATCGTCGAGACCACGGACACGGCTAGAAGTATCCGGCGCACCACTAGTGGTAGCAGCCCAGATAAACCTGAGCTTGGTCGACGGATATGCCCCCATATGTGGTGCTAGGGGCTGCCCGCATATAAAAGGGTCCATAGTTCGGCTCGACCCTACTAATACACGATAGATTGAATGCTCATGGTTCATTAAGAATAACCAACTTTTCGCACGATCATACCAGAGTCTTTCACCTGGGTTTTTCTTTATTTTACAGATGATCATAGTGCTACACCCTTCCAGGATACAGCACAATGGAGACAAAGGCGCAGACGTGCAGCAGGGCCCCGCTCAAAGGTTTCTTTTTAGATTAAGACCCCGTGTAAACATTTTTTATTGTCTCTTGTTGCCTCCCACCCTCCGGGCACTTAAAACAACCAAGAGGGATACTGGCGTTATCGGCAAGCTCTTTCGTCACGCCAGATTAATGCACGTACCTGGAAATTCAGGGCTCATTATCGAGGGCGGTTGTCGGTGTCAAAACCAGCGGATCTCGGGTAGGGGGTCCCGAACTGTGCGTCTAGGCGGATGGTAACAGGAGACAAGGGACACGATGTTTTTACCCAGGTTCGGGCCCTCTCGATGGAGGTAATACCCTACTCGCTTGATTAATATTGATGATATGGGTAGTACAAGAGTAGATCTACCACGAGATCAAGGAGGCTAAACCCTAGAAGCTAGCCTATGGTATGATTGTTATTCGTCCTACGGACTAAAACCCTCCGGTTTATATAGACACCGGATAGGTTAGGGTTACACATAGTCGGCTACAATGGTAGGAGATCTACATATCCGTATCGCCAAGCTTGCCTTCCACGCCAAGGAAAGTCCCATCCGGACACGGGACGAAGTCTTAAATCTTGTATCTTCATAGTCTTGGAGTTCCGCCGTGATGATAGTTCGGCTATCCGGACACCCCTAGTCCAGGACTCCTCGAGCCCATGAACCAGGCTTCAATGATGATGAGTCCGGCGCGCATATTGTCTTCGGCATTGCAAGGCGGGTTCCTCCTCCGAATACTTCATAGAAGGTTTTGAACACCAGGATAGTGTCCGGCTCTGCAAAACAAGTTCCACATACCACCGTAGAGAGAATAATTTTTTCATAGATCTGCTGACGTATTCCGCGGCGTGACATCACACCACGGCCATGCCTTTATATGAATCGCTTTTTCTTGTTCCACCTCAAAGACGCTTTAGCGAGGCGGTTTCCGCACGCCTTATCAAAGCATAGATCGTGCCCCTTATTCCGGATTCCCATCAATACGGACGTGGGTAACCCATCCGCGCCATTGATTACGGGCGCTTGGAAGATAAGCGAGTTTTACCGGGCTGGTGGGGGATGCATAGCCGTCCGTCCATATAAGGGGATAAGGATCCACCTTTTCACCTACGCCTTCTTCCTCCTTTGCTCATCAATTCTCGCGCACTCGAGCTCCAGCGCCCAAGTCCGCACACCCCGCCTCAACCTTCTCCAACCATGTCCGGAGCGGGAGGCAGGTGGATGGCCTCCTCCATCACGGAGGGGCACATCACAAATCTGCGGGAGGCCGGATACTTGTCCAAAGAACATCACAAGACAGGCTGCCCGACGCTGGGCAGCTCATTCCAACCCCTGTGCCCCATGAGAGGGTGGTGTTTCTCCCCACTTCCTCTGCGGACTAGGTTTTCCACTTCACCCATTTGTCCGGGGCTCATGTTCTTTCACGGCCTGGACTTCCACGACTGGCCCCGAATTTCATCCTCAACATCTCGGCGTTCATCGTCAGGTGCGAGGCCTTCCTTCGCATCCAGCCCCACTTCGCTTATGGCTGAAGATCTTCAATGTCGGGCCGAAGGTAGTGGGCGGCCGCCAAGCGGAGTGCGGAGGCGCCATGGTTGGCAAGATGGCCAAAGTCCTATGGCTCGAGGGCTCCTTCGTGGAGACAATAAAGGGGTGGCAATCGGGGTGGTTTTATATCACCGAGCCGCGTGACCCCAAATGGGTGGCGGCCCCCGAATTCAGATCTGGCTTCCCCACACGGCTCTCGTCATGGAAAGAGACGGGCCTGACGTGGGGGAATTCGGAGGAGCTATCCGGACTCCAAACATGCGTCCGAAACCTGGTGGACAAGAATCTCAGGCTTGTCAATGTAATCCAGGTGATGCTCATCCGCCGGATTCTCTCATGCCAACAACGAGCCTTCAAATTGTGGGAGTTTGATCCGGCACAGCACCCAACTCTGACAAGGCTCTTCGACACTACGTACGAAGATGCCTGGAAGGTGCTGTTCAAGGGCGCCGAGGCTCCCACATCCGCTATCAAAGATCGTGGATTCAGCTCGCAGCGTCAAGCCATCGAGGTGAGTTATTTTACCCTTTATGGGACTCTTTTTTCATAGTTTGACTCTATGCGGGATCTAAAACTCCCTAACCTCTAACAGGACTGGCTGAAGACGTCCGGACAGGTTAACTGTCCGGCTCCTTTGCCAGAAGACCCAACGGACGCCTTTGATTAGCCAGGGCTGCTGGCTCCGGTACCTCATGTGGTGCCGAGAAGAAGGCCAAGAAGGAGGCAACGGAACTCAAGGAGCTCCCGACACTGGTGCTGTCAGATTCTGAAGCGTAATCTTCTCCCGAGAACAAGGAGGAGGAAAGAAGCCTCTCCCAGCCGGGAGGAGAGGAAAAGGAAGGCCGCCCCAACCGGGGAGGCCGGAGGGTCCAAGAAGGGAAGAACCCTTCCTCCGGACTTCTCCACCAACGTCGACAACGACGAGGAGGAGTGGCCAACGAGGGCCAAGCCCCTGGCGAGATCGTAAGTGTCCGGATACCCATGGATTTTTTATCATTGCATAGTGTTCTCTAATGCCGAACAATCATGCAGTCCGCCCAAGGGCGAGTTCGCCGCTTCGTCGAGCGGGTCCCTGGGTTCATTGGAAATGGAGAGTACTTCACTTCCGGCCGCCTCATCGCCTCACGCTGCAGACGACGCCGCGGTGGTGCCCCAAGGGGGGCCTGGTCAAGAGGAGGTGGCGCAGGAGGCGCCGCAAGGCAACCTCCCGGACTACAGGCGCGTGGGGGGCGAGACCCCCAGGGGCTCTAAGCCCGACCCTCGTCCGGACTCCATGCCGAACCTTCAGTGTTCCGAGTCCGCAAGCGGTCCTTCAGAAGAAGGGTAAGACGCCGTGTCTTCCGTCCCAACCGGAGGCACCGGATAGCTTATCGGAGGCACTTAACAGCGCCTCCATCGAGGAGGAGCACCGCCTTGTTATGAGTGTGGTGATCCAGAAGTTCAGTCCGCCAAGAGCGAGCCGATCGAAGTTCGTACCAGCCTTCTAATGTGCTTTGAGGTAAGTTTAGAATATGTAAAAATATTACCGCATAGACAAGAGCCCTCGATGCTTAGTTCGGTGTTCGGAAAGAAAAGCCGGACTAAGGATCTAAAAAGATATACGCAGGAGTCTAACATAAGTATGTCAATATGGGAATGCAGGCTGCGCTGCTGACCTCTGCCGCACTGACTACGGGGGTCAATGCATTGAAGCAGAGCCTCGAGCGGTCCGAGAACGAGCTCGGCCTTGCCAAGAAGCAGCTCGAGGACAAGGAAGGTAAGTAATACCTTATTAAAGAAATACCTTATAGAAAAGGTTTTGGTTGCAAAAAATAACAGGAATAACTTGGGTACTACAGGGGCCACGAACGAGGTGGCGACCCTGAAGGAAGCGGTGTCCGTGGCCGAAAGAAAAGCGGACGCGGAGCGCACCGAGCGAGAGAAGGGGGAGGCGCAGTTGGCGGAGGTGCGGCAAGAGCTCCAGGCTCTCGTGAAAAAACACGAGGGTTTGGAGCGTGACTCGAAGACCCGAGAGTCCGATCTTGCCTCGGCTCTTGAGAGTGCCAAAGCTGCTAAGGCCGATGCCCACAAAGCCCTCCAAGAAATTGAATCATTAAAGAATATAGCGGCGGGTAAGGCATTCTTTATGCAAAGCAAGCATGTGAAAGTGAATTACCTATTACTTACCCGGATTCGGAGCTCTCCAGAGCATTCGCAGATTTGCCCGTGGTGTCCGATGTCGCCAGATTCTACCGCGCCAAGGAGGGGAGCTCGACGGAAAAGGTGTTCTGGTCTCAGTATGCTGAGGCCGGACATCCGGTGCCCCTAAGCGACCAGCTGAAGCAGCTGGTCGAGCTCCACAAGGTCGCCGAACAGGCCATGAAGGGCCTCATAGTTTGGCTGTGGCCATTAGAAGCCATGCCTGGGAGCTACTTTGGGCTAGTGCGGTTGGTGGACGCCTTTGTCCAGGATTGAAGTCATCAAGCGCCCGTCTGCATTGAAGGTGTCCGTCGGGCCCTTGCCCGTGCTAAAGTGCAATCGGGCAAGCTGGATGCGGAGAAGCTTGTGACGGACGGCCACCAAGGGCAAGGAGCATCGCACGCCCAAAATGTACTATGAGGGCCTCTGAAGGGTGCCCGCCGAATAGCGGATGAGTGCTCCAAAGATGTAATTTTGAATAGACTCGCCTTTGTTATCATGTACGCTGAAAACTTGTTCATATGCGCTAAGCAACGCTTGTTAATTTAAAATATTACCTTCATGCGCCGTTTATCAAATTTGAGAGATGGCAAGTCGTTGGCTTCACCCCCATGCCACGAAAGTCTTTGGGGTGTTCGGGATAAACTTGAGCACTCTTGTTCCCATTCTTGGGTCCATCTAGGAGGCGCTCAACGCAACGAACAAGGCAACCGGACTTATAATGCTTGAACACTCTCACTTAGCCATAGAATTCTATAATTTTAAATTTCGTGAAGCCCCTAGGATTCGGAAGACCGAGTTCGGGCGCTATCCACGCCTTGGCCGGACAATTCCGGTTCCTCGCTCTAAGCGGCATAAGTCTTTAGGGACCCGAAAAAACCTCTCGAACAGCGATCGCTCTCGCCTCTATCATGATGGTCAGTTTTAGCTTTCTCGAGGTGCTCGACCCAGCTCAACTGGGCACAATCGCGATGGTTCTCCAGTGCTACCTTAGACGATATAACGGAACGTAAGGTACCAAAACACGGAGCCGCAAACCCAACTATTGACCCAAGACATGATTCAGAGCCGATGCATATAATGCTATAAGTTCGGGTGCCGCACTTGTGAAAGTGTTCGGACTTGTCACACCATAATTTTGGGGTACTTAAGCCCCTGGTGTATTGGCTGCACTAAAGTGTACGGGTGCGCATGTCATGAAATGAACATATATATAGATAAAGAAAGGAGTGCAATAATAGGCAAAAGCTATGTATTGTTTATTCAAAAGGTACTGCAATGAAGGCAGAACGATACAAATAGTGCGATAAGCAAGGGATGGGACTATCTAACATGTCCTCTCCGTGGGTAAGCTGCGGGATGGTATGTAAAGCAGGTATAATGCTCGTAATAGAGACCACCGAACACTCGACGTGGCTTTCGCTTCTCGGCTGTTGCATCGTGAGTTCGGCGATTCTAGTGCCGGACAGGACTTCTGGAAAACGGAGTCCTGAAAGTAAAAAAAGGAAGAAAAAAAGAAAAAGGAAAAAAGAATGACACAATCGGGAGCCCCTGGTGCGGTTGAGCCGCATTCCGGGCGTGCCGTGGTCGTGCCCCTCCCCTTATGCCCATGGTATCTCCAGAGCGTAGTTATGTACGCGTAGTACTGGCTTCGCAATTTCGCGAGGGCTGGGGTTGGGGCCGGATTGCTACGCTGGCGATGCATGAATCGTGCCAGCGGTCTTGTTGTAGGTTACCCAGCGCTTGGCGGTTGTCCGGATGCTTAGTGGCCGGACTCGAGAATTGCTGTGAGAGGCTACTTTGCGCCTCCGCCGCAAGGGCTGCCGTGTGCTCCTCCGTTCGGAGAGAGCGTTCGGTGTTTCCATTGACCGTGATTACTGCTCGAGGGCCTGGCATCTTGAGCTTGAGGTATGTGTAGTGTGGCACTGCATTGAACTTTGCAAATGCGGTTCGTCCGAGCAAAGGTGCATGATAGCCGCCATGAACGGGACGATGTCGAAGATTAACACTTCGCTTCGAAGTATCCGGGATCCGAAGACCACTTCGAGTGTAATCGAGCTCGCATAATTGGCCTCTACACTCCGGTATGACGCCTTTAAAGGTCGTCTTTGTAGGTTTAATCCTTGAGGGTCTATGCCCATTTTGGCGATCGTATCCCGATAAAGCGGTTTCAGTTGCTACCGCCGTCCATCGGGACTCGTGAGGTGAAATCCACAATAATTGGGTCCAGAACCAACGCGGCGTAACGCCGCTGACGAATGCTAGTGGGGTGGTTCCTTCGATCAAGGTGATCGGGCAGAAGACCATTGGTTGAATTTTTGGGGCGATCGCTCCATCGCATATACGCCCTTTAGTGCACGCTTCCGCTCCCTTTTGGGTATGTGGGTTGCGTATATCATGTTCACCGTCCGCACTTGTGTGGGAAAGCCCTTCATCCTCTCTTGTTCGCGGCCGGGCTCTTCCTCGACATCGCTATGCAGCCCTTGTCATTGAGTTTGGCACTTAACTTGCTCGCTTGCTTGAACACCCAACAATCCTCGTTGGTGTGATTGGCTTTTTCGGGGTGCCATGTATCCGCACAAGCGATCGAGTATTCGGTCCAAGTTGGACGGGCCCCGGGTATTTCTTTTGAATGGCTTCTTCCACGACCGGGTTTAGAGCCTCTGAATCCGGCATTGACGGCCGTATCTTGAAAGATTATCGCCCGTTAATGCGGGCGCTTGTTCTTGTTGCGACGCGACCTGCCGTTGCTGTCCTTGGTATCCGAACTATCGTGGTGTTTGGCCAAGTTGTTGCTTCGAGCTAGCAGTTGTCCTCTCCCGCACAAAAGCGGGTCATGAGTGTTGTGAGGGCTGCCATGGATTTCGCTTTTCCTGCCCTAGGTGCCGGGCAAGCCATTCGTCATGGATGTTATGTTTGAAGGCTGCAAGGGCTTCGCATCCGGACGATCAACGATTTGATTTTTCTTTGTTAGGAACCGTGTCCGTAATTGTTCCGCCGATTCTTCTCTGCTGAATTATATGGCGTCGGTGGTCGCATATATGTGCCCCGAAGTTATCAAGGAATGCGGCTTCCGTGTCCTCCCAACAACCAATTGATTCTGGCTGGCAAGCTGTTGAGCCAATGCCGAAGCTAGACGCCCCGATTCAATCGTATACACTAATCATGCACGCAAATGTGTACGATCAAGATCAGGGACTCACGGGAAGATATCACAACACAACTCTAAAACATCAATAAGTCATACAAGCATCATAATACAAGCCAGGGGCCTCGAGGGCTCGAATACAAGTGCTCGATCATAGACAAGTCAGCGGAAGCAACAATATCTGAGTACAGACATAAGTTAAACAAGTTTGCCTTAAGAAGGCTAGCACAAACTGGGATACAGATCGAAAGAGGCGCAAGCCTCCCGCTCGATCCTCCTAACTACTCCCGGTCGCGTCGCCGGGCTGCACATAGTAGTAGGCACCTCCGGTTTAGTAGTCGCCATCGACGGTGGCGTCCGCCCAGGCTCCATCGCCTGGTTGCAGCAATCGGGTAAAGAAAGGGGAAAAGGGGAACAAGGCAACCGTGAGTACTCATCCAAAGTACTGTAAGCAAGGAGCTACACTACATATGCATGGATATATGTGTAAAGGGCCATATCGGTGGACCGAATCGCAGAATGCCGTAATAAGAGGGGATAGCTAATCCTATCGAAGACTACGCTCGGCAGCCTCCGCCTTGCAAAGCATGTAGAAGAGAGTAGATCAAGTCCTCCAAGTAGCATCGCATAGCATAATCCTACCCGGCGATCCTCTCCTCGTAGCCTGTTAGAGAGCGACCACCGAGTTGTATCCGCACTTGAAAGGGTGTGTTTTATTAAGTATTCAGTTCTAGTTGTCATAAGGTCAAGGTACAACTCCAAGTCGCCCCACATCGAACATCACGGCTATTCGAATAGATTAACTTCACCAGGGTGCACCACATAACCCAACACGCTTGATCCCATTTGGCCGGACACACTTTTACGGGTCATGCCCGCCGCGGAAGATCAACACGCCGCAGCCCCACCTAGGCACAACAGAGAGGTCAAGACGCCGGTCTAAACCTAAGCGCGACAGGGTCCGGGCCCATCGCCCATAGCACACCAAGACGTTGCAGGGCGGCCGGAAGCATACCTAGCCTAGCAGGCGTTCCAGTCCAATCCGCACGCCGCCGGGCCGACACGCCACGAAGTGCTTCGGCTGATACCACGACGTCGAGTGCCCATAACTGTTCCCGCGTAGTTGGTTAGTGCGTATAGACCAAATGGCCAGACTCAGATCAAATACCAAGATCTCGTTAAGCGTGTTAAGTATCCGCGAACGCCGACCAGGGCCAGGCCCACCTCTCTCCTAGGTGGCCACAACCTGCCCCTGCTGCCTCCGCCACAAAGTAACAATGGGGGCGCCGGGAACCCAGGCCCACCTCTACCGGGATGGAGCCACCTGTCCATTCAGCCCCCATCTCCGAACAACATCACATGTAATGTAATAGTGTAAAGTATATAGTATATGCCCGTGATCACCTCCCGAAGTGATCACAGCCCGGTAGTATAGCATGGCAGATGGACAAGAGTGTAGGGCCACTGATGGAACACTAGCATCCTATACTAAGCAGTAGGATAGCGGTAAAGGTACCAACAAGAGTAGCAAGGACAGGCTATGCAGCAGTATAGGATTAACTGAAAGCAGTAACATGCTACACTACTCTAATGCAAGCAGTATAGAGAAGAATAGGCGATATCTGGTGATCAGGGGGGGGCTTGCCTGGTTGCTCTGGCAAGAAGGAGTGGTCGTCAACACCGTAGTCGTACTGGGTAGCAGCAGCGTCGGTCTCTGCGTCTAGCGAGAGAAGAGGGGGAAGAAACAATAAATACAATGCAAACAGATGCATAACGATGCATGACAAAGCAAAGCATGATGCTAGGCGTGCCCTAACGCGGTATGAGGTGATACCGGTGAAGGGGGGAAACATCCGGGAAAGGATTCCCGGTGTTTCGTGTTTACGGACAGATGAACCGGAGGGGGAAAGTTGCGAGTTCGATAGGTTAGGGATGTGTGGCCGACGAACGGGCTGCGTATCTGGATTCGTCTCGTCGTTCTGAGCAATTTTCATGTAGAAAACTTTTTCATCCGAGCTACGTATTAATTTCTATTAATTTTCAAAGTTTTATTAGTATTCAGAAATTAATTTTAATAAAAAACAAATGCTAAAATGCTAGGCGCGCCCAGCACAGTGTACACAAAAGTGTACCAAGTGGTCGACAGTGTGGGCTGGGGGATGATTGACCGATCAATGTTTGACTGTCAACAAGGGTGGGACCCCCCGCCATTGACTCACCTAACTAATTACTTGATTAATTAGACTAACTAATTAGTTAGTTTAACTAAACCATTTTAATTAAGTTAATTAACTAATTAATTAGTTTATTATTAATATATATTTTTCTTTTCTTTTTTTTAGAAAAGGGGGAGGGGGCCGGTGGGGCCCTGCTGGCAGTGGCCCATCCGGCCACTGGAGCGGGTGGTTAACGTAGCAGGCGCCCGTGCCCGAGAGGCGCTGCGCCCAAGCGCGGGGAGAGGCCATCGGCGATGAGGGAGCCCGCCGGGCGGCGCGGCGAGGTCGGGACGCCGGGGAGCGACGAGGTCAGAGGCGGGCGGGCTCACAGAATCGGCCAGGGCGCGAGGTGGGAAAGGGCACCACGGCGCGAGGCACGCGGCCTGGGGCGCGGTGCGAGGCCGTCGGGCGCGGTGGGGCGCCGGCCAGGGGGGAACGGGGCCGCAGCCGGGGGCTAGCGGCAACCCAAGACGGGAGGGGCCGAGCGGTTCGCGGGTGGGCGGTGACCTCGAACGGGCGTCGGAGTGCGTCCGCGACAGAGAGAGGAGGGGGCGAGGTCATGCGTGGGGCAACGCCGAGGCGAAGCGGGCGTCGCAGGGCAGCGGGGCACCGGCGGGCAGCCGAGGCGGGCGCGTTTGGTCGAGGGCGACGAGGCGCATCGAACCGTGGCGTCTCCCGACCGGAGTAGGGTTGTAGCAACGATGGCGACCAGCAAGATGGCGGTCGGAGCCGGCTTCATCTACGAGGCGAGTAAGAGGGAGCACGGGCACACGGGGAAAGGGAGGAGGGGCGCGAGCTCACCGGGGAGGCGCACGGTGGCCCGGTGGCAACTTAGTAGCAGCAGGGTGGTGGACGGAGTCGAACGCGGCGGCGGCGACCCGAGGAAGACGATGAAGGGGATCCAGCGCCGTAGAGCACCCCGGATCCAAATCGTCGGTGTGGAGGACGTAGAGGAGGATGACGGTGCTCGGGGACTAGTCGGAGGGGCTCGGGGACGACGGTGGTCGTGGTTAGCACGGCGGCTGGCCACCATAAGCGCTTCGGCGCCGCAGATCTGGAGGGGGAAGAGAGCGCGTGGGAGAGCGCGGGGCAAGTGGGGAGAGGCGCCCGAGGGGGCACGGCGTCGGCGTCCTTATCCACTCGACGGCGCCGAGCTGGTCTCAAGTGGCGCCAGATGGCGACTCCCGGTCGGGGAACAGGAGGTCGACCGAGGGAGGGTAGTGGGCGGGTTGTGGGGAGTGGGCCAAAGCCTGTGGTAGCTGGGGTTTCTTTTCCCTTAACTCTTTTGCATTTTTTAATAGAAGTTGTCTAGAAATAATTAGAGCAGCCAAAACACTTTTGATAAATGTGGAACTAGGCCACATAAATACTTGTGAATTATGAAACTGCCACCAAATGTTTCAAGGCATTTGGAAGTGACTAGGTATTTTTATAAATTAAAATAAGTCAAGATAAATGTTGCTGGACCACAAAATAAAATCCCAGGGGCATTTTGGGAACTCAAAAGAGGTTGGTTCCAACATGAAAAATATCCAAGGATTATTTGCCACACTTTGAACATTTTAGTTTTCATGTTTGACAAAGTTGGATTTTGACTTTAAGTTTTAAATTTGAATTGGACCGGATTCGAACCAACGTGAGTTTAACAACAGTACTAATGATGACGTGGCATCATTAGCAGCGAATTACTGCAGCTTAATTATCCGAGCATCACAGAGCTGGTCCTTTAAGCTTGAGTGGGAGGTATTTGATGTCATGTAGATCATCACCGCGGGCCATGTGGATATGGAGGAGATAGTCCTCGATCCAGACCGCAGGATCTGTGGTACCATCGTATGATTCGATGTTTACGGGTTTGAAGCCCTCGGGGATTTGATGATCCATTACTTCATCTGTGAAGCATAGTGGGTGTGCGGCGCCTCAGTATTGGGCTATATCATGACGTAGCTCATATGAGCTTTGTTCATCGTGGTTCGCCCGACCAGGTTTGTCAGATCCGCGTGACGGTAATCATCCCGCGTCGTTGGGCGCCCACGCGATCCGTAGATCGATCTTGTATGTTTTGCCTTATCCTCCAATATATCTCGCAAGTCCGGCGCGTTTTTCCGTGCATTGGTACTTTTTGAGCGGCGTCGGGGTGTGGCTTGAGCGGAGGGCAGAGAGGCTTCTCTGTCGCGGCCACGGGGTGGCCGGTCTGCCATGTCGTGCGCTGGTGACTTGGGTGCTTCCTCCTCTAGTCGAGGCAACGGCCTGTGTTTGGGGTAGCTTTTGGAGGCGTTCAAGTTCATGCTCTTGGCCGCAAGGACTTGATCCATCTGTCGACTAGCAGGTCTTGGTCGACTCTAAGTTGTTGCTGCTTTTTCTTGAGGCTGCTTGCCGTGGCTATAAGCCTGCGTTTGAAACGCCCTGTTGGCCGGGATCCTCAGCACGACAAATTAAGTTCGTCGAGGCTTGCCTCATCTTCGGAGGGAGGCGCATAATTATCGCCCTCGACCTCTCTTTACGCAGACCGTCGTATGCGGACTTGCTTCTCCCTCCTCGCTGAGTCCTGCTTTGGAGGGGTTGTCTTCGCACTTTGTCCGGTGTTATTATCTCCCGTGCCGGAATCACCGTTTTTTCTATGGCGGGATTTAGAGTGGCGCCGCTGACGTCGGCGCTTCAGTTGCTTCTTGGAGGGGTCATCCTCCGTTGTTCCATCGCCGTTCCCATCTTTTGGTATGTCCACCATGTATATGTCGTATGACGAGGTGGCATTCCAAAGGCGTCTCGTAGGCGTTGGGTCTTGGTCGTCTCCGGCATCGTCGTCCATACCGTCGATGTCTTGAGTCGAAGTCGAGCATGTCGGTTAAATCATCGGATGGCTACAAAGTGGGTGGTGGGTGGGCGTTGAATTTCTTCGTCGTCCGTATCCCAACCTTCTGTCCGTAGTCGGCCAGGGCTCTCCGGATAAAGAGAGAGACTAAAGTAAATACAGGATGTCCCCAAAGGGCGAAAGTCCGAAAAGATGTCTGCGGGCGATGAACTCCATGACCGGCGCCCAATTGGATTCGATTGGCGGGCGTGGAGGCTTCGAGTCCGGAGAGGAGTCCGCACCACAGAGTCATGGTCTTCGCAAAGGACAGGGATTGTGTTCGGCTCAATCGCCATAGAGATCGTAGCCCCCGAGGCGGTGTCCAACCACTCGTCCTCGATCGGGGAATCCGGCTCCGGATTAAGGGTCGAGGCGGATCTTTGATGCGGCCTCGTGGCACTATTCAGCCGCAGAGCTAGATCATGCCCATCGAGACAAAGGCAGCACGCTTGCCGCAGCTCGAATCCGTCGAAGATCAAGTATCCGCGGACATCGGCCGTATAGTTCAAACTTCCAAATCTGACACGATGGCTGTGGGCGAAGCTTCGATCCGCTCGGATGGCTGCTTAATTGCCCGCAGTGCAAAGCCGCCGAATACGAAGATGATCGAAGGAGCCATCGGGCCTATCGATGACGACACAGAGGAACTCTCAATGGAAGCACCAATGTCGGTGTCAAAACCGGCGGATCTCGGGTAGGGGGTCCCGAACTGTGCGTCTAGGCGGATGGTAACAGGAGACAAGGGACACGATGTTTTACCCAGGTTGGGCCCTCTCGATGGAGGTAATACCCTACTCTCGCTTGATTAATATTGATGATATGGGTAGTACAAGAGTAGATCTACCACGAGATCAAGGAGGCTAAACCCTAGAAGCTAGCCTATGGTATGATTGTTATTAGATCCACGGACTAAAACCCTCCGGTTTATATAGACACCGAATAGGTTAGGGTTACACGTAGTCGGCTACAATGGTAGGAGATGTACATATCCGTATCGCCAAGCTTGCCTTCCACGCCAAGGAAAGTCCCATCCGGACACGGGACGAAGTCTTCAATCTTGTATCTTCATAGTCTTGGTGTCCGGCCGTGATGATAGTTCGGCTATCCGGACACCCCCTAGTCCAGGACTCCCTCAGCGGTACTCAGCCCAGCATATGTTGTAAAGTCCGAATACCTTCGGGAGTGTTCGGCGTCGCGAGTTTGGCCTTATATGCATCAGCTCCGAATCATGTCTTTGGTCAATAGTTGGGTTTGCCCGGCTCCCGTGTTTTGCTACCTTACATTCTGCTCTATCGGCTAAGGTGGCACCAGGAGAACTATTGCGACTGTACCCTGGTTCATCTGGATGAGCACCTCAGTAGAGAAAGCCGAAAACTGACTGTCATGATAAAGCGAGAGACTGGTCAACCACTCGAGGACTCAGCGGAATCTTCGCGATTCCTCCGCATTAACGAAGGACCGCTTTCCCGTTCAAGTATGTACACGCACCGTATTCGGACGAACGCAGACATACCAGGGGCTATATAGTAGCCCCACCGTCAAACTCCTATGGCTAAGTGAAAGTGTTAAAGCTATATAGTCCGATTGCCTTGTTCGCCGCGCTATCACCTCCTTAATGGACCAAGACGTTGGATCAAGTGTGATTCTGGCGCTTTACCGAACACCCCGCATTATATGTGTGGAAATTTGAAGCCGACATCGCAAACTTTCAGGTTATATACATACATACATAAACGGCCGCACAAGAGGCAGTACAAATACTTTATATGGGCCAAAGTATAAATATAGCCTTTATTATCAAAGAAGCATTGTTTTTACAATCAAAATACATGTCACTGGAACATGGTACTCTTTGAGCACTGAGCCTCTATTAAACAGGCACCTTCTAGGACTTCTTGAAAATAGTGCTCGCGCGAGTCCCGACCCTCGGGCGGACCCCTGGTTGCAACAGCGGTGGCCTCATCTTCGCCCAAATGTCTTAACACGGGCAAGAGCCATCCGCGCACCCTCTATGCACGCCAACCTCTTGACATCGTCGATATGCGGCACAACATGAAGAAATCGTTGCACTAAACCAAAATAACTATCCGGACTTGGTTCCTTCAGCCAAAGATGATCCACGACAGACTTCATGGCAAGCCCGGACAACCTATGGAGCTCGGACCACTTGGCCATTTGCTCATTCAACAACAGCGGACGCCTTGGATTACTGAACTGCGACTAGAGCAAACTTTCCACCTCATGATCTTTCTGATCTTTGAAATACTCAGTCGCATCAGTAGCACTCTTTGCTAAATCCAAGTATGCGTCTGCCGAACTCCACAATTGATCGAGAGGGGCATACTTCGGATCGCCGAACTTCGTCCACAATAAGAAGGGCTTCCCAGCAACGATATCTCCGGCTTGACGAAGCTCCTCCTGTGCCGCTTTGATTTCATAGCGTGTTTCCTTGGCTGCTTCCAAGGCCTTCTTCAGGTCACCCATTTTCGCTTGGCTTTCCCTTTCAAGAAGCTCATATCGGCTCGCGGCATTTTGCAGCTCAAGAGCCATGTTAGCTATTTTATCTTCACTCTGGCGATGAGCAGCCTGTTCGGCTTTTAACTCTTCGGCTGCCTTCAGGGCGGCCACATCGCTTCTCCTGGCTTGTACCTTGGCTCGGGCAAGTTCTGCCCGAAGGGTCTCCACGGCGGCAGCTCCATCTGCAGTCAAAGCATATTATAAATACTAGCATCATGCTCCTCTAAATATTTGCTGACCACCCGAATATACATACCCTGGGCCTCGTCAAGCCGCTTGTTCACAAGCGTGATGTCCGCATCCGCCACGTCAAGTTGCCGCCCCAATTCGGCAAAATCAGCAGTTCGGTCAACCTCCGGATCTGTAGCCGCCTGCGCACGAAAGCAACGCTATTATTATATGAGACTATGATCCTCTGCTCACCGCGTTTGGACGGCAACCAGAGTCTCTATACAAAGCACACCATGTGTGTGCGGTACAGTCAAATATATATATATTACTTTGCATACCTCAAAGCTTCTTAGCAGGCTTGTAAAAGCTTCATTCAACCCGCTTTTTGCAGATGAAATCCTCTCAACCACCGTAACCCTTAAGGTATGATGTGCCTCTGAGATAGCCGCTTGCTCCAGAAGATCCATCAATGTGTCTGGTTGTACACCGGACAGTCCCAGGCTTTTTCTATTGGTCTCCTTTGGAGCCGAGAACTCCAGACCTCGGGCGGCCAAAGAGTTACCTTCTGGCCTTTGCGGATCAGGAGAAATCCTCATGACGACACCTCGGGGTTATGCATCTCCACGAGGCGGGGAAGCAGGAGGAGGCGTTTCGCTCTCCATCATCTCCGGAAGAAGATGCCCTGAAGATGAACATAGTGGAGAAGGGCTATGAGCCGGACTGCAAAACATATGTCTCGGTTGTTATTCTCAGGAAAAGGGCAGGGCATATTTACCTATGTACCTTTGTTCACTTATAGCTCGGCTGACGGTTGACCCCCTTGTGGGCGATGTGCGGTAAGGATGCCCTCCGGGGCAGGGCCCCTGGTGAAGGTTTCTTCCCTCGTTTGGAAACCTCCGTTTCCAATTCTTCAGGGGTGACCCTTTTCTTCCCGTAGGGAGAGGGGATTCTAGATTCACCTCCCCGATCATCCTCCTTCGCGGAGGCACTAATTCCCCCGGTTTGGATGTGTAACGTATGAAGCCCGCTTTTGGCTTCCCTATTCCTCTCCTCGTCTTCTCCTGATGGCACTTGATATGGTGCGTGAGCCAGCATCCTGGTTAGTACAGGATCCGGCGAGCCTTCGGGAAGAGGGGCCGAACATCTGATCCTCTCTGCCTTTCTTATCCAGTCCTGGCCGAGGGTAGTTTCTCAGAATAATGTTGTGACAAATATAAAGATAGCATGTTCGGTCACAGAGTTACTTACTTGGGTATCTGGACGGTTGCAGTTGAGACCCGCATCCTCGGTGGTGTCCGGACACTTTATTCGTGATCCAAGAATAATTGATACATTCCTTCAGGCGTCATGCCGAAGAAGTGTTGAATGGTTCGTGGTCCTTCCGGGTTGAACTCCCACATACGAAGAGATCGACGTTGGCATGGCAGGACCCGACGAACTAACATTACTTGAATTACTTTGACGAGACTGATATATCCCTCTCGAGGAGATCTCGGATGCGGCTTTGCAATGTCGGCACGTCATTAACTGGCCTCCCAGTCCATCCCTTTGTTGACCCATGATGCCAGTTGGGGCGAGGGGCAGAGCAAAAGGCTGGGGCGGCTGCCCGCTTTGTACCTCGGGGTGCGGTGATGTAAAACCACTCCCGTTGCCATAGGTCGGACACCTCCGGGAAGGAACCCTTTGGCCATAGGGCGTCGGCACCTTTGCTTATTATAGCACCTCCGCACTCCGCGTGACGCCCGTCGATCATCTTCGGCTTCACATTGAAGGTCTTGAGCCATAACCAAAGTGTGGGGTAATGCGGAGGAAGGCCTCACACACGACGATAAACGACGAGATATGAAGGAAGGAATCTGGAGCTAGATCATGGAAATATAGCCCGTAATAGAACATGAGCCCTCTAACAAAGGGATCAAGACTAAATCCTAGCCCTCGGAGGAAGTGGGAAACAAATACAACACTCTCGTTGGGTTCGGGAGTGGGGATAACCTGCCCTTGAGCAGGTAGCTGATACGTCTCCAACGTATCTATAATTTTTTATTGTTCCATGCTATTATATTACCCGTTTTGGATGTTTATGGGCTTTACTTTACACTTTTATATCATTTTTGGGACTAACCTACTAACCGGAGGCCCAGCCCGTAAATTCTTTGTTTTTACGCCTATTTCGGTGTTTCGAAGAAAAGGAATATCAAACGGAGTCCAAACGGAATGAAACCTTCTGGAGCGATCTTTTTGGAACAAACGTGATCCAAAGGACTTGGAGTGGAAGTCAAGAAATAAACGAGGCGGCCACGAGGGTGGAGGCCCCCCCTACTGGGCGTGTCCCCCTGTCTTGTGGGCCCCTCGGCGTCCACCGACCTACTTCTTCGTCCTATATATACCCATCACTACAAAAAAAAATACACTTCCGTGATGATACGTGTTTGTCACAGTAGGTCGCGTTTTTTGTCATGCATGTACATCCATGACAAATTTATGACAGAATCAAGATAGTCATACTGTCTTTGTCGTAGAAGTGTTCCATGACATTACCAAAATTATCATCACGGAAGTGTCCACTTCCATGACGATAAATCGTAGCGTCACAGAAGTGCTTTCGTCAAGGGTGACTGACACATGGCATCCACCGTAATGGAACATCGTTAAGCTATCGGGTCGGGTTTTGGATCCGATAACCCGTTAACAGCCCCGACCAATGGGGATTTTCCACGCGTAAAATCATCATTGGCTGGAGGAAACACGTGTCGGCTCATTGTTGGGACAGATGTCATCCACTCATTGGACAGAAGGCGCATATGATACGTCGACACGTGGCACAGCCCAACAGAGGCCCATTCCTGTGAAAAGGCCGGCCCGTTTGACTTGGTCAAAAGGTGACGGGCCGGCCCATTGAAAGCCTGTTGACGGCCTGTTCGCATATAGCCCATTTACAGCCCGCTAACCCCAGGCCCGCTACGCCCTATCCGAATTAGGCCCAGTAGCGTCATCTGGGCCATCCAATATGATTTCAGCCCATTTTCACTTCTGGCCCGTGTATGGCTCATGACGTCTTTCGGCCCATATGAGGCCCTATGTAACTCTTGGCCTATTAACGGCCCATGGTGAAACTGGCCTGCAATGAACAGTGTATCACTTTAGACCCATTAACGGCCCGTGGTGGCGGCCAAGAATGAACAAAGTGTATCACTTTATACCCATTAAGGGGCCGTTATTCGATTGGGCCGTTTCCAGCCCATGTTATCTTTCGGCCTTCTCGAGCCCATTTATTCTTGGGCTCATTTGAGCATTCGTTTACTTACGGCCCGTTCATCGTCATTTTACGCTTGTGGGCCAAATTCAGCCCGTGGTTACTGATCGGCCCATTTGTGGTCCGTTAATAAATTGGGTCGTTTTCATAGCGTCATCAAATACAACCTATTAACGATGGCCCGTTATGGTCGGCCCATGAACGGACGATTCCAACTCTAGCCCGTTTACGACCATAATGCGGCCTGTTATTGGCCCATGTTTGGCCAATCGATCATACGGCCCGTATAAGGCCCATTGATGATACGGCCCGTAGAAGGCCCACTATTTCTACGGCCCGTAGAAGGCCCATTGTTTCTACGGCCAATAGAAGGCCCAATGTTTCTACGGCCCGTAGAAGGCCTACTGTTTCTACGGCCCGTAGAAGGCCCACTATTTCTACGGCCCGTATGAGGCCCAGTGTCACTACAGTAAATATTAGCCCATGGTTATTGTGGCCTAGTTTTTAAAAATAGGTTATTGCAGCCACTAGCAAACCGCGGCAAGCAAACAAATAAACAAGACAACCAGGAAATAAATAAGCAAGCAACTTATGCTAGGCTATCACGGCTATTACACATATTACATCCACCGGGCATCAAAGTTCACCACCAGTGCAAATATAGGGAACACAACAGAGTTCAAGAAACAATATCCTGGGTACCCATAATGCTGGCAAGATGCTTGTGACGCCCGGGTAATCAAGCTACAGTAACCCTGCGCTAATGATGCCACGTCACCTTGGTTACTGTTGATAATCTCGCGGTAGTTCGAAACGATTCGAATTCAAAATTTGAAATTAAGTTAAAACCATCGGGGTTTTCAAAAGTCAAAACTAAAATGTTCGGGGTTGTCAAATATTACAAAGTTAATTATGGTGGGGTGCACATTTTTATAAAGTGTCTGGATATTTTAAAATAAATTAAAACGAAAAGGAAAAATAAGAAAGAGAAATAAAACAAAGGAGAGGAGAACCCCACTGCTGGCCAGGCCAAGCCCAGGCCCAACCGGCCAGCCCAACAGCCCGCCCCACCCCTCCCGCCCATAACCCCGATCATGGAAACCCTAGCCGACACCCCATTCCCGATCCCCTTCTCCTCCCTCGCCGATCTGGATCGGGATCCGCCTGATCCGTTCGCCTCGGCGCGCCCGCCCCACCGACGCCGTCCTCCTCCCTCCTCCCGACCCGGCCACGCAGGCGCCTGACCCTCGTCGCCTGGGGCCGTCCCGACTCCCGCCTCGCCTCGGGACCGCCCGTCGTCGCCCAGGGCGCCTCCGCCCTCACTCCTCGCCGAGTGCGCCCCAGCCGCCCCAGGCTCCCTTCTGAGAGACCCTCTGCTTCCCGTGAGCTCCCCCTTCGCTCCCCTCTCCCCAGGGGCGCCACAGCGTCGCCCTCCCGGCCCGGTCGGCCGCGCCCGGCGCCACCGCCCGTCCGCGCCTCGACCAGCCTCACTCTGCTCCGTCGCCCGGATCGGCGCGCCCGCGTGCCCCATCCTCGCGCCTCCTCCGCTCGGCCGGGGCCTCTTCCCCCCAGCAGCGGGCCGTTCCGCCCGGCCCTCCCTTTCTCTCCCTGCGCCCATGACATGCGCGAGCCCAGCCAGCGCCGCCGGCCCGCCGTGAGCCTCGCTCCTCCCTCTCCTTCCCACGGACTCCTCCTCGCCTCGGCACCGCTCGGTTAGCCCGTGCGCCGGCGCCCATATCACCACCACGAGCAGCGGCCTCGGCGAAACACGCCCGCCTGGGGTCCGCTGTCGCCGCCACTGTTGGTTGCGCCTTGCCCGCACCAGCGCCTCCCTCTCGCCCGTCCATGGCAGGACCCCCTGCGCCCGTGCGACCACGCCGTGGCCGTCCCGCTTCAGCAAGCGCCTGCTTTCCCAAGAACTCCCCTCGGTGGCACGGCGGCCCACCAGCCGCCTCAGCCATGCCAGTTCCCCTCGCCGCCTCGCCACGATTTGGCGGCGCCCGATCGAGGCGCCCGCAATGCCCGACCATAACCCCCCCCTCAAGACCCCGCGACCACAGGGCCCCCTTGAAACGTTTTTGGAAAAAGAAAAAAAAAGGAATTAAATAAATATAATTAATAAAAATAAAAATGAATTAATAAAATTAATTAATTAATTAGTTAATTAATTAAGTAATTAATTAAGTTGATTAATCCGGTTTAATTAATTTAATTAACTAGTTAATTTTAATTAAACTGTAATTAGGATTAATCTAAACCCTAATTAAACCTAACAGTGTATGACAGGTGGGTCCCACGGGACCCACATGTCGGAATTGACCAGGTCAACGGTCAACGCTGATCGGCCGACGCGTCAAGATGACATCATCTTGGCGTCATAAATCCATTTTTTCGAATTAATTAATTAATTAAATTCCAGAAATTAATAAAATCTTTAGAAAATCATATCTTTTAATCCGTAACTCGGATTAAAATATTTTCAACATGAGAGTTGCTCGAGCGGCGAGGCGAATCCGGATACGCAAATCCGCTCGCTCGCCACACACCCTAACCTATCGAACTCAGAACTTTCCCTCCGCCCTACTCGAAAGCGAAACACCGGGGATATTTTCCGGATGTTTTCCCCCTTCACCGTATCACCTATCCTGCGTTAGATCACCTCTAGCCTTTGCATTGTCATGTTATGCTTTGATTGCTCTGTTATTTATTATGTTCCCCTCCGTTACTTTTTAGGTAGACCGAGGCGGCTTGCAGTACCCCCCTCGTGTCGACTACGGTGTCGGCGACCCCTCTCTCTTGCCGAGCAACCAGGCAAGCCCCCCTTGATCACGGATATCGCCTATTCTACTCTATCTGCTTGCATTAGAGTAGTGTAGCATGTTCTCGCTTTTACATTATACCTATCCCGATGCATAGCATGTCCTTGTTACTCTTGTTGTTACCTTTACACGCAATCCTATATGCTTAGTATAGGATGCTAGTACTTTCATCTGTGGCCCTACATTCTTGTCCGTCTGCCGTGCTATACTATCGGGCCGTGATCACTTGGGAGGTGATCACGGGTATATACTTATACTTATACATGATACATGTGGTGACTAAAGTCGGGTCGGCTTGTGGAGCACCCGCGAGTGATTCACGGATTGGGGGCTGAAAGGACCTTTGTCCCGACGGCCCTCTGGATGGATCTTTGTGGAGGAGCGACAGGGCAGGTTGAGACCGCCTAGGAGAGAGGTGGGCCTGGCCTGCTCGGGCGTTCGCGGATACTTAACATGCTTAACGAGATCTTGGTATTTGATCTGAGTTGGCTCTGAGCTTATACGCACTAACCATCTACGCGGGAGTAGTTATGGGTATCCGGCGTCGTGGTATCACCAAGCACTTGAGACGTCGGCGAGCGGGCGGCGCCGGATTGGACTGGAACGACTGCTAGGCTAGATGCGCTTCCGGCCGCCCTCGCATAGCGTCTTGAGGTGTGCTATGGGCGATGGGCCCGAGACCCCTGTGCGCTTAAGGTTTGAACCGGCGTCTGGCCTCTCTGTTGTGCCTAGGTGGGGCTGCGGCGTGTTTATCTTCAGCGGCGGGCATGACCCAGAAAGTGTGTCGGCCAAATGGGATCAAGCGTCTTGGGTAAGATGGTGCACCCCAGGGAAGTTAATCTATTCGAATAGTCGTGATCTTGATAACAGGGGCGACTTGGAGTTGTACCTTGAGCTTATGACAACTAGAACCGGATACTTGATAAAACACACCCTTCCAAGTGCGAGATACAACCGGTGGTCGCTCTCTCTCGAGGGGATATGAGGAGGGATCGCGGGTAGGATTATTGCTATGTGATGTTACTTGGAGGACTTCAACCTACCCTCCTCTACTGTTGCAAGGCGGTGACCGAAAGCGTAGTCTTCGATAAGACTAGCTATCCCCTCTTATTACGGCATTCTGCGATTCGGTCCAGCGATATGGCCCTTTACACATATATCCATGCATATGTAGTGTAGCTCCTTGCTTGCAGTACTTTGGATGAGTACTCACGGTTGCCTTGTTCCCCTTTTCCCCTACCTCTATTCGATTGTCGCAACCAGACGATGGAGCCCAGGAGCGACGCCACGTCGATGGCGACTACTACAATCTGGAGGTGCCTACTACTACGTGCAGCCCGGCCGACGACCAGTGAGTAGCTTAGGAGGATCCCAGGCGGAGGCCTGCTCCTCTTCGATCTGTATCCCAGTTTGTGTTAGCCTTCTTAAGGCAAACTTGCTTAACTTATGTACGTACTCAGATATTGTTGCTTCCGCTGACTTCGTCTATGATCGAGCACTTGTATTCGAGCCCTCGAGGCCCACGGCTTGTATTATGATGCTTGTATGACTTATTTTATTTGTAGAGTTGTGTTGTGATATCTTCCCGTGAGTCCATGATCTTGATCGTACACATTTGCGTGCATGATTAGTGTACGATTAAATCGGGGCGTCCTGAAGTTGGTATCGAGCCCATTGCTGTAGGAATCCCCCTTCCACACTCCTTGGCCGAAGTCGAGTCTAGACATTGCAAAACTTTTACTAACTTGGCTGTGTGCCTTACGGGCCCACATCGCCATCGGGTGGTACTAGGATCTTTTACTCCTTGATCTTTACTCTGGGACTCTGAACTCTCTTCTATTCGGGTTAAACGATTTTTACTAAAATCTAACTTTAGGATCTCGTTACTACTTCCTCCGGAGAACCCCTCACTACAGATGATTGCTCCGTGAACGGAAGAATTTGAAGATACTCTCGATATTCTCTCGAGTCCTTGTGCATCGCTTTTGTAATTCCCTACCACGAAACATCCCTATGGATAAATACTTACGCTGTCGTTCTTTCTTTTATTCCCGATGCTAATCTTGTTATTACAAGATACCCCGAAGTTTTCTCTATTGTTTCGAAAATACTTGTGCCTCCTGCCTAGCAGTTCTTTGCCACATGAATACCCCTTCAAATAAATCCTCGCACTTGTCAAGTATCCGCTCACCCCCAGTTGTTCATGTGTTTCACAAAAGTCTTCAAAATAATATTCGATCTTCCGAAAATCCTTTGGGGCCTTTGGCTCTTGAAATTTTTGCTTGCTTGCATTATGGTTAATCCCATAAGTCTCGTAGTCATATTGACATTCCTTGTCATTATCATTTTGAGTCTGTTGACTCAATATGTTTCTTGAATACGCAATCATCATTGATCCTTATAAATTACTTTTCCGGCTGAGCTGCCGTTCTTTTAACTGGAATTGGTTCTCGACCAATCCAATTGTCTTTGAGTGTACCCTAAGGCTATTCAACTTATCCACCCCTAATCAGAGCATTGCTTCTGATCCCTTGATTTGGAAATCATAATTCCTTTGCATTTGACAATTGAGTTAGTCAGTTGTTTCTATAATCTGATCTCCTTGCATTCTTCTTCCTCTAGTTAAGTATTGATGCTCACGTCAGACCCCTTGCGGGCCATCAGGTCCATTGTTGGATTTTATCCGTCAGCATCCTTCATATTCAATAACTTTGTGAGACATTCCCTGATACATAATGCCTTTGGTAAATTGTATCCTCTGCTATGTCAACCATGCTCTACCTCCGAGCTTGAGTTATTTACCCCTGAAGTTGATGGTATACGTTCCTAAGATGCCTTGATGGGTTGAACCTATGCCCTCCTTTATATGTGTGAACTCGAAAGTTTTCACGAGTCATACTCTTCTGGTATTTTTGCCGGATAAAATTTCAACGCTATAACTTCATCGAAAGCGAGAAGTGAATGAAAGGGTATGCATTGGAGAAGTGGAGTCGACCTTGAACCTTGCGTTCATGCCCATGGACACGATGTAGATCTTATCATTAAAGCTTCTCTTAAATAATTATTCCTTTGGTATAAGTTCATCTTATATCAGGGATCTGGCCTTTTGAAATCGTGGTTCCGACCATGATCTCTTTTAAATACCATTTCTCGTGCAAGTTTTAGCACTTGTCTTCTGTAGAGCAATACCCCGGTCCAACCTCTACTTTGATCTGTCATCGAGTATTACCCCTGGTATCTCGAGATTATCATGGAACTGCATAACTTCTTATGAGTTCTTCATCAAGTGCTACATTCCCATCGATTCCAATTTTTCACGGTCTACGAGTTATTAAACACTCAAAGACACCAATAACTGAACCGAGTCCGCACTACGGTTCAACAACTCTTCGGTAAGCTTCTATAAGTACGTGTTTGTACCCGATCACATCATTCCTAGCATGTTTGGCTATATCATTGTCGTGATGATTTTAACTGTGCTACCTGGTCCTTCTTCTCGGAGCACAAATTTCGACGGTGAGCTAATCGTACAATCGATCTTCCTCGTCAGACCGTTTGACCTTGTGCAACAAGCCTGATTTCGAGTTTGTGTCGTACTCCATGGTTCCAATGACCCTTTGCTTCACCATTGCTTTTCTTGATGTCGCTGTTCGATTGCTTCTTCGTGAAATCTCTCGACAATTGTGTCTTGATCAGCATCAACATTTTGAGCTCTTTCGGGATATCAATTGAATTCATGAAGAGAAATACCATCCTTGCCCTCGATGATTTATATTATCATCGACCACTTTATTGCCTCCCGTTCAACACAAACTTGTTCGTGTTTTGTGTAAACCTTGAGATCCCTGCTATCCAGCATTTGTTCTTCTTTACCTTGGAGTATTACCATCTTTTAATATCAAGGATGTTGTGAGGACTGCTCCACCTCTTAAGAAATTCTTGGTATTGAGATGCTTCTCACCATCACCATTCTTTCTTGGTCCCGTGTTGCTTCCAACGGTATACCAACAAGTGAACGGTGCTGTTTGAATTCTGCCCTTCTAGCAAGCCTCTCGCTTTGAAGTTAATGGTCGAAAGCTCATTCTTAGGCTATCGATTATTGAATCACCATTCTGACATTGGTCGTGCAACCCAACCCATCGGGTGCACCTTTCAACCAATGTTTACTTGTGTATGTTTTCCTCGAGCAGACTTCCTTATATCATTTGATCTGACAAATTTTATCTCCTTGTTCACTTAAATGTGGAAGTCTATCTTTTGGGAATCTCGGTGAATTGCCGTTGAGTTCACCAGACACCTCCTTGTCCTCTCCTTGGGCTAATGATGGACTCTTGTTAACGGAAATCACTTCATAGTTCATTTCCCCAAGAATCTTACAATGTCATCTCGTCAATTTGCGTTGCACCTTTTCTTCTCGGTATCCTAAGTCCGAGGTATCCTCGACACCAATCGGATCTGAATCTCGGTCAGCTATGATGGTTGGGACAACTTTCCAAGAGTTATGATGTTGGTCCTTTGATGACCCGTAGCATGATGTCATGCCTAGCACCTTTTACCGGAGGACCTATCATTATAGATTCCTTTTCATGAGGGTTATCCACTCATCCATGAGGGAATTGTACTCTTTGGTTCTACAAGTTATTCTGATGGATCCTTCGTGATTCCAAAATATGATCTTCACACGAAGACCATGTCAATGCTATCTCGAAGCATATGCGTGATACTCCGATTTTCAACAGAACATTTGAAGCACGATGCTAAATTTTATTTATCACTTATCCTAACACCGTTGTATGGGTAATGTCATGAAAATTTTCTTCCCTTACCTAAAGGGTTTTCTACAGTATATCCTGTCATGGGTATCATGCTCTGCTTGTCATTGGGAAGGATATACTCACGAAATATGTGTTTAAACACATTTTCCTTTCAATTATTACATTTAATATGATAATGATACTATCCTTTCCATTGTTTTGTTTAACCTTTCCAAGTAACCAGACTTAACCGAGCAAAGGATAATTCCTGCTTATGTAAGCACCTCGTTGTACCACTCTGTCAGTAAGACCCTGTTACTATTGTTGATGACATTCCGGTAACCATCGATGGACGAGAACTTTGCCTATTGGTCCGCCTCGTTCAACGAGCAGGAAAATGGTTCTCTTCGTCCCTCGCCCTTGGTACCTATGTTGTTGCCGACATGACCCTCAGACTCTCCTTTGACATGCCTTGCTTACATGATCGTGCAAGATGTCACCGACCTTCCTACTTTTAACCACATGGTGGGCCCATAAACCACAGTTCCACAGGATCGGAACCTGACTCTCCTGTACACCCCTGTTGCCCAAGTTATTCCGTGCTTGACTTGCGGTTGATCTATTACAGTATCGGACACAATACTTATTCCCTTTGCTCGTAACCCCTTTCGCTTTTCTGCTTCGTGCAATGAGCGATTGCCTATTCGCTGAAACTTCTTATTGCACCGTCTTACTTTGCTCTCGATATGTGTAATTTGTTCAACTCGAGAGATACTCATATGTTCATTCTTGGGATACCCCAGACGAATTTCCCTTATAACATCCTATAATTGTAGAGCTGCCCTTACCTATTCGTAAATGCGATGGAGTTCCCGAAGAAAGGGCGACAACTTCATCATGATGCTTTGGAATAAAGAATTGAAGACATCAACGAAAGGATTGACTTCTTCGAGGAGATCCGTTTGAATGTCGTAACGAACTTTCCCCTTACTCCCCTCTTAAATCTCGGACCGAGATTTCTTTTAGTGGAGGAGAATTGTGACGCCTTGGGTAATCAAGCTACGGTAACCTGCGCTTAATGATGCCACGTCACCTTGGTTCCGTTGATAATCTCATGGTAGTTCAAAGCGATTCAATTCAAAATTTGAAATTAAGTTAAAACCATCGGGGTTTTCAAAAGTCAAAACTAAAATGTTAGGGGTTGTCAAATATTACAAAGTTAATTATGGTGGGGTGCACACATTTTTATAAAGTGTCCGGATATTTTAAAATAAATTAAAGCAGAAAAGGAAAAATAAGAAAGAGAAATAAAACAAAGGAGAGGGAGAAACCCACCCACTGCCACTGGGCCAAGCCCACCTGGCCCAACCGGCCAGCCCCTGGCCCGGCCCACCCCCTCCCTCCCATAACCCCCCCGGTCGGCGGAAACCCTAGCCGACACCCCATTCCGCCCGACCCCCTTCTCCTCCCTCCCCCGCCGATCTGGATCGGGATCCGCCCGATCCGTTCGCCCCCGACGCCGGCGCCCCGCCCCACCGACGCTCGTCCTCCTCCCCTCCTCCCCGACCCGGAGCGCAGGCGCCAGGCCCCTCGTCACCTCGGGGCCGTCCCGACTCCCTTTCGCCTCGCCGGACCGCCCGTCGCCGCCAGCGCCTCGCGCCCTCCTCGCCTGCGCCGCCTGACCGCCCAGGCTCCCTTCTGAGACCCTCGCGCTTCCCAGTGAGCTCCCCCTTCGCTCCCCTCTCCCTAGGGCGCCACCGCGTGGCCCTCCCGGCCGGCCGGTCGGCCGCCCGACGCCACCGCCATCCGCGCCCTCGACCCAGCCCTCCCCCTGCTCCCGTCGCTGGATCCGGCGCGCCATGCCCCCTCCTCGCGCCTCCTCCGCTCGTGGGGCCTCCCCCCACACGCTGGCCGTTCCGCCAGCCCTCCCTTTCTCTCCCTCGCCCATGATCACAGCCCAGCCGTGGCCTTGACGCTGCCCCGCCGTGAGCCTCGCTCCTCCTCTCCTTCCCACGGAGCTCCTCCTCGCCTCGGCACCTCGGTTAGCCCGTGCGGCCGCGCCCATATCACCACCACCGAGCATGCCCCGGCGAGCACGCTGCGCCCGGGGCCGCCGTCGCCCACGCCGGGTTGCGCCTTGCCGCACCTCGCCTCCCTCTCGCCCGTCCATGGCAGACCCCTTGCGTGCGACCACGCCGTGGCCGTCACGGCCGCCGGCGCCTGGCTGCTTTCCCCGGCAACTCCCCTCGGTGGCCGCCGGCCACCAGCGCCCGCCCGGCCATGCCGGTTCCCCTCCTCGCTTTGCCGATTTGGCGGCGCTTGGGCGCCCGCAATGCCCGACCGCAACCCTCCCAAGACCCGCGACCACAGGCCCCGCCTTGAAACGTTTTTGGAAAAAGAAAAAAAAAGGAATTAAATAAATATAATTAATAAAAATAAAAATGAATTAATAAAATTAATTAATTAATTAGTTAATTAATTAAGTTGATTAATCCGGTTTAATTAATTTAATTAACTAGTTAATTTTAATTAAACTGTAATTAGGATTAATCTAAACCCTAATTACACCTAACGATTGTATGATGGTGGGTCCCACGGGACCCACATGTCAGTTGACCAGTCAACGGTCAGCCGATCGCCGACGTCGGCATGACATCATCTTGACGTCATAAATCCATTTTTTCGAATTAATTAATTAATTAATTAAATTCCGTAAATTAATAAAATCTTTAGAAAATCATATCTTTTAATCCGTAACTTTCGGATTAAAATATTTTCAACATGAGAGTTGCTTTCAGGCGGCGAGGCGAATCCGGATACGCGATCCGTTCGCTCGCCACACACCCCTAACCTATCGAACTCGCAACTTTCCTCCGCCCTCCCCTCTTGAAAACGCTAAACACCGGGATATTTTCCGGATGTTTTCCCCTTCACCGGTATCACCTATCCCTGCGTTAGATCACCTCTAGCACTGCATTGTCATGTTATGCTTTGATTGCTCTGTTATTTATTATGTTCCCCCTCCGTTACTTTTTCCGGTAGACCCCGAGGCCGCTGCCGGTCCCCCCGCTGTGGTCGACTACGGTGTCGACGCCGCCGCTCGCTTGCCCGAGCAACCAGGCAAGCCCCCCCCTTGATCACAGATATCGCCTATTCTACTCTATCTTGCTTGCATTAGAGTAGTGTAGCATGTTCTTGCTCGTTATACCTATCCCGATGCATAGCATGTCCTTGTTACTCTTGTTGTTACCTTTACGCAATCCTATATGCTTAGTATAGGATGCTAGTACTTTCATCTGTGGCCCTACATTCTTGTCCGTCTGCCGTGCTATACTATCGGGCCGTGATCACTCGGGAGGTGATCACGGGTATATACTTATACTTATACATGATACATGTGGTGACTAAAGTCGGGTCGGCTTGTGGAGCACCCATGAGTGATTCACGGATTGGGGCTGAAAGGACCTTTGTCCCGACGGCCCTCTGGATGGATCTTTGTGGCGGAGGCGGCAGGCAGGTTGAGACCGCCTAGGAGAGAGGTGGGTGCAGCCTGCTCGGCGTTCATGGATACTTAACATGCTTAACGAGATCTTGGTATTTGATCTGAGTTGGCTCTGAGCTTATACGCACTAACCATCTACGCGGGAGTAGTTATGGGTATCCCGGCGTCGTGGTATCACCAAGCACTTCAGACGTCGGCTGACGGAGCGGCGCTACGCGGATTGGATGGAGCATCGCTAGGCTAGGTCTGCTTCGGCCGCCCTCATAGCGTCTTGGTGTGCTATGGGCGATGGGCCCGGACCCTGGCGCTTAGGTTTAGACCGGCGTCTTGGCCTCTCTGTTGTGCCTAGGTGGGGCTGCGGCGTGTTTATCTTCCGCGGCGGGCATGACCCAGAAAGTGTGTCCGGCCAAATGGGATCAAGCGTCTTTGGGTAAGATGGTGCACCCTGCAGGAAGTTAATCTATTGAATAGTTGTGATCTTGATAGCAGGGGCGACTTGGAGTTGTACCTTGAGCTTATGACAACTAGAACCGGATACTTGATAAAACACACCCTTCCAAGTGCCAGATACAACCGGTGGTCGCTCTCTCTCAGGGATATGAGGAGGGGATCGCCGGGTAGGATTATTGCTATGTGATGTTACTTGGAGGACTTCAACCTACCCTCCTCTACCTGTTGCAAGACGGTGACGAGCGTAGTCTTCGATAAGACTAGCTATCCCCCTCTTATTCTGGCATTCTGCAGTTCAGTCCACTGATCTGGCCCTTTACACATATATCCATGCATATGTAGTGTAGCTCCTTGCTTGCGAGTACTTTGGATGAGTACTCACGGTTGCCTTGTTCCCCCTTTTTCCCCTACCTCTATTCGATTGCTGCAACCAGACGTTGGAGCCCAGGAGCCAGACGCCACCGTCGATGACGACTACTACACTGGAGGTGCCTACTACTACGTGCAGCCCGGCGGCGACCGGGGAGTAGCTTAGGAGGATCCCGTGCGGAGGCCTGCTCCTCTTCGATCTGTATCCCGGTTTGTGTTAGCCTTCTTAAGGCAAACTTGCTTAACTTATGTCTCAGTACTCAGATATTGTTGCTTCACGACTTCGTCCTATGATCGAGCACTTGTATTCGAGCCCTCGAGGCCTGGCTTGTATTATGATGCTTGTATGACTTATTTTATTTGTAGAGTTGTGTTGTGATATCTTCCCGTGAGTCCCTGATCTTGATCGTACACATTTGCGTGCATGATTAGTGTACGATTAAATCGGGGGCGTCACAATGCTTAGCAAGCTTATTAACTTTCTATTGTTTGGCGCTTAAATCCTCCAGCGCTTGTTGTTGCACAAGAAAGTACGCATCTGAATTCTGCAGGGACTTCCTCAGTCCTTCAGCTTCTTGTCGCAAAGACACCGATCGATGCCTTTCAACTTGTAGTTGAGACTGAAGAAGTCAAGTGATTCAGCAGCGAGTTCGAAGAGCTTGTGCGGTGATGCATCGCCAAGAACTCGAACACTACATCAACGCAGGACTGTGGGGTTTTCTCACTGTCTACAAGATCGTTTTTATCACCTTTCTTGGAGACCAACAGGGTTGTCTCACTATCTTGAACCTTATCTGCATTACTTTCTCTACCATTGTATAGTGGGCTGCTCTTCTCCAATATTCTGTTTGCATAATACAAGAGAAACAAGCAGACACCTCACAGGTTTAGCTTGTAGTGTACCAAACTCATTTTGGTAAACCGGTTCAGTAGTAAGGTGGACAGGATAACAGCATGAAACAAACATATATCTATGTACTATGGTCAGTGTATTGTCCATATCATTCTAGTTTATGTTCCCTAATCAAGATAAAGACACAATTCAACTCATATATTTTTAAGGCACAGCAGCATAGACAGAATATAAGTGTGAGAAACTACACAACTTTGGCAGCACTTGTAATGTGCATCACATGAGAACATAACTGTTTATACAACTTAAACTGAAATCAACATAGAGCAAGAAGTTAGAACAACAATCCAGTTAAAGAAATAGGTTTAAAACATACATGTTGCACCATTGGAGTTTCAATTGGATCCTTCAAATTTGAAAGTAGTTGGTATGAGTAAATACAGTGATGCAACAGCAAAGGAGTATGGACCATAGCTACGGAATCTGACCTGAGAACAGTTGCTCTTCTGCTTTAAACGTGGAGTTTGGGTTAGCTGTGGTGGTCTTCGTGCTTTGGGCACTGCGGTAGCTTTACAAACTGCTCGTGTGGGGGTACTCTGTGGTGGACATGGTGCTTTGTCAACTATAAGTGGGTTACTATCCGTTGGGGTTGCGGTTAGATGGGTTGTAGCTGGTTCTCTGCCCAACGGTGTAAGTGTGCAATCTGGAAGAGTCTAAATTATGTGTGGTGGGGCTAGTTTGTGGGCCAGTACAACCATGGTTCTATCTGCATCAGCAGGTATACTTGTCTTTTGTGAAGAACGGGTTTTTGCTCCCTTAGATACTGCCATCACCCCTCCAATTCAAATGGCTGATAAACAAGAAAAGAAATTGAACGTCTGAGACATTGTATGATGAGCGAGATGTGGTAATTCACATATATGTTGTCTAACCAAACAGACTGACATGACACAATTTCACATATATGATGCCTAACTAAATAGGATAGCATGACACAGTTTCAGATATATGATGGATAACTTAACAGGATATAATGGCATAATTCAACATATGATGAGTACCTAAACAGGATGGCATGACAAAACTATATGATGTCTTTCTAAAATAGGTTGGGATGAAATAATTCACATACATGTTGTCTAAGTATACAAGATGGCATGATATAATTGACATAATTGATTCATATACCAAGCAGCTGGCACTCGCATGTATGATCTCTAAACTAAGCGAGATAGAATTCAATATTGTGCATATGATGTCTAAACTAAGCAATGCAAGACACCATATGCATCATATGAGAAATGTAAACATTGCAACTTAGAGCATACACCTCGGGTGGGATATAGGACTTGGTCATACATCTCTGAATCCTCCTACGAGGAGCTCCTGTAACCATCGAGATATATGCTTCAACAGTACCATTGCACCTTTCTGAAGACCTTGTTTCCACCCAGATTTTTTCATAACGGCTCAAATGGCTGATACACATGAAGAGTAGTTCAATATACCACAGATTGTCGACAAATGGAATACGTAATGAAAAAAAGATGGCATGAGATAATTCACATATATGATGCACGGCTCCATGGCGGTGCATAATTCACATATATGATAACTGGCTGAAAAACATGGCATTGCATAATTCACATATCGATATAGAAAGCAAACAGGAGGCATTCACACAAAGCATGTCTAATCTAAGCGGATGGCATGGCAATGCAAGACACCATATGCATGATATGAGCAATATAACCCAGCCAAGTTAGAGCATGCACCTCGGGGAATCTGTTGGTCATCTCCCTCTGAATCCTCCTCTCGAGGAGCTATCTCAGAACCAAAGAAGAAATCTGCATCGACAGTGTAGCACCGACCGCTCAGAAGACCTTGTTTTCACTCCAGATTTTCCCATGACCGACTCAAATGGCTGATCCACAGGAAGAGTAGATGAATGTATAAACAATGTTGACAAATGGAATACATTATGGAAAAAAATATGGCACGATACAATTCACTTATACGATGACTGGCTAAAGAGGATGGCATTGCATGATTCACGCATATGATGCCTGGCTAAAGAAGATGGCATTGCATAATTCCCATATACTCCCTCCGTTCCTAAATATTTGTCTTTTTAGAGATTTCAAATGGACTACCACATACGGATGTATATAGACATATTTTAGAGTGTAGATTCACTCATTTTGTTCCGTATGTAGTCACTTGTTGAAATCTCTAGATAGACTATTATTTAGGAATGGTGAAGATATGATATAGAAACCAAACAGGTGGCATTCACACAAAACAAATCTAAACTAAGCTGATGACATATAAGATGTATAATGTAAGCAATGCAAGGCGCCATATGCATGATATGACCAACATCGGCATGCGAAAGTTAGAGCAAACACCTCGGGTGGTAAACAGGCATGGTCTCGCTCATACGAATCTCCATCGAGCAGTAATCTTCCTCACGGAATACAATCTGGAAATGCAGGAGAGAGGGGGGCACTTCGCCCACCATGGAGCAGCGTGCGCATGACATTATATTCGCACGAACGGTCTTCTCTTTTTCTCTACATGTTGAGACGATTGTGTACAATATCGACATGCATAATAATAAAAATAGTTAGATTTTGTAAGGCCTAAGGGTGCATGCAAAAATCAAGACTGATGGTAGAAAACGAGTGGATGGATCCAAAACTAATGATAGCGGGTAGATTATAGCTTCGGTTTAAAAGATAGACAATGGATCATCTATTGTTTGTTGCCCACCCAACATGAACCACATAGAAGACCCCGGATGAACGGATAGTAGAGCAGATACTATTTGTTGCTGGCTCGATGTGAGACCCATGGGCAATTCAAAACTCAAGATTGAGCGATAAAGTAGCAGGTAATAATAACCGATGTATAACGTAAGCAAACACGAAGACTGCGACCTCTCTTACGGAACTGTCTAGTCCTCGTGTTCATCTGCTTTCGATCGGTGACGGTAATGCAGTTGGCGTGGCTGCGACAGCAGGGAAGATGATCCGAGGCGGCGAAAAGAAAGTCTCTGAGGTATCTCTACTGCAGTGAACGCTTCTGTCGATGGTGCACCTCAGGTGGGGTGGATGACGTCACGGCAGGAGCAGGACATAACACACAGAGTTTTCTTTGACGGCAATCTGAAAAATGAAGTAAATCTGTAAGGGCTCCTTAGAATTGGAGGATTCTATAAACGCAGGGACAGGAAAAACACAGGAATAGGATAGGAATGCACGTGCAAAACAGAGCATTTGGAAACATAGGATTTCAGTCAACCTAGGTGTTTGGCTCACATGAATTGGAAGAACAGAGGAATGGAGAAACAAAGTGATGCGACGAGTGTACAACCTCTTTGGCATAGCCTTGTGGACCTCAACATCATTGGGTTGGACGTGGAGGATGGTGATGATGCTGGTGTGACTGTCGGAGGTGGGGAAGAAGATCTGAGGCATCTGGAAACGGCGCCGAGGGTACTGCTACGCTGTGATGGACATCTCTATCGTTGGAGCAGCTCCGCTAAGGTGTACGACGACGATGCTGAAGCATGACAAGACAGACAACTTTAATCTGAAGTGGGACCCTAATATCATCTGCAATAGATGATGTAAAATACATCACCAAAAAGTGCTAGATGTAAAACGCATCCGCCGCGCCACGGCCGCTCCGACATAAGCTGTAAGTACTGTTCACTCTGAACTTAACTGAAGAAAATGAACTTCACGATCGAAACTGAATTTTCTTGTCGAAACTGATTGAACTAGTAAGAGAGCATTGCAATAGATGTTTAGGGCGTTCGAGCACTAGTAGCGAGAAGCGATGATCTAAATCAGCGACGCCTTTCGAGAAGGAAACGCACTAGCAGAGAGAGCAAGTCATGCAGTACAACCGCGAGCGAGTGCTAAAGCAACAACTCCTGTAGCTGCCGGAGGTCGTGCAGCAGCAGCAGCGCAAGCGAGAGCAAGAGCAGAGAAGCAGCACGAACGCAAGCAGAGCGGCAAAGAAGCGACCGACAAAGAAGAACAGAGCCGCAGCGCAAGCGAGAGTCGGAGCAGCTGCAGCTAGTGCCGTTGTGGAAGTCGCCGCCGAGGAAGAAACGACATGGGGGAGAGACGCCGTGGATGATGTGGCCGGCAACGGCACCGTCGATGGAGACGCCATGTCTGCTCGGTATCGAGCACCGGCAGCCCCGTGAGATCGAATAAAAGATAAAATGCAGCGGTGAGTGCAGAACCTCCTTGGTGGCACCGAGTTGGCCTCGGCTTCATCGGAGGAATTGGTGAGGGTGCTGCGGTTCCGGTGGGGCAGGTCAAGACGGCGCTGTGGGGATTGAGGTGGCGGGATAGACGAGGCGAACGTCGGGGAAGCTCCTTGGAGGTGGAGGACGGGGCGGCTGATCTGGCGGGACGACGAGATCGACAACAGATCCTCATCCGGTGCGGTGGATGACGGACGGCGAGCTGTTGCGGTGGACGACGTAGTCGGGGAAGAGTCTCCGGCTGGGCGGCGGTCGGGAGGCCGACGGAGGAGCGTGGGGTTTCATGGGTTTTGGCGGCCTCATTGTCTGAATGGGGGTGGCGAAGGGGAGGGGAGCCAAGCTTAGGGACGCACTTGTCCGAAATGTAGGGTAAGTTACCAGCATACCCCCACCGGTTTTGACACCGCAACATGGAGCTTCATTTCCGGCTGAGGGGTAGAAGGGGGATTTCGCGTGTCTGGGCTGCGGGAATGATTTCGGATGAGGAGGGAGTTCTCGCGCGCCTCCAAATTTCGGGATAACAAGGCGTGGCGCGGGTTGAATAAGCGGGAGTTCAAAGCAGGTGAGACAAAAGATACTCGAGCTTGAAAATTTTGGGATAACAAGGTGCGGATTCCTTGTTCGGCAGAACAAACTTAACGTGTAAAAAAATCATACAAGACACAAGAGAGTCATGTCCCCTTTTACTATATTGCTAAGATGCCATTGAAAAAACTACAAGAAAATGTAAAAATTCGGAGAACAAGATTACCACACAGTACCAAATCGATTCGCACTTCCCTCAAAAACAATAAAAACAAATCAATTCCCACCAAAGAAAGAGTAATGTCCTTTTTATATGATTACAGATGCCATGATCTCGAATTTCAATTTTTGAATCCACGTTATGTTGAATTGAATATATCATTAGGTGACCTTGCGGTTTATAATTGATGTAGTCGTACATTTTGATCTTCCATCATATATGAACATTTTACTCCACCATGTGAACATATATATTGTCGTCTACCATATGGACTAAATTTGAATCAATTTTCCTTATTTGAATATGATTGTTGTCAAGTTATACAATAATTTAAACATTATCTTGATAACAAAAAGACATGCATATAGCAGTAATCATATTTCACTATGAACTACATGTACCATACTCTCTCCAATTCAAATATATGTATCCATTTTACGTTGAATTCAAATCATAGTACATTATTGGTCTAGGTAGCGAGATGTTCGGGATAATCTAAACCCCGTTTTCATACGTATAATTTTTGGCTGAATTGGGACAAGTTTTGGTATAAGCCTCTTGCAAAACCGGAGATTCTCTCAACAAGCCTCGTGGTTCCGAGAGGGAACGTGTCACCTTTGTGTGCGAAATGATATACGCTGCCTCCCCCCTGATTTTATTTACAGAGGCAACATAGAACTATATGAGTGCCCTATAAAATTTTGGAATTATTTCGGGTTCATTTGGCCTTTTATACATTAATTGAGTTTCTGGATTTTTAATATGCATAATCTAAATATGAATTGCATGCACATGCTCCGGTGCACCAAAGTGGGTTGAAAAATCACATGTGTGTCCTTGGTTGAATTTCTAGGTCCCATGGAAGAAATGAGAATGAAATTCAAACATCTGGGCGTCATGCCTCTGCCGAGAACATCGAGAAACTTAGATTTTAAATTCATGTAAATCCAAAACTCGGCTGGAAATCATGAAACTTGGCATGGTGTCATGTCATGGCACTAACATGTTGTGGTAAAAAAGTGGGCCGATTTGGAAGCTCGTGGTTTTAAGAGGGAACGTGCCACCTTTGAGTGTGAAACGATATACGCTGCCCCCCGAGGTTTCTTAACAAAGGCAACATAGAACTACATTAGTGCCATGTTAAATTTTGGAATTATTCCGGTTCGTTTGTCATTTTTATACATTAATTGAGTTTCGGTCATTTAATGTGCATAAGTCAAATTTGAACTACAAGCACATGCTCTCGTGCACCAAAGTTGGTTGAAAAATCACATTTGTGTCCTCGGGTGAATTTCTAGGTCCCATGCAAGAAATGAGAATAAAATTAAAACATCTGGCCATCATGGCTCGGCCGAGAACATTGAGAAAATTGGTTTTAAAATTCTTGTAAATCCAAAACACGTCTGAAAATCATGAAACTTGGCATGGATGTCATGTCATGGTACTACCATGTTGTGGTAAAAAAATGGCCGAATAGGAACATATTTTGGTATAAGCTTCTTACAAACCGAAGCTTCTCTCAAGAAGGCTCGTGGTTCTAAGAGGGAACGTGTCACCTTTGAGTGCGAAACGATATACGCTGTCCCCCTTGAGTTTATTTACAAAGGCAACATAGAACTACATGAGTGCCCTGTCAAATTTTGGAATTATTCCGGCTTCGTTTGGCCTTATTTACACATTAATTGAGTTTTTGGTCATTTAATGTGCATAATTCAAATTTGAACTACAAGCACGTGCTCCGTGCACCAAAGTTGGTTGAAAAATCACATTTGTGTCCTCGGGTGAATTTCTACTCCCATGCAAAAATGAGAATAAGATTCAAACATCCGGGCATCGTGGCTCGGTCGAGAACATTGAGAAACTTGGTTTTAAAATCATGAAACTTGGCATGGTGTCATGTCATGGTAGTACCATGCCGTGGTAAAAAATTGGCGAATAGGAACAAATTTGTGTATAAGCTTCTTGCAAATCGAGCTTCTCTCAAGAAGGCCCGTGGTTACGGGAGGAACGTGTCACCTTTGTGTGCATAATTCAAATTTGAAATACAAGCACATGTTCTAGTGCACCAAAGTTGGTTGAAAATCACATGTGTGTCCTCGGGTAAATTTCTAGGTTCCATGCCGAGAAAAGGGAATGCAATTCAAAATTCTGGGCGTCGTGGCTGGGTTGGAAACATTGAGAAACTTAGTTTTTTAATTCCTGTAAATCCAAAACACGCATGAAAATAATGAAACTTGGCTTGGTGCCATGACATGGCACCAACATGTTGTGGTAAATTTGCAGTCCGATTTGCGAAGGCGCACACATTAACAATCAACAAAGTCATTTTGGAACAAGTGTTGTCACGTTACAATCGGAAACACAAGTATTATTGAAACCGTGGGCGTTCTACTTACTAGTACCATTTACGTGCCTCCACGCGTCCCCAGTTTTTATTAGCTAGGAGGCGCCGTGCAGGGTAGCTATTTGAGTACGAGAGGCGTGCGATCAGACCTCAGCGTGCTTATCGGGAGGAGAGCCCTTTGACCTCCATCTGCCGTCCACCTCTCTCCCAAGGTCTCCATTAATGGTACCCGAGCCTCTGTTTAATGGCGTGGCTATGTCTCACTCGACTGAGATTTAAGAGAGAAAAAAGAAAATCTGAAAGCACGGATCTTGATGTAAGATCCGAGGGACCTATATAACATCTAATGCGACTTATAGCAAGACTGATGAATATATAAGGACGATTTTTATTTTTTTATTTGATCAAAGAAGGGCTTGCCCCTTCCGATTTTCATTACTGAAAACCACCACAATTCACAAGAAGTTCAGCACAACTCCAGCCTAACACGAAGGACTACCAGATTGAAATCGCACCATCCCAAGAGGCCAACAAAGGCCAAACATCCGTGCTAGAACCCAACATTTCACAACCAACGACACAATCCACATCCTAAACCGATTATTACATCAAAAGAAGCCAGGAAACTGAAGGAAGCCCAACAGCAACTAGAAGAACAGCAACGCCAGGGTCGCCACAGCAAGAGTTTTCTTCATTCCAGCCTCGCATCATTGTTCTTCCACAGAAAGATAAGGGCGATTAATTGTATTACATAATTAGAAAGATAATTAAAAAGCCACATGCGGCTACGCCTGAAATACACAAGGGCAAAGAAGAAAGAAGACAAGGATCCGGCTCGCTGATCTCTACTTTCTTGATGCGTTCTTTGCAGCGGGAACTAGTCTCCACGGCGAGCGGCGATGAGCTCTTTCGTGTCCTCAAGACGCTGCTTGAGAACATCCACGGATTCCTCCACCATCCTTTGGCGCTCGTTGCGGAGCATGTCATTCTCTTCCATAAGTTTCTTGACGATGACGCCGGTCCTCTTCAACAAGGCACTGGTCTCCTCGCTGGTACGCACTTCGGACGATCTTCTCCCTCGGCAGGTCGCGCTCGCCCGGAGCCTCTCATTGCCCTCCCTTAGTTGCCGGATGACGCGGTAGCCTGTTCAAACGAGGCTTTCACGCCGCCCCGCAACCTCGCCAAGCCGAAGATCTGATCCATCGGCTATGGACGATCGCATGCATGTGCTCAGAATCGCGGTCGCCGCCCGCGAAATTTTCCCAGGCCGCCGCGGCGCGGCGGGACATCTCTGCTGCATTCGTGGCGTGGCGGGACATCTCTACTGCTTCCGCGGCGCGGCTGGACCAGTCTGCTGCATCGACGACGCGGTGGGACCTCCGTGCGGCTTCAGCGGCGCGGCGGGACCTCTGTGCTGCTACTTCCGTGCGGCGGGACATGTCGGCTGCTCTCGCAGCGAGGCGGGACATCTCTCATGCTTCCGCTTCCATGCTCGCCTCTCCCTGGTGGCAATCTCTCGACCCAGAACTCACGCTGGCCATGGCAGACGCAAGGGAAGGATGCTGAATGACTTGTTTGTTTTTGTGGATGAGGAGTTGAGGAGGAATGTGCAATCATCTTGGCATACTAGTATTTATAACCGAGTACTAATACGCTCCTGAGTGGGAAACCGTTTAGGTTGTGATCGGTGTGAACAGGTTTGGAATTCAATATAGCGCGGTACTAATACGCTCCTAAGTGGGAAACCGTTTAGGTTGTGATTGGTGTGAACATGTTTGCAATTCAATATAGCGTGGAGTAATTTGGAATGTGACGAGACGCAAGCTCAAAATTTATTGACGGTTCTAGTTTCGAAGTGCGGCACTATTCCCGGATGGAGTACTTCTGTTTCTACTCCCTCCTTTCCGGTTTTATAGGGCTTATCTCAAAATTTTAGTTTTTCCATTTTATAAGGCTAAATTTGGTTGTTCCCCAACACATGTTCAGATTCCAAGGTGCATTAAATCATTGCATGCAAGTATTAAGAGAAAATTGACCAATGCATGTACTTTATGCATGCATGCCTTGCAATTAATGCATTGATAGACATAATTTTTTGAGAAAAACAAGAGCATTAATTAGGTGCTTTTGCAAACTACAAAAAATATTCCACCACTCACCATAAACCGGAAAGGAGAATCTGCTGTATGCGTGCAATAAGCGGCACCGTCGTATACATATCTTACAGTTAATGGGGCGTTCGGCAGGAATAGCCGTGTGGCGAGCTCTAGGCTAGTCCTTTTTCAGACGCATTAAACCTATCTCTTGGGACTTCTACTTACGCACCATCGTGCCACCCACAAAAACTTGTACTCTGAGTTTAGTAGTACGTTATACAGGAAGAGAAGAGGTGCACGCACGCACTTTCGTCCTCTCACACACGCAGCGTCTTTTTCTCGAAAAGGAGGATGATGACCCCCGGCCTCTGCATCTAGGAGTCACACACGCATCTGTAGCTACGAATTGTAGTGTTCTCAACCATCCGATTGGCTCTATCATGGATGTACCTATATACTAAAACATGTCTAGATACATCTATATTTTGACAAATGGAAGGCATGTATTGTGGAATGGAGGGAGTGCTTGTCATCAAAATGGATAAAAAGGGACGTATCTAGAACTAAAATATGTCTACATACATCTCCTTTTATCCATTTTGATGACAAGTAGTACTTCTTACCCAAAGGAACTTTATATCCAACAGATACAAAATATCCGTTCGACTGTTGGAAATTACTAATCTGATGTCGAAGTAATTGCTGCATCGCCACCAAAACCCACCATTTCTTAAGCTAAAGTAGACCAAGATAATCCCTATATTAGCATATTACTAAGATAAGCGAAGGCCTTTGTCGAAACATTTAGGGCGTGAGCTTGTCAATCTGAATGTGGAGGGACACAAGCTTAGCCCGGCCAGCAGCTTGGGCGGAATCAGAAAGGTCAGCTCCCGCACATCGACGTCGTCGGGATCCTTGCTGCTTGTCACCTCCATTTCCACCTTGTGGCGTCGGTCGTGCCTTTTGGCTCCCCGGGCCGTTCGCCTGATTTGGCCAAGTAGTGCGGCGGTGGGGGACGCCCCGCTCGATGCGGACGACCGACACGGCGATAGGCGCGCCCGATGTCGAGCATGCCGCCAACCAAGAAAAAGCAGCGGCGGTCCTCCTCCATGAACAGCAAGAGTCGTGGCTCGGCGGTGGCACTTGCGGCTGGAGCACCTTGCCGTCTTGGATCCTGTGCGGGCATGGGATGCGCGGTCTTGATGTGGTGGTAGGCGCCCGGTAGACGCCTTCGTGGCCGCAGACGGGCATGGGGCATTTGCAGGGCGCGAGCGTACACACGCTCTGGTGATCGGCGAGCTTGTGGTAAGTGGCGTAGAGCCCACAGCCTTTGTACGGGCACTCCACCCTCACCGACGAAAGGACGGAGTCCACCGCTGTGTTCCGCACGTCGAAGCACCGCCGCGCTCGCACATCTGGCACTGCCGCTGGTTCCCGGGGCGCTCGACGCGGCAGTCCGCGCAGGCCAGGTGCCCTCCCTTGCACTGCAGAAATCAATCCAACAGCACATCAATCAAGAAACCTGCACCTTGCTCAATTAACCGAATGGACGAGGTGTATTCGAACCTCATACACTGGAGGCGTCAAGGGGCAGAGGCACAAGGGGCAGTGGAGCACGGTGAGGTCCATCGAGACCTTAGAGAGCTCCATCGTCGGGTCCTATTCTTGTTCGGTCTGCATGATCTCGCCCTCCTCGTGCACAACCATCTCTTGACTTGGGCCGGGGTATTACAAAGCTTACCGTCACATATTTTATACTCCCTCCGTTCCTAAATGTACTCCCTCCGTTCGGAATTACTTGTCTCAGAAATGGATGTATCTAGAACTAAAATACGTCTAGATACATCCATTTTCGCGACAAGTAAGGCTGACCATAGTGGGAGTAACATAAGTAGTATCATGCACTTGGGACTCGCAAACATGCTTATGTGGCAGGAAATTAAAGGAGAGAGAGATGGTTATAGTAACATAGGTAGATACCGTAAAATAATAAATATGGTGCTACTATGTGTCATGCATGGCAATAAATGGGACCATCTATGATACTACTAATCTATGATACTATGCACTATAGAGGTAGTACTGAAATAGACTAGTAACGTATGCATGTTACTAGTCTAAGTTACTCCCCACTATGACCAGCCTAATTCCGAACGGAGGGAGTAAGTCTTTATAGAGATTTCACTAGGTGGACTACATACAGAGCAAAATGAATGAATCCGCACTTAAAATGCATCTATATACATCCGTATGTAATTCATAATGGAATCCCTATAAAGACTTATAATTTAGGAATGGAGGGAGTACTACTTCAAGGTGCACTAAATCAACACATGCAAGTACTATCAAAAGAAGAGTCACCGCATACATGCATGCGTTGTAATTAATCCATCGGTAAACGCAAATTATTGAAATATATCGAGTGCGGTGCTTTGATGTGTCGCGTCAACTCGTACATCAACGAGAAGTTTGATTATCCTCTCCCTCGCGGACTTAACTGCACCTGCCTTTGGATGTATGACAGGTTGGCCACACACCTGTCGGGCCCACCTGTCATACACGCAAAGACAGGAGCGTCCCTCCCTCGCCCATGAGTGTGGTGGCTGGCAAGAATAGGAGAAGCTTTCGCTACACGCTCTCCCTCCCGCACGCGGTGGACATGCAGCAGTTCAATCGGTGTCAGATGGCCAGAAGCGTACTGTAGTACTCCTCCAGTGCAGTAGTACACCATCATTGTTCGACTTCCCGAAGAGGCGAAGAGCCAAGCGCAGCCCGGACGCTCGTGTGGCAGTTTCATGTGTAGAGTAGTCTAGATAGCGTGTACCGTGCCTGTAAGCTTAAAATCGTTGGGGCCGGCTCCATGCTATGTGACCGTCTCGAAGTTTTTTTAAAAATTAAAATAGTCTTCTGGCCCTACCTGTCACCCTGGTGATTGTAGTTTGCACGCTCATCTGGTCAAGACAGGAATATATATTTTAATTTGTTTTTCTTCGAAAAGGGGGGACTCCCCGGCCTCTGCATCAAAACGATGCATACGGCCACATATATTTTAATTTGTGGTGGGTAATGTTAGAGGTTGCAGCAAATATATTGTACACTGCGGGTCTTTCAGCCAAGTTTAGAGGTAAGCATGTGGGGCCAGTGCTATGATGTGTCGCGTCAACTCGTAGAACGAGGAGAAGCTTGATTTTATTACACGCCTTCTCCCTCGCCCATGCGCTATTGTTGCTCGTAAGCGAGGACAGGCTTTTGCTTAGTAGTACTTCTACAACAAGCTATCCGTCCCGCTTCGCGGTGGACGGACATGCAGATGGATTCGACCTTTGTAGAAGCGATAGTAGTAACATCATTGTTCGTCTTCTCGAAGAGGCGAAGAGCCAAGCGCAAACCGAACGTTGCAGTTGCGAACATTGGAGCACGCATATAGCCAGGCTCTTGCTTGAGACCAAATTGCTATATGAGCCCACTATTGTACTAGTACGTACAACTACTTGCTAGTATAGCCCTGTAAACCAAAAAGGAGTATTTGCCCTTCTAGAGATTTCAACAAGTGACTAGACTACACCGAGACGAAGTACATATGGAGCAAAATGAGTGAATCTGCACCGTAAATACGTACTAGTTCTATCGTTTTCCTCTCCGAGGTGCACAATATTGAGTATACTGACTAGTCTCTTTTTGACACGCATTTACATTGTTGTTTTTTGACACAAGATGTCTGACGCATAGCGCTCATATACACGCGCATACACTCACCCCTATGAACGCACACACGCACGGCACTATCATCTTGAAACTTATAAAAAAGCAGAGTTGGTGATGATGGTGTGCCTGCCATCCTGCAATATAGGCCGTCCGATCTATATCTAACGGATAGGAAGGAAACTATGACAATTTACCCGCACTCCTCTCCACATTTGCAGATAAGGTCTTCCCTCGTTCATCCTTTTCTCCCCCAAGATAAACAACTCATACAAATGCATCTTCATGTTTCGTGCAACGCACGGGCATCTTGCTAGTCATCTTGAAATTTACGGAGTCACCATAGGCACCTCGTCGTCGACGGGTCCATAGGTGCTTGAATGCCAAGGAAGAAGAGGGTAGCGGTTCCCGAGACGTTGAACGGTCAATGATGCATCCTCAATTACATGCAGAGGGAATTAATTGGAGAAAGCGGACTAGAGCCAAGACGATGTGAATGCAACAGAGTTTGGACTCTCATATAATAAAGCGCCCACCACTCCAATCCATCTACTCCCAAGTCTCTGTGCAACACTGCTCACTCCAATCCAAGACCAAGTGACCAGAAGCCACAAGCACCTATGGAGGCGATGGACGCGAGCGGCAGTCGGCTGTGCCAAATCATCCAAGGCGTTGGCCTGCGGCCACGCACCGCGCAGCATTTCCAGATGGTGCTGGCGACCGCATGCATCGTAGCCCTCGCCGACGCCAGCTTCGCCTCTCGCATGGACGACGTGATGCTCAACTCCATCCGCAAGTTCACCGCCGTCAAGAAGCGCACGGACGACCTTGCCGTACTGCTCCAGCCCGCGCGCCCAGGCTCCTCATTGCCTGCCACCCTCATCGGCCTACATGGTGACGAACTCTTTCAAGCCCTAGTGGCCCTGCAGTGCGGAGGTCGTGGCGAAGAATGTGCACCTCGAGGCTGCGCCGCCAGCGTCTCGCCATGCAAGAAACCGTCGACACCTGCACATCCACGTCTACGAGGAAATTGTCTACATAGGCCACTACAAGGCAAGCGAGACAGAAGACGTTGGCCTTCTTCCAGCGGCTGGAATCTTTGGGCGCCATTGTTCGAAGCACGTCGACACGGCGTAAAGCCGCTGCTACTTAGGCGTCGTTCGGTGGGCCGGCACCCTGAGTCGAGGAGGTGGACATCGTCGATGGATGCATCTCTTCTTCTTGCCTCCTGTAACCAGCACTACATCGTCTCGTGGCCTTAATGTTTTATTAGTATAGTACTCCCTCCGTTCCCAAATATAAGTCTTTCTAAAGATTCCAGCAAGTGACTACTAAATCATCAGCATAACTAGTTCATCTACACTCTAAACTATGTCTTCATACATCCGTATGTTGTATTCCATTTGAACTAGTATCTAAAAAGACTTATATTTATGAATGAGGGAGTATATGGCATTTTATTCGGTCGTAATGCGTTTTCACTTTGTGAGGTGGGGCGCATGATTGAGCAAACCCACCCCACCCACCGGGTGTCGGACGAGTTTAGAATTAGAAGAGAGAAACGAGGGAGGAGAGCTAGCTATAGCACGGACGCTGTTGTCAGATGGGATTCGTGTTTATAGAATAGGAGTAGCGAGCACTCGTGCCTCTTTTTTATTTTTTTGAGGGAAAAATTAGTCGTATGTCTAGTACCACTAGTTGGGTGCGTGCGACCTATAGCTGTCATCACTTTAGGTCCCCTTTTCGAACCGCAGCTACGCTTCACAGTACATATTTTTTCACGCATTTATCCTCCTATATGTACTCCTAGGCTATTTCCACGTGCTCCCATTCGCCGACATGTGGGACATAAAGCATCTGGGTCGTAGTGCATGCACGACTCGGAGCATATGCCGGGGTAATTTACATTTCGGACCTCATGAATTACATGCAAACCCCCTGCAGAAGAATAAATAAATCAATGAATTACTACATGAAACCGGATTATTTTCAAGGAAACCGGAACACGTTCATTAAATTTTGGACATAACACGTTTATAAAAAATGACCGGGCCTAAACCAGCCTAAGGGCCTCTTTGATTTTTCCCGAAAAAAAGGGCCACTTTGATTCGCAGGATACCTTAAACACAGGAATGAGGAAAGTATGATGGCGATGAACCGAGACGAGGAGAACTCTAACTCAGTTAGAGGTTAGAGTTAGATTCTAACCCTGAACTAACTCTAAACCAAAGAGGTGTATGGATGGCAGGGTTAGATTGACAATAAATGCTCTATCTCAATCATTTGACTACTTTGGACCCTATTTTTAGTCGGACTAAAATAAGTCCCTTGGATCCAAGCACCCTCTTGGTGTGGACGGCTCTTCTGTGGCCTCCTACCGCTCACAATTGACATAAACGAACCATCTATACAAATCAAGCATGAAAAACATGATAATTTTTACTTTGTCCATACAAATGAGATATCCCACTTAAACATACAAGTCGTCAATCAAGCTTCACAAAATAAAAAAAACTTCATGAAACAAAGAATGAGCTAACTCATCACGGAAGTCGTTCACGATAGGGAGGGAGCCGGAGCCCCTCACGCACCGAGGGAGGAGCTTCGCCATCGTCGCTCTGGAGGAAGGCTCAGAGAGCCCAAGCCCCGGGAACCCCTCCGGCCGGCCCTTGCGAGTTGAGGTCGACACCGGCATGGGTAGCAGGGCCGCTTGCCGCCAACTGGGAACTGAATCTTTGGGCCTCTAGAAATAATGCAAGCCTGAAAATGAAATACCTAGAAAGGTGAACTGAATCTTTGGGCCTCTAGAAATAATGCAAGCACAGAAACTTAAATACCTAGAAAGATGAATTGAATCTTTGGGCCTCTAGAAATAATGCAAGCACAGAAACTTAAATACCTAGAAAGGTGAACTGAATCTTTGGGCCTCTAGAAATAATGCAAGCCTGAAACTGAAATACCTAGAAAGGTGAACTGAATCTTTGGGCCTCTAGAAATAATGCAAGCCTGAAACTCAAATACCTAGAAAGGTGAACTGAATCTTTGGGCCTCTTGAAACAATGCAAGCCTGAAATTAAAATACCTAGAAAGGTGAACTGAATCTTTGGGCCTCTATAAATAATGCAAGCCTGAAATTGAAATACCTAGAAAGGTGACCTGAATCTTTGGGCCTCTAGAAAGATTTATTACCTCTTCAAGCAGCATCAAACAATTCCATGCGTGCACCAGAAATCTATAGCAAGTTTGATCAGGATCTACTTTTCCAAATCAGAATTAGCGCTAGAGTAAGCAAGATTAATGATATGGCCGTGAGACAGAGAAGGAACGAACAAACTCACCCCTCTCGCGGCCTCCCTGGTAGATGCGCCACCGCCGCGCATGACAGAGGGAGAAAAAGCAGTGAAGGGAGCGGGCGACCTTCAAAGGTCGGAGGGAGAGGGCGGCCGGAGTAGGGGCGGAGGCGGAAGGAGAGGGCGGTGGAGGAGAGAGGCGAGCAGCGCAGGCTGACCCTATGGGGAACAGAGAGGAGTCGTGCGAGAGGGGGGGGGAGGGAGCGATCTGGTGCGCGCAGGTGATATTTTTTTAGGGGAGCGATCTGGTGCGGGCAGGTGAGTTCTTTTAGTTCTCTTTTAGTGGGTCTCAGGATAACTAACCCAATTAGAACCTCTCCACCGGGCTAGTTTTTTTAGTTGGGTTAGAGCAAACTAGCTCAAACTAACCACTCTTGTTTCGATAATTTGAGGCTATTTCAACCCAAACTAGCTCTAACTCGAGGATCCAAACAAAGAGGAGTGTTCTTGTACATGCTACTGATGTGGACCGTAGCACATTGATTTTTATGGCCATATCACCACATTGTTTTCTATTGCTGGTTCACTTGGCTACCGTGGTTACATGCAATTTGGTTCCTTTGAGGCTGTAAGTGGTTCGCACTCCTCCGACCTGAGTAGTACTCCCTCCGTTCCTAAATATAAGTCTTTGTAGATATTTCACTGTGGACCACATACAGATGTATATAGATGCATTTTATGTGTAGATTCACTCATTTTTTATCCATATGTGGTCCATAGTGAAATCTCTCCAAAGACTTATATTTAGGAACGGAGGGAGTATATCTCTGATCAGTACTTACTGTATGTTTATTCACCCGTGGGGTTGTTCAATGAATGGAGGCGGGGAGCACAAGTGAACAATACTACCTCTGTCGGGTTTATTGGTCCCCATTGTATTTACGTGCCAAATTTTGACCATAGATTAAACTAAGAAAATGTTCACGCATGTCACCAAACATTATATTTTTCAAAACTATGTTCAAATCTGAATCCAATGAGATAATTTTTCTTGACATGCATTAACATTTTGTTAGTTAAATCTTTAGTCAAAATTTGGCACAAACTATAAAAGGGACCTATAAACCGGAATGAGGTAGTAATCTTGTAGTAGTAAGTAGAATTAGAGTAGTCACCTTAAATAGAGAGTTTCTTTTCTTTAATGCCACGTACACAAATTGAAACGCTTGTTGTGGAGAGAAAAATATAATCACTCCACTATATATGGGCCTTGAGGGCACTGGCGCTTGCTTTACTAGGGTTGCTCTCTTCATTCTCTCATCCTCTCCAGATATAAACAAGACAGTGATGGCGACATTTTCTCTCTGCTCACCGCTGGTCACAGATCCGGCCGGATCCCTTCGGCCGGTGTGTGTAGAGGACTAAAAGGTGCATCGTTCACGCTGTCATCGCCGTCGAGGGAGGAAACCCACAGCTGCCGGAGGGGCCCGATCCTCTGCCCGTGTCGTTCTCTCCGACACAGCGCCAGCTTGGGAGGTCCTCCGACCCTTCTTCCTCCCTGCCGTATTGTCCGCAGATCTGACATGCCGCCACCGACATCCTGGCGACCCTCAGGTATAAGTTCTTCGAAAGCGGCCTTGCTCTACTGCCCCAGCTCCCACGTGTATGCGCATGTGCATATTTTTCTACTCCCATCAGCTCTTCCAAAGCCACCTAAATTTTTAGTATTATTAGAGGTAAAGCTACTTCATGCATTGAATCTAGGGCTTTGTTCAAACAACGAAGAAAGGGAGGAAAGTTGTAGCATGAATCTAGGACTTGATTCAAAGAGGAAATAATATGGTGAAAGTAGTAGAGACCGGACACCCAACCGGTCTCTTGGTTGAAAAGGGAAATAATGGGAAAAGCAGTACAAAGCTGGATAAGGAACAGATCTATTATTGGTTGAAAAAAGGATAGAAAGTGGCGGTTTGGTGGACAAGTCAGCAGTATGTCCAGGATTAGATTTGCTGCCATCACATAGTAAAAGGTCTCCAGGATTAGATTTGCTGTCCTCACATAGTCAAAGGTCTCAGGATTAGATTTGCTGCCCTCACATAGTAAAAGGTCTCAGGATTAGATTTGCTGCCCTCACATAGTAAAAGGTCTCAGGATTAGATTTGCTGCCCTCACATAGTAAAAGGTCTCCAGGATTAGATTTGCTGCCCTCACATAGTAAAAGGTCTCCAGGATTAGGTTTACTTCCCTCACATAGCGTGAACAAGCACGACATCACCACTTTATGCATCCTTGTAGGTACATTGTCTTGATCGTCCCACCGTCGCATGTCCTTATACCAACCTTTTGCCCTTGTTAATGTAAGGCGCATGTAAAGCAAGCGATCACACTGCTATTACCTTAGGGACATGTCTAACTTGATGTTATTGTTAATCAAATGCCTCCAGTGATAAGATGCAATTAAACTGTGTTACAAATGGCACTCCTGCTGTTTTCCCCAGTATGATAAGTAAGTTGCTCCTTCACGTGGGCAACATCTCTCAATTTTGGTGGAACTGCACGAAATGGTGATTGGAGTTTCCAAAATCTCCGTCAAGTTCTGCTGGTAATCTCATGCAACATTTTATTAGCCTTTGCAAGATGGAGCCGTCACTGTCACCACAATGGCACTTTATTTTAGTGGAACTGCACAAAAGGATAAGAAAATTATAGTTGCACTTTACATGAGCTGGACAGTCAACCTTAATGTTCCTCAATTTTAATGCAACTACTAAATAAGAACCTGCCAGCTCACAAGAGCAAGTACTTGTTGCTAGCTGAATGATGCAATCTTTGCTTCATTTCAGGTGAACCGTAGAAAAAGGCGCATGAATTGAATCATGGAACTCGAGGAAGACCTCATCCTAGTGGAGCTGGAGGTTGAGTTCAAGGAGGCCGCTATTAAAGTGAAATCATGCTCTCTTGTCTCCTTGTTTGTGTTGTGCAAACATGTTGTGCAAACGGGAATACTCAACTACAGATGTTGTGACGGCCAAGAGCATTCGCCAAGTTCTTCGATTGTATGACATGGCTAGCCAAGATGGATTTAATCCCGATATTCACTTTATCAAAGGCTCTAATGGGTTGGTTATGAATCTTGCAAGCTGGGAATCAATGAGATGTGTAGGCATCTTTGTTGTACTTATTATTTGAATCTTATTTGTTGGTTACGAATCTCGCAAGCCGGGAATCAATGAAATGTGTAGGCATCTTTGTTGTACTTATTATTTGGATCTTATTTGTTGGTTCTGAATCTTGCAAGCTGGGAATCAATGAGGTGTGTAGGCATCTTTGTTGTACTTATTATTTGGATCTTATTTGTTGGTTCTGAATCTTGCAAGCTGGGAAACACGGCATGATGATGCAGAGGACAGCAACCATAACAAACAGTTTAAACTTGGTAGTATTATCTTTGTGAAAGTGCGACAAATGTGTTGATCGTGTGCGTCCTGAGAATAATAATTCTAATTGTTGTGCATGTTGATCCGTGTAGCGATAGAACGAGCCAATGCATTGCTTGTTTTAAGTATAAATTTCTATTAAAGCTAATTAAATTTAAGTAAAGTGACCACTAACTCCTGTTATTACATACCAATCTGAGACCGGCTCGTGAACCGGCGTGTGGCGGAGTAGGTTTCTTAATGGAGGCGTTTGAATGCGCCGAGGGTGCATCTTCTGCCGGGCATGCAGCGGACGAGGAGGGTAATGCTTGTTGTCGCTGTACACACTCGACTTCTTGTTGAATCCAGTTCCCCAAGATCTGAAAAACGAACTGCTGCCACCGCCTACACACTCGTTCACTCGAAGAGACTCCAATGGCGATCCGAGGGGTGAGCCTGCTGGATATGGACTTCAGCAAGGAGTTAGTTCGCCGTTCAGTCCTATGGCTGCACTAAGTTGAATGTGATGTACACCAACAATACGGACTCGGTGAAGCTACGCCTCGCCTCGATCCTATGGCTGCACCAGGTTCTAGAGCATTACGCTGTTTCATCGGCAGCGCCGATTGCACCGCTCTACGGTGGAGAGAAGGAAGAACGCGACGATTCGGCCATCCGGTGCAACAAGCTTGTCGACATCCGGAAGCAATACAAGATCATCAACAGCAGGCAGGAGAAGGACTCCGTGGTTGACCTCTTGAGACCATCATCGACCCACGATCGCCAACATGAAAGAAGACGACCTGAACACGTGGGAGGTACCTCTAAATCTAGCCTACATTACCTACGCGGCCAAGGACGCATACGCATGCTACAACATGTACAGGCAGATCTTGGACATGAGGGCGTGTCTGCTTCCCGTAACCGACGAGTACACGGACAGCCGCAGCGTCATGATCAAGCGTGCCAGGAAGGTCTAGATGTTGTACTTTATCTGTTTATAAGCACCTTTATCATCTGAGTGTTTCATGCATTAGCCTATGTGTCGTAATTATCTATTTTGTCCGAAATATTTCTTTTAAGAACCCATTAACCTGATTGCTTTTTTAGTGGCTATTTGCTTATGTATGTAAACTAGTTCACTTGTCCGTAAAAACAACTAGTTCACTCGGCTGCCGTGCTTTGAATCTCCTTCCTCCCAACATATTCCTCTCCTCGAATTGGACCCAGCAGGTCTCTGAATTTTCTCCCACTTTCTTTTTCGATGTAAACTGAGTTTTTCCCGATTACTTTCCCCTAGAACCAACTCAACTGTCCCACGTCTAGCCTAAAAAATAATAATACCCCACGTACTATTAACTCATCAAATGAAAATGATATTTTATTTCGTAAGTTGAAAGTTCTTACAGAATAATAATAATAATTGCTTATATATAACTTGCCAAGTTAACTCCTAGTGATTGCGTACATAAGCTTGCAAAGATTTTACTGACGTGCAATCATGTGTTTATGTTTTTATAACATTTCTCCGTCTGGCCCAACATGATATTTTCACCCAGCCCAGCAAAGTCTGCAGTTCGAGAAAAATGCAAATGGGATTTAAGCGGGCTGCATAGATGCTACATCATTGTTTCACCCAGCCCACCAAATGGACTAAAAACAAATGGACTGGCTGACATGTGGGCGATGGGTGAAACCTAAGAAGGCGTTGGATTTACATCCAACGGCCGACATTCTTCTTCAATGTCTCGTCTTCTTCCCCCAGCGCTGCCGGAACCTCCTGCTCCAGCCTTCGGCGTCCAGCGGCGTTATTTTGCGCTCCTCAGCGAAACACTACCCCGCCGACGGCCAGGCCATCCCTCCACTCCGCGCCTCCTGTTATTCTCTGCCGAGTGTAGGCCCACCGCACCGAACCGATCAAGTTTCCCACTCCTCTCCGTCTGCGACTCCTTTGCCGCGTCTTCCCCATCTCCGGGTCATTCGATGCAGGGCCTTGCCGCCGTCCACCGCCTCGGTCGCTTTCGGTAGCGGCGTGGTCAACATACGAGTCATCGGAAGAGGATCAGACGTGGAGAGCTCGACGGCTGGGACCCACGAGGTCCATGGTCGCACGCAACAAAAGTTCCTCCTTATTACGCCTTTGTCGTGCCTTAATGCGTGGGAAGGGCTTCAGATTTCGAAAAAAAACGCCCCACCCTCACCGACAGGTCGGACCCACCAGCTATATCTTCACACGCAAGGAAGTGCCTCCTTATTACGCACCAAAAAATGAATACCCCTGCTAGCTGGGACCCACCATAATGGGTGGCTGACTTAGGGCCTACTAAGTTGACGAGGACGGAGGGCTTTGTCAACTTAGTCAATATGAACGATTCTAGCTCCAGTGACCGTACGATGTCCATCCAACGACCATAGTGCTTCTTCAACCTCTGGTCTTCTTGCTCCAGCCGCCCAAAGCAGCGCCGGTCGTGTCACGTGCTCCTGCCTCTCGTGCCGGCTGTGATGCCGCGGAGGCCCCATCGCCGCCTACTACTCCCACCGCTGGCCCAGGGTATCCCTCTACTCACCCACACCCCCTGTTATTCTGCAGCGACGGCAGCCTCACGCCGCAGCCGAACCAGTGAACCCTCGTACTCCTCTCCGCATGGGCATCCACTGTCGCGTCTTCCCCGGCTCCGCGTCGTCCCCTTCCTAGGCCTCGCCGTCGTCCACCGCCTTGGTGCTCTTGGCGCGGCATGGTCAATGTGGTCAACGACCGACTTCCATCGGAAGAGTACTGTACGTGGAGAGGCTGACAGCTGGGTCCAAGGCCACAGCCCAGTTTTTTGTGATTTGCCAAGTAAGTCGCTTTGTCAGGCCTGTTGGGCTGCAAATCTTTCAAGACGAGGAGAGCTTCATTCGGCTGGCCGAGAAAATGGCCTATCAGTAATGAGAAATGGGCTGTACATTTTAAAACACATCAAACCGGCAATTCGTTTCAAATATCTTTTTTCATTTCGAGATTTTAAATTACATTAATTTTTATGCATGGAGAATTTGTTGGATTTTATATTGATATACATTTATTTTTAAAATCAGTTTGAATGTGAGTCGAAATTTCGGGATTAAAAACACTTCGGACCGCTTTTGAAATATGCAAAATTTCGTATAATTTTTTAACCGTGGCCACAATATGGGTTGTAATGCTAACAAAAGAATATGGGCTCCAAAAAACCTTAAGAATTAGCAAATGGGCTGTAAATTATTAGAAATAATGGCAGATGGGATGTATGCTGTTTTCCACGGATGTGAGGCTTTCCTAAAAAAGGTTGGCCTTTAAGCGATTTGTTGGATGTCCATCCAACGGCCGTCGTCTTCTTCAATCTCTGCTCTTCCTGCTCTAGCCGCTCAAACAAGCGCCATGGACTGCCTGCTCCCTCCTCCCGTGGCCGGCTGTCTGCCCTTGTGAGCCTCGCCGCCCCATCGTACTCCCATCGCTGGCCTAGCCATCCCTCTACTCACCCACACCTCTTTGTTATTCTCCGTGACGGCGGGCAGACGATAAACCCTAAATGCAGTCGTACTCCCCTCGCGTGGGAAACAAGCGCCGAGTCTTCCTGCCTCCGTGTCGTTCCTTCCTAGGCCTCGTCGCCGTTCACCGCCTGGTGCTCTCGGCTGCCTGGTCAACGTGGTCAACAATCGACATGCATCTGAAGTGGATCAGTCGTGGAGAGGCCGAATTTGGGTCCACGGCCGCACGCAAGGAAATGCCTCCTTATTACGCGCAACATAATGATTCCTCCACCTGACATCAGGGACCCACCAAAAGGGCCTCTGTATTTCACGAAAAAAATGTTACCGCCGCTGACAGCTCGGACCCACCAGCTATATCTTCGCACGCAAGGAAGTGCCTCGTTATTACGCACACAAAAATGAATACTCCCCCTGATAGCTGGGACCCAGTATAGTGGCAGGCTGACTTGTGGGCCTACTAAGTTGACGGGGACGGAGGGCTTTTTCAACTTAGTCAATATGCACGATTCTAGCTCTAGTGACCGTACGATGTCCATCCAACAGTCGTAGTGCTTCTTCAACCTCTGGTCTTCTTGCTCCGGCCGCCCAAACCAGCGGCCGGTCGTGCCTCGTGCTCCTGCCTCCCGTGGCCGGGCTGCGATGCGGAGGCCTCACCGCCCCTACTACTCCCACCGCTGGCCAGGCCATCCCTCTACTCACCGACACCCCCTATTATTCTGCGGCGACGACAGCCTCACACCGCAGCGAACCAGTGAACTCTCGTACTCCTCTACGCGTGGGCATCCACTGTCGCGTCTTCCCCGGCTCCGCTTCGTCCCCTTCCTAGGCCTCGCCGTCGTCCACCGCCCTGGTGCTCTCGGCGCGGCGTGCTCAACGTGGTCAAGGAATGGCTTCCATCGGACGTGGACTGGACGTGGAGAGGCTGACAGCTGGGTCCACGGCCGCAGCAAGGAAGTGCCTCCTTATTACGCGCAAAATAATTATTCCTCCACCTGACAGCGGGGACCCACCAGACGGGCCACCGTATTTCGCGAAAAAAACATTTCCCCTGACTGCTGGGACCCACCAGCTACATTTTTCGTATGCAAGGAAGTGCGTCCACGCAAAAAAAACGATTCGCCCCCCTGACTGTTGGGACCCACCAGCTACATCTTCGCAGGCAAGGAAGTGCCTGACAGTTGGGACCCACCTGGTCGAAGCGTACGTAGGGTTGTCATTCGGTCGCGAACGTGTACGTACATACTGGTCGTTGTAGAGGCGCGCACGTGTTGTAGTAGAGGCGCGCACGTGTCGTAGTAGAGGCGCGCACGTAGCATGTACACGTACGTACAGCGGCGAGGGTGCAGGAAAGAAAATACGGCCACGTACATACATACGGGCAGGGTCTCGAACGCCTACTGATGACCCACAAGTATAGGGGATCTATCGTAGTCCGTTCGATAAGTAAGAGTGTCGAACCCAACGAGGAGCAGAAGGAAATGATAAGCGGTTTTCAGCAAGGTATTCTCTGCAAGTACTGAAATAAGTGGTAACAGATAGTTTTGTGATAAGATAAATTGTAACGAGCAACAAGTAACAAGAGTAAATAAAGTGCAGCAAGGTGGCCCAATCCTTTTTGTAGCAAAGGACAAGCCTGGACAAACTCTTATCTATACTACTATTAAAAGAGCAAACATGAATTCACCTAAACCCACACAACAAACTGTACACGAAATAACCACAACCCTTTAATCAAATCAATCTACACACATCCTACAGTCCATATTAGGCGAATGGTCTGTCACCTAAATCTACGGCTCAGATCAAATGTTCTGCCAAGCACATGCGTCTGCCAGTTATCCTAACGCTCTTTGTCGCGCGATTCCCGTGGCCACGCACGCACCACCCTGATTTGTGGATCTATTCGACCCAAATGGCGTTGAATCCGTTGATGAGCACGGTCCAACACACGGTCCTTTCCTTTTTCCATGTTTCCATTTGGGCTGCCTCCAGGGTCCCCTCTGCCCCGTGTCCAAGCAGTGGATTCCGCCGCTGCCCCGGCCTGCCGCCTCCAAGCAATGGATTCCACCACCGCCGCTGCCCTGTTGCTAGCCGACGAAGAGGAGGTTCGGCGCTGCCGGAGCAGCAACTGCATCTCCAGTCCATTCGTTCGTTCGCCCATCCCCTCCGCTCCGCTGCCTCCATCCATGGATGGATAATCCGCCGCGCCTTCGGGACGCTGCCGAGGAGATTCGGCCTCTCTCTCCCCAAGATCGCGCGCCATCAAAACGGGGGTATCCTCTCCTAGTCAGACTACATTTGCAGTCCAAGATTCGACCTTTGCCACTGCGGTTAGGCCGGCGCAGATCAGTCCGTGCTAGGCTAGCTCCTGCCTCCGGCTGCCGGCGCATGGTTTGGTCTTGGTCGCTGGCGAGGGAGCCTTGCTCCGCTCAGCTCAGCATGGTGCCATTAAACTCGACGGTTTCAACCGAGATCTGTTCGTTTGGTAGAAGCTGATTCAATTGGGCCCTTGAATTTTGCCTCTCTTGCTGCCAATAATGGATGCATCTAACATGCTCCTGCTCTGGAAAACTAGCTAGCTAAGCTTGGTTTACGCACGACCAAAGCATTAGGGCTTTATGGGCATCACTGTAGCTATATCACCATTAGTAGATTCTCCGGTTAGTTTTGGCACTTCTCCATCTGAAACTTGCTTCCCTTTATAGCTTGCATCTTACTACCTTTGTATCACAAGTGGGAGTACTTAAATTCTCTAAAGTGTCAATTAATTGATGCAAATCTGCAAAGCGGCGCATGACTACCATTTCTTTCATCTTTTGGTGATAATACAGTCTCTGTATTCGCATAGAAACAACAACTCTGTCAACTAAAATGTGTCAGTTTTTAACTTTGAGGCGTGTAAATAATCTTGAGTTGGATTCAACCTGATTGCTATTTGTGCAGCCTCTATATGATTTGCACTGCTGACATGTTTGTTTGCTTCATCCAGGGAAGCTAGTGCAAGTACCGTCACGTCGATGCCGCCAGGGTGAACCCCAGGGACTGCTGCTATTGGTTCAACGGCAACTGCGGTAACCCTAAATGTTCATTCAGGCACCTGGTATGACCTCCTCTGTTCCATTTTTTCAGTCGAAAGTCACTATAGATTTATTCTATTTAGTGCTTTAGTTAAACAGACCAACATTGTAATCATGGTAAGTGATTTTGGTGTAGCACAACATATTTTGAGAGCCAAGAATTATATTTATGTTTGATCCATCCAGCTTATGACATCCTGAATATCGGTGGCACAGGTTTGAGAACCATTGGGTATTGGTCAAACTTTTACGATCTCGTAGTAGCTGCTCGAAAACTTGCATTCAGTACCATCGGACTCGGAACCAATGATATAGAGCTCCATGGTGTTATATGTCCTGGTCGATTCTTTGAGAAACCCTGTGGTTGGGTGTTTCCGTATCATGGAAAGTTTGTAAGGATTGGAGTACCTCTGCGTACAAGTTACAGTAGGCCTGATGGATAAAGGGTTTTTCAGTTGATGTTTCCAAATCTGCAACAAGCTTGTTGCCTTACCCCATGGGATGCAGTTTTGTTTTATTTGGAGATGGATTGAAAATCCGAGCTACATTGACCTTGTAAAAATGGTGTCCGAAAACGTGAGTAACATCTCCATATCATCGAGTCTGAAAACCTGTTGTACCATCTTTATTTCGATTTTATTCAATTGTTCTTACAGGACTTCATTGGATCAGTTACAGTTTTAGTTGAATGTTTGCGTCCTTCCGGCATATACCGTTCTTGCTTTGACCAGTCTCCATCCACGCGAAGGCTGTTATGAATGACAAAATATTGCAAATATTTTAATAGCTCCATGCCAACACATACCTGAATGGAATATTTGCAATTTTTCCAATGTATATTCTATTTTCTTTATGCATGACCAGTATTCAAGATTATTTTGGAAATTAATTTCATTGCAAACTTGTTGAGTTAATGTTGATCATATTCTTATGTCTTGAGCTAATAGGCATGTTCACTTCCGTTACAAGTGTAGAGGTCCATGCCAACAACCCCAACACTTCTCAAATTAATTTTCAATAATTGACATTCCAGGTCGGTACTTTTCAGTATCCATCCTCTGTTTGAACTGCTACCTTTTTTGTTTGTGGACTATCAAAGTTCTTGTTTGAAGAGCTTGTAGTCTGGATGCTAAGGTATTCACACATTCTTACATTTGAATTTCTGTGTTGGTGTTACACTCTCTAATTATTCCTTTGGCAGTGCTTTTTGGTTATATTTTCTTTAGCAAACCCGGTTCAAGCATATTTTATTAACTTCTTGTTGTTTTCATGTTTTTTGGTAAACTGAATTGGTTTCTTTCAAGATGGATGAGTACTAAGATATGAAGTAGTTTGATCATTAATTGTTATAATGATTGCATTTCCATGAAGAGCTTTGGAGCTCAAATATTGCGCCTCTCTATTATGATTGCTTAAGATGTACATTTCTAGATGAAAGCTACATAAATCAGAAAGCAGTGGATGGTATCAACCAAACCGTCGCAACTTAAGAATACATGCCCTTTCATATAAGGGGCAACTGCACATAAGCTACTTTCTTATATTATTTGACCTTGAAAACTAGAATTAGTCCTATTCTCTTACCAGGCATGTCACTGTTCACACTTTTGATACTCGCAACACTTTTGACCCCACCCAGTTCATTCTTGTGTCGGGAACATGTGCTAAATTTGCTTTCACATATAATTTTTTTTCTTTTGTCTTGGCAACAATGTAGTAGAAATGAACATGTTATATGTTTTCTTCTGCTGTACAATTATTAGTGATCAATCTAGCTTCTGCATAAAGGTAAAATTTAGTGCTTTTGGTATATTTTAACTAGCTTGGAAAAGTAGAACTTATGCTAGAGCCTCAGCATTCAATAGTACATAAATGCATCCGATGATTTTCTTCTTTGCAAAGTAATGAACACTTGCAGTTCATATATCTGGGTCAGGAGGATAGTCAAGATCTTTTTATAGTATAGTACAAAAGATAATTTTTATTGATTGCCAAAGGAAAAGACAACATCTGCTTGTAGTCTGGAACTCTGGATGCTAAGGTATTCACACTTCTTGTGTTGTCTGGCTAAGTCTATATGCTTTAATTCTGAATGTGCATAGTTCCTGATAGTTAGGGGGGCTGCTCTTATTGGTTTTGGACAGTTTAGTTAGCAAAATTGGCAAATAGAACATAATGCATTTAGTTTTAATTATGCATTTATACCCCTGTGGAGGCTTCTTCCTAATAAATTATGCATTTAAGCGCTCATGAACATGCTTTAATCAAGTTCCAGATTGTTGATGACTTTGAGGAAGCGTTGGTGGAAAGCCGAGGATTTGGAATTCAGCCGTGGCTTGCTGCTGAAATGTAATAATTGGAACGAACAAGGTGTACTTCATGCACATGATAAGTTATATTGAACAACTATCTCTATGGTTCCATTCTAGGGGATGAGGTGTGTGATGCTGGTGGGAGCGGCGAGCTGCTAAAGCAAACAACAGCGGCAATACCTGGGTGACTCACAAGGCCGCTGATGAAATCCCTCTCCCTATGTTTCTGCTGCCGATGGCATCTTCTAGAACCTCTGCTCCGTAGAATAAGGATTTAGATAGCATCATCTATCAGAGTTCCACTTCTTTTCTTGTTTGAAACTCTTAACAAGTTTTACAATGGGGTTGATTGATGTTGCGGGCTCATTGGTGACAACCAAGGAATCATGCTCGGAAAGGACTCTGTTTCATCGGCTCAAGTAGGGGATATCATGTGTATTTCCTCTGCAAAAGAGTATAAATCTTCTATTGTCTGCTACTTGACTGATGTAAATCCTCTCTATTGTTACTTGATTGTCTATTGCTTTACTGATGATTGTTTCCGGCATTTAAAGACGTGAGCGCACACATGATTGTATCTAAATCTCATATGGTATGAAGCTTTTCAACTGTGATTACAAAGCACCTTTCTGATTTAGGCTTTTTTTGTATAAATAATTATTACTTAACTGGATTAATGATAAAAATTCTTTTAAGATTTCACTCGTGCATTGCACGTGCACGCTTACTAGTAATAGGAAAAGCGCTCCCGAGGACACATGGGAATATCGTCAAGCCAGTTTTCATCACGCTCATATGATTCACGTTCGGTACTTTGGTAATTTGATATGTGGGTGGACCGGTGTTTGGGTGTTGTTCTTACTTGAACAAGCATCCCACTTATGATTAACCTCTATTGCAAGCATCCGCAACTACAACAAAAGTATTAAGGTAAACCTAACCATGGCATGAAACATATGGATCCAAATCAGCCCCTTACGAAGCAACGCATAAACTAGGGTTTAAGCACATCACTCTAGCAACCCATCATCTACTTATTACTTCCCAATGCCTTCCTCTAGGCCCAAATAATGGTGAAGTGTTATGTAGTCGATGTTCACATAACACCACTAAAGGCTACACAACATACATCTCATCAAAATATCGAACGAATACCAAATTCACATGACTACTAATAGCAAGACTTCTCCCTTGTCCTCATGAACAAACATAACTACTCACAAAGCATATTCATGTTCATAATCGGAGGGTAATAATATGCATAAAGGATCTGAACCTATGATCTTCCACCAAATAAACCAACTAGCATCAACTACAAGGAGTAATCAACACTACTAGCAACCTACTAGCACCAATCACGGACTTGGAGACAAGAATTGGATACAAGAGATGAACTAGGGTTTGGAGATGAGATGGTGCTTTGGTGAAGATGTTGATGGAGATTGCCCTCTCCCAATGAGAGGAGCGTTGGTGATGACGATGGTGATGATTTCCCCTCCGGAGAAGTGTCCCCGGCAGAACAGCCTGGCTTGAGCCCTAGATTGGTTCCGCCAAGGTTCCGCCTCGTGGCGGCGGAGTCTCGTCCCGAAAGGTTACTTCTTTTTTTTTCTCATCGAAAGACTTCATATAGGAGAAGATGGGCGTCGAAGAGCCACCAGGGGGCCCACGAGGTAGGGGGGAGCGCCCCCCACCCTCGTGAGCAGGGTGTGGGCCCCCTGGCCTTCATCTTTGGCGACGATTTTTCTTTATTTATTTTAAGATATTCTGTGGAGTTTCGGGACTTTTGGAGTTGCGCAGAATAGGTCTCCAATATTTGCTCCTTTTCCAGCCCAGAATTCCGGTACGGCATTCTCCCTCTTCATGTAAACCTTGTAGAATAAGAGAGAATATCCATAAGTATTGTGACATAACGTGTAATAACAGCCCATAATGCAATAAATATCGATATAAAAGCATGATGCAAAATGGACGTATCACCTACTCGCGCATACGTACATGGTTGGGTCGGAACGAAGAAACAGCGTCGTCGTCGTGTTCATGGGGAGCCAACCGGCTGGGTCGGAACGGAATGCGTGGTCGTGTTCATCGGGAGGGCTTGGACGGAACAGGCGATGGAAACGAGGCCCGGCGTACCGCACAACAGAGGAAACGGCCTTGTGTTCGACCGGCCACGTTCGAAACGGGGATCCTGTTGATCGGGAGGGGCATGGCGTACCGCTGGCGAGGAAGCGGACCTCCTCACGGTCGAAACGGGGTCCTGTTGATCGGGAGGGTGTGGCGCATCGCAAAACGGATTAAACGGACCTCCTACGGTCGAAATGGGGGTCTGTTGATCGGGAGGGTGTGGCGTACCGCAAAGCATTTAAACGGACCTCCTACGGTCGAAACGGGGTCATGTTCGCCGGGAGGGTGTGGCGTACCGCAAAAGCAGACGAAACGGACTTGTGTTGGAGCGCTACGGTCGGCAGGGGTCATGTTCATCGGGAGGGGTGTGGCGTACCGCAAAACGGGACTCCACGAGATACTGTTCGTCTCCACCGTCGACCTCCTCCAGCCTCCACGGGCTCCTGTTCATCCCGCCTCCACCGCGCGCTACTCCACCGGCTGCTGTTCAACCACCCCTCCATGGGCACCCCTCCACCGTCTACTGTTCATCCAGCCCTCCACACCACGGGGTCCTGTTCAACCACCCCTCCACCGTCTACTGTCCATCCAGCCCTCCACACCACGGGGTCCTGTTCATTCACAGGCAACGCCACCGCTCACTGTTCATCCAACCCCCCCCCCCCCCCCGCAATGCTCACTGTTCATCCAATCGATCGGCTTCAGTTAGCAGTAGTAGCGAAGGAATCGCTCCATCGGGTTCAGTTAACAGCCATCGATCGATCGCTCGGGATCGAATGTCGTAACTGCGCTGCAATCGCCGGGTTGATTAGAGCCCAACGCCTCGCCGGGTTGATTAGAGCCAACGCCTACGCACGTGTACGAGAAAGCAGCGCATCGCCGGCCCCAACCTCCCACCATAACCGGCAACTCCCCGAAATTTTCCTCCCCCTTGCTTCTACCACGGTTTTTTCCGTCATGGACGGCCCAAAGAATGTCATGCACTTGCGTCTTCGGCCCGCCCAGGACGAAAAGCCCATTTTCTGTCATGATTTTTTGTCATAAAAGTAGGAGCCCACCACATCTATGATGATACCAGGTTTTGTCACAATTATCGTCATAGAAGTGTCATATGTATGACAGAAAAAAAAATTCGTTCGGCCCAAAATGTCACGGATGTGTCTTTTTTTGTAGTGCATGTACCCCGAAAACAACAGAAGCGGCCATGAAAAACTATTTCCACCGTCGTAATCTTCTGTATCCGCGGGATCCCATCTTGGAGCCTTCGCCGGTGCTCCGCCAGAGGGGGAATCAACCACGGAGGGCTTCTACATCAACACCATAGCCTCTCCAATGAGTTGTGAGTAGTTCACCACAGACCTTCGGGTCCATAGTTATTAGCTAGATGGCTTCTTCTCTCTCTTTTAATCTCAATACCATGTTCTCCTCGATCTTCTTGGAGATCTATTCGACGTAACTCTTTTGCGGTGTGTTTGTCGAGATCCGATGAATTGTGGGTTTATGATCAAGTTTATCTATGAGAAATATTTGAATCTCCTCTGAATTCTTTTATGTGTGATTAATTTATCTTTGCAAGTCTCTTCGAATTATCAGTTTGGTTTGGCCTACTAGATTGATCTTTCTTGCAATGGGAGAAGTGCTTAGCTTTGGGTTCAATCTTGCGGTGTCCTTTCCCAAAGGATGTTAGGGCAGCAAGGCACGTATTGTATTGTTGCCATCGAGGATAAAAGATGGGGTTTATATCATATTGCATGAGTTTATCCTCTACATCATGTCATCTTTCTTAATGCATTACTCTGTTCTTTATGAACTTAATACTCTAGGTGCATCTTTGGATAGCGGTCGATGTGTGGAGTAATAGTAGTAGATGCAGCCAGAGTCGGTCTACTTGTCACGGACGTGATGCCTATATACATGATCATGCCTAGATAATATCATAATTATTCGCTTTTCTATCAATTGCTCGACAGTAATTTGTTCACCTTTGTAATACTTATGCTATCTTGAAAGAAGCCACTAGTGAAACCTATGGCCCCTGGGTCTATCTTTTATCATATAAGCTTTCAATCTACTTTTATTTGCATCTTTACTTTTCCAATATATATTATAAAATACCAAAAATATATTTATCTTATCATATTATCTCTATCGGATCTCACTTTCATGAAGTGGCCGTGAAGGGATTGACAACCCCTTTATTGCGTTGGTTGCGAGTTCTTGTTTGTTTGTGTAGGTGCGTGGGACTTTTGAGGAGCCTCCTCTTTGGATTGATACCTTGGTTCTCAAAAGCTGAGGGAAATACTTACGCTACTATTGCTGCATCACCCTTTCCTCTTCAAGGAAAACCAGCATAAGCTCAAGGCGTAGCAAGAAGGATTTCTGGCGCCGTTCCCGGGGAGGTCTTCGCTCCAGTCAAGACATACCAAGTACCCATCACAAACTCATCTCCCTCACATTTACATTATTTGCCATTTGCCTCTCGTTTTCCTCTCCCCCACTTCACCCTTGCCGTTTTATTCGCCCTCTCTTTCCCAATCTTCTCTCTCTTTCGCTTGCCTTTTTTTGCTTGTGTGTTGGATTGCTTGTCGCTATGGCTCAAGATAATACCAAATTGTGTGGCTTTTCCAATACCAATAATAATGATTTCCTTAGTACTCCGATTGCTCCTCTTAATGATGTTGAGTCTTGTGAAATCAATGCTACTTTGTTGAATCTTGTTATGAAAGATCAATTCTCCGGCCTTCCTAGTGAAGATGCTGCTACCCATCTAAACAACTTTGTTGATTTGTGTGAGATGCAAAAGAAGAAAGATATGGATAATGATATTGTTAAATTGAAGTTATTTCTGTTTTCACTTAGAGATCATACTAAAGTTTGGTTTTCGTCTTTGCCTAAGAATAGTATTGATTCATGGAATAAGTGCAAAGATGCTTTTATCTCTAAGTATTTTCCTCCCGCTAAGATCATCTCTCTTAGAAACGATATTATGAATTTTAAACAACTTGATCGTGAGCATGTTGCCCAATCTTGGGAAAGAATGAAATTGATGGTTCGCAATTGCCCTACTCATGGTTTGAATTTATGGATGATCATACAAAAAATTTATGCCAGATTGAATTTTGCTTCTAGAAATCTTTTAGATTCGGCCGCGGGAGGCACGTTTATGGAAATCACCTTAGGAGAAGCTACAAAACTCCTTGATAATATTATGGCTAATTATTCTCAATGGCACACCGAAAGATGTACTAGTAAAAAAGTGCATGCTATAGAAGAAATTAATGTTTTGAGTGGAAAGATGGATGAACTTATGAAATTGTTTGCTACCAAGAGTGCTTCTATTGATCCCTATGATATGCCTTTGTCTACTTTGATTGAGAATAATAATGAATCTATGGATGTGAATTTTGTTGGTAGGAATAATTTTGGTAACAATGCTTATAGAGGAAACTTTAATCCTAGACCGTTCCCTAGTAATTCCTCTAATAATTATGGAAATTCCTACAATAATTCTTATGGTAATTTTAATAAGATGCCCTCTGATTTTGAGAATAGTGTTAAATAATTTATGATCTCTCAAAAGAATTTCAATGCCTTGCTTGAAGAAAAATTGCTCAAAGTTGATGATTTGGCTAGGAACGTTGATACACTCCCGCTTGATGTTGATTCTTTGAAACTTAGATCTACTCCTCCTAAGCATGATATCAATGAGTCTCTCAAAGCTATGAGAATTTGTATTGATGAGTGCAAAGAAAGAACCGCTAGATTGCGTGCTAAGAAAGATTGCTTTGTAAAGGCGTGTTCTTCTAGTTTCCATGAAAATAATGATGAAGATCTAAAAGTTATTGATGTGTTCCCTATTAAATCTTTGTTTTGAAATATGAATCTTAATAATGACGGGACTGGAGATGAGTCAACTTTAGTTAAAAGGCGTCCCAATGATTCTGAGTTTTTAGATCTTGATGCTAAATTTGGTAAAAGTGGGATTGGAGAGGTCAAAACTTTAAATAGCATTGAACCCACTATCTTGGATTTCAAGGAAATTAATTATGATAATTGTTATTTAGAAGATTTTATTTCCTTGTTGCAATCTGTTGTGAATTCTCCTCATGCTTATAGTCAAAATAAAGCTTTTACCAAACATATTGTTGATGCCTTGATGCACTTTTTTGATGAAAAACTTAATTTGGAAGTTTTTATACCTAGAAAACTTAACGATGAGTGGGAACCTACTATAAAGATTAAAATTAAAGATCATGAGTGTTATGCTTTGTGTGATTTGGGTGCTAGTGTTTCCACGATTCCGAAAACTTTATGTGATATTCTAGGTTTCCATGATCTTGATGATTGCTCTTTAAATTTGCACCTTGCAGATTCCACCATTAAAAAGCCAATGGGAAGGATCAATGATGTTCTCATTGTTGCAAATAGGAATTTGGTGCCCGTAGATTTTACCGTTCTTGATATAGATTGCAATCTTTCTTGTCTTATCATTCTTGGTATACCTTTCCTTAGAACGATTGGTGCGATTATTGATATGAAGGAAGGGAATATTAGATTCCACTTTCCATTAAGGAAAGGCATGGAGCACTTTCCAAGAAAGAAAGTCAAATTACCTTATGAATCTACCATGCGAGCTACTTATGAATTGACTGCCAAAGATGGCACTACTTAGATCTATCCTCGCTTTTATGCCTAGCTAGGGGCGTTAAACGATAGCGCTAGTTGGGAGGCAACCCAATTTTATTTGTGTTTTTTGTTTTTGCTTCTGTTTAGTAATAAATTTTGCATCTACCTTCTGTCTAGATGTGTTTTTATGTTTTAATTAGTGTTTGTGCCAAGTAGAACCTATAGGATAACCTATGGTGATAGTTAATATGATTCTGCTGAAAATTAGAAACTTTGCGCGCACGAAAATAATTTTAGTAATTCACAGAAAAGTGATTTTGCGTTGATTATTTATGTTGTAGATCAATAGAAACATTGCCCAGGACTTCCTATTTTGGTAGGATTTTTAGAGTTCCAGAAGTATTCGAGAGTTACAGATTGCTACAGATTGTTCTGTTTTTGACAGATTCTGTTTTTCGTGTGTTGTTTGCTTATTTTGATGCATCTATGGCTAGTATGTAAGGGTATGAATCATAGAAAAGTTGAAATACAGTAGTTTTAACACCAATATAAACAAAAGAATGAGTTCATTACAGTACCTTATGTGGTGGTTTTTCGTTCTTGCACTAACGGAGCTTATGAGATTTCCTGTTGAGTTTTGTGTTGTGAAGTCTTCAAGTTTTGGGTAAAGAATTGATGGACTATGGAATAAGGAGTGTCAAGAGCCTAAGCTTGGGGATGCCCAAGGCACCCCAAGATATTCAAGAATAGCCAAAAGCCTAAGCTTGGGGATGCCCCGGAAGGCATCCCTCTTTAAATCTTCGTTTATCGGTAACTTTACTTGGAGCTATATTTTTATTCGCCACATGATATATGTTTTGCTTGGAGCGTCTTGTATGATATTAGTCTTTGCTTTTTAGTTTACCACATTCATCCTTGATGTACACACCTTTTGGGAGAAACCCACTTGATTGGAATTTATTAGAATACTCTATGTGCTTCACTTATATCTTTTGAGCTAGATAGTTTTTGCTCTAGTGCTTCACTTATATCTTTTAGAGCATGACGGTGGCTTAATTTTGAAGAAATTGTTGATCTCTCATGCTTCACTTATATTATTTTGAGAGTCTTTTAGAACAGCATGGTATTTGCTATGGTTATAAATTTGGTCCTAGAATGATGAGTATCCAAGTTGAGTATAATAAAAACTATCATAGAAAGTGCATTAAACACTAGGATCAATTTGATGCTTGATAATTGTTTTGAGATATAAAGGTGGTAATGTTAGAGTCATGCTAGTGGGTAATTATGAAATTGAGAAATACTTGTGTTGAAGTTGGCAAGTCCCATAGCATGCACGTATGGTAAAAGTTGTGTGACAAATTTGTTGCATGAGGTGCTCTTTTAATTGTCTTCCTTATGAGTGGAGGTCGGGATCGTAGCGATGGTTAACTCCTACCAACCCTTCCCCTAGGAGCATGCGTAGTAGTACTTTGCTTCGAGGGAAAGTAGACTTTTGCAATAAGTATATGAGTTCTTTATGACTAATGTGAGTCCATGGATATACGCACACTCACCCTTCCACTTTGCTAGCCTCTATTGTGCCGCGCAACTTTCGCTGGTATCATGCACCCATTATTTACCTTCCTCAAAACAGCCACCATACCTACCTATTATGGCATTTCCATAACCATTCCGAGATATATTGCCATGCAACTTTCCACCGTTCCGTTATTATGACACGCTCCATCATTGTCATATTGCTTTTCGCATGATCATGTAGTTGACATTGTATTTTGGCAAGGCCACTTTCATAAATTTGCATACATGTTACTCTTGATTCATTGCATATCCCGGTACACCGCCGGAGGCATTCATACAGAGTCATATTTTGTTCTAAGTGTTGATTTGTAATTCTCGAGTTGTAAATTAATAAAAGTGCGATGATCTTCATTATTAGAGTATTGTCCCAAGTGAGGAAAGGATGATGAAGACTATGATTCCCCCACAAGTCGGGATGAGACTTTGGACTTTAAAATAAAAAAAAGGCCAAAGAGCCCACCAAATAAAAAAAAGAGAAAGGCCAAATAAAAAAAGAAAGGCCAAATAAAAAATGAGAGAAAAAGAGAGAAGGGACAATGCTACTATCTCTTTTCCACACTTGTGCTTCAAAATAGCACCATGATCTTCATGATAGAGAGTCTCCTGTGTTGTCACTTTCATATACTAATGGGAATTTTTCATTATAGAACTTGGCTTGTATATTCCAATGATGGGCTTCCTCGAAATGCCCTAGGTCTTCGTGAGCAAGCGAGTTGGATGCACACCCACTTAGTTTATTTTGTTGAGCTTTCATATATTTATAGCTCTAGTGCATCCGTTGCATGGCAATCCCTACTCACTCACATTTATATCTATTGATGGGCATCTCCATAGCCCGTTGATACGCCTAGTTGATGTGAGACTATCTTCTCCCTTTTTTTTGTCTTCACAACCACCAACATATACCACATATAGTGCTATGTCCATGGCTTGCGCTCATGTATTGCGTAAGAGTTGAAAAAGCTGAAGCGTGTTAAAAATTATGAACCAATTGCTTGGCTGAAACCGGGGTTGTGCATGATGGGAGTATTTTGTGTAATGAAAATGAAGCATGGACTAACTATATGATTTTGTAGGGATAAGCTTTCTTTGGCTATGCTATTTTGATAAGACATGATTATTTGTTAGTATGCTTCGAGTATTATTATTTCTATGTTTTATAAGCTTTTATCTTGAATTATTTGGATCTAAACAATCATGCCACAATAAATAAAATTACATTGAGAATTATGCTAGGTAGCATTCCACATCAAAATTTCTGTTTTTATCATTTACCTACTCGAGGACGAGCAGGAATTAAGCTTGGGGATGCTTGATACGTCTCCAACGTATCTATAATTTTTTATTGTTCCATGCTATTATATTACCCGTTTTGGATGTTTATGGGCTTTACTTTACACTTTTATATCATTTTGGGACTAACCTACTAACCGGAGGCCCAGCCTGTATTGCTATTTTTTGCCTATTTCGGTGTTTCGAAGAAAAGGAATATCAAATGGAGTCCAAACGGAATGAAACCTTCTGGAGCGATCTTTTTGGAACAAACGTGATCCAGAGGACTTGGAGTGGAAGTCAAGAAATAAACGAGGCGGCCACGAGGGTGGAGGGCGCACCCCCCCTACTAGGCGCGCCCCCTGTCTCGTGGGCCCCTCGGGCGTCCACCGACCTACTTCTTCCTCCTATATATACCCATGTACCCTGAAAATATCAGAAGCGACCACGAAAAACTATTTCCACCACCGTAACCTACAGATCCATGAGATCCCATCTTGGAGCCTTCACGGCGCTCACGGAGGGAATCAACCATGGAGGGCTTCTACATCAACACCATAGCCTCTCCGATGAGTTGTGAGTAGTTTACCACAGACCTTCGGGTCCATAGTTATTAGCTAGATGGCTTCTTTTCTCTCTTTGAATCTCAATACCATGTTCTCCTCGATCTTCTTGGAGATCTATTTGATGTAACTCTTTTTGTGGTGTGTTTGTCGAGATCCGATGAATTGTGGGTTTATGATCAAGTTTAGCTATGAGAAATATTTGAATCTCCTCTGAATTCTTTTATGTGTAATTAAGTTATCTTTGCAAGTCTCTTTGAATTATCAGTTTGGTTTGGCCTACTAGATTGATCTTTCTTGCAATGGGAGAAGTGCTTAGCTTTGGGTTCAATCTTGCGGTGTCCTTTCCCAAAGGATGTTAGGGGCAGCAAGGCACATATTGTATTGTTGCCATCGAGGATAAAAAGGTGGGGTTTATATCATATTTCATGAGTTTATGCCTCTACATCATGTCATCTTTCTTAATGTGTTACTCTATTCTTTATGAACTTAATACTCTAAATGCATGCTGGATAGCGGTCGATGTGTGGAGTAATAGTAGTAGATCCAGGCAGGAGTCGGTCTACTTGTCACGGACGTGATGCCTATAGACATGATCATGCCTAGATAATCTCATAATTATTCGCTTTTCTATCAATTGCTCGACAGTAATTTGTTCACCCACCGTAATACTTATGCTATCTTGAGAGAAGCCACTAGTGAAACCTATGGCCCCCGGGTCTATCTTTTATCATATAAGCTTTCAATCTACTTTTATTTGCATCTTTACTTTTCCAATCTATATTATAAAATACCAAAAATATATTTATCTTGTCATATTATCTCTATCAGATCTCACTTTTGCAAGTGGCCGTGAAGGGATTGACGACCCCTTTATTGCGTTGGTTGCGAGTTCTTGTTTGTTTGTGTAGGTGCGTGGGACTTTTGAGGAGCCTCCTACTGGATTGATACCTTGGTTCTCAAAAACTGAGGGAAATACTTACGCTACTATTGCTGCATCACCCTTTCCTCTTCAAGGAAAACCAACGCAAGCTCAAGACGTAGCAGTAGCCTGTGTGGGATTTCGGCGGTCAAATACCTAGCCTCCCTAAGCTTCTTGATATCGTCCTCTGTAACAGAAGAGGCCATCCACCGGCCTTGAAGGTTGGATCCAGACATGGTTGAAGACCCGGAGCGCTTAACCTGAAACTTGGGTATTGGAACTCGAGGTAGGGGAGGGGAGGGATTGGGCGTGGAAAGAAAAGGACAGGTCTGGACCTCTTTATAAAGAGGGTGAATATCAAGCGTCCTCCATGTGGCCGTTTGGAACTTGCCTAAAATCGAGGAGTCATACTAACGGCACGGTTGGGTTACACCACGCCCGTATTGATGAGAATCCCATGATAAGGGGAACACGATCTCTGCTTCGACAAGACGTGCCAATAAAACTGCCTCGCAAGACGTGCAGCAGCAGGTTGAGAAAAACGATTCATATAATGGCCGGGCTGCGGCGTGATGTCACGCTATGAAAAGTTGTCAGCAGATTAGATTTGTGGAATATTGTGCTCTCTACGGTGGTATGTGGAATTTGTTTTGCAGAGCCGGACACGATCCTTGTGTTCAAGATCGTCTATGGAGTATTCGGAGAAGGAACCCGCCTTGCAATGCCGAAGACAATCTGCGTGCCAGACTCCTCGTCATTGAAGCCTGGTTCAGGGGATACTGAGGGAGTCCTGGATTAGGGGTCCTCGGACAGCCGGACTATGTACTTGTGCCGGACTGTTGGACTATGAGGATACAAGATTGAAGACTTCGTCCCGTGTCCAGGTGGGACTCTCCTTTGCATGGAAGGCAAGCTTGGCAATTCGGATATGTAGATTTCCTTCTTTGTAACCGACTCTGTGTAACCCTAGCCCCCTCCGGAGGCTATATAAACCGGAGGGTTTAGTCCGTAGGACAACAATAATCATAATCATAGGCTAGCTTCTAGGGTTTAGCCTCTACGGTCTCGTTGTAGATCAACTCTTGTAATACTCATATCATCAAGATCAATCAAGCAGGAAGTAGGGTATTACCTCCATAGAGAGGGCCTGAACCTGGGTAAACATCGTGTCCCCCGCCTCCTGTTACCATTAGCCTTAGACGCACAATTCGGGACCCCCTACCCGAGATCCACCGGTTTTGACACCGACAGTCGGCAAGCACGCCATCCTGCTCAAGATTTACAATGCGGGTATCCAGCTGATGCAGGCTAATTTTGACCGGCTGGCCATATGGGCCACGATTATGGCACTCCCACCAAGACTCATGAACTCAAAGTTGGGCATGGAGTTTGCCAAACCAATTGGAACGATACTATGGGTGGAGTCTGACTCGGGAGGGCGTTGCTGGGAGCCTTTATGCGGGGCAGAGGTAAAATTGTCGTGCAGGAACCTTTTGTGCACTATGTGATGGTAACCTAAGCTAAGCTCAAGACTACTGAAACTTATACCGTGATGTATGGGTGTCTTCCTCTCTACTATTTTTCGCGTGGGTTGCTCGGACACTCCTTAGTCTTGTGCCCAGCTCCTGCAGAACCTGATGTTAATGGTGATTTACCCTATGCGGCAAAGAAATTATGTGCTATCACTGAGCAGCCACGGAAGTCAAGTGGGGCAAAGTCAGGTGCTACTTGTGAGCTGCATTGGGATTTCCCCAAAAAAGAAGGAGAGATGCGGTACAGTAGATATAAGAATTTCTCTTGGTGAGAACCAAGATTTATTGAACTAATAGGAGAATCACACAAAGTCTCGTGAACAACAACTGCACACACAAAAGCAAATACTTGCACCCACGCGGGCAAGAGGGTTGTCAATCCCCTTGAACTTGTTACTTGCAAGGATCAAAGCTTGTATCGATAGATGGATAAATTGCAAAGTAAAATAAAAGTAATAAAATTGTAGCAAAGGTATTTTGGACTTTACAATATGATAAACGTAGACCCGGGGCCCATAGTTTTCACTACAAGCTTCTCTCTCAAACACATAGCATACGGTGGGTCAACAAATTACTAGTGGGCAATTGATAGAAAATCGCAGTTATAACGACATACAAGCCAATGATCATGTATATAGGCATCACATCCGAGACAAGTAGACCGACTCTTGCCTGCATCTACTACTATTACTCCACCAATCGACCAGCATGCATCTAGGTATTACGTTCAGAAAAAACAGAGTAACGCCTTAATCTAGACGACATGATGTAGACAAAGTAAACCCAATCAATATGAATAAACCTCGTCGTTTTATCCTTAATGACAATAATACAAATACGTATCTTCTCCCCTTCTGTCACTGGGATATAGAGCACCGCAAGATTGCATCCATCACAAAGCACCTCTCTCACTGAAGATAAATCAATCTAGTTGGCTAAACCAAATGGATAGATCGGAGAGAAATACAAAATATAAAAAGCATGCATAACAAAGTTCAGAAAAGTCTCAATTACTTCTCATAAATATTCAGATCATAAACGCACAATTCATTAGATCTCAACAATCACACCGCAAAAGAAGATTACATCAGATAGAACTCCAAGAACACCGAGAAGATTATTGTATTGAAGATCAAAGAGAGAGAAGAACTCATCTACCTACTAGCTATGGACCCGTAGTTCCATGGAGAACTACCCACGCATCATTGGAAGGCAACAAGGATGATGTAGAAGCCCTCCATGATCGTTCCCCCCTCCGACAGAGTACCGAAAAGGCCTCCAGATAGGATTGCAGAATAACAGAAGCTTGCGGCGACGGAAAAAGGGTTTCAGGTGGCTCTTTGTTGGTTTCCCAATTTTTGAGAATTTACATAATTGAAATTATGTCAGATGGAGCCTCATGGCCCAACAAAACGAGATCAACCGACAAAAGAAACCACCTTACTTTAAGTACAAGTTTCCTTCTGTAACTACAAAAGTGAACACTAAAAAGCACTAATAGCAGCCATTAGTCCCTTATCTTGAAATCTCAAATTAAATCGAGAATAGAAAAACAGCACGAGAAATGTTTTTGTAAGGCATGCTTTGTAGTTGGCCTTTCTTTTTATACCTCAAGTGCTCACCCAAGTCTGCATGTTCATAATGGTGAACATGAGATGAACTTCGCCGTAAGTGTCATAACAGTACTCCAAAAAAAATATTGAATGATACCAAAAGAACTATTCTAAGTAGTCAACTTTGCTAACCAGCAAACATTATGAGCCACATATCACTAGTGCAGAACCGGGCAATAGCACCGGTTCATAAGGCCCTTTAGTGCTGGTTTCACAACCGGCACTAAAGTGTGGTCACTAAAGCCCCCCCCCCCTTTAGTACCGGTTCAGCACGAACCGGTGCTAAAGGCCAACCACGTGGCACGAGGCAGCTCCGGGGGCAGGGATACGGACATGCATGAGAGAGGACAAGTACTAATTAATTAAGAGCATGAACTAGCTACTCCTGCTGCTCCCTCTCAGGTAGAATAGCATAGAACATGTATAGCTCTCCTGATTCATCATCTTTGGAGCATGCGAGATGAATCTGTCTCCTAATCTTGGGTTGCGCTTCTCCTTGTTGCCCCTAGTACTTCTCTGCGATCGTTTACAATTTTGCTCCAATCTTCCACTATTAAGCATTCTTCGCTTTGAAATCCTGAATGCACTCATGTGTAATGTAGGAAATCTTGGTCGTAAGCTAACCATTGACATGCGACCTTTTGTCTCGATCCTTTGAGGCACAACTGTCATCGGAAGTCCCTGTTGATGAAAGAACATCGTATAGTAATTAATATACTAAGCAATGAAAGTTTAGCTTCAAAATAATGTATGCAAAAGATGCACTAATTAAGGACAAATAGTTAAAATCTTACCATCTTTCGATTATAGATGTGACCGTAGTTCAATACGATCACCATTGGTCGCATACGTTTTGAGTACTAACATTTCTAAGTTTAGGAAAAAAATTGTCTTGACAATATTAAGATCCTCAAGCCATGAAACATAATGACTTATTTCCTCGCAGTTTAGTTGAGCCGGGGCAGTAGTAGGTCCTGTCTACCAAGCTACCGGACATGTTTGCTTGAACCAAAATAAGCTGACAATACAAATTAGTTGTCAACTATTTTTGTATAGTTTGTATCAAAGACATAAACATATGCATCCATAGTTGAGAAAAACTCACATAATGGTAGAACTGGAGGCGTTTGCACATCGACCCAGATGTCTATATTACCTTCAATATCATCTTCCGCATTTAATATCAAAGGTGATAACCATATCAGGCTCAAATGCATAAGCCTTGCATAGTGCTTGCCAAGTTTTGCATTCAAAATGGGTGTATGTGTCTCCATTATATAATTTGACGTTGAAAGTATACCCATGCTCCGTCTTCAAGTAAACTCTCTTTACCTCCATATCATCTATAGCACTAAAACCTTTCTTATCCAAGACAAAAATTCTTGCATGGCAGGGGATGCGCTAGTAGAATAGTGAAAATTTAAAATTATAAGTTGAAGCAAATGAAGCATAAGTCATGCTTTAAAATTATAAGTTGAAGCAAATGAAGCATAAGTTTTGCATTCAAATAATAATTGCCGTTGTGACTTCGTATCCACTTGAATGTCTCATTCAGCTTGATGTCAAGCGCCTACCATCAACAAGGAAATTTACGTCAGACAGGCCGCTACTGGTCTTCACACTGTTCGCACATAATGAAATCTTTTTCGTCATCAGGATGACATTTCCTATATGTTCATATAGGTGAAAAATTAAACACTTATTACTATCTAACATTAATTAATATCTAGCCAATTCAAATATATATCTAACTATATATATTTATCTCTAACAATTGACATTACTATATATTTAACTTTTCTATCTAATTCATCTAACATTGGACATTAATCTAACATTTATATAAACTTAAAATATATAAAAACATTAAATAAACAGAAAAACTTATTAACAAATAATATTTTAATTAGATCATCAAATCTCAGATACGACAATTTTCTTACTAAAAATAAACTAGTTATATTAATTATTCAACTAGTTCAAATCTCAAATACCTAAAAATAAACTACTTTGATAATTTTCTTACTAAAAATAAACTAGTTATATTAATTATTCAACTAGTTCAAATCTCACATACCTAGCTAATTAATATCTAATTAAATTTTCTAAAAAACAGAAAACAGAAAATAAGTAAAAAAATATGTGTGTGTATGTGTGTATGTGTGTGTGTACATGTGTATGTGTGTATATATATGTGTGTGTATGTGTGTACGTATCGTACAATGCTTGTGACGACGACGGCGGCGATTGACGGCGGCGAAGCGGCAAGCGGCGGCGACGACAACGTGAAGCGACATGGCGGCGAAGCGGCGGCGAAGGCGGCGACGGCGACGAAGCGACGGGCGACGACGACGAAGGCGACGACGAGGCGACGGCGACGGGCGAAGCGGCAAGCGGCGAAGCAGCGAGCAGCGACGCGAGAGGAGACGAAAGAAGTAGGAGATGTAACTGAAATTTTCGTAAGTGTTGTATATATAGGAGAGGCCTTTAGTACGGGTTGGAGCCACGGTATTAAAGGCCAACTTTGGCGAAGAGGCGGGAAGACGAGGCCTTTAGTACCGGTTGGAGCCACCAACCGGTACTAAAGAGTGGTCTTTAATGCGGTTGGTGGCTCCAACCGGTACTAAAAACCTCAGCCACTCCCAAAGTTTAGTCCCACCTCTGGCGAAGGGCAGCCTGGTTTATAAACCCAGCCGCGGCTACCCCTTTGAACTCCTCTATATAGCAGGCTTGTGGGCCTAAATTATGCGCGCTGTCCTATGAGTCTGCTGGTCCTTTAAGGCCTGTAATTACACACCTGTGGCCTTTAAGGCCCACAGGGCAGCGCCCCAATTTTTTTTATAGTTTTTTCTTTTCTGCTTTATTTTCTTCTATTTATTTCTGCGTAGTTTTTTGTATAGTTTTTTCTTTTCTTTTATATTTATTTTCTTCTATTTATTTGTGAGTAGTTTTCATCTAGTTTGCCAAAATTCAACATTTTCAGAGTTCATTTTGTAGTGATTTTCAATTTCACGGTCATTTTGTAAACGATTGAAAAATAGCAAATATTTTTTTTTCTGCTTTATTTTTTCTTCTATTTATTTCTGAGTAGTTTTTTCTTTTCTGCTATATTTATTTTCTTCTATTTATTTCTGAGTAGTTTTTTATATAGTTTTTTTCTTTTCAGCTATAGTTTTTCTTCTTTTCTGCTATTTTTTCTTTTCTGCAAAACTTGATGGTCAAAGTCTGGAGTTATAACTTAAAAAAAAATGTCGACGTGCAATTAGTTTTTGCCATAATAGAAGAAGTCCGGAGTTGTAATAAGTTATTAAAAATAAAAAGAGGTGCAATGCCGTTAATTTGCTTCAAGCCTTTGGAATAGTGTAAACTGCACTGCGCATAGCTCCGTGCAGTCTCTTTGTATTCCTGAAGGCTTGAAGCTAACAACTATGAGCATTGAGCCTCTTCTTCATCGTCTCGCACTCGGGGCTTATAAACCGCTCCTAGTCCCTCTCACTTCATGAGGTGGGACTAAAAACAGCTTACGTCTGGTTCATCCATGAACCGGCACTAAAGGTGCTCGTGGGGCTGACCTTACGACACAACCTCATTAGTACCGATTAAGTGGCACGAATCGGTGCTAAAGGTTCGCCACGAACCGGTACTAAAGAGCTCCTCCCGCCTACCGATTGGAACCGGTACTAAAGAGCTCCTCCCGCCTAGCAATTGGAACCGGTACTTAAGAGCCTCTCGCCTAGCAGTTGAATGGTGCATCTTGAATGCACAAAAAGTCTGGACTTGTAATAAGTTTTAAAAAATGAAATGCCTTTGTAATAGATGAGTTTAATTTAAATCATAAACCCGAATACTTGAAAGAGATTTTCCAGTTTGTAAACGAAGTGCATCAAGTTTTTGCCGTAACCCTCTCTACTTTTTTGAACATGATATGTGGGTAAAATGATGATACCATGTCAAGTTTCAACTTTTTCAGAGTTCATTTGTAGTGCTTTTCAATTTCCAGGTCATTTAGTTCTCAAAACAAATCATTAAATGCATGAAAAATAACAAATGAAGGCATAAACGGTTGAAAGTTGATGGCGTCGCTTTGAATGGTGCATACTTAGCATAAAAATATAAGAGCATTTAGATCATGATCTTATATTTCTTTCTGATCTAAATTGTCAATATTATCTTATTACATCAAAAATACTTTGATCATCAATGATCTTTGTGTGTACAATCTGAATTGTCAATATGAGTCATCAACGATTTATAAACCGATGAAGATTCATATTGCGGCCACAAATTCCGCACATAGAGTTAAATGAAGACCAAGTGCTTGTGATAGTTTGAGAAATAACATATTTAAGGTGGTAAAAGGCTTGTTAGGGGAGCGAGGTGGGACTAAAAACAGCTTGCCATAACCTCATTAGTACCGGTTAGGTGACGAACCGGCACTAAATGGTGATGGTGGGGCCATAGTTCGACATTGGTGACGCCTCTTTAATCTTGGTTAAATGGCATGAACCGGTACTTAAAGGTTCATGGCGAACAGTGCTTGATCGCCGCCATTTAACCGGCACTAGTGTACACATTAGTGCCGGCTGAAATTCCAACCGGTACTATTGTGCTTCACATTTGACCCTTTTTCTACTAGTGTATTGTAATGAATAGACTAACTGATCGCCATGCCCACGTCTGCCGACAGACTGTCATCGTGTGCCTACCGAGTAAAATTCCCTCGTCAACGTAGATGTATAAGACGAGAGGATGAAGGCCGGGAATGAGGGGACCTCCTATATGACATATTTTGCATCATATAGAAACCTGACGCAGAGGGGTCGTGCAACTGGGTCGGTCCACAGGCCGCGAAGTGGCAAATCATGTACACGAGGAAAACGGAGCTGGCGCTTAACGGGATTCGAACTAGCGACTGACCATTAATATGCGTATACTTCTAGCCACTATTGTTGTCGAATTCTAGCAACGCATGTACAGCGTGACGCTTAAAGACCTAAATGCAGCCACAAATACGACCAAATTTTGAAAATACCTGAATTTTGAACAAAAGTAACGTTGGAAAAATATTTGAAAATCATGAACACTTTATGGAAAATGCGACAAAAAAACTGAATCTAAAGAACAAAATTTGAACATGGAAAAAATTGGAAATCCCGAACATTTTTGGACTGCAGAGAACAAATTTTTGAAATCGAGAACAAATATTTAAAAATCCCGAATGTTGTATGAAAAAATTAAAAAAATTAGAAAACAGAGTTATTTGAAAAGCCCAGACATTTTTTGGAAAACAAGGACATTTTTGGAATTTAGAGAACAAAATTTTGAAATCAAGAATGCCAAACATTTTCAGTATAATGTGAACACTTTTTTTAATTTAAAGATTTTTTTGAAAGTAAGAACAATTTAAAAATCCTGAACACGTAAACAATGTTTCTAATACATGAACAGACATTTAAAATTGGAAACATTTTTTGCAAAATTTGAAATTCTATTAATTTTTAAAAAATTTAACATTTTTTGAAACAAAGTGAACTAATTCCAAAATTCTAAGAAATGAACTTCTGAACTATTTTTTGAAATTTCCGAACAAAATTTAAAATAAGTAACATTTTTTGAAATTTTTAACATAATTTGTAAATTTTTAACATAATTCCGAACAAAATTTTTAAATTTCTGAACACCTTTTTGGAAAAAAATATAGAAAAAAAACAAACATAATAAAAAAAGGTTAATAAAATAAACATAAAAGGAAAATGGAAAGAAAATAAAAAAATAACAAAATTCGGGAACCTTCTAGAAGGTTCCCAATGCCGGAAAGAAACAATCACTGAAATTCTTAATGGGCCGGCCCAACCTGAACGATCGTTTGATCTCCCTGTGTGAACCAGCGATAGTTCCTTGCAGAAAGCGTCATATATGATTTTCCGGGAATGAGATGGCCAGCCTCGTGTGGCAACATCGCCAGAGTTAGATTCTGCCTTGGGATGAATTTGTGCTCTAATTTTGACTGGTCAAAGTGAAGTTGCTACATCTGATAATTTTCACGTGACCCTGTAGTTTTTTTGAGACAAACGTGACCCTCTAGTGTGTTGGGAGAGACATACGGAGGTTCCCTACGGGTCATACAGACATTACCACTTACTTCGGGCTCTTCCTATATTGGGTTGTGCCCGTGCCGGCCCATTTTCTTTTCTCAGGCCGTGCCGCCAGTTATGTCAATTCTTCAGCCCAGCACGACACGCTATCTCGGGCCATGATAGCCCGACAGGTTAGCCATTGGGTCGGGCCAGGCCTTGGGCCGTGCCTCATGCTGGCCGAATGGCACGGCTTGAGCCGTATCGCACACAATGTTGCTCTGTATTCCTACCTACCCGGATGCAATGTTCCACGCGATCATCTGTCACGCCCTCGTGTCGACCAGAATGCTACACTAGCCCGCCATCGCTCTCCAGTTCCGCTATTTTTCACAAATTTGTCGTTCTTCAGTGGTTTCACAACATGAATTGTAGTAAAATTATTAACTAGAAAACGGCTCGAAAGCACAATAAATCCCTACAGAAATAACTATCGTCGTGAAATCCCGGCTAGTTTCTTGAATTGATGCCATGGAGCATCTTGCTTCGCACACTAGTAGAAAAGGGCATTAAAAGTGGCCCCCATAATTGAATCGACTCATGAACTATTCTAAGCTTCTAGGGTTTCTGGAGACGAAGTCCCCTCTTCGGTCCCAAGTAAAACCCTTACATAGGGGTCTTGATCTTCCTGACCCACAAGCAACACTTTCAGATTCGGTGCTTTTTTATTCCACTGAAAGGAAACCAGACGTGGTAAGCTCTGGGGAATTGTAGGCATGGACCCTTCCCCCTTGACAATTTTCTAATAAAAAGAATTTGTAAGAAAGTGATGCCCGTGCACTTGTGTCGGCCACTTTAGCTTGGGAAGTGAAGAGGCACACCATTACCTCTCTTTATTGCCATCCAACAATATCCACAGGCCACTGCCCCTTCCTCTATGGGCACGGTGCAGCCCTTGACATTGTCCTCCGCAACTCCTCTCAATCAAGCTCCGAGCATTTCTCACCATCGCCCCCTGGTTCCCCGCCCTTGACCACCCTGCCATTCTCGCCAACCTAGAGCTGCCATTCCCACTCCGGGCATGAACATAGATTGACCCCATGCACAAAACGGTTACCATCGTCCATCGACATAATTGAAAGGAAAAAGTCCAAAATAAACCTTGAATTTGTAGGTGGAAGCTAAATCAAACCCTGAACTTTGAATCCTGGAAATTGGCACTCTGAACTTGTAATCCCGGTCTATTTTGGATCCTAGACCTGTTTGGCACACTGGGAATAAGATAATCCCGGCCGGGATAACCTTTACACTCAGGGACAAGAATCTGGGCCGGCCCACTATAACACCACAAGAAATCGTGAACTTCTCACAAATTCAATTTTCGCACAAATCTGGGCCGGCCCACTAGACCTGATTAAAACATATTCCTGTTTTCTAATTTTCGCACAAATTCAATTCATTTTGTGTTTTTATTTTTTTTCCGGAATTTCAAAAATATATTCGCATTTTTAAAAACTGTTTGTGATTTCAAAAAAGAGTTCTCAGAAAATGTTCACAATTTCAACAGTTTTTCACATGCTATGAAAATGTTTCAGATTTCAAAAATTGTGTCACATTTTATAAATAATGTTTCTTGGAATTTTGTAAATAATGTTTTCAGAAAATGTTTCGGATTATTGGCTAAGGACTCCACTGGGCCGGCCCACCAGACATGAAAACTGGAAAAACAGGAACAAATTTCGAAATCTGAACAAATTAAAATAAAATATTTTGTGACATCTAAAAAATATCGCAAGTTGTAAGAAAAATGTACGGACCAATTCAAACAAATTTTTATACAATGTATAATATTTGTGTGATTCAAAAAATGTTTCATATTTTCGAAAAAATGTAACATTTCAATAATGTTCAGGAGTTTCGAAAAATGTGTTTGTGACATTTTCAAAAAAAAAATTGTGTGTACAATGTAAAAACAATATGTTTGCGTGTTGTAAAAAAATGTGCCTTACACTTAACAGAATATACGTGGCATGTGTTTGAAAATAGTGTATACAAATTTAAAAATTCTGAACCATGCAAAAGAGTGTTCGTGTAGTTTTATGAAATATTTATTGTCATTAAGAAAATTGAAACATGTAATTTTAAAATTTATGATGTATTTGAAAATATCAAATGTTTATCAAATAATATTTTATGTGTGCGTTAAAAATGTACATTGGGTATGAAAAAAAAATAGACATGTGAAATAAAGATAATAAAAAAGAAAAAAAACAAAGAAAAACCAGAGCAGTGCGCGCGCGTGATTGACTGCACTAATGGGCCGGCCCAATTGAGCAAATACCGGCTAAGTTCTCTCAAGGTTTAAAATAGACCGGGATAAAAGAATTTGATGTGTTTATTTCAGTGATTGAGAGTTCACGGTTTGATTTAGCTTTCACCTACAAATTCAAGGTTGTTTTGGACTTTTCCTAATTGAAAAGAAGGGAACCTGTTTTAGCATGGAATGGAGCACTAGAAGGAGACGTGGCTGTCCATGCACCTTTTTTTTTCTTAGGAGGCACATGAAACATCGGTACTTTAGTAGGTATACAGGAGCGTGGCTCAAGTACGTGCATGGCATACCTTACTGCAAGATACGTAGGTTTGAACAGAAAAGAGAGAGAACCGAAGATGCATCCGTCGCATACATCTGTTTTGAGCAGGTTCGTGCACCACTAGACGGACACGTGCATGCTTAGCACTTGACCGGATCCATTGCTGTGATTCTTTTGCATGTATCCACGTAAGACATACTCCTACTAGTTACGCATCAAGCGATATGTGCTATTTCGTGTGGCTCGGCTATTGCAGACATCTCTATGGAAGGATAAATACGATGGTGCGCTTGCTTGTGGATAACTCAAATGTTCGTGGATGGATAGGGGGGGACGTACGTGATTATGGGTTGCAATATGTCCTTATTGTAACATGTATATTTCAGAAGATAAACACTTCCATCACCAATACAATGCCAGCAATTCATAGAAGACTGTAATAAAGCCCTAGCAGATGCACAGATAGCCGAATAAGATGGTAGCATACGTCATTGACAATGGAGTATGTATTTCAATTTTAATCAAAATCTAGAAGTTGTGTGGCATTGTGTATGAGCTAGGTCGACTGGCTCTACTGGATGAAGAAGAGATGGGGCGCAACAGGGGGTCGCGGCGGCGCTGCCGCGCAGCAATTTCCTCCCTGGCCTTGTCAAGGGCGGCCTTCCAGTCGGACCTGCTCAAATCATAGAACGGAAGCTCCAACAACGATTCCATTGCGTCGAACAGGGTTAGCGCATTTGCACTTGTCATTGCTATGTTGACGAACTCTGAGATAGCACTATTGCGACCACTCTCCTCCGCGTCGGAGGAGTAAGTCGAGCGGCTCGGTTGGGAGAAGAAGAGGTGGGGCGCACCAAGGGGCTGCACCTGGCGCCATGGTGGCGGTGCCGTGGCTGCCAAGCGGCGCTGCTGTGCTGAATCTTCCATAAAATCGTCCAAGGCAGCCTGCCATAAGGGATCAATGTAGGGTTTGCGCGGTTCGTCGGTCCCCGCCGCGTCAGAGCGCTTATCCTCCTCGTCGTCGTACTTGACCAACTCTGAGATAGCACTATCGCAGTCGCTCTCCTCCTCGTCGGAGGAGTAACTCGAGTGGCTCGGCTGGGGGAAGAAGAGGTGGGGTGCACCAGGTGGCCGCACCTGGCGCCATGGTGGTGGTGCCATGGCTGCCAAGCGGCGCTGCTCTGCTGAATCTTTCATAAAATCGTCCAGTGCGGCCAGCCATAAGGGATCAATGTAGGGTTTGCGCGGTTTGTCGGTCCCCGCCGTGTCAGGGTGCTCATCGTCCTCGTCGTACTCGCTCTCCCACGAGTTAGAGCTGCCGGTGTCAATGTCGTCGTACTTGATCAACTCTGCCGTGTCAACGTGGTCCTCGGTCTCGGCACCGTAGCTCCCGGTGTCATACCCAACGCTGCCCATGCTTAGGATGCTAGCCGCCAGATCGAGATCGAAGCAATCCCCGTTGGCGCCGAAGACGGCCTTGCTGCCTGCGAGGGCCGGGAGGTTGAGGTCGAAGTAATCTTCGTCGTCGTCCTCCTCGTCTTGCTTCTTGCCGCCGTCAGCCTTGGCATGGCTTCGGCCGAGCTGCACCATGGCGAAGCTCGTCTCGCTGTCCTTGTCGTCGTCGCCGCCGTCCAGGAAGCAAACGCTCTCGGCGTCGCTGCCGCTCTCGCCGAGAAAGACCCAGTCCTCCATGGCAGCCGTCAACTCCCGGCTGTTCGCCTTCGCCTTTGTCGTCTTGGCTGATCGAAATCGAATGAACTCGTGTACTGTTGCTGTGCTTCCTCGAGAAGACGTACGCCGTATATATGTTTATAGGCGATCGATGCAGGGATCTTGTGTTGGACTAGGAATAGGACACGCTGAACCTGCCGTACTATCACGAATCCTACTTCTACTCAAGTACTCAACCCCATATACTACTCCGTATTTCATATCGACGGTTACATGGATATGGATACGGATACTAACAACTTTTTTCTAGAATACGATACGGATACTAACATGAACACGAAGTAAATATTGTATTTTAGTACTCCCTTCGCAAACTAATATAAAATCATGAATATTTTGTTAAATTCGTGAACATATATGAAATCGTGAACATTTTTACAGATTTTTAAACATATTCTAAAGTTATAAACATTTTCTGAATTCATGAATTTTATGATATTTGCAAAAAAAACTGAAAATTGTAAACATGTTTCTAAACATAGTGTTTGAATAGGCGAACATTTCTAGAATCGACGAACAATTTTTGGAAATTGGTGGAACAATTTTTGAAATTCAGGAATATTTTTTTTGATTTAGCCAACATTTTTTGAAATGCATGATCATTTTTTGAATCAGCGAACATTTTATGAATCAATAAAATATTTTATAAGTCACGAACAGTTTTTAATTTTCATGATATTTTCAATTCATGAACATTTTTTTAATTGGTGAAGTTTTGTTCATTTCATAAAAAAATAATACATGAACTTTTTTAAATAATCATGAAAGATTTCTGATTTACGAAACATTTATTTTCAAAATTACGAACTTTTTTGAATATGCGAACATTTTTTGGAAATCATGATCATTTTCTGAATCCACAAACATTTATGAATTATTAAATGTTTTATTTAAAATTCCCATTTTTTTATTTTCGGAACTTTTTTTAAGTCCCAAATTATTTAAAGTAGAAAAATGAAGACGAAAAAGCAAAACAAAACCTTAAAACGGGCTGCCCGGACATGGGCCGGCCCAAACAGGTGCCCTGTGTCTTCTCCTAGCGCGTAGAGCGCAATGTAGAAGGTTTCTACTAGGCCGGCCCATGCGTGGATTCTCCTGTGTGAAACATTTTTTTCACTTATAGGTCGCATCTGTTGGTAATATTTTGTAACTTTAGGGGCAATTTTGATGACGTGCCGCCAGAAGCAATAGCCCCTTTATTATTATTAGGTAGATTTTGAGTAACTTCAGCTTTTAACTAAGAGACTAGTGGATTGGTGTGAACGTTATATGTCAAGTCAAAGTAAGGAACTCCTGATTAAAGCAGTTGCTCAAGCCATTCTCACATATGTAATGAGTATATTCTGGCTACTAGCCTCAGTTTGTGATGATCTTACTCAGCTCATACACCAATATTGGTGGGAAGTGGAGAATGGGAAAAGAAAGATGGCCTGGTTGAGCTGGGATAAGAAGAGACTACCAGAGTCCAAAGGGGGCATGGGGTTCCGAGATATGTGTGCCTTTAACCAAGCGCTTCTAGCTAAGCAAGCTTGGAGATTACTCAAGTCACCAGACAGTTTGTGCGCACGCTTGTTGAAGGCAAAATATTTCCCCAATGGCAATATTCTAGGCACGATGTTTTTTGGTAACTCATCAACAGTATGAAAAGGTATTGAGTACAGACTTGAACTTGTTAAGAAAAGTATAATTTGGAGAGTGTGGGGTCGCTCTTCCATTACAACATGGAGACATCCATGGATTCCTAGGGGGGCATCCTTCAAGCCGGTGACATCTAAACGGAACTGCGGGTTTAATTGGGTCTCGAATTTTTTGGATCAAAATGGTGCTTGAGATGTTCATCGTCTTCAGGACCACTTCTGGCCCATGGATGTGCGTGAAATTGTAAAAGTCCGCACTTCACCGAGACAACGGGAGGATTTCTTTCTGTGGTTTCCGAAGAAGTGTGTGCACTTTTCTGTCAAGAGTGCATATCGACTCGTGGCAGGTCCTCAAAATGATTTGTTCATTTGGGGCCTCAAGCTCGACCCCAGGAGGGGATCGGGCCATTTGGAACTTAATCTGGCGGTCGAAGGTTCCCCCAAAGCTGAAGATCATGGCTTGGAGTGTAGTGTCAGGTGCCTTTGCTACCATGGCATGCAATGCTTCTAGGCACTTGTCCGCATGTTCGACCTGCACCTCATGTGTTATAGAGGACGAGTGAAAGATCGTGGATGTCGCCTAGAGGGGGTGAATAGGCGCTTTAAAATAATTATGTTTTAGGCTTGAACAAATGCGGAATAAAACTAGCGTTTAATTTGTTAAGCACAAAACCTAAATCTACTAGGCTCACCTATGTGGACCAACAAGTTATGCTAAGCAAGATAAATAACTAAGTGATAGCAAGATATATAACATGTCATACTATGGCTATCACAAAGTAAAGTGCATAAGTAAAGGGCTTGGGTAAGAGATAACCGAGGCACGTGGAGACGATGATATCCCGAAGTTCACACCCTTGCGGATGCTAATCTCTGTTTGGAGCGGTGTGGAGGCACACAATGCTCCCCAAGAAGCCACTAGGGCCACCGTAATCTCCTCACGCTCTCGCACAATGCAAGATGCCGTGATTCCACTAAGGGACCCTTGAGGGCGGTCACCGAACCCGTACAAATGGCAACCCTTGGGGGCGGTCACCGAACCTGTACACTTTGGCAACCCTTGGGGGCGGTCATCGGAACCCGTACAAATTGCTCAGGGTGATCTCCATAACCTAATTGGAGACCCCAACGCTTGCCCGGAGCTTTACACCACAATGATTGAACTCCGAAGCACCACCAACCGTCTAGGGTGCCCAAGCACCCAAGAGGAACAAGCTCTAGGGTACCAAGCACCCAAGAGTAATAAGCTTCACAACTTTTCACTTTCACGTATCACCGTGGAGGACTCAAACCGATGCAACTAATGCAATGGCAAGGGCACACGGAGTGCCCAAGTCCCTCACTCCCAAATCCCACCAAAGCAACGAAAGCTATGGAGGAAAATGAGAGGAAGGACAAGAAGGAGAACACCAAGAACTCCAAGATCTAGATCCAAGGGGTTCCCCTCCATTAGAGGAGAAAGTGATTGATGGAAATGTGGATCTAGATCTCCTCTCTCTTTTCCCCAAAAAACTAGCAAGAATCCATGGAGGGATTGAGAGATAGCAAGCTCCAAGAGGTCAATAATGGTGGGGGAAAACTTGCTTAGATTTCTTAGGTTGGAGGTGGAAGAAGGGGGTATAAATACCCCCAAGAAAAATATGACCGTTGCACCCCGGGCACCCGGACAAAAGGGGTCCGGGCACCTGCACAACCCAGAGAAAACCCCGGGCACCCGGACAAACAAGGGAAGTACATCGGCATGGGGGCCGGGCACCCGGGGGTCCCAACCCCGGGCACCCGGAGGGGGCCAAGAGGAGGAGGCGGAGGAGCCCGGACACCCGGGTCCAAGACCCCGGGCACCCGAGGTGATCAGAGGAGGAGAGGGAGCGCCCCGGATGACCCCGGGCACCCGGGGGGCGAGACCCCGGGCACCCGGACCGGCCAGAGAGGTCACTATGGAGGGGCTCGGGTGACCCCGGGCACCCGGGGGTCAAGGACTCCGGGCACCCGCACTAGGCAGAGAGATGCGGGAACCGGTAAAATTGAAACGACCACAACTTTTGCAAATGAACTCCGAATTTGATGAAACCAAGTTTGTTGAAAAGCTAGAGACAAGGGCTAACACAATCTTGATATAAATATCAATAAATAGCAAATGATAAAATACCCAAAATAAAATGGCGAGAACCCTTTCTCAAATAAGACCGATAAAAACTCCAACACCGAAAACGCAAAAGAAGATGCATAGGAAATCGGTTTTCGATGAACTAGAGCTTGTCACGAAGATAACCACAAGCTCTAAAACCTCACAAAGAGAAAATCCAAATAAGAACCAAGAAATATGATGGTGCCAAGAATGCAATGGTTTGAGCTCTCACCGAACGATATGATCAAGCTACTCACTCGAGAGCCCCCCTTGATAGTACGGCTATTGATCCTATAATTCAGTCTCCCAACTAACACCATGAGACCGGTGAAATAGAAAACCTATCAAGAACAAACCTTTTCCTTGCACATAGTCCACTTGAGCTAGATGATGACGGTCTTGACTCTCTCAAGTTGGACCACCTTTCTTGATTGCACTAGCTTGATGAAGACTAGTAGATTGCTCCCCCATACTACACAGTGGGTGAGCCACTCCTTGGCGCATCTTCACAAGTCCATTGTCACCACAATGGACGACAAGCATCAAGGACGTGATCTCTTCATGATGCTCCACTTGAACTTGCACATCGCAATCTTGATGACAATCACCACTTGATGTCATCCTCTCCATGGGTTGTATGATTTCTTCCTCTTGAAGCAAGCCCATGGAAACATACCTAACCCCACATAGAACTCTCACGTAGACTATGGGTTAGTTCAGAAAAGCGTAACAGACAATGCTTACCATACCATGGGATCACTTGATCCCTCTCGGTACATCTTGCACGCTTTCTGAGTTGATCAACTTGATTCACTCTTTGACTTAGTCTTGATCAACTTCTCACATGACCAATCTTTAGATAATTCCTTGAATAACACCTTGATCATCACATACTCTCCTTGAAACCAACAAATGGACCTCAAGAAAAGCCTATGGACAAATCCTTTAAATATAACTCAATGCAACCATTAGTCCATAGAGAATGCCATCAATTACCAAAACCACACATGAGGGCACCACATGTTCTTTCAACGAAGAAGCTTCCATGCATTGATTTCTTGTAACCACACCAGGAGTATTTGTGAGAGAATGATGACTAGATGGCAACTACGTGCTGACCACCAACTAGTTGAGATGGGCAAGAACTTCCTACTTAACATTTTGAAAGTGCAACTAATCCCCGGGTGGTTTTGGTAATTCATAACAACATATATGTCAATGAACTAATGCCTATTCAAGATAGATTTCAGAAAAGCTCAATGATTGGCATGGCATGGACTTGAGAATGTGGACCCCTCAAAATGCTAAGGACATGGATTGGCAAAGCTTCAAGAATCTACAATTTTTGGTTAAGTGATCCAAGATCACATTGAGTGTATAGGAAAGCCAATACTACTAAAAGGGGATGATGTTTTGATCATACTCAATTGCTCAAGTGATTGATGATATTGCTTTGAAAACCCTCAATCACTTTCTCCTATTCATATCTGTCCAAACCCTAAAAAGCCGACCGGGTCCCATCGAAAACTTCCCATCCGGACTCACCGAGTTAATCCTATACATTGCCACAGCCAAACCCTAGAGTTTCGGTCCCACCGAGATGGCAATCGGTTCCACAGACTTGCACTGACCAAGTTTCTGTAACCTTGTCGCTTCACTTCGGAATTACCAAGTCGAAGCAGTCGGAATTACCGAAAAGCAGTCTCGCTTAGTCATCACATATCAGTCTCACCGAGATTCTCACTTCGGTCCCACCGGAAAGCTCAAACGTTCAAATCTTTTACACAGGTCGGTCTCACCAAGATTTTGGATCGGTGTCACCGAGTTGAATCAAAAGGCTTGTAACAGTTGGATTCTGGGTGAAGACTATTTATACCCCTCCACCCCCACCTACTCTCTAAGAGAGCCATCAGAACGAAACTAGACTCCTACCATTCATTTTTTGTGAGAGAATCACCTACACATGTGTTGAGATCAAGTCATTCCAAACCCACCATTTGAACCTTGATTTCTAGCCTCCTCAAGTTGCTTTCCACTCCAATCCTTCTCCTACCAAAGCCAAATCTGTGAGAGGGTGATTGAGTGTTGAGGAGACTATTATTTGAAGCACAAGAGGAAAGAGTTCATCATCAACAACACCATCTATTACCTTCTGGAGAGTGGTGTCTCCTAGATTGGTTATGCATCACTTGGGAGCCTCCAAGATCTTGTGGAGTTGAACCAAGGAGTTTGTAAGGGTAAGGAGATCACCTACTTCGTGAAGATCTCCCCCGAGTGAGGCTAGTCCTTCGTGGACACAAGCCATGGTGGAATAGACAAGGTTGCTTCTTCGTAGACCCTTCGTGGGTGGAGTCCTCCGTGGACTCGCGCAGCCTTTACCCTCCGTGGTTGAAGTCTCCATCAACATGGATATACGACAGCACCACCTATCGGACCACACCAAAAATCAGCGTGTCTTCATTGCATTTGATTTCTCTGATCCCTCCTTTACATTCATATGCAATAATGCAAAGTCTTTACTTTCCGCTGCTCAACTCTTAGACTTGCATGTCTAGGGTGTTACTTGACTTGGTAGAATTGCTAAAACTTTCCTACAACTAAAATTGGGAAAATGATAAGTTTTTTTGGCCAAGTAGTCTAATCACCCTCCGTCTAGACATACTTTCGATCCTACACGTTTGCATGGATGTTCGGAGGACGTTAGTGACCGCTTTATTATGCTAATATGGTGAATTTGGCAGCTGCACAATGACATGGTTCACGGTAAGGAGGTACCCCCCCCCCCCCCAATTAATATTACGGTGGAGTTCCTTGATAGCTATGTAAAATCCATCATTTTGCTGGGAGGTACACAATTGAGGAAATAGTTAAAGGAAAGATGCTAGTTATGGAAGCAGGGTACATCCGGTGAGGATTCCAACCCCCGTTCGTCGATGGACGCCACCTCCGATCGATCAGGTCGCGTTATCTGTTGATGGTTCATTTTCTTTGGAGGATGGTGAGGCGATTGCAGGCATGATTCTTCACCGTCACGATGGTTCCACTACTGCAGGAATGGCTAACAGTGATGGGCGCCTAAAACCCAGTAGTCACGTGTATGCAATGCAGGCAATATTAGAGAAGACAACCAAACATGTCCTGGAAGAAAAGAGAGAGGGTGCGGGGCAGAGATATATTCTTACCCAGGGAATTAAAGTAAGGCATGGCCCACCTCAAACGTATTCACCACTGTATTCTATATCGTATATGTGCCGAAAATGTTAATTGGAACAAATCCCAACACAAACTGTACAGCTCCGGTTTCCAGAGCATCTGCGCTCGGGAGCCATTCCGCCGCTCCCATACAAACACTACTAATATAGTGGGTACAAATCACCATGCATGTTCCGGGGGCGGGATTTCAGGGAGCTGCGCCCGTGGTGCTTCTAAGCATTTTCCCTGCATATTTTTTGCATCACACAATAAATTACCAATGTCCCCGCAAACAAAAAACTTGGTATGAATTGATGCCTCTTTGGTCATGTCACCGAGATGATTTCTTCAATACAAATGTTAAGAAGAAAAGAGACGCAGAGACATGTTCAATGTTGCCACACACTCCTAGGGTCACACTCATATTTATGAACAAAGTTTTCTTTCAAGAGTTCATATCAACTCGTGGCAGGTCCTCATGATGATTTGTTCACCAGCTGGGGCCTCAAGCTCGAGCCGAGGAGGGGACGGTCCATTTGGAACTTAATCTGGCGGTCGAAGGTTTCCCGAAAGATGAAGATCATGGTTTGGAGTGCAGTGTCAGGTGCCCTTGCTACCATGGCCTGCTGAAAGATCGTGGATGTCGCCTAGAGGGGGGGGGGGGTGAATAGGCGCTTTAAAATAATTACGGTTTAGGCTTGAACAAATGCGGAATAAACCTAGCGGTTAATTTGTCAAGCACAAAACCTAAAACAACTAGGCTCACCTATGTGCACCAACAACTTATGCTAAACAAGATAAACTACTAGGTGATAGCATGATATATGACAAGAAACAATATGGCTATCACAGAGTAAAGTGCATAAGTAAAGGGCTCGGGTAAGAGATAACCGAGGCACGCTGGAGACGACAATGTATCGAAGTTCACACCCTTGTGGATGCTAATCTCCATTTGGAGCAGTGTGGAGGCACAATGCTCCCCAGAATGACACTAGGGCCACCGTAATCTCCTCACGCTCTTGCACAATGCAAGATGTCGTGATTCCACTAAGGGACCCTTGAGGGCGGTCACCAAACCCGTACAAATGGCAGCCCTTGGGGCGGTCGCTGAACCCATACACTTTGGCAACCCTTGGGCGCGGTCACGGAACCATCAAATTGCTCAGGCGATCTCCACAGCCTAATTGGAGACCCCGACGCTTGCCGGAGCTTTACACCACAATGATTGAGCTCCGAACACCACCAACTGCCTAGGGCGCCCAAGCACCCAAGAGGAACAAGCTCAAGGGTACCAAGCACCCAAGAGTAATAAGCTTCTCAACTTGTAACTTCCACGTATCACGTGGAGAACTCAAATCGATGCACCAAATGCAATGGCAAGGGCACACAGGGTGCCCAAGTCCTTCTCTCTCAAATCCCACCGAAGCAACTAATGCTAGGGAGGAAAATGAGAGGAAGAACAAGAAGGAGAACACCAAGAACTCCAAGATCAAGATCCAAGGGGTTCCCCTCACATAGAGGAGAAAGTGATTGGTGGAAATGTGGATCTAGATCTCCTCTCTCTTTAAAAAACTAGCAAGAATCCATGGAGGGATTGAGAGTTAGAAAGCTCGAAGAAGGTCAACAATGGGGGAAGAACACGAGCTCAAAGGATGAGGTTCAATGGGGAAGAATACCCCCTTCTATAGGTGGGGAAAAATCCCACCGTTATGCTCACAGCCCGCACAGAGCGGTACTACCACTAGGGCGGTAGTACCCCTTTGAAAAACAACAGCGAGGAGGCAAAAGGCCAGTAGAACCGTCGGAGCGGTACTACCGCTCGTCCTCACGGTACTACCGCTAGGGATCGTGGTACTACCACAAAGGGTAGCGGTACTACTGCTTGCGAGCGGTACTAAAAAAATACATCCGGGCCTACCACCGCAGGACTTGGGACGAGTTTTTGGTCCAGAGCGGTACTACCGCTGTAGGAGCCGCGGTAGTACCGCTCTGGAGCGGTAGTAAAAAATTACATCCGCTCCAATTCGCGGTAGTACCGCTGCAGCCTTTTTAGAACACCAAAACTGCCACAACTTTTGCAAACGGACTCCGAATTCGATGAAACCAAGTCTGTTGGAAAGCTAGCGACAAGGGCTAACACAATCTTGAAAGAAATAGCAATAATAAGAAAATGAGAAAAGGCCCAAAAGAAAAAGGTGAGAACCCTTCCTCGGATAAGACCGGTAAAACCTCCAACACCGAAAACATCATAGAAGACGCATGCAAACTCCATTTTCGATGAACTCAAGCTTGTCATCAAGATGACCATAAGCTCTAAGACTCACAAAGAGAACCAAACAAGAACCAAGAAACATGATGCAAGGATGCAATGGTTTGAGCTCTCGATGAACGATATGATCAAGCTACTCACTTGAGAGCCCCCCTTGATAGTACAACTATCGATCCTATAACCCGGTCTCCCAACTACCACCATGAGACCGGTAAAATAGAAAACCTATCAAGGGCAAACCTTTGCCTTGCACATGATCCACTTGAGCTAGATGATGACGATCTTGTCCTCCTCAAGATGGACCACCTTTCTTGATTGCGTTGGGTCGATGGAGACTAGATGATTGCTCCCCATACTCCACTATGGGTGAGCCACTCTTGACACATCTTCACAAGTCCATTGACACCACAATGGATGGCAAGCTTCAAGCACTTGATCTCTTCGTGATGCTCCACTTGAACTTGCACACGGCAATCTTGATGACGATCACCACTTGATGTCATCCTTTCCATGGGTTGTATTATCTTCCTCTTGACGCAAGCCCATGAACACGTACCTAACCCCACATAGACTCTCACATAGACCATGGGTTAGTACACAAAGTGCAATGGACAATGCTTACCATACCATGGGATCACTTGATCCCTCTCGGTACATCTTCTACGCTTTGTGAATTGATCAACTTGATTCACTCTTGACTTAGTCTTGATCAACCTTGAATCTTTCCAACTCTCTTCGTTTGGATGATGTCTTGAAGGTAAACATGAATGATCACACAATCTTTTTCTTCAAGACATGCTTGCAATAAGCTCAACACTCACATGACCAATTTTTGGATAATTACTTAATAGCACCTTGGTCAACCCATAAACTCCTTGAAACCAACACATGGACTTCAAGAAATGCCTAAGGAAAAATCCTTCAAATATAACTCAATGCAACCATTAGTCCATACAGAATGTCATCAATTACCAAAACCACACATGGGGGCACCACATGTCCTTTCACCTGCAAGGCTTCTAGGCACTTGTCCACACGTTCTACATGCGCCCCGTGTGGTGTAGATGACGAGGGAAGCTTCCATGCATTGATTTCTTGTAATCACACCAGGAGTATTTTTTTGACACCTGAAAGGAGAGGCTCCTACTGGAATTTAATTAAAATGAATGGTAGAGTACATGAGACTATTTACAAATCATTCCCTTTGGGAATGAGGGTTGGAGGAGGATTTTTACAAAGAACTAATAATAAAAGAAATTAGGAAGGGTTTATGTTTCTCTCCCACTCTGTAAGTAAGGAGGGATAAGTCTTCTTTGAGTCTTGTAGGCCAGGAGTCTTGGGATGGGAGCACTCCTCGAAAGTGTTTATTATTTCATTCCTTTTAGATGCTCCAAGCAGCTAGGAGAAAGATTTTCATGAACAACTACCTGCCGATGATCAACTAGTTGAGATGGGCAAGAACTGGCTACTTAATGTTTTGCATGGATGTTCGGAAGACGTTCATGACCGCGTTATTACGCTAATATTGTGAATTTGGCAGCTGGACAATGACCTGGTTCACCTCAAACATATCCACGGAATTGAAGTAAGACATGGCCCACCTCAAACGTATTCACCACTGTATTCTATATCGTATATGTGCCAAAAATGTTAATCGGCACAAATCCCAACACAAACCGTACAACTCAGGTTTCTAGAGCATCTGCGCTCGGGAGCCATTCCGCCGCTCCCATACAAACACTACTAATATAATGGGTACAAATCACCATGCATGTTCCGGGGCGGGATTTCAGGGAGCTGCGCCCGTGGTGCTCCTGAGCATTTTCCCTACATATTTTTGCATCACACAATAAATTATCAATGTCCTCGCAAACAAAAAAACTTGGTATAAACTGATACCTCTTTGGTCATGTCACCGAGATGATTCCTTCAACAAAAATGTTACGAAGAAAAGAGACGCGGAGACGTGTTAAATGTTGCCACACGCTCCTAGGGTCACACTCATATTTATGGATTCGTTTCTTAAAGCATAGATAGATAGATGAACTAGGAATATCCCCGTGAAGAAAGAAAGAAAGATAAACAAAGAACAAACATGCGAGAATCGTACGTGCTTGGATATCGTGTGCGGCCATCGAGCCACACATGCGGGGTGCCAAAATAAATTAGGAAACCATTTGCATGCCGTCACGCACCCGCATTCCAAACCATGATAAGATATCGCATCAAACTTTTCCAGTGCTATGAAGCGTGGTGGCTGATTCGTCTGCCTCATCTCATCTGTGGTGTGCCACGGTTTAGCGTGGCAAATTGAGGATCCAATCCCGATTATGCGGCTTAGTCTCATAACGCGTGAACGAGCTAGGGGTAGGAATGAATGAAGCAGAGGAAAAGTCATGAGAGCATCTTCAACACGCGCGGCAAAAGGCACCCCGCGCGGTAAAGTTTGGTTTTAAGCGGCCGGCGGTTCCAGCGCTTCCGTGATGGCGGCGGGAACATACCGCTGGCGGAAGCGTTCTTGGCGTCTTGAGGGAGAAAGCGGCACACGGCGTGATAGATTTGGCGCGCCGCTTTGGGCGCGTCTATAAAATCCCGCGCTCGCCACGCCGCATGTAATACGCCCACACGCCCTCGCAACCTCGCCGCCGCGCTTTCCGCGCCACCAGCGCCAAAGATGCCGCCGAGCCGGGGTTCTTCGGCTACTGCAGGCGTCGCGAAGGCCCCAACGGCTGGTACTCCGTCGAGATCCGGGCCAGCGACGTCCGGCTCGGCCTCGGGTCGTTTCGGAGCGCATACGAGGTGGCCCACGCGTACGACGCGGCGGCGTGGCGCTTGGAGAGGCCCCGGTCGCAGATGAACTTTCGGGACATCTTCACGCGCGAGCAGGCGCAGCGCGTCGCCCCTTCTCGCGTCTCATCACCGACATGGACCGTGCCGACCACGCTCGGCGGCAGCGCCGCCTCCTCATCACCGAGGAGGAGGAGCGAGCCATGGCGGAGTGGCGCCGTCGCCACCCGGAGGACGTCGCCTACGAGCGTGCCTACTGGGCGGAGAGGACGACAACGTGTCGCGCGGATCGGGCGGACCGGCATCGCCGGAAGGCATTGGGGAATGCGCAGTCCGATATCGTTGCAGCAGGTGGGAGGTCGATCTTCACGTCAGACGATGAACGTTGGGACAACATGTGGCTCGATACCTCGGACAACACCGACGAGGATGATGATGGTAATGATGGTAGCGACTTGGAGTAGTTTCTATTTATGTATGACGTAGTAGTTTCTATCTAATTGCACCGTAGTTCTATCTATCTATGCTTTCGCACTATCTATCTAGTTGCACCGATGTAAAATACCTTTGTATCGTCTTTTATCTATATAATTTAAAAAACATTATAGAATGAGCTCGCACTGCATTTTTAGCGCATCTGCTAGAGCTGCGCGACTGCTGGAGCCAGCGCTGCGCGCCGTGCCAAACCAGACGATGGACGTGCGGCACAACAGTTTTTAGCGCGCGGCGCGTTCGGCGACTGTTGTGACAACCAGGGAAAAGAAAGAAAAACCCATCACCAGCAGTGGCACGGCGGTTAAAAGCGGGGCAACCGCGAGGGCAAACCCGTCCATCCCGCAGCCGCCCGCCTACCCCTAAAAGCGCACGGAAGGAAAGGGCCAAGTGGCCACCCCCACCACCCCACCCCACGCCGCGCCGCGCACCGGAGCCGCCTTCCTTCCTTCCTTCCTTCTCCCCCCTCTCCCCTCCCGTGCTCCTCTCCGCCCCGCCCCCGCGCCACAGCCGACCCCGCCACGCGCGCGCGCCAGGGGCCGCCCCGATCTGCGAGATATGGCGCAGCCGCGTGTCGCGGGGCCTCCGGGAGGCAAAGGCCGCCGCTGCCGCCGCAACCAGGCGCTTCTCCACCACCTCGGTATCCCCTCGCCTCCTCCCCCCGCCCCGATTCGTCGCATCCAAGGCCTCGCCCGCTTTTTTTTTTCTTCCTTCGCTCTTCTGGTGCGTAATGCCTTGATCCGAGGTCGCGGTGATGGCGATGCACCCCCTCGTCGTGTTTGAAGTGTTGTTTTATTTATATAAAAATGGATAGAAGATATCTGGGGATAGTTTTGGTGACGGCATCGTCTAGTCGACGACTGGAGCAGGATTTAGCGTCGTGCCTGTGGGTCGTCGAATCGCAGCACACGCGCCCCCAGATCAGACGCTGCTTGATTTGCTTTTTTCTTTCGATTCTGCAATTTGTGCGTGATGATATTGCGATGGAAGTTTAACGCGTCTCGTTCTGATTGGAGCGTATGGTGCCTGTAATCGCAGTCCTACACGGTGGTGGATCACACCTACGATGCGGTCGTGGTTGGAGCTGGAGGCGCGGGGCTCAGGGCCGCGATTGGGCTCTCGGAGCATGGGTTCAACACCGCCTGCATCACCAAGCTCTTCCCCACGCGGTCGCATACCGTTGCAGCGCAGGTAATTCACAGCCTGCTTTTCTATTACCTGTGTTTTTTTATCAGACTGCTGCTGTATTCTGTGTGTCATGCAAGCTGCAAACTACTAGAATATTTTGTTTATCAGATTACCTGGTTAGCTTCCATGGACCTTGAGTTAGATTTGCTGGTGCTGCCACTAGATTTATTCCTGCAGAAGAAATCTGGATAACAGAAAATAGAAATTGCGTGTTGTGCATGGGCTTATTGGTTGGTCATTTTTGCGCTATGTGCTACTGTGGTTTGAGTGAATGTTATGGTGCCGTACATACGTTGCTCTTTTAGGGTGCACTCAATGTTTATTACCATTTGAGTTAGATATTACACATGGCAGCACAAATAAATCGAGAGGAGCATCTATCTTTCTTTTGTGGTGCTTTTATTTTGGCTGCAAAGGTCATTGTACTTCCAAGACCAGTACACGGGTCAATTGTGATGGATTATGAAGTACCCATTGGCCATGCTAAAAGTTCTGTTCGTACTAGGAAATACTGTATTTGTATTGCACAGTTTTTTAGGTGGTATAGCTGTAGCAGCATGCTTAGAAGAAAAGTTAGCTCGACCTTGAACTATAAGTTGCATCAGTCTATATGCTACTTCCATGGAGGCATCGCTTTTACATTCAGAATTTCTCACACAAGCAAGTGTGTTCCGGAATTGGAATCAATTGGAAACAGCATTTACATGCCTAGTAGTTAAACCTTGATATGATCATCCAGTTTGGGAATTCCATATTTTTTTCTTACTGACCTTTCCTGCTAGAATCACGAATCTGTCTGCAATTTACTTGTATTAAAGTATATTCAGAAGTTGGGAAGTTGGACTTGGGAAAACTGTGGTATTTGCATGATTGTTACCCTTCTAGTATAACTTAAGACTGATGCCACATGAAGTTTGTTAATTGGATGATCATCTGTAAAACTTTGTGCATTCTTATATTTCTCTTTCCAGTAATTTAGTTTATTTGGTCTATCCATTTTTCATTGTATTGCTAATTAAAGTTATCTATGGTCTGTACTTTCGATTTTTCTGTCATTCTCACTACCAAGGGATCAATATATGAACTCACTGAAGCATGTGGGCAAATTTGTATTAGCCTTGTAGAAGTTCTGTTCGTACTAGGAAATACTGTATTTGTATTGCACAGTTTTTTAGGTGGTATAGCTGTAGCAGCATGCTTAGAAGAAAAGTTAGCTTGACCTTGAACTATAAGTTGCATCAGTCTATATGCTACTTCCATGGAGGCATCACTTTTACATTCAGAATTTCTCACACAAGCAATTGTGTTACGGAATTGGAATCAATTGGTAACAACACTTGCATGCCTAGTAGTTAAACCTCGATACGATCATTTGACACAAAGTTTGACCAATTAAAATCTGAATTTGGTTGAAGACTTGAATTCTGCACAATTGTATTTGTACCACTTTGAGGTTGTTATTCTCTGTTCTAGAAATATATTCAGTTTGGGAATGCCATGTTTTTTTACTGATGTTATTCTCTGTTCTGTCAGCAGCAAATACAATTGTGCACAATTCATAGATTTAGTTCAGATTTTTTTGACCTTAATTTCTTATATTTTCTTTCCAGTAATTTAGTGTCTATCCATTTTTTATTATATTGCTAATTAAAGTTATCTATAGTCTGTACTTTTGGTTTTTCCATCATTCTCACTACCAAGGGATCAATATATGAACTCACTGAACCATGTGGGCAAATTTGTATTAGTCTTGTAGGAGTGCTAAAAGATTCATGGCTTTGCTGTATGTGTCTAGATGATGATTTACAGTTCTGCACTGTTGCCTTCTGGAATGCTCTACGTGTTTCTGTTCTTTGCTATTAACACCTATGAGTGCAGGGAGGTATAAACGCTGCTCTTGGAAACATGAGTGAAGATGACTGGAGGTGGCATATGTATGATACAGTCAAAGGAAGTGATTGGCTTGGTAAGTTTACATGGAGAAACAGTTTAAGAAATGCATGACAATGTTTCAACAACGTAGCATATTTTTTGTTTGACCCCTTGACTTTTGAAGCTTTGACATGATATTCTTATGTACATCTCCAGGTGACCAAGATGCTATCCAGTATATGTGTAGAGAAGCACCAAAGGCTGTTATAGAGCTTGAGAACTATGGATTACCATTTTCCAGAACTGAAGATGGAAAAATTTATCAACGTGCTTTTGGAGGCCAAAGCTTAGATTTTGGAAAAGGTAATTTGCCTTCCATCATCAATCTGAGGTTGCAAACAGGCAGCTGTTGCATATTTTCTAATCTTTCCTTTTCTGTGTCTAATTAATCTTCAGGTGGTCAGGCCTATCGATGTGCATGTGCTGCTGACAGAACAGGGCATGCTATGCTACACACACTTTATGGTCAAGCGATGAAGCACAATACTCAGTTTTTTGTTGAATATTTTGCGCTGGACCTTATCATGGACAAAGAAGGTACATATTTGTTTGTCGTGTTCTGGTACCATCCAAGACCCAGGATATGTATCCCTCTACTAGATTTGCCTACTTTCATATGGTAGTAATTTAATGTACACATACTGAAAGAAAATAGTTTTTGATTGTTGCCTTTAGCATTAACTTTCTTTGCTTTCTATTAGACTTGATGCGGATATTTGTTGGATCTTATTTTTCCTTGGGTTTTAATTGCCATGCTTGTTCAGTTGCTTTAGATATTTTCTACAGGTGTCAATTCATTAATGCATTTTCTTTTTAGTGCAGCTAAGATTGTCTTGTGTACCTGATCTTGTTATAATGTTGACAAGATCTGTTACATGATAGTTAAAACCTACTGGCTAATGAGCCCTTCCAATGGATATAATTAGGTCTATAAATAGTGCTTGCTTTCTGCACCGCATGTTTAGGATACTGCTGATTAATGCGTACTTATTTTCCAGGCACCTGTCAGGGGGTAATTGCACTAAACATGGAGGATGGTACCCTTCATCGTTTCCGTTCAACAAATACTATTTTAGCAACAGGAGTAAGAATCTCTCTGTCTTGATCACTAACTTGTCATTTTCAGTTTACTGCCTGTCTTATCCCTGTCTTGTTTTATGCCTCAACAGGGTTATGGCAGAGCTTACTTCTCTGCTACTTCAGCTCACACATGTACTGGTGATGGCAATGCTATGGTTGCACGTGCTGGGTTACCCCTTCAGGTCAGTCTTCTGAACTAAATCTAACTGATTTAGCTACTTCTCAAGATGATATGGTTATATCTGTCTGTTGAATTTGCAGGATCTTGAATTTGTGCAGTTCCATCCTACAGGCATTTATGGTGCTGGATGCCTTATAACTGAAGGTTTTACATAACTAAAACTTTTTTATCCTACTGTAATCACATGTGTATTAACTCTAGCTTTTGCATGGCACATTTCTCCAGTCAGTATTGAAATATCAGTCAATCAACCAAATTTTCTTACATACCATGCCATCATTCTTTTTTCAGGTTCCCGGGGCGAAGGTGGTATTCTTAGGAACAGCGAAGGTGAGAGGTTCATGGAACGATATGCCCCTACCGCCAAAGATCTTGCATCTCGTGATGTTGTTTCAAGATCTATGACTATGGAAATTAGAGAAGGACGTGGTGTAGGTATGTATCAGTTCTCTTGTTTCATGCGATTATGCTTTAGGTGATAATCTGGTGTTGTTGGTTGTTCTCACATCACTCGCCGGTTCCATCATTTAACCTCAGGACCAATGAAGGACCATCTCTACCTGCACCTTAATCATCTTCCTCCAGAAGTTCTAAAGGAAAGGCTTCCTGGTATATCTGAGACTGCTGCTATTTTTGCTGGCGTTGATGTCACCAAAGAGCCTATTCCTGTTTTGCCGACTGTGCACTATAATATGGGCGGTATCCCGACAAATTATCATGGGCAGGTATGCTTTGAGTATGCAGCATGGCTGTTATTATGGAACTCTCTTATAATTATATGCCTATGTTGTAACCAATGTCCTGCTGGTTTGCACATTAGGTGGTGGATATCAAGGGTGATAACCCAGACACAATTATTCCTGGTTTGATGGCGGCCGGGGAGGCAGCTTGTGCATCTGTTCATGGTGCAAACCGTCTTGGTGCAAATTCACTTCTTGACATTGTTGTCTTTGGGAGGGCTTGTGCAAACAGGGTTGCTGAGATTTCCAAGCCAGGCAAGTTCATGTCTTGTTGACTAGTATTTTGTTAGTTGTTTTACTACTCTTAGCTTATTCTCGTTCCATGGTGCACCATATTTATTATAGGAGAGACACAGAAACCTCTTGAGAAAGACGCAGGGGAGAAGACCATCGCTTGGTTGGACAAGCTGAGAAATGCAAATGGATCACTGCCTACTTCGAAGATCCGCCTCAACATGCAACGTATTATGCAAAATAATGCTGCAGTTTTCCGTACACAGGAAACTCTAACAGAAGGTATGCATACATCATATGTATTGTTGTTCACTGTAAATTATCTTGAGGCCATCTGGCAGTAGGGGTGAACATGTTAGATTAATATACAGTGAACTCCAGTGCGAAAGTATAATGATGGCTTTTCACTCGTCTTTGAACTTTTGTCAGGTTGCGAGCTGATTAGTGAAGCGCAGAAAAGTTTCCATGATGTCAAGCTCAGTGACAGAAGTCTCATATGGTAAGAGTCTCTCATTAAATGGTGTTATCTTCAGCTTATTTTCAATATTTCTGCTAATTGGGCATAATAATTGTCATTTGTTTCTGCAGGAATTCGGACTTGATAGAGACCATAGAATTAGAAAATCTTCTAATAAACGCATGCATAACCATGCATTCAGCCGAGGCTCGCCAAGAGAGCAGAGGAGCTCATGCTCGCGAAGATTTCAAGGTATGCTGCTCTTCTGATCACTTGTGCTCTCTTGTGTGTGCACCACAGGTTTCTTTTTTGTAACAATATATTTCCTCTCTTTCATCGCAGACAAGAGATGACGACAAGTGGATGAAGCACTCGCTAGGGTTAGTGTCTTCTCTTTAGTACTCTCTCCGTAAAGAAATATAAGAGGAGGGAGTAGTTCTCCATTTCACATATCAAGAATCTGACAATATCTTTCATGTAGGTACTGGGAGGACGAAAAGGTTAGACTAGAATACAGGCCAGTTCACATGAACACCTTGGATGATGAAGTCGAGACTTTCCCGCCGAAGGCACGTGTTTACTAATCCGGACAAGGCTGTCAATGTCTCGGTTGTTTGATGAGGGTATAGCTTACAGCGCGGTGTCTTCCGAGTAGAAATAAATTTGCAGGGACCCTCCATTCTCCCAAAGCTTGAGAACTGTAATATAATCGGGAATCGCCAATATACTTTCCCTGACCAGTGTAAACTTGTTGCAAGCTTCTGATGATTCTATTTTGGTCCTGTATCACCCCTTTGGTTGGTAGGAATAAAGACGCATACCAAGTTTTGAAGGTGTTTGAATCTGTAAATAACCTTTGGCGTGAGCTGTGAACACAATGGGTTCTTTTGTCTTTAAACTGCTGTTTTTCTTTTTGGTCCTAGACACACCAAATGCACGGCTACCTTTTGTAATTCGCACTAGTCACATTTGTAGGTGTTTGTATCAGGGCTTCATGTTAATCCAGTTATTACAGTTTCTGGTAACGTGATTTGGAGCTGGATCTATCTCTTCCAACTTTGCATTCTTGATGCATTGCTGCAGATTCGTTCAACTTTATGCGAGCGGCACACATTGCATGGTGGAATGAGAATATTAGATGTAAAAAAGCAACTGGCTGCAGCAATTTGGCTTTTCCATGGGAGGCTTTCACTGTTATAACAAAAAAGAAAAGAAGCTGTCACTGTGTCCAGCCGACAAGCATCTAAACTTGGAACTGAGGAACTTTGTGTAGCTGAACGAGTAATAAATATCTTGCTTCTCAAAACTAGCAATAAAAAACAAATTCAGCTGTTACAACCTTCAACGATGAAATCCTGTGTGTAGTATGAAGCCAAATGCGCATCTGCAAAGTACTCGGCCTTACCGATAATAAATCTTCATCCAGCCATGATCATTCTGATTCCAAGCCGTACAAGCGCTTGATGCCCAACAACATTTAGTTTCAAAAGAGCAGCCGGGAACAAGTGAACAAAAGTATGCTTCAAATGTTTCAATTTTTTCTCATCTTTTTACGAAAAGGACTAGCACCTCTACGAAATTCTCCTAGGTTTTGGTTACTTTGTGGCCCAAGTCCCGTGATGCAGCAGATGAAGTGTCGGGACGTCGACCGCGGTGATGTGCGCGCCATTCCTTGTCCTTTTTCGAAAGAAGAGGAAAAAAGAGGTCAGTTCGCTCGCTGTGGTGATCCGCCACACACACACACACACGCGAAAAGGAAGGGAGAGAGAAAAAAAAAAACGTCGTCACTCTAACAAACCGGCTCACAGGCCTTGCACGTGGCACGAGTGGGTGACGTGACCCAGCCCGGCACGGACGGACGGTCGGCCCTCCATGGACGTGACTCCAAAGTAACCCCCCTCCCCTCCTCTCCGCCACACCCTCAGAAAAAAAAAAGTCAATTCATTCACTCATCACTGCGCTAACCCCGCTCCTCCTCCCCGATCCACCCCCCATGGACCCCGTCGCCGCCCCCCCTCCCTTCCACCCCGGATCCCCCGCGCCCCCGTGCGCGGGGGCCGCCGCCGACGCCGACTGCGACGCCACCCTCCCGGTGGACCTGCTCCTCGAGATCGCGGCCCGCTCCGACGCCGTCTCCGTCGTGCGCTGCGCGGCGGCCGCCAAGCCGCTGCGCCGCGCCATCCTCGACCGGGGCTTCCGCCGCCTGCTGGCCCAGCGCGCCACCGCCACCTCCGGCTACGACCCGTCCCTCCTCCGCGGGGTCTCCTACAAGATCGAGGACAGCGACGCCGACCGCCCCGCACGCGTCGTCCAGCCCGTGCCCCCCGACGAGCCCTCCGTGCTCCGCTTCAACGAGAGCCTCGCCTTCGAGCCCGTCGCCTCCCGCGACGGCCTCGTCGTGCTCCGCCGCCTCCGCCCGCGCCCGCTCTTCGGCCAGTCCATCGAGGAGGGGCCCCCCGGCAGCGTCCTCCGCGTCTGCCACAGCTTCACCGGCGCCGTCTCCGTCCTCCCCTCCGTCTCCATCCGCGACTACCGCAAGCACGCGCTGCTCTCAGTCGACGACAACGGCCGCGCCTTCGAGCTGCTCGTCGCCGACGAGCGCCTGCGCATCCAGATTTACTCCTCCAGGGAGGGCCGCTGGGGCCCCGTCCGCGCGGCGCTCCCCCGCCGCCAGTCCAGGCCGTTCCACGACTCCTACCCCCTCGTCATCGGCCGCACCGTCCACTGGCTCTGCAACCCGGAGCCGCTGCCGCCCGGCCGCCACCTGTCCGGCCCGGAGCCGTACATCGTCGCCGTGGACGTCGACACCATGGAGGCCACCGTGATCGATCTGCCGCGGGGCTGCACCAGCAGAATGACGGCCTCTATGAGCCACCGGGGCCTCCTCCTGGCCGCGTCGGTGGACGGGAGGCTCAAGGTTGTGGTCTCGGAGACCCAGGTTATATCAATGTGGACCATGTTACCACCCGTCGAGGGGGAGCCGAGCTCGCCGCCGAGATGGATCCGGCAGGTGCTGATAGACAAGCAGGACTGGGGCGTGCACAGCTCAGTTCAGTTCGAGGGGTTCGGGCTCAGGAGTGGCACTGTCATCCTATATGTCGGTAGAGTTGGGCTCATTCGTCTCAACCTTGCCACAAAAGAGGCGGTCGTCGTCTACCACCGCAGCGATACGGCATACATCTCGCAGGTTTGCCTGCACGAGATGGATTTGTCCTCTCTGCTCCAGACCATGAAGCCTCTGAGCTAGCTGCTTATTATGGATCAGTTTTGGGAATGTTCTTCAGTCCAGTTCCTGTTCTACTGCTTTGTTTGCTTAGGGCAGCTGTTTTAGCTCTAAGCAGTCGTGCTCCTTGGCCAATACTAGTTGTAAAAGGAATCGAGTCACTCCTAAGTTAAGTTTGTTAAGTCTTGTTGTTTCTCGTTATGCTGTTAGTGTTTGCCGGCAATCTGTCGTTCATCCTGTAAAATAACAGATTGTATGGTTCAGTATGTACTTTAGCCAGTTGTCAAAGGTGAAATAAAATCTGTTTGCCTTATTGATTCGATGCTCACTCCGCCACTACAGCCTTGGCTGCTAGAATTTGCGCGGGAAAGTATATGTGCTACTGAAGCTGATGGTGCTCCCATCGAAATTATCGATGCTGAAATTTCCAGTATGACCCACAAAGATGGCCGGTTCATTGTAGAAGCAAGAGGTTAGCTACTGAGCTCAATATGTTCTTTCGATCTGATTGTGTTCTCACAGCTGAACTGCCATGGTCTGCCAAATTGTGTTCTTCATGGTCCGTTTTTTTAATCGTTTTTGTTAGTGTACTGATCATTATAGTTTTGCACAAAACAATTCCCATTCCATTCAGTTGAAGTTATTGTTGAAATTGTCATTTACCTGCTGCATGCAGAAACTAGGGGAAACGATTAAATTACAATTGTGATATTTCTGTGACATTATAGTTTCTGCATATATAAAATTTATCTATACATGTTAAAAATACAGAATTACATCACTATGTTTTAAGTTCCAGTTCCAGTTCAGTTCCGGTTAGTGAGACTATTTCTTGAGAACCATTTACTTCTAGTTGCAAGGAAATAAAACAGATCATGGTGTGCACTTATTTTTATTGGGTTTTTATCATTTATGCCATTGGACACCATTACTGTCAGCTCAAATCTCGTTTGCCATGTTACAATGACATAAATACCTATGGATCAAACATGTCAGCTCTCCCTCTATCTCACTACCATAAAGTGTGGGTCCCACCTGATCCCAACAGTGTTCTTATTTTCCAGTAAAATTATCCGCTTGCTTACTCCTGACAAGTGGGGCCCACACTTATCATTGTGAGATAGAGAGAACTGACATGTGGGTCTAGGGGTATTTATGTTACTCCCTCTGTTCACTTTTATAAGGCTTTGTAGATGTTTCAGACATTGTGCAAAACAGGTCAACTTCACTTGTCTAAAACGACTTGTAAAAGTGAACGGAGGGAGTATATAACATGGTCAACGGATTTGATCTGACAATAACGATGTAATGGCATTTTTGAGCAAACATCTAACGGAACAATGGCATTTCTGAGATATCTAATGGCATGTTTGAGCAAGCATGTCACGGAATGATGGCATTTTTGAGCAGTTGTAACTTCTAATGGCAAAACTGATTAGTGGGACACAACTAGTGGCATAAATGATAAAAACCATTTTTATTTTGTACTAGTATAGCTGAATTAATTCTACAAACAGTTGAAATGTTAAATACATAATGCAACGTATATTTTTCGGAGAAACTTACATTATATGAGCTCTTCAAGTGCACTGGCTCGTCAGTCTTGAATGTTGATGCTATCATGCACTAGAGATGGTTGAAGTTGCAGACACGTGTTTGCTAAATTACGGAGTGCCTAGTCCTTGTACAACTCGGAACGCGTGCAGCAGACAATTAACTCAGGAACCATGAGGAGCATGGTGCCACTTGCAATTACCTGTAGATAAATATGTTGGCATGGTGCACACTAAAGCTTTCAGTGCTAATATCCAATCCAGTATTGTTTCGTGCAAACTTTAGTGTTTGTAGTAAATTAGCACTTGTCCAATTTGTTGCAAGTGTGATTTTGAGAATTGCAGAACATTTGTCGCTGCTAGGCGAACATTGACGTAAGGTGAACTGCTATCTGGCACCTATTGCCATTTGGCTGATGTCTGGTGTTTCTCTTGAGCAGTTGGGCATAGGGGCAGACATATTTTGTGGAGGTAAGCAGTTTGCTCCTCTGATAAACCACCAGCAAGTGATACCACCAATCTTCATAACCATCTGCATCTGGCAAATTATGCCATTCTGGACGAGTCATTTTCTATAGAGCAAGTCTTATCTGCTCTACCTGTGAACATCTTTATAAATTTTCTTCTTCTGTTCTCTCTTTTTGGATTGGGTTGGTTTCATGCCAACAATACTGTTGGGTGGTAATGGAATTGAGATGGAGGAGTACTGAATTGTGGACGGATGGCATAGCCCGCTGGCAGTGTTCAGATTCCAATCCTGGTTGGCGGGTAAGTCTAGCCTGGCCCCAGAGACATGTTCTTCTCTACTGTATTTAACTCGCACATATCTTGGGCTCATTCCTCTTGTCAACTTTTATGTTTCCCCTGCAAGGGTCCTGAGAAGTTGCAACCCTCGTCTGGAACCACCGAGAGCTGCCTGTCGCATGTCCCTTGCTGCCTCTTGTGTTGAACTCGCTGGAGCCGGAGGAGGAGGAGGAGGAGGAGGCTGGCCGGAAGATCTTCAGGCAACAGCTTTCCATCAGGTTCTCCTGCCCCGATTCGTTCGTTAGAGGTTTGGGAGGTTCAGCTTCTGTCACGCCGCCGCCTGCTGGATTCGAGCTCCCAAATCTCCGGCCCTCCCGGTGCGACGAAGGAGGCCTGCGTGGTGCTCCAACCGGAGAAGTACCTTCTCCGGTGTGTGCGTGTGCGTGCACCACACTAAATTTGGACTCGCTGCTCCGGGGGCTATGAAGCCATTTCCGTTGACCTAGCTGCCTCTTAGTGGCTCTATTTTTCATGTAATCTCGGATTGTATTCGAGGTGCACTCTCTTTTGATTATCCTTTGATCAATAAAGTCAAGAGCAACACACAGATGAGGAGCCAAGTACCTCATCTGCTTTACTGTTCTCTTGAATATGAGGAGGATCGGCATATTGATCAGATGAGCTACTTGCCTCCTCCTCGGCAAGTCAAGAGCAATACGCAGATGATGAGGAGCCAAGTACGTACCTCATCTGATCAATAAAGTCAAGCGGCCAATCCCTCGTATTCCTCTTGAATATGAGACCACCGGCCCGGAGATATGGGCTTGGGCAGGTTGACATCTTCGTCATGGGGATCGGCAGCGGCGGTGCTGTCACCGGCGTCGGCAAGTACGTCAAGGGGAAGAACCCCAATGCGAAGATCTATGGAGTTGAACCTGCCGAAGCAAATATTCTGAATGGTGGCAAGCCAGGTAGCCTATCGGGCTTTCTGTAAATGATGTAGTCTTCTTCTTTTAGTTTCTATAAATATACTAATGCTGCTAACTGAACCTATCTGCAGGGCCTCACCTAGTCACTGGAAATGGAGTGGGATTCAAGCCGGACATTTTGGACATGGACATAATGGAGAAGGTTCTTGAGGTAAGGAATCAAATCAAACTGGACTTATGTTCTTTTCATAGAATAGATTCTGTAGTTCTTACTGAATCGACGCATGTAATTGACAGGTGAGGATGCCGTCAAGATGACGCAACAACTGCCTGCTGGTAAGCTACACATTCTTTTTTACTGCTCCCCTACAAAAGAAAAATGTATGGTTAGGAAGAATGAAGATGAAGAACAGACTCCTGATGCGATTATTGGCTAATGTTAAACTCGACAGATTACATTTAACTGTTGCTGGACTTGTGGAATTTTCGCAGGTGGGGATATCATCAGGAGCCAACATGGTGGCAGCGATTGAACTCGCAAAGAGGCCCGAAAACAAAAGGAAGCTCATCGTGGTACGACATTACATACCCATATCTATAAAATTCATACAAAAAATATGTTAAAGATGGAGAAGTTTCAGAAACGGACTCGCCTGTTGTTTCAGACTGTTTGTTCATCCGAGCGCGGGAGAGGTGATGCTTATCGTCGTCCGTCGCTGTTCGAGGGTCTGGGAAAGGAGGCTGAGGCTATGCAGCCAGTGCCAGTGGACTAACTTGGAGCTATATAACGCATACAGAATCAAGTCCACTTGCTACCATGTTGCGCAAGTGTAGTTGTACCTCATTTGCAATTCTTCAGTTTGTTCCTTCACGTGGACCTTTTTTTTTTATTTTGAAATATCCTTCACGTGGACCTCGTGTAAGCAAAAGTTGAAATGGTTGGAAAAGGAGGACTGCCTCTCTGCTGATCTATGATGTACTCCCTCCGGTCCTTTTTACTCTGCACATTGGATTTGCCGAAAGTCAAACTTTGCTAAGTTTGACCAAATTTATATTAGAAATTATTAGCATCTATAATATCTAATAAATATAATATGAAAATATATTCCAAAATGAATCTAATGATATTGGTGTTGTTATGTGAATGTCTATAATTTTTGGCCAACACTCTGCGCCGGCGCACCGGCCGAAACTTTCCTCCTCTCTCACCAAGCTGAAACTTCATGGGTATGGGCATGAAGGGTTGGAGCGCTTCAGCAAGGAGCAAGAGGATGCCCTTCAGCTCCTCTCCTCCCTCCAGAAACTTGAGTTTAGGCATTTCCGCCATCTTCAGCAAATCCCTGCAGGGCTGTGCAACCTTACCAGCCTCAAGATATTATCAATCAACCACTGTCCTGCCGTCTCGTCATTGCCCAGCGATGGCCTCCCCAAATCACTGGAAAAGCTGGATGTCTACGACTGCAGCGAGGTGCTAAAACGGCAGTGCAGGTGGATGCTGGGAACCATCCCCAAAATCATAAGAGGATGATCCAAGGTAACACAAACATACTTTCTTGTGTTCTTCCATGTTGCCCTTTTCTTGCGACCCTGCTTACTAACACTGCATTTATTCCCATCCAATGTTCAGGACAATGCCTTGGAGTTCCCTTGTCCATTCTTCTAGCCCTGTAGTGCTCTGCTCTTTCCATGCATACACACTTGCCACATGCGTGGCATGAGGCTCTTGTGGACTTAAAAAAAAAGGGTCTTGTGGATGCTGTCTTCCTTCCTGTACAAATTATCCGGTGAGTATGGAACTTCACTCCTGCTGTACCATATTATTTATATCCACTTCCAGTTATACTCACCGCAAAAAGTTAAAATGAACACTTATATACTCCTGCCGTATCAGATTTCCATTTTCTTCTCAACGATAGTGAAAATATCTCAGATTTATTTGTCAACGCCCCTGAACTTTCCACAAGGCAAGAAAACCAACGTCACTAGCAGCTAATACTTTCTGCAAGCCGCTTTTCTTTTCTTTATTTGTTTTGGTTCTATGTGTGCAGGTGTTCGTTCGATCTTGTAGGCTTCTTCATATTTGCATTTTAAATTTGGGTTATTGTTATTCATCAAGGCACGGTAGTCTACTTGCATAATTTGGGTTTCACAATCAGAATTATGGAATAAATGAGAATATGAGTCAAAAACTGAAGAAACTCATATTAAGGTTATAGAATATTTTCATCCACTCTACGTTATTGTCAATACCAGGTGTTGATGCATTCTAATTTCTGATGGCTTGCTGTTCAGGTCATCTTGTGCTTCTGATGGCTTTCTGCTACTTTGCTATTAGTACCACTTGTGTTTATAGTTCTCCAAAGCTCATGAAGACTTGATGGTGTATCTGGAAAGTTCAGTTTGATGTTCAAAAGGTCATCATGTCATAATTATGTTTTGCCACCGATAAGGTTTGTATTTTTGTATCCAGTCTACATTCTACTGATACCAGGTATCCAGTCTACATTCTACTGATACCCCAGGACAGTGTCTTTTAAGATTTCAGAAGATCTCTTCTTTCCAAGGACTACATGTCACCACAGACTGGCAGAGCTGCACAGTAAGTTTATGAGTTGATCAGAATTCGTAATGCTATGGCATCATAAAATTGTTGTCTCTGTCTAGTCTTTGGGTTTGCAGTTTTGAACTGTCTGAGACTAAAATTTGTAGTACTGTGTTTATTAGAATGTACAGTGCAATGGTACATGCTTATCTTTTCCTACATCAATACTCTGTTTTTCAGCTCTAACTAGCTATTATAAGAGGGCAGGAGTTATGTCTCGATATCCTTCACTAAATTGCTCACCATCACCATTGTGTGTTTTCAACGTTTAGTACAGCTCACTGTAAAAAATGCATACTGCTGAACAAATACATTTCATTTCATGCCACCAAAAATAAGCTACCAAACTGGGCTTCGGCGCGAGCAATCATTCAGCGCAAGTCCCATCCCAATTTATCAGGACCTTATTCCTGTTATGTTGTTCTAGAAAAACACTTTTGCAAACTAAGCCTTGTCTGTGTCTGGCATTTCATTGCTCTCTGTTCATAAGTAATGAAATATAGTTTTTTAGTAAAAGTAATGAAGCTTACTATTCATAAGTAATCCAAGCCAATGTTATGCTTTGCAGATATTATCAATCTGTTATCTTGGTGAAAACTGCAGTTCAGTCTGGGGAATCATTTGTGCATTTGACGTGATACAGCATGGGCCACTGCAACTACGAATTGGTCCCCAATTGGTCTGCAAATGGATTCTCCCTCTGAAGTGTCTCATGCATATACAGCAGTGTAAGTGTCTCCTCTACTTGGGCAAAGAACTCAGCTCTCTCTTATCATACTCTAAGTCTCTAACCAAAGCAGCTCTCTTTTTTACTCTGCAAATTTAAGCTTCTTTTCATGACCTTTTTATCTATTTCACTCAGACATGCGTTGTTGGTGGCTAATCTCGCTTTATGATGTTGCTTCGTTTTGCAGGTCTATCTCTTTGGGAGCAACAGATTGAGTTGGGGAAACCGGGAATGGTGTCAAACTGCATGGTACCCACTCATGCATATATTGGGATCGGTGTCTCTGAATCTGAAGCCCGCCCTCATTCTATTTTTCATTGGATGCAGTGCACCAATCAAATTCCATCCTAAGCATATACTGGTCGCTCAGAAATTGCTGCTGTCGTTGCCAATAGCATCCTCCAAGGCACAGATCAAGTAGTTGTCGCAAGAAATATTTCGAAGGTGGCCCGTGCTATGGCTGCCGCATTGTTCAAGAAAAATAGCACGGTCAGGCCTCAGTAGTTAACATTCAGATAGACGATACTTTTTGCACTATAACTAACTAAGAATCAACTACTCTGTGTAGGTCTTGAGCCCCAAATACCGGAAGATGCTGCTGACAACTCGCACTGCAAAGGTAAGAAGGAGATTATGCTCTGAGTAGAGGGGTAACGTAATCAGCTAACAGAATGGTTGGTCAAAAATTACAGCTGTGAGTAATTGGAGAAGGCTTAGATGCTGTTGAAATGTTGAGGTAACGTAATCAGCTAACAGAATCGCGCATGACTGAATTGTGCACGGCTAGGGAGTGCTCTGAATTCATGGTGTGATCTCATCTGAGAGTGCACGGCTAGTATTTTGAACTAGTTGGGTCTTGTCACTCCTTTGCTGCAGCTTTGACTCGCACATGTGAACATGGGACGGAGGGTACACGATGTGCAGTACCGTACGCGATGTGCCTGTCTGCCTGCCTTCGTCAACTGTCAAGTCAGTATAAAGAAGATTAGAATTAACAAAAAATATGTAGACCTTCTAGCGACGACTGCAATAACTGGAACGAGCTGAAGACACGCTGCTGTCATCGTCCCTCTCTCACGTATTGTTGTCTGAATACCAGCAACGCGGTTCGCCTAAGACAAACACAATAAGTTGCCACGCACGGAACAACTATGTGCAACACAATCATTATGAAGGGTGTTTCGCTCGAGGGCAAAAAGAGCTTTGCTAGGCCATAGTGTTGGAATGACTTTGTAGTTCCACCTCATGCGCCCACTTCTCCAACGTCTACGCCCACGTCTTCAACGGCTGTAACAAACACGATCGCATGCACTACATGCTCCTAGCTCCTAGGCACTAGCTAGTGAGTTTGTTAGTTAGTTAGTGGGCTCCTGTACGTGAGATGTAACCTGTATATAATGAGTGTGGATGAATACAGAGTGAAGTGTTCGACCCAATCCTTGTCTTTCTTCTCCTACACATAGGTTTTCGCCTGATACTACTGTACCGCCTCACACGAGAGAGAGATAAAACAAAACAGGAACAAACTCACATGCATGCGAAAATTGTATTCTAGAGCAATTGTGAGACGAGCTGGTTTCCTTTTGTTTTTCTTTTTGGTGTATTTTGATTAGTGTTTCTTTTGCGCTTTGTGGGAAAAAAAATCGCCGACCGTGGGGATCGAACCCACGGCCACGTGGTTAAAAGCCACGCGCTCTACCACTGAGCTAGGTCGGCTTGGTGAACGACAGTCTAATTCTAAAGCTTTTCAATATTAAAGGTAAGTGCACGCTTTGCCACGCCGGGCGTTAGTTGTAGATTTTTTTTTCCTCTCAATGGTTTTTATAGCAATTCATGTTTCGTGCATAAATATTGGACCTGTCATGTGGAGTGATCCTTCTGGTTTTGGGAGCATCATTTAAATTCACGAACCTTTCTTCAGATTTGTAAACATTATTCAAAACACACAGAATGATTCTTGAATACTATTACGAAAACTAAAAGATGTTTTAATGAAACAACAAATGAAATAAAATATTTGGTTGAAAAACCGACCAGGATTTTTTGTGTGACACACGACAGGCACGTAGGGCTACCGCGGGCCTACACAATTGGCTCATAATCATACTACTTTTCTAAATCTCTCCCTAATTTTTTTTAATAATAATAATAATAAAATACGGATTGTGTCTTCGGGTTCACCGTCGCCTACTTTTTTTTCCTGAGTTGGCTTTGCGTAAGTGCACACATAAGAATTGTTGCCATAATTCCGTGGGTCGCGCGCGTGTCTCGGCGAGACTTGGTCTGTTCGTTTCCATCGGGCGAGAAGCCGTCGGCTAGCTCTAGCCTGGTAGCGTACACTGTGATCGATCCATCCACGAGCTTCAGCTCGTACGTGGTTGTCCTCTGCAGAATCCAACCACCAGCGTGTTAGCTTAGCTAGGCTAGCTTACATGTTGGTCACTCTCACCCATAAGCACCAGCCGGCGAAGAAATTGCATTGTAAAGAAAGTCGGATAGGTACTCAGGCATATGGCCCCAACGCCAGTACGCCACCGACGTCGGTGGCGTTTGACCTGCTCAACACGCCCCAACTCCTTGATCAATCCAGGCACCTCGATGCTCCTGCAGGTCTCGCTTGGCTACCGGATACAGGCTTTCTCTGTTAATTGCTTTGGCTGTCTTTGTCTTCGTGCTAATGGAGGTGTCCTCACCTGAACTTGAACTGCAATTGGAACCATGTTACATGGCGTGATGATGATCAGTAGATCAGATAGGCAGAATAAAAATATGAAATAACCATGCTTCTGCTTTGATGTTTTCCTGATGTGTTCACATGCTTTTTGATAGTTCCCAACAGATTACAAGCACGAGGACTGCCAAGACGAGAGCTACTCTTTGGCGCCCATGTTTCTGTATGGAATCATGCAGGCAACAATGGTAACGAAATTGAATATTAATTTATGCCGGCAACTAAGTTAATTGCAGTTTCATCATGTCTCCAAGCTAACCCTTTTTTTAAATTAATTTCTTCGGACAATGCCGCATGCTGCTGGTTGATACATATGTGTACGTGGATGGAACAAATGGTTGGCAGGAACTAATGCACAAGGCACCGCAGATGGAGACTCCAAAACTTTGATGTTTGTTTAAATTAGCCCCAATGAGAATGGCGTGGGCAGAACTCTCCGTTCGCTGAACTTTGCGAGCTGACTGAGGTGAATTTTTGCAATTTACCCTCCTTTTAAGTGGGTACTAATCAAAATCTAAATTATCATATCCAGGCTATAGATCGTTTTTCTGCATATGCAAAATTCATAAGCTTCTCTTTTCTTATATTTTCATTCACCAGGAAATTTTACAGATTACATGTTTATAAGAATGTTTTATTGACATGACCAACTTTTTATTTCCTCCCGTTGCAACACACATACCTACATATAGGTAAATTGTTTGGTGCACCTAGGTGCCTGGGCACCTTGCTCGGGTCCAACCCGTTAGTACATCCTTTGATTCGTATCCTTTTATTTGCATGCAAGACTTTCCATCTATAAAATAGCAGGACATAATTAGCATTATCTAGTATAATACCTTCCTTTTATTGCTTTCTATCTATCATACCTTTTCATGCCGAAGTTTTAGATCGCGTATTTGTGACTATATACATAAAAAACATATCGTTCCAATATATATGTGTGGACGTATATTATAAATCAATTCGGTATCAAACCAAATTTTTTGTAACTACGTATTTAAAAAATAAATAGGTATGATACCTACGTATTTTTGGGGTATGTACACATGCATTTCACCTTGAGGTATGTAGTTGTTGAGAAATATGATGAGTATGCATATACCTACAAATATATTTAGTACTTTCAGTCTAGCGTATCCATAAATATTCCGGGTATGTAGTTGTGGGTATTGTACCTAACAAAAATATTTATGTGTGGGTGTAATACCTAATCAAAATATACACATACTCGGGTATTATGCCTAATAAAATTGTGCACATATATACTCAAGATACCAATGTGTATGTGTTTGTAATTTAATCAAAATACGAAATGTGCACACCATCGTCCTAATTACCACATGCTTTTCTCTATTCGCAATGAGTATCATATACCTTTCATCTATGAAACAAGTCAAGACATATGAGACAATTAATCCTGATGCATTAATTCCTGATTTCTCTCTCTCCTATTATGTCTATCAACATGGAACGATGCCATGCAAAGAAGTCTTGCCATGCATGGTGCATGGGGCCATATTTATGGCTTTAAACTAGTAATTATGTCATACTTATTTTGACCAACAATTTATAAGGGTTAACCCGTTAACAAATATACCCGTTATAACAGCACATATCTAAATGCAATCTAGTGGTGGAAAGGCAAGGAGCCTGGGCACCTAGGTGTCCCAAATGGCCCCATAAAACAAGGTAATATTCTTGGTTTCGTCCCGCTTTGATCATATTATTTTCGTTCGTATGTTTTATTGACATAACCAACTCTTTGTTTTTTCCCGTTGCAACACACATACCTACTAATAAAACAAGGTAATATGGTTTCGTCCCGCTTTGATCGTATTATTTTTGTCTGTATGTTTTTTCGACATAACCAACTTTTTGTTTCCTTCCGTTGCAACACACATACCTACCTACTAATAAAACAAGATAATATTCTTGGTTTCGTCCCGCTTTGATCATATTATTTCCGTCCATATGTTTTCTCCTGTTAGTTTGGCCGGTTCAACAAGGTGGGACTATCCCATATTGTAGCGGCCGTTGCACTCTGCCTCCAAGATTTGAGCAAAAAGTCCAGCCGAACCAAAAGCCCACCTCGCCTCCCAACAATATAACAACCTAACACTTAAAGAAACATAACAACCAACAACTGGCCTAGATGATGATTGTGTTAGATGAAGGGTTGCTTTAGTAATTAGTACCACCTCGCCTTTTGAAATAAAATTTCACCAATTTTTATACGGCCGAGACTTGCTTCGAAAAGCAAGGAGCCGCTAGAGATCAAATAAGATGTGATACATGCTGGGGGCTAATTGAAAGGGATTTATGGTAATTAAACATCATTGATTTGATGAGAGAAAAAACCGGAGAGATGCTCATGCTTTCCCTAGGATGTGGTATAATTACAGATTGAATGAGAGAAGAAAGGGGGGAAGAAAACAGGAGGCTTTGCGAGCGTGGCCTTGAGTAATAAAGAGAAACTCAGCGGGGTCTCCGCCACCGGCGGCGCGGCGTGGAGGCGTCCACAATCCTCTGCATTTGTGTGGAATGAAATGACGACAATAGCCTACCTGGCCGGTCATAGGCCTTATTGTAATGATGGATCTATAAAAGAAAAAAGATAGAGAGGACAAAGAGGAGCAGAATGTAGGAAGAGGTTGGAGATGACATGTGGGTCCGTTGAGAGTAATTATGGTGGGATCCTAAATGTTCTCCTATTGCAACGCACGGGCATTTATGCTAGTAAATAAGAAGTATCTTAATAGTAAAATCGACCAAAATAGAAAAGGCCGTTGATAAACCAACCTAGAAAAAAAAACCATGCCGGTAGCCGCGGGAAGCCAACGCAAAATGAACGATGCAAATGGCCTCCCGGCCAAGGCAGGCTTTGGCCCTGGCCGGCTGGCGCGACCGAACCAGATCATCGGAGGCAAAGACACCGAGAGGTGGGTCGGGCCTTCCCTTCGCACGCGGGCGCTACCGAACCCGCCACATGACAGTGGCCCCAACCGAACCAGCTCATTGGATGTAAAGAACCTGACAGGCGAGGCGACCTTCCCTTCAGCGCGGGCACTATCAAACACGTCGAATGACGGTGGCCCCGACCGAGCCAACAGTCCACATGTAATGGACCGCGGAAGCGGGTGGTCCGGGGCCACGCCGTTCGGCCAGATCAGACGGCGTGAAGAGCCACCACAGTACTCGACCAAAAAACGAACGGCGCGGAGGACACTCTCGCATGCTTTATGAAAGTAATACCTCTCATGTTTCAGATGAGCAAAAAGGTTAAGTCTTCCTTGTTCCGTACAATTCCCAAAAGACAGAGATAGCAAAACCGCAGGCTTAGAATGGCATATCTCCTACGTGAATAGTATAAAAATTACATGGATTTGGGTCAAAGAGCGTTTGATATCACATAGCAACAAGTTTGAGTGCACATAAAATTTTCCTCCAATGCATATGAATTCTTAGGAAAATTTCCTAACGATTCCAATCCTGTGAATCTTACAACCAATATATAATTTTTTTTCTTAAAGATTTAAATTCCCTATAAAAATCCTATGAAATTTCTTTGAAAGGAGCCCTCGAGAAGAGTCAGAGTTTTAGGCAAGCGGACAATGCAGCGCTGCAGTTCAGAGGCTGGACATTCCCTTCTTCAAGTAAAACATACCCCTACACACGCGGTAGATTTTAGGACAACTCAGCCGTCCGATCCGATCCAGATACACCTCCCAACAGTTTTTAGTTGAGAGGACAACTCGATCAGATCTCCTGCCCTGACCCGTACGTCCTCACGCCGCCGCCTGCTGTGGACTCGAGCTTCCGTCCACACCCCTCGCCTCGCCGTTCGCCGCCCCGACGGCAAGGAGCCCGGGGCAGCCAGACCGGCGCGGCGATCCTGCTGCCTGACGACGTGCTCCTCGGAAAGCCATGTCAACCAAGGGCGCATGCGGGGATGAGGCGATCGCCAAAACAACCGCACTGCGCCTCCCGCTGGATCTCCTGCTTGAGGTAGCTGCGCGCTCCGACCCCGCGGCCATCGTCCGCTGCGCCGCGGCCTCCAAACGGCTCCGCGGCGCCATCACCAACCAGGACTTCCGCCGCCGGCTGGCCCTCCGCGCCGCTGCCAACGGCGGCTTCAACCCTGCCTTCCTCCGCGGCATCTCCTACTGGAGCCAGCGCTGGGACGGCAGTACCCGTCCCCCCAAGAACGTGGCCCGGAAGACCGTGCCGGCGCAGTCTTTCCCCGCCCGCTTCAATGCCAGCCTCGAGCTCGAGCCCGTGGCCTGGCGGGACGGCCTCGTCGTCCTCCGCCACGACCGCCATCCTTTACCCAAGTTCAGGGTGTGCAACAGCTTCACCGGCGACGCCTCCGACGTCCCTCCCACGGAAGTCTACGGCTGCAACAAGTTCGCCTTGGTCGCCGTCGACGACCACTGCCGCTCCTTCCAGCTTCTGGTCGCGGACGAGATCCTCTGGACGCAGCTCTACTCGTCGCGGGACGGACGATGGAGCGCCCTCCGCGCACCCCGCCTCCCCCCGCACCACCCATCATTCAAATCATGCGACGACTCCCACCCCGTGGTCACCCGGCGCACCGTGCACTGGTACGTACGCATCCACCCGGAGCTCGACGACCACGACCTACGAATCATCTCTCTGGACGTGGACACGGGGGCGGTGAGGATGATGGAGCTGCCGTGGGACTTGATCGACGGAGTAGAGCCACCTGCCACTAGAATGACGCCTATGCTGGCCGTCTCGGGCGCCGGGGAGCTGGGCGTGGTCGTGTCTGAGGCGCAGGCGATATCGATGTGGACGTTGTCGTCGGAGGGGACGTGGCGCCGGCGGGTGCTGGTGGACATGGTCGACTGGGGTGTTGGGCACAGCCCGATTCGCTTCCATGGATTCGGGGAGAGGAGCGGCACGCTGGTCTTGTCCGTGAGCGCAGTTGGGCTCGTCCAGCTCAACGTGGTGACTGGACAGGCCCGCGTCCTGCGCCACGGGAGACATACATCCCCGCATGTGTGCGTGCACGACGTTAATCTGGACTCCATGCTCCAGGCTATGAAGCCATTATTAAGCTGACTGGTTGCTTCTTAATTAAGCCAACTGCAATGCATGGAGGAGTACAATCCCACGTGCACATTTTGTACGCTGAGCAACAGAGGCACCAAAGAATATGTTCCCCTACACTTAAGTGCGTGGAATTAGTGTTATTAATTAGCTTTTCCATATACAAACTTACATAGTGCGTGGAGTATTACATATTTTAGATCATGTGGAAGATATGAAATAATTTGGCAAAACATATATCAAAAATGCATCCATGTGCGTGCACGCGCGTGTGTTTTTGGTAAATTCTCAATGACCATGTCTCTTTCTGCCGGCGACGCACCGCCTCCCGCTCTGCCTATTTATGGTTTACGTGATCGCCCGCTTCTGCATGCTGACTGACTTCTTATCGTCACTCTGTTCTTGATCCCAAATGACAGCATGCGGTGATAGAGGAGATTGCTTCTCTTGAGCGCACCGGTACATGGGTCTCATTTCCATTCCTTTCCATGTTTGTCCCATCACTTGTAAGGCCTCGTTTGGTAACAAGGGATCCTCCTTTCCCTAGGCGTGGAAACCACACATAAATTGCGCCCTGGTTTTTCAGGAGGGCCCATTTGATGGCATCGGGAATGGGCTTTTCTACCCCCGATCCACCTCTTTTCCCCATCCACCTCATGGCCTCCTCACGCTGGGAGAATTCTCCCATCCACCTCGAGACGATGCAAAGCTCAGCCGCCGCCTCGGCTCCTCCACTCCTCCGCCTTGTCCCGTGCTCCCCTTCCTCCTTTCTGCTTCTTCTGCTAGCCAACCTCGGTCGCCTCAACACCTACTCCTGGATGACCAGTGTTCTCCACTGGCCTGCCGTTGTTTTGTGAATCAACGTTACGAACTAACCAGTTCCCCCATCTCCTTGTCACCAATTGACTACAAGATTAGAGAGTAATCTACCCTGTGTGTTGGAGGGGATCCTAGTTGCCAGGAAAACTCCCCTAGATGGGGCTTTGCTGCTCTAGGTATGCTGCCTGTGCAACCAAACAAGGCCTAAGTGGGTCTCTGAGGTTAAGACTCACTCATTTGGTTCTTTTGAACGCTACAAAGCTCGTCTCGTTGCTTTCAGTAGGAGATGGTTGTGACTATGATGAGACATTTGCTCTTTGTACCTAACACACGATGAATGTTTCAACACAGAGATCTTTGCCTCGGACTACCTCTCTTTAGTGCAACGACTAAACTCTTCTGTTCATGATAGCTCGTCCATTGGATCTGTGCTGGTGCACACCAAGCATGTAGCTTCGGGCTTTTCTTCTGCAATCTTTGAGCATGTGCATCGACAATTTAATGTTTTGGCTCATGTTCTAACCAAGTCATTCATGAACTCTAGTGGTCTTTCTAATTTTTCATTCAACTTCGGAGTGTTTCCGGGGATTCTTTGTAATGTTACTGCTATAAATAAAGTGCTGACGTCTCTAAAAAAAGTAGGACTTAGAATTTGGCTAATTGTAACTCTTAGTTACTTGAGTTGGAAAAATTATCAAGCCTAATGGCAATGGGGGAGACTACAATAGAAACACAACTCTTATATATTGTTCAGAAAGTACTCCCTCCGTTCCTAAATATATTTGGGAACGGAGGGAGTAGAAAACTTGAAGGTAGAGATGGAAACCCCATATTAGCACGTGGGAGATGGTGGCCCCGGCCCCCCCCCCCCCCCACGCACCCCGTGTGCGCGGTTCTTCAACATTCTCATAGTGTTTGTTCTCCCTTATCAACCTTGAGAATGGGTTTTCGTCCACCATCGGAGCGAGCCTATTCGCGACAACGATAGAAAAAACAGAAAGCATGTGGTGCTACACTTTTTCTCCAAATATTTCTCCAGTTCATGATGATTAGTGCACACCAAATATGATCATACCCTTTTCATCATAAATATTTCTCCAGTTCATGATGATTAGTGGAACTACCCATCCATTGCTGGCGAGGATATCACAGATGTAGGTTGGTGCGTGAAGGTAGAACAGAATAAAACCTAAGATCTCCTTACATCTAAGTGAATGTTCTGAGCCACACAAATGTCTCGTTTTCAAGGTTCATATGCGGAGGTGGGAAGATTAATTAAGATAAAGTAAGACAGCTAACACCAACGATTTATGAATATGAAAACCTCAGTACAAATGGCACACAATATACCTGTCACGGTAAGATCATTTATATGAATATTACGGTGAACAGTTCTCCGCCGATCTAAACTGAGCGGAAGAAAGGCAGTAGATCCATTGTGTCAACTGAAGATCGCACTTCTCGAACTATTTTGGAGACAAATACTCCATGTAAGTCACGTGAGATTTCTGTTAGCCGATATTATTGGGCAGAGAGAATTAAGATGAAACCAGACAACTAACACCAATGACCTTTTTCCATCAGAAAAATCCATCAGCAAACACATAGTACTAGTATAAGAAGATATCGCTGTTTTTATATGAACATTTATGATGAAAAAGGTATGATCATAACAGAAAAAAAATGGACTAATAGCTGGATTGTCTAAAGTGAACGAAAAAAAAAACTCCATAGTAAATAGATCCATGGTGCCAATTTGAGAGTGCCTTTTTTTGCGGGTACTAAAGAGTGCTGAAACAAATAGGGCCTATGTCATGTGAGATTTCTGTGTAAGCCATATTATTGGGTGGAGAGAATGATGAAACCAGACAACTAATAACGACGACCTTTTTCCATCCGAAAATTCCATATCAGGAAACACATACTAGTATTTGATAAAGAATGCCAGAAGATATCCGAATAATTATTTTGAAAATCTTATTGAAAAAAGTTGTCTTTGTCTAAAATGAACGAAAATAACTCCGTTAGTAGATCTACGGTGCCAATTCAAAAGTGCTTATGTATCTATCTTCAACACATGATAGCTTTTACTCGGTTTCAGAAGGGTCGAGGACGTGGCCGGCGAAGACCACCGCCGGGAAACCTCCTCCACTATATAGAAGGCAAATGGATGGTCGGCGACGAAATCAACAGGCTCGGAGGCGCATAAAAATACCAAGGTCATGGCGGTGGATGCAGCCGCCTTGGTGCATGCCTTCCTCGTTCACTTCCACAACCGCCCTGTGGAACACATCCTCTACCCGCAGCCGCAAGGTGTTTCCACTTGAGTCCTCCTCCACCATGTCAGACAGATCGGCCTCCTCGCTGAACGCCGCCCGGAGCCCCAAGCCCTGGAGTACTTTCTTCATGCTGCATAAGAAGGACAGCTTGAACTTGGGTAGCCGGAGCTTGACCTCACTTGACCAAGTGGGCAGGTTGTCGAACAGGAACCCTGGCCCGCCAGAAGCCATCGTGTCTGCAAGGCTACGCAGCCCATCTCGCGCCGTCGGCAGGAAGATGCACATCGAGTACCGTGCACCGCCGCCGCCCTTGGCCACCTGCTTGTACGGGAGCTTGAGCACCTTGAACCCGTCACGGTCGGCCACGAAGTACTTGTCGCGGCTGCTTCCCTCCATGAAGGGCACCTGGACGGTGCTGCCGTCGAGGCGGTGGAACGTGTCGTCTTTGGTGCGGCTCTTGCTGAAGGCGTTCTCCCACATACCCTTGAAGTAGATGGCATTGGTAAGCACGAGCCTGGTGTCGCCGTGCACTGAGCCCCGTGGTAAGACGGAGGTGATGAGCTTCTTTGTGGCCTTGGCGACCCACCTGTTGATCTCCTTCCTCGCATCCTCCGGCTGCATGCATCAGGAGACAGATCGATCAGGGCTAAAACTTAAAACTTGAAACTCAAAGTCACAAATATATTTGAGATCTCAATGTATTTTTACAGATCGACTTTTTACAGATCTCAATATATTTTTACAGATCTTTGTGGCACCACACGCTGCACGCGGACGTAACGACCAGCGGACCGGACGGATCGTCGGCGGCGAGGGCGTGCTTGGACACTAGTCGCATGACCCCCGCGACCTCGTCGCGCGACGTCGCGCCGAGCACAGCAAGGATCTCGTCCAGGGTGTCGCCCTGGGCGCCGGCCGCCAGGAGGCCCAAGGCGGTGTAGATGGACAGCGGCGAGAACATGATGTTCTGTCCCTCGTGCTCCTCGCGGCCTGAGAATTTTTTGGAGAGGCGGAGGGCGAGCGCCGCAAGGCCGTCGGAGTCGGCAGACATCGTACGAGCCTTCTTGCTTGGACGTCTCGCCGCCTTCTCCATGGTGCCCTAGCTATTGCTTGCCGAGTCAAAAAGGGCGGCGTAGGGTGTTAACCTCTTGTTATATCGTTTATTAGTTTTATTTTAGCTACGTATGTATCGTCTATGACGGATTCGGCTTGCCTGCTCCCTTTTCATGTTCCCATCCGTGCTTCCATTTTATCATATGACTGTCTTTTTTCGTTTTTCTTTTCTAATCTAATCATCTCCCTCTCTGATTTTAAGGGAGTAGGGCCGGATCTTATTTTGTTCCAATCAAATCAAGCCACGTACGCGGGGAGCAGGCAAGTCTCATCCTTGAGAGACGGGAATAATGGTGAGTTGCAAAAAGGCGGCGCATGATGTTCATCTCTTATTACTCCCTCCATTCCTTTATGCAAGGTGTACTTTTTTTTCACGGTGACTAATGCAAATAATTCTATAGTTTTTTTTAAGCATCAGTACAGACACAAGCGCTCATATACACGCGCATACACTCATCCCTATAAACGCACACACGCATACCCTACCTCTATGAGCACCTTCGAGAGACTGAGTCGGCATATCATCTTGAGATTTACGAAGTCACCATAGACGCCTCGTCGTCGACAGGAACGTCTCCTCCCACTGAAAGCGCATCGCCGGAAATCCTGAAATAAATCCAGGAATAATGCGAGCACCAGGATTTGAACCCTGGTGGGTTGGGGATACCACTGTCCACCTAACCAACTCAACCACAGGTTGATTCACAAATAATAATTCTATAGTTGTTAAGACAAAATTAACCTTGTCTAAATCATTGATTAGCGCAACTAAATCATTTATGCTACGAAAGTAAGAGATGCACGCAATCAGGGTGGTGGTGGTGGTGGTGACGGCCAGTCGGTTGCAAGGGGTGACGGCGAGGAGGGAGCTCACCAGAGAACCGGTCAGAGAGGAGGAAGGGGTCCATCCCGCACTTCTCCCCGAGCCGAGATGGATCCCCGTGCCCTCCTTTGCTCTGCTCCTCCATCCTCGTCGAGGCGCATGAGCAGGGTGGCGGGGATCGAGCACGACGTCGGGGTGCGTCGGAGAGGAGGAAGGTCCCCATCCCACGCTCTTCCTCCGAGCAGAGAGTAGGATCCCCGCACCCTCCTTTACAATGCTCCTCCATCCCCGTTGAGGCGCGCGAGAACGGTGGTGGGGATCAAGCACCACGGCGGACCGCGGCGGCGTCGGTCGAGGCTGGGTTCGCGTGCACCCTCACTTGCTCTGCTCCCCAATTCGACATGCGTGGGCATATCGAGCGTTCGTGACGTGGCTCGGCGACGAGGCGCATCGGTGCCGCGTGAGCCTGGGGATGCGTGGGTTCGCGGTGGTAAGGTGTGTGTCGGACGGCGGGGTGGGTCGGCGCATGGTCGAGGGGACACACGTGTACGTTGTTCCTTAGTGTAGCTTCATGTACAGATGAGGTCAGTAGCAGGAGCAGCTGCAGAGGGCTATGATGCCGCTACGAGCTGCAACAGCATGCAACGCTCAGAGGAGGTCAACTGCATAGTGACCCGCATATGCCAATGAACTTGTGGGATTATTCTGTCTCAACAAATTAACTATTGAACCAAAAAACCTGACTAGCAGAGATTAATGTGATGGACCTACTGGTTGAATGATTTTCCAATGTCTCAACATTCTCTCGTAAATTTGCCATGGAAAAATTGCCACAGTCTTGAGGGAAAGAAATTATTATAGTTTTGTTCAACATTTGCCATGTGTCAGCATGTTTTGCCATGTCTCACCTACAAGTCTTGTTCCTACATTTGTCATGTCAACATTTACTATACACTTGCTAGCAATTATGTGTCCACTAGCTTCATTCTTATACTTACTTTCTAAAAATATTTATGGCAACTTTGTTCAAGGTAAAATTGTTTACCATGACAATTGATTTCATTTATTTTTGCAATGATTTTTTAGACACCAAACTACATGGCAAATTTCATTTTCATGTACCATTGCAACTTTGCTTTGTGTGTACGGCAATTATATTATATGCGCTAGAACAAGTTTATTTAACACATGATGTCAATTCTTATTTTTTTTGTTCTTTTGAAATTGTAAAGATTTTTTCGCAAGCCAATTCATGAGCTCATGATTTGGACAAATTTATGTTGGGGTGGCATGTTTTTACAGTAGAATCATGGCAATTTAGTAGAACCCAAACCATGTGATTTACTTTAATGGCAAATCTACCCAGAACAAGAGTGCCACCACTACTTCACCCACCATGGCAAGTAGTGTCTATGCATCATGCAATTTTTTGTACAAAATTTTCCATGATTTTGTTTTTGTTTTTGCCTTTGACTCCCTATGTTTGTGTTTTTGCTTTTTCAACTATGTTTTATACCATGCCAATTCTAAGTTGCTTTTCCTTCAGCTATAAACTATACATGGCAAAAAAACATGGTGTTGCTATGTTTGCCTTTTCTAAGTTCTTGTACTATATTTCAACAAACTATTCACATGACATGTTTATTGCATTGACCATGGCAAATTAATTGTATTGACCATGGAAAATTCATAAATGGTCACATGGCAAATTGATAAAGATGCTATTTCCTCAAACACGACAAATTGCATAAATATTATTTAGGACAAGAAACTTTTTGATCTACCTTTGAAGACAAATCTACACAAACTAGTGTCACCATGCTGTGTTTTTTCAAACAACATGTCACGTGGTGGTCTATGCATCTTGACATTTTTTATGTTTTATACACAAACTTGCCATCATTTATTTTTTGACTTGAACTTATGTTGTGTTCAATTAGTACATATTTTTAGTTATTTTTATGCCATGGCAATTCAAAGTAGTTTTCTTGTTAGCTATAAACAATTCACGGCAAATTTTTCATGATCTTTGCATGATCACTTTCTAAAGGTCTTGTAATATGTGTTCAACAAACTATTTAGATGTCATTTTTATTGTTGTATTGACCGTGGCAAATGCATAGATTATCATGTCAAATTTATTGTAAAGATCATGTGAAAGAATGGACCATGGCAAATTTTACATTTTAACACCATGGCAAATTTACTTTATAGCCCATGGTAAATTTTAGTTATTTTCCATGGCAAATCGATCCACTAGCATGATTGAGAAGCCACATGCTTGTACGTGAGATGCTGAGTTCATTCAATTGCAAAAGGATCGACCAAGTATCCTTTATTTATAGGAATTGTATAAATGACTATACATTCAACAATCGTTTTGCGGTCCAGTGGTTAGCCCTGTGCTTGAAACCTCTCAGGTCCGGGATGTAAAAAAAATTCTCATGTCCGATCCTCTTTTCAAACTAGTGAACTCTTTTCAATTTCATGAACAGTTTTTGAATTAGCGAACATTTTTATGAATTTCGTGAAGTTTATTGGCATTCTCGAGCCTTTTTTGAATTGTAAAACTATTTTTAAAATTTATGAACATTTTTTGAAGCCCCCAACTTTTTTCTAATTATCATACTTTTATTCTTTTTTTTAGGGGATCATACTTTTATTCGAAATTCGTATATTATTTATTACAATATGGGCCCGGGGTCTAGCCTAACGCGCGCACGTATCCCAGCCCAAACGCCACGATACCTAAAGCTTCCCTCCTCAAAAAAGAAAAAAACCTAAAGCACGCAGGCTGGACGCACGCACGCCGCCGCCCAGTGCTCTGCAGTCCGCCGCAGGCTGCCGGGGCCGCCCCCCCCCCCCTGTTCCCGGCCTTCCCCGCGCTCAGGTCCGGCCTTCCCCCGTCCCGGTGGCCGTGCTCCGCTGACTCTGGCCGTGCTGCACTGCTTCTGCGTTGCGCCGTGCGCCCCTGCTGGCCCCGGCCAACCGGCCTTCCCCCGCGGCGGCGCCGAGCAGAGCAGCAGACGAGGCATCGACGGAATCCTCCCCCCGTGCTTCTGCCGCCGCCGGCTGTGTGTGGCCTGCTGCTGCCTACTGCCGCCGCGGCCACCCTTCCTTTCGCTGGTAATAAGGTCTTTATTTTACTGGTGTATGTGATTGTCACAGTGCATAGATGATTTAAATGTTGGACTGAAATTGGAATGGAATGGAGTGTGCATGAGTATGTGTAATGTGTTGATGGAACTCGAATCGATTCATTTTGCAGAAATAGAAATTGGTGTATGCATTTGTCTGATTGTCACCATAGATGATTTGTAGCTTTCTCATGTTTTATCTCTTTTGTTAGATTGTTAAGCATTGAGGTTACATTCTAGATTTATTGAGCAACTGGGCTTTATTTCGTATGCTTTATGCATGGGGTATTTTTGGGGTGTCATAAGTACCAAAGTTTTTCAATGTCGACAAAAAATAAATTTGGCCCGGGGTTTGCTTCAATCCTGACTCTCCGCCACAGGCCGGTTCCTACAGTGCCGGTGACGAGCGGCGGAGCGGGGGGAGGTGTTCACGACTCGGATAAGATGAACTGCACTGAAAATTTTCAGTCCCATACTGCTAACTGACCAGGGAAATGACTGGTTTATGAACTTCGGCTCAGCCAGGGCTGTCACCAAGTAGAGTCACTAGAGAGTAGAGAGTGTATACTATACAGTAGAGGACTAGTTATAGCTGTGTGTGTTTGTAGAGTTTATGATTCAAAATATTACACAAGTACTAAGTACTATCTGGCCTGCCCCAGATTGTTTCTTTCTGACCGGATATCACAGAAATAGTTTAACTGATTTCATTTCATTAAAACTAACTTCAGGAAACCATCAGAGAAGAGTGGACAAACATTTTTAGAAAAGAGAGCAAATGCGCAGAACATAAGGGAATATGCATCTCCTTTTGGGGAAAGCTTCAATTCTCACAGTAGTCTCTTAATCAGTTCGGATGCTGAAAATTCAGTCAAAATAGGCAATTAGTCGATGTACTCATCTATTCAGTCAGTTCGGTTTATCTGTATGAAAATTTACTTGGTTATTTACCTGTTCTACTTGGAAAGTATTGTGGATATGTGGCTCTCAGCTTTGAAGATTATATCTATTTCAAATATCCAAGGCTTGTGTCTCTCAATTTTAAATTATGCATCTATGGCTTGTTAGGTACATCAGACATTTCTGCTTGCAGCTTGTCCAGGGTTTAATATTTTCCTCGCTCCACTACTGGACGTGAAAGATGTTCGTTTTGAGCCAGATTGAGCACAACCTGCCGATGCCTCCGCACTTGCTGAATCGCCCTCTTGTCGACGCCATCAAGGCCGAGCTTGAGAGGCTCTTGCTGGATAAGGTAGTGTGAACTTGGTCACATAATCATCAGTACATGCCAAGATTTTGTTCACAGTACCAGAATTCTTGTACACCCAATGATTCTTAAATGTATTTCTCAATCTGTGTTTGGAGCACTGCAGGTGGTTGCAAATCTCGGGCTCTGCGTGTCCGTCTATGACATCCTTTCCGTTGAAGGTGGATTCATCTTTCCAGGAGAGGGCTGCTCGACGTATAAAGTAATTTGTGCTATCATTTTTGCCATCCATTTATGTTTCCTAAGGAATGTGAGATGTTACTAATTATTAATCCTGTATGTTCTTTAGTATATGCTCTGTAAGCTCTGAACAAGTAAATGCGTAAAAGGGTCACTACATTTCCTTCCAATGCCCTTCAGTTTGTGCAGTTGAGTTGGCTACCTGAATTTCCAGTATGTTAGTTATTTCCTGTGCAGTTTCTCACTGGTGTTCATGTAATTACCCTGGAGCCTTTCTTAGCAGTGCCTTACATTTGATTGCTGTGCTTACATAGAACTGGAACTTTTCGGATTGATACGATAAGTTTGCCACTTAGGTAGTTTGTCTCTTTAGACACTATAAACTGTTTAATAGCAGTTTTAAACAGCTAAAGTTTTGAATATCAGTAGTTCCCCTCAACTTGTACTTATTTAATTTACTGTTTTGGTGTCAATATCCAATACCTCAAGTGGGTATCTAATTTTTTTCTAGCCGGTGTGCTACTTGTTGTGAATGACTCACTATGAATAGTATGTCAAACTTGTACCATGGACGCCCTTTCTTCTGATATTGCTGTTAGTACAAAATGTGTGTCCTCGTTGAGGTTTTATACATTTTACAAATCATGCTTAGGTTTCCTACATTTTCCCCATCTTGGACAGGTTTCCTTTCGGTTATTGATGTTCAGGCCCTTTATTGGGGAGGTTCTTGTTGGGAAGATCAGTGGATATGATGAGAAGGGTTTACAAGGTAACCTAGTTATTTCCTTTTTGACTTATTGTTTGCTAATCGGTTTGCAAGTTGTAACCCCTTGCTTGAATCTGCCTATATCTAGTAATTGTGTCTTTAATTTTCGTAACATCTTGCACTGCAGGAAACTTTTCATAATTTCATCATGATTTATCCATTCTAATGTCTAAGAAAAAGATGAAAAATTGGGTTAGCTCCTTGGCAGGAGTTCAGGTTGTTCAACCTGCCCACCCGTGTTCGAATCCTCACGGGGACTCTGCTGGGGTGTTATCTGCGTTTATTCGCAGAGAGGTCTCACTTCTAACTAACAGCAGACAGTTAAGGGAGAGATCCTTCCCCCTTTAACTCCGTTTTTTGGGGGTGCGTTTAACTGGTTACTGCTGACCTGTTTCTTCCTCTTTCCAACTATGTTGGAGTATTAGTACTTTGTATGCCAACAAGATTTAAACGATCCATGCTCCCATCCTTTTCTGGGATCTAGTGACAATCATAATGTTATCACTTTAATTTGTTACATTTGAGAAGCTTTACATGAAAAATGATAAGAGTTTTAACTGGAACACTGTTTCCCTTCTTCAGTTTCACTTGATTTTTTCAGCGATATATGCATTCCGGGACACTTGATGCAATTTGGCACAGTGAGGTAACACATTGCTCTGATTATAATTTTATTTGCAGCATATCAGTTGTTATGGATGCAACATATCTCTATTGCATAGCCCAAAGGGACATAGTCTAATAAGGACTTCGGGTAGAACCGTAGAAGGAAAGAGACATAGCCTAATAAGGACTCCTAGACCAATACTAATACTCCTTAGCACCAGTCACTAGTATTATTTGCAAATTGAAGTGTGTTCTACTCCATATTATATTAAGCATTAGAATGTTTATTTTTAGGTCAACATTTCAGTTATTCTACTGATTCTACATCAGTTTAGTATGTAGTCAGAGCTAGGTTGTTATGAAGAGGTGCCCTCTCTGTACTCTGATTGCATCAGGAACTAAAACAAAACAGAGGTGCAGGAAAAAAAGGAACGGTGTTTGCAGGAAGTTGGAAGCATATACACTTTTATTTAGTTACAGAGACATAAGTTGTTAGCTAGAGTAAGATACAAAGTGATGTATTTTCTTTTTCCTAAATCATGATTGACTAGGAACATATTTTATGTCTGACATTCTGTTTTGTATTTTCTGTATGTCTCATTTCTTGTCCATATATTTCTAGGGGGGAGGACGGTAGGTGGGCGTTGAAGACTGAAGATGGTGATGAGCTTCATCTTGACATTGATGATGAGGTTTCTAAAGCTATTTGTTTGTTTAACCTAAAGCAATTACTACTATTTCATATAATCACCAACCACAAAAAGGCTTATGATCGTTGCAATCTCTGTGCAGATACGATTCCTGGTGTCTAGCATAAAGTACCCACCTATACCAGTTGAGCAAAAGGAGGATGACAAGCCATTTGCTCCGATGCAGATCAATGTATGCCTTCTTCCTTGTGCATGTATTATCATATAGACATACGGTGACAGCACGGCGTGCGCCGCTCAGGCGGCACACCAAACCTGGATGCATCTGCCGACGGCTTTCGTGAGTAATTGATCGGAGTAAATAAATCGTTTTACAGGGAAGTATCAAAGGAGATGGTCTTGGCCTTCTTGCATGGTGGGCGGCAGGTGAAGAGGAGGGCGAGGAAGAGGAAGAGGGCGAAGAAGAGGAAGAGGAATAGCAGCAAGTTGTTTGTGGGAACTTTTTTGTGCAACTTTGTAGTATCGCAGTTTCACTAGCAAGCAAAGAAGAAATATGGTCAGACTCGAAGTTGGAAATACTACATGGCACTTTGAGACATCCTAGCTGAGGTTGCAACTATCGGTGTGTGGTATGTCCCGTTGATCATGCCATTCAAGCGATGGCTTCAACGCCTGTAAGATCACCAACAGCTTCTATCTTATCCATGTCTTTTCAACAGCTTCACAACTCGCAGCCATTTCTTGCTTAGCTTTAGTCTCTCTCTCACTTCATATGCTTCCTTTGATTCCTTTGACTCCGTGGTTCCATCGTACAGAGGAACATCACTCCTCAATTTATAAAGCTCATTTCCTGAGAATTCCTGAAATAAACAAGCACGTGCCTATCAATCAATTCATCTATAAATACACTATGCTCCTTAAGTTTTAAGACCTCACAATCAATTGAACTCCAATTTAGAATTTGCTCATCTGATTTTGGCCGTGTCAACAGTTTTTCAAGGAGCACTCTCATTAAATTCTTTTTATTCATTATGCTCCTTAATTTTGGAGTTTTTTCATTCAATTGAGATATTCAATTTTTGATTTGGTTTATGATTTTGACAGGGTCAAAGATTTTTTTTTATCAATCTAGAGCGACCGGCATATAAAAACATATCAATTTTGCGCACCCTCTCACCACCTAAAAAGGAAGCGTCAACATGTGATATTATAACACCAATATAGTACATGTAGACACGAAAGCGGAATATTTCCCACATAAGTATCGATTGATTAGCAGATAACACAAAAATCATACTGTGATTACCCACCAACATAAGTACGAGCCCGCTCATACATAGGAGACGGCCGAGCAGCAGGCCATCCTTGAGTCCATCCAAAAGCGGAGGTGGCAGCGAATTGCCGCTTCATCCACGAGACGGACATGGAGCGCGAGTAGCTCTTCGTGGACAAGGATGACGAGGAGGAGGCGACGACGTTTCGCCCGGCTGCCAATGACCATGTGGTCGGTTGCTCCGGCAAGGAGGTCATCGAGATATTCGATGACGAGCAGTTTAGCTACTTTACTATCTATCCCTTTATCTATGTACGATAGATCAAACTAATATTGCATGACGTTGTATGAAAATGAGAAGTTGAAAATTAAGTGTGGTTACAATATGTCAAAAATATGGGGTAACCGAATGCGGGCATTTGAAGCTCATTTTTGCTAGGCCCCGTTATAGATGCTCTCTGTCTAGTGAAGTCAACAGGGGCTCTGGCACCATGCACGGCAAATCTTGGATCTATGTCTAAGTGGTGCTAATATAGATGTTTTGCGAGTTGTGGTCTTTAAAGTCTGGTATATGATGCGGGTGTTTGCATATGTCGTTTTTCTTTGCTTTTGGTTCAGTGCGGACATCGTACAATTCGAGGAAGAAGACCAGTATGCTTTTAAATGCAATTTTATCTATACTAATCGTTCTACGTCCAGTTGTCTATTCATGGTTGAACTGACATTTGTTTTTCTCGATATTAATTAATCAAATATAACATGCTGTTACCCTCAAAAAAAAATATAACATGCTGTTGGCATGACATGTGTTTATTTTTAAAAATATTTTTACTTGGCCCACAGTATCTTTTTTTCTTCTGAAAACCCGGGGGAAAATATCCAGCGCTGGCCCACCGCCGGTTCTGCCGGCTGGTAATGCTGCTGCCACTTTACTTATTTTATTATTAATCAACCAGAGTCCAGAGAGGCCTCGGATTATTTTCTTTCTTCTTCCCCACCATCCACCCGTCTCCATCACCCATCTCCCCACCATCCCTCTTCTCTCCCCGCCTGCTCCGTCCGTCCATCCCCCCTATCTCCTCCCCGCCTCCTTCCAGCTCTTGTACTAGTCGGAGCGCCTCCACCCCCGACCCCCGACCGCCCAACCACCCGCTTCTTGCTTCTTCCGCTGTCCGGGCCAAGAATCCGAGATCCTCCCCGGCGCCGCCGCCTGTTTCTTCATGGCCGCATAGGTATGGCGGCACTTCTTGTTTTGCTTGTGATGTGATTCATGTTGCTCAGCCCTGCTGCTGCTTGTTGGCTGGTCTTGATTTTTGTTACTTCATGGCGTTCTGTGCTGTTGCTGCCGGTTAATTTCATGAATTTGTCCTCGGTTTGCCCCTCCACAAATGGAATGTCCCCACGCCGCACCTAGGAAGAATAAACTAGGTTTAGCTGTTTGCCTTGTTATCTCTAGTCACAGTCGTGTATTATTTTTCTTTGTATAAATAAAAGTCTATTTTGTCTGCGGCTCAATGCAACTAAATTCCCAGTGCTAATAGTGTGTTTTCTTGTTTTTAAGAGAAAGATCTGTAATTTAATTTATGCCCTGTTCTTGATACACCATTGCTTGTGTGCTCATCCGCTTGCTTCGAGTCCCATGGCCTGCTCTCCCTCAAGTTCATGCTTCGAATTTTATCCCAATTTGACTGGCTTGTTCTCGACGAATTGGGAAATGAGAAACATGCCTAGTTTCTTAAAAAAATGCATTTCCTTCCAATTTGTTGGGTTTTTCGTTGATTGGATTGTCGCTGATTGCTATTGGCTATGCTGTCTACATGAAAAGACAGCTAGCTAAATTGGGGCTGATTTTTTCTTTCTTTCTAGAACACGCCTGCAACAGATAGCTAAGGTAGCACCAGTGATACAGCCACCAAACAAAACAAAACAAAAAACTAATTACAACAAGGCGATTAAACATAATCTAAAAGGAAAGGAAGAAAAAACAAAAAAACCTAAAAGCAAACTGGGAATAAAGTGGAGCCTAAATTGACCAGAGAATAATGCATTCGTGTCAGCCCTTCATTTTGCTACTTGGCTTCTGCACGGCCACTCAGCCAGCCAGAAGCAGGCTTATGCACAAGCTACCCATGTGTGGTAGGGGGCGACGGGGCGTATACATGGTGGAACTATGGCCTTAAATGTGAGCTGTTATTGATGTATTTCAAAATAGAATCTCAGTAATTGAATCATCTTGATGTGATTTTCTGAGGTTCAATAAAAGCTTTCCTTTATCTAAAAACCCGCGTTAAGTCTGTTTGATTCGCGATTGTTTTATCAAAATATTGGTAGCTAAACAAGGAGTGGCAAGAAAGCATATGGTGAACTTGCTTCTTCTTAGTTCTTACCGTGAAACGATTAGAAGAAACATCAACTTCAAATTTATGTGGCTTGACACTGTTTGGTCACCAATTAAAATGATGTTTATCTATACTTTCCTTGGATTTGCATTTGCTCTATACTTTCTGAAATATAATTTGGTTCAAAACCATATGCCCATGTAAAATTGATGTGAGTTCAGGTGTTAAATTCAAAATTGACTCAGGATGCGCTTATCCATTCCTTCCTTGGATTCTGTGATTTTGATGGTGATAGTAACATACTAATTATACATACTTTAAAGATGGCAGGATCAACTTCATTTTGAGCTTGTCCCACAAGGTTGCAGTCACCAGTATGTCAGCTAAGGCTTCAGAACGTACGTATAGATGCTCAGATGATTCACAAATGGCGTACTACAACAACTCGGTGCCTTTAGCAGAAAATGGACGGTTCTATATGATGCAAAATCATCTGGATGTTCACTACACATCTTCAGGTGATGGGTCACAGAAAATTAGTTCCAATCCTCAAGTATTTGAAGCACAGTACTGCACACTCGAATCATCATCGGCAAATGGTGTTTATCCTACACAGAGCTCCACATCTTCTCATAGCATCTCCCCTATAAGTGGGAGCCCCTGTCTCAGAATGATAGCCACTCATACCACACATATGATTCACCCCCAACTGCTTCATGTGTTACCGAGATACCGGATTTCCAGAGTAAACTGAAGGAGCTAGAAAATGCAATTCTTGGACCTGAATTGGACATAGCCTCTGACAGCCCCGAGAGCTTATTGCAAGCCAACCATCCTTTGAAACAAGATAACTGGAGACAGCTTCTGGGAATTAACACAGGAGACTTGAAGCAGGTGATCATAGCATGCGGTAAGGCTGTTGCTGCGAATGATATGTATGCGACAGAACTATTGATATCTGAGCTAGGTCAGCTGGTGTCTGTCTCTGGAGATCCAATGCAACGCCTAGGAGCATATATGTTGGAAGGCCTTGTGGCCAGGCTCTCTTTCTCTGGAAGTAAGCTGTATAAATCCTTGAAGTGCAAAGAACCTACAAGCTCTGAGCTCATGTCTTACATGCATCTCCTCTGTGAGATCTGCCCGTTCTACAAGTTTGGTTACATGTCGGCCAATGGTGCCATAGCAGAGGCTATCAAAGGCGAGAACTTCGTTCACATCATCGATTTCCAAATCGCACAGGGGAGCCAGTGGATAACTATCATTCAGGCTCTTGCAGCGAGGCCCGGGGGTCCACCATTCCTAAGAATCACTGGTATAGATGACTCAAACTCTGCTTATGCCCGAGGTGGTGGACTGGATATGGTTGGGACAAGATTGCATAGTGTCTCTGCTTCGTGTGGCCTTCCCTTTGAGTTCAATGCTGTCCATGCTGCTAGCCATGAGGTTTATATTCAGCATCTTGACACAAGACCTGGGGAGGCTATTGTAGTGAATTTTGCCTATCAGCTGCACCATACTCCTGATGAAAGCGTGAGCGTGGAAAATCACCGGGACAGGATCATAAGAATGATCAGGAGCCTGTCCCCTAGGGTGGTGACTCTTGTTGAGCAGGAGTCGAACACAAACACAAGTGCATTCTTGCCAAGGTACTTGGAGACTCTTCACTACTATACGGCAATGTTTGAGTCAATAGACGTTGCTCTCCCAAGGGATGATAAGAGGTGGATTAGCACGGAGCAACACTGTGTGGCAAGGGATATCGTCAATTTAATCGCGTGCGAGGGTGCTGAAAGGGTTGAGAGGCACGAGGTGTTTGGGAAATGGAAGGCGAGGTTTGCAATGGCTGGATTCAGGCCGTACCCGCTGAGTTCGGTGGTGAACAACACCATCAAAACGCTGCTGGATAGCTACCACAGTTGCTACAGGCTTGAGGAGAGGGACGGAGTCCTTTACCTTGGTTGGAAGGGCAGAGTGTTGGTCGTGTCTTCTGCATGGTGCTGACATGTCCTGAGGAGAAGCTCATGTCATGTATGTACACTGTTTTTATTGTTGAAACTTAATTCTTGAGTGATTCGTGTTGCGTTGATCCATGATATTTCTATAGCCTGACTTGTCCTTTCCCCAATTTCAGATGGAACCTGAGCTTATAAGGGATTCTGCTTGTCGGTTCAGTTGTCTGTCTGCTCACTGGCCATCTAATTCACTGGAACTGGAACCTGAGCTTGAGTGATTTGTCCTTTCTCCAGTTTCAGATGGAACCTGAGCTTATATAAGGGGCTTTGCTGCTTGTCGGCGGCAGGAGTTGCTGTGATGATACCGCGACAGCCTTGACTTAGAAGAAGGCATAGTGATTAAATAAATAAATATGTTCATAGCTAGGAATTTGGTGTGTTGTGGTTTGCTCCCGTTGTTCTAGGATTGACATGCTTGTAATATACTGTACTACACAGTTTAATTTAACACCGCACGATTACAGTGACTGATTATACAAGAGTAAGAATTGCCGAGATCATCAGTGTGTTACTAACTATGACAGCAACAGGAGCTGTGAGTGTGAGGAGCATGTACCCAGCTGTAATAAGATGGCCTAAATTTCTTCTTCTTTCCCATTATGGTCTAAATTTTAAAACAGCCAAATTATCTTCTAGACCATGTAATAAGATGGCTGTCAAAAAAGAAGAAGAAATAAAGGCTTGCATTGGTTGCCGGAAACAGAGCATGCATGAAGCAGCTCCTCTGTTTCCGCTAGCTGCATCTGCATGCATGCTCTGTTTCGTCCCTGGTCCCAGAGTACTTCATTCCATAAAGGCCATCTTATTATCTTAGGCACTGCATTCTGAATTTGTGATTCTTTCTCGTTACAACCATAACTGAATAATCTCCGTGCCTGAAAAACAAGCAACCTGTCGTCGTGAGTTCATCTGAAATACTGTATATTGTACGTAGCTGTACAGTATTTCAGATGAACTCATGACGACAGGTTGCTTGTTTTTCAGGCACGGAGATTATTCAGTTATGGTTGTATATATATATACAATGCACCTTCCTCCTTCCACCAATACTATGTAGGCTTTGCAGTTTTGGACTTCAGTAGTTATTTATTTTCCCTTTTTCTTACCGGGTGCTTAATAGTTACTCCCTCTGTAAACAGATATAAGATGTTTTAGATCACTATAAACTATTTACAGAGGAATATTACGTAAAACAAAATCGTGAGTGGCCATGGGTGCTAAATTTGTTAATGTTTTGGAGAGCTTAGCATCCGAGTAATGATTGATATTGTTCAGGGAAATGCCCATGATGGCCTGTGCTACGAGCCAGCGTACCGTGACTACGATGTTCTCAATTTTTGCAGTAAGAGTATGCAGTGACAAGTTTTGAGGAAACCTTATTTGGTTGGTGAGCCATCTTATTATTTTTCTATCCCATCAGTAGCTGTCTTTATTTTGTTAAGTTTTTGCTCATCTGCACAAAATACAGAAACATCAAAATAGTCTGAAAGTGACACTCTTGTATTTGGTCCATTTGTGGAGTTTCTGTTTTTGTTTTGAGGCAGTCCACTTGCAAGCCACAAAATGGTTCTTCCAGCTGCATTCTTTAAAATGTATAAATAGAAGACTAAAATAATACTTTTTTGTGGTGTAGGAATATTCAACTGTTTGAACTGCATTCAGTCACTGATTATGGTTTGTCGAAAAAGTCATGCTTCTGGAAGACTGCAGCCTTTATAGACCGACCTCTTCAAAGTCACCTCTGGGATCATGTTGCTGCTCTTAATCTGCAAATCATCTTCCATTTGGTCATTGCTCCCAGGGAGGTCTCCTCTCAGCCCAGCATGGAGGTTCTGATTTCAGCAGTTGCCGGCGATCTTGTCAGCAGGTTCATCTCTTTCCTGGCTCAAAATTATGGCACCCACACATGTGAGGAGGAGGATCGTACAAGGCTGGAACGCATCTTGCTGAGGATGCACACCGTTGTTGAAGAAGCAGAGGGGCGGCACATCACAAATCGAGGGATGCTCCGGCAGCTGAAGGCGCTCATCGAGGGTATGTACCTTGGGTACTACATGCTGGACAGGCTCAGGGTCCAGTCCCTTGGAGAAGAGAGCGTCGAGGATGATGAGGTGAGTCATGGGAGCCAACCTTTTGCCGTTTCTACTTTTAATACCGCCAAGCGCCTTCGTCTGGCTGTTGCTGCTTCTATATCAAAGAACACACCGGTAGCATTTGGGACCGGGAGCGCAACAAAGTTGACAAGTGTTGTTGAAAGTTTGGAGGCTCATACTGCAGATATGAGAGAGTTTGTGATGCTCCTTGGCAGCTGCCCTCGCCTGTCTCGCCAGCCATACGATACGTATCTACACATGGATAAGTGCATGTTTGGTCGCCATGTCGAGAAAGAGCAACTCCTCAACTTCTTACTATGCAGTGATGATAGTCATGATGGAACAAATTTCAGCATCCTTCCGATCATCGGCCCGTGCAGAGTTGGAAAGAAAACTCTGGTGCAACATGCTTGCAGGGATGAGAGGGTTCGGGGTCGTTTCTCCCACATGTTTTTCTACAAAGGCGATGACCCGCATATTGGAGAATTTGCGGTGAACTGCAAGGCAGACTCGGGGAAGTACTTATTTGTTGTTGATTTCAGCTGGGATGTGGATGAGGCGGCATGGGAAAACTTCCGATCGTGTCTGCAGAAGATGCCAGGTGCTGGGAGTAAAATTGTAGTGATAGGCAGAACAGATCAAGTTGCTAAAATGGGGACTGCCCAACCCATCAGGATGAAGAGTCTGCCCCAAGAAGAATACTGGTACTTCTTCAAGGCACTTGCCTTTGGAAGCATGGATCCTGATGAGAACCCAAAACTGGCATCTCTGGGAATGCAGTTGGCTACTCACCTAAATGGATCTTTTCTTGGTGCAAACATAATTGGTGGGGTATTAAGAGCTAATCCTGATACTAAATTTTGGTGCACCATGTTACTGAGGAAAAGAGAACTAGTTCGGACGCACGGCTCCTTCGGCATACACCCTGAGGACCTTTTCGAGAGAAATATCCCTGTTAACTTCACCAAGCCGTCCTATGTCGGGGCTAAGGTTCAAGGATATTGGGCTTATGATTTGAGGGAGACTGGCCCGGAGCAAGGTGAGCTGCCAAAACTGACATGGCAACAACTGCTAACCGGTGCTGAAATTCCTGATGATGAAGACAAGTTTGATGTGTTGGCATGGAGATCTCGGATCCCACCTTACCGCGACTACATTGTTACTTTTGAGAAGCAGAAACCACGCCGTAAAGTCAGCAGGAGGAATCATCTGGCGCCAAGAAAAACATCGGCATAAATGTTAATCTGGCGAACACAAGTGCAAGGATGAACTATATCCTTATCCTATAGGTCAATATGTCATTATTATGCTCCTGTGTTTACTTGTAGCTGCATGTACCTGCCCATGTTAGTGTGGAGATGTAAAATGCCATCAGCGAATATTGATTATTGAACTATCTTACTAAGGAGACCACTTCAGAAGTTTTCCGTCATAGAGTGATCCATCATTCCTCAACTTATAGAGCTCATCTCCTGAGAATTCCTGAAATAAACAACCATGGGCCTATTTACATGATGTGAAGTTCTCTTTTTTTCTTTTTGATGACAACTAGTACTTAATATGAAGTTCCCATCAAGTGTAGTGTAGCAGGAACATGCTAAGAACAATTTTACAAAATATTACTTGGTCTATGATTTACCAGATCCGGATATGCTTCATCGTCGTCGTCATCATCAGGGAAGATTAAAATCTTCAAAGCTGTCGCAAGTTTCATCGCGTTCCATCCCTCACACTGAATGCCGGACACCTCCTGGAGGATCTCACCACATCTTTGCAGGCATTCAGAATGCTTGGTCCCGCATACCAACTCGCAGTCATACAAGACGCATGCATACTCGATAATCTTGTCGTTAACCTGGCAGGATACAAGGAGGCAAGGGGCATTGCATAATCATCTCTCTGACAGAAAAATGTTTGCAAAAAGAAAACATCTACTCCCTCCGTTCCTAAATAATTGTCTTTCTAGAGATTTCAACAAGTGACTACATACGGAGCAAAATGAGTGAATCTACACTCTAAAACATGTCTACATACATCCATATGTCAGAAATTCATTTAAGCATGGTAGAAAGACAATTATTCTAAGCGGAGGGAGTAGAATAATAATATTGCATCGAAAACTTCGGTCACTGCAGAAAACTATTGGAAAGTGGATGACAGGGAGCTATAAAAGCAGAGCATTTCATGGCAGACGTAGGGGGCATTAAGCGAAATGTATTCTCACAATTTCCGGCGTAACATCGAATCCATGACGATTGAGGACAGTTTTCATCCCATAACTCATGGGAAGCCGGTCTTCCTTGCTCAGCTCAGCATCTTCAAGAGGCACTAAACTCTTCTGAGATTTTGTATGCCCCACATGACTTCCAACACAGCTTCATTATACAGACAGCGTATTTTCTGCCACAGTAAAAGTATTGCTCAAAATTGCTCCTGGACATACATATACAAGCAAACAAGGGAGGTAATTAATCTGACCAACTTTGCTTCAATGATTTCTTTGTGCCCAGGCTTTCCAACAGCTAGCAGCTGACCAGGGCGTGCCATCTTTTGGATCATCTCTGCAAGTTCCTTGTTGACACCAGTATGATTAAATACATTGGCCTTGTTCTTTGTTAGACTTGTAGTTATATGTAAATACATATTATAACTTGTATACAATTGTATTTGTACTCAGAGAGGTTTTCCTCTATATATATATTGTCTTGGCCAACCCATGAGGTGTCGAAGCCCACAATACCCCAAAACCTTTTGCTTAACATGGTATCAGATACGATCTTTCGATCCTGACCTAATCGCTACATCGCCGCCGCCCGACCTCGTCGCTACGTCGCCGCCGCCGCCTATGTCGTCTTCCGCTGCTGACTCTTCGGCGGCCGCCGCTTGACCCTCTCCGTGGCTACTCTTGTTGCTCTCACCGGCGCAGCCACCACACTGCCCGCCGCCACCGAGCTCTCTAGCCTGCCAGCGCTCGCTGATCCCACCGGATCGGGCGTGCCCTTCCTCGGTCCGCCGGCTCATGTGCCGCCGTTCCTGTCTACTCTCCTCCAACGAGGACCTGCATCTACCCCGCTGATGACGAGATCGACGGGGGCCCTGTTCTCCGGGTCTACTTCTTCGATCCTTCAAGGATCGCCGGCGCTGCACCCCAACTATGGCACGCTGGCGCCCTACGCACCGCCACCGTACGCGCATGATCCTGCTGCCTACGGTGCGTTCTACGGTGCTCCTTACGGCGCCCCCTACTGCATGTCCTACGGCACCCCCTTCGGCGCCCCCTACGGCGCTCATCATGGTGCTGGCTATGGTGCTCTGTACGGCTCCGGCTACCCGGCGATCCCGAGGCCTGCTCCTTATGGCGCGTCACCGTCTCCACCACCACCGGTTCCCTCCGGCTGCACCGCACTCTTCGCCCGCGGTGGATGTCTCCCTTTCTGGTGCTGCCGCTGTACCGCCCTACGATTTTACCCTCGACGTCATCACAACTCCGCCGTTCTACTTCAGCAACCTCCTCCGGTGAAGCGAAGATGGACAACTATTTGTTACGGCGTGCACAGATTCTTCCTCTCCTTCGCAGCCATTATCCGGAAGGTTTTGTGGATGGAACTTTGCCCTGCCCTTCCCAGATCATCATATGTTCAGACCATGGATTGCTCAAGATCAAGCAATTCTCTCGGCGTCTGATCTTCTCTCACCGAGGGCGTTGCCGGCTTGGTCCTGTTTGCTACTACATCCCATGAGGTATGGAGCGGCTGGAATCTAGCTTCTCTGCTCGGTCCTCGTCTCAAAGATATGGCCCTTCGTACTAAAATTTTAATGAGACTCGTAAGGATCATCACTCTGTCGCCGTCTTCTTCAACAAAATCAAGCACCTTGCTGATCAACTTGCCTTTATTGGCGAGCCCCTTCGTGACATGGAGTTTACCACATATATTCTTCAAGGTCTCGATGCCGAGTATGACTCTCTTGTTGAGGTGATCCAGGAACGCAAGGTTCCCATCAAACCACAGGAGCTTTTTCAGCGACTTCTCTCCACCGAGCAGCGCCTCGCCAGTCGTCATCCAGATGAGCCACCCTCGGTCAACGCCGTTGTTCGCGGTTGGAAGGGGGTGGTCGTTCCGGCGCTCGCTTTGCTGCTCCGCTGGCTGCTTCGGCCCCCCCTGCGGGAGGCAAGGGTCCTGCCTCTCCTGCTGCATCTACTCAATCGCGTCCCACCATCGTCATCGAGAACGGGCGCCCATGTGCTTGTTATGCCTCTTGTGGAGCTGCTGCCCCTTGTCAGCTGTGTGGCATCCCTCGCCACGTCGCATCTCGCTGTCATCGTCGTTTTCAGCCTGAGTTTCTTGGACTTGGCAACAACGGCAAGGGCAATGAGCGTCAAGTCAACATGACGCAACATCAAGGGAAGACTCAGTCCTACAACGTTGATCCCACTTGGTACATGGACACTGGCGCTACCGAGCACGTGACAAATGAATTGGACAAGCTTGCTATCCGTGAGGCCTACCATGGTCCTGACAAGGTTCACACAGCCAATGGGGCAGGTATGCACATCTCTCATGTTGGTCAGGCATCTCTCCTCACACGGACATCTAGGCAGTTGCGTCTTAAGAATGTTCTTCGAGTTCCCACCGCGTACGTGAATTTGCTATATGTTCCTAAACTTACTTATGACAATAACGTGTTTTGTGAATTTCACCCGTTTCATCTTTTTATCAAGGATCGGGCTACGAGGGACGTACTTCTTAGAGGGCGCCTTCGTCATGGACTATATGCTCTTGATGTGTCAAGGCTTCGCCCTCCTGTCCCTCAAGTCTTCAGCATTCGAGTGTCTCCTCACAATGGCACTCTCGTCTTGGTCATCCCGCCACACCCATTGTTCGCCATATTCTTCATCGTCATGAGCTGCCATCTGTGTCTAGTAATAAAGATATTCCGTTTGTGATGCTTGTCGCCAGGGAAAGAGTCATCGATTACCTTTTTCTCGTTTCTAGTCATGTAGTCAAAACTCCTCTTGAGCTTGTGTTTTCAGATGTGTGGGGTCCTGCTCAGATGTACATTAGTGGTCATGAGTACTATGTCAGTTTTATTGATGCTTATAGTCGCTTTACTTGGATTTATCTTCTTAAACACAAGTCTGATGTATTTGATGTTTTTCTGAAGTTCCAAACACATGTTGAGCGTCTTCTACAACACAAAATTCTTCATGTCCAGTTAGACTGGGGGGGGGGGGTGAGTACCGCAATCTAAACACCTTCTTTGAGAAACTTGGGATTTTGCATCGTGTTTCTTGTCCTCATACACATCAGCAGAACGGTTCAGCTAAACGTAAGCATCGTCATCTTGTTGAGACTGCTTTGACCTTATTAGCTCATGCTTCTGTTCCTTTTAGTTTTTGGAGTGATGCCTTTATTACCGCCTGTTTTCTTATAAATAGACTTCCGTCGCGGCTTCTTGGCATGAAAACTCCACTTGAACTTTTGCTTCATGAGACTCCTGACTACACTTTTCTTAAAGTCTTTGGTTGTGCGTGTTGGCCGCATCTCCGTCCTTACAATAGTCGCAAGCTTGAGTTTCGCTCTAAAAAATGTGTCTTCCTCGGGTACAGTCCGTTGCACAAAGGTTATAAATGCCTTCATGTTCCCACAAATCGTGTGTATATTTCACGTGATGTTATCTTTGATGAGCATGTTTTTCCTTTCTCTAATCTTCCCACTCCCGTCACCACACCCACCGAACCAGTGCATTCATCTCCTTTATTGCCTGATCAGTTTGTAGATGCTGCACACTCGCCTCTTTTGTTGTCTAACCATGGTGCAGGAACTGGTAGAGGTGCCCGGCTTGTTCTCTTGGAGGACTCCCCCGCTACTCCGACGGCTTCTTCGACGGATCACGTCGATCCTGCCGCTGCGACTCCCTGCATGGGGCATGCAGGGTCTCCTTCGCTCACGCCCGCTACGCACTTGGACCAGGCTCCGGTAGTGGCGGGCTCGCCCTCAACGGTCCACGTCGATCCCGCGTCGCCTCCCCCCTGCATGGGCCATGCAGGGTCGTCTGCCCCCGCACCCGCTATACGGGCGGACTCGGCTCCACTGTTGCTGGAGTTTCCCGCGTCCCCTGGGCTGGACTCGCCCGCGGCTGGGCTGGCCTCGCCTGTCTCAACCCGTCAGGGGACGCCCGGCCCCATTGGGTCGCCTCCTGACAGCCCGTCCTCGCCGCAGTCTCCCTCTGCTGGACGTCACCTGCTGCCACCACCACTTGCCGCTTCTTCTCCAGAGACGCGAGCATCTCCATTGATGGTTCATGCGCCATTGATTGCGCCAGTGGCTCCTGTTGCTCAGCGTCCACACACTCGCAGCAAGAGTGGTATTGTTCTTCCGCGCAAACGCACCGATGGCACGGTTGCATGGCTTGCGGCTTGCATCGCTCATTCTGAAACCGATCCTTCCGCTGAACCTCGTCATTATCGGTGGCTATGGGTATCCTCACTGGCGTTCTGCGATGGAACAAGAGTATCAGGCATTGCTGAAAAATGGTACGTGGCGTCTTGTTCCTCCGAAGAGTGGTGTTAATATTATTGACTCTAAATGGGTATTCAAAGTTAAGCGACATGCTGATGGCTCTATTGAACGGTATAAGGCTCGGCTTGTTGCTCGTGGGTTCAAACAACGTCAAGGCCTTGATTATGATGATACCTTCAGTCCTGTGATCAACCCTACGACTATTCATCTGCTCTTGTCTCTTGCTGTTACTCATGGATGGTCTCTTCGACAGCTCGATGTTCAGAATGCTTTTCTCCATGGAGTTCTTGATGAAGAGGTCTATATGCGTCAGCCACCTGGGTTTGTTGATCCTGCTCGTCCGCAGCATTTGTGTCGTCTCGTCAAGGCTCTTTATGGTCTTAAACAGGCGCCTCGTGCCTGGCATGCGCGTCTTGGTTCTGCTTCACGTGCACATGGATTTGTCCTTCGACCGCCGATACATCCTTGTTCATGCTACAGCGCCCTACGATCACTATGTACCTATTGGTGTATGTTGATGACATCATCTTGATCAGCTCGTCGGCCTTTGCTGCGGATCGTCTTGTTTCTGCTTTGAGTGGTGATTTTGCTATTACAGATCTTGGCCGACTTCATTATTTCCTTGGTTTGGAGGTCTCTCATTCTGATGCCGGTCTGACTCTCACTCAGCAGAAATATTCTCTGGATTTGCTTCGTCGTGCGGGTATGCTCCAGTGCAAGCCTGCTACTACTCCTATGACAGCTTCTGATCGCCTCTCTGCACTTGATGGTACTCTTCTTCCTTCAGATGAGGCTACAACGTATCACAGTATTGTTGGTGGCTTACAGTATTTGACGATCACTCGTCCTGATATTTCCTATGCGGTTAACAGTGTGTGCCAGTTCCTTCATGCTCCTCGAGATACTCACTGGACTGCTGTGAAACGCATTCTGCGTTATGTTCGCTTCACTGCTGCTCTGGGTCTGCATCTTCAGTCTGCTCCTTCTGGTAGCCGCTCGGCCTTTTCTAATGCTGATTGGGCTGGTAGCCCGGATGACAGGCGATCTACGGGGGGATATGCAGTGTTCTATGGTCCTAATTTGATCGCCTGGAGTGCTCGCAAACAGGCTACAGTATCGCGTAGTAGTACTGAAGCTGAATACAAAGCAGTTGCCAATGCCACTGCTGAAGTGATTTGGGTTCAGTCCTTGCTTCGAGAGTTGCTGGTCTCTCAGATTCATCCTCCTGTTCTTTGGTGTGACAACATCGGTGCTACGTACCTTTCTTCAAATCCGGTATTTCATGCCCGAACAAAACACATCGAAGTTGACTATCATTTTGTCAGAGAACGAGTTTCACAGAAGTTACTTCAGATCAAGTTCATTCCTTCTAAAGATCAACTTGCTGATATTTTCACGAAGCCGTTGCCTTTGCCTCAGTTTGAGGGTTGTCGTCGCAATCTTAATCTTCTGAAATCTTCAGATCACGGTTAAGATTGAGGGAGGGTGTTAGACTTGTAGTTATACGTAAATACATATTATAACTTGTATACAATTGTATTTGTACTCAGAGAGGTTTTCCTCTATATATATATTGTCGTGGCCGACCCATGAGGTGTCGAAGCCCACAATACCCCAAAACCTTTTGCTTAACATTCTTGAATCTCCTGAACTCTTGTAGCCAAATGGCCTGATCAAGATATGAAAAGGAAAAAGAAACAATTATTCAAACTCTAAATCATGAGAACATATAGCCAATTTAGTAGGTATGTCTAGAAAGATATAGCCTTATTTAAGTCCTAATTTTTCTTGCAGCGTAACTAAAATTAACTTCATGTGCTAAATGTCTTTCAAAATGCACGGACAATACTGTGATTTCTTGTAGTCTCGGGCCTAAACCATACTGTATATTATATATCTAGCTAGCAGTTGCTACTAGCTAAAAATTGATGCATAGTAGTACACTCCTTACGTTCCAACCTGTACCAAGTGATTATTTATATATCTCTTTGCTCACACAATGTTGAACTTTCAGGGTTTTTTTTAGGGCTAATGGCAGGTGCGCTGCCTTTTCATTACAGATTAGGAATTTACAAGTTCAGGTTTTCTTTTGGCATGCCCGCAACAGCATCAACTAGATGCTCTGCCAACAGAATACAAAAATACAACTAATGAACCTCAATGTACAAGAATACGGAGTACCAAAAAGAAAAGAAAATGATAATCATTTTGATGCAAGGAAAGAAAGGCGTACGGACTTTGTGCGGCAAATAGTCCTTGACAAAGTTGGCCCAGATTTTCTGTAGCAAAATCCAGAAAGTTGGGTGAATGACAAGGCAAGACCAACTGGCAAGCAAGTACATGAGCAGAAGGAAGGAAGAACATACTGTACCTCTTCGGCTTTTGGCTGGTAGAGTTGGACACCATCATACACACGAAGACTGCGAAGCCAGAGGGCGTCTCAAACAGCAGTAAGATCGCCCCATTGTGGCCCAACTCGTCAACTGCACGCAAGCACGCAGGTGAAGCAAGCAAAACTCAGGCAGTGAGGGAGGGTTGTTACTAGGAAAAAGAACTAATAACCGCCCGTTTAGATGTATATGGGAGGATACGTGGTTAGGAGAGACGTCCATAGCCGTACAATATCCCACCCTTTATAACATTATATGCAACGTAATGAGGATTACGTAGGCACAGTATTTCAAACGACTCCCTTGAATATTCAGTTCATACGTGCGTTAGTTGGTGAGCGATGGACTGCCTGGATGCACTTGGTTCAGAGATTGATAGATGTTCAATTATCCGACCAACCGGATTCGACGCACTGGAAGTTAGCTAGAAATTGGGTATTTACGATGAAATCTTTCTACATGGATTTTTAATTCTGGCTCAATCTCACGATCGTTACATATTTGGAAGGTTAAGGTTCCCTTGCGTATTAAATTTTTTATGTGGTTCGTCCACAAGCAAGTAATACTCACTAAGGATAACCTAATAAAGAGGCGATGGGTAGGTAGTTCACGTTGTTGTTTTTGTAGTCATGATGAAACAATACAACAATATTCCTTGAGTGCTCACTCGCCAATTTGGAGAACGATTCATATAGCCTTTAACATTAATTCTTCAGTTGACATTGATTCGTTGTTTGGAACATGGTTAGCTGGGGTTGATCATATTACTGCGGCACGTATTCGGATTGGAATATGTGCGCTTCTTTGGGCTATATGGAACTGTAGGAATGATATGATTTTTAACAGATAACACACTTTAACTTTCTTGCAGGTCATTTTCAGAGCTACCGCATGGATCCGTATGTGGTCCTTACTCACTCCTATGGACTCCTGGGAGTCTTTGTTTACTGCGTACAACCAGTGGGAGACGGTAGCACGAGCTATATTCAACCGGTTCGGATGGCGGTCGCATAACAGGATATGAGTCTAGGGAGCTTATCCTTTACATTGCCTTACCGGTTGCGATTTTGAGCATGTACTTTTTATTTCTTTGTTTCGCTCCGCTTGCGAGCTGTAATACTTTTATGACTTTGTGCTACTTCGAGGATTTTTAATAAGATGACTGCATACATCATTATGATGCCGGCACTACTAGGGAAAACCTTATACACAGAATGTTACCAGTAGCGCTGTACAAAATCAAACGCTACTGCTACTTAGTAGCAGCGCGCGTAAATAAACCGCGCTACTGCTATGACTTTAGCAGTAGCGCATACTAGCAAAAAGCGCTGCTGCTATGTTTGAACTGGGCGCACATGGCTAGCCCAACCTAGCAGTAGCGCGTATACTGGCCCAGCGCTACTGCTACTCTCCTTAGCTGTAGCGCGCTTACATGTAAGACGCTACTGCTAACGGAAATAAAATAAAGTGAAAAACAAATAGAAAAGTAAATGAAAATGAAAGAAATAGAAAAAGAAGAAAGAAAAAAATTAAAATGTAAAGAAAAGTAAAAGAAAAAAGGAAAAAAAAGGAGAAAGGAGTAGCAGTAGCGGGTTTCAGGAAACATGCTGTAGCTAACTTAGCTATAGCGTGTTTTCGGAAACGCGCTACCGTTACGTTTCACTTAAACATCGATTTCCCCCCGCCCCCCGGCCACCACACTTCTTCCCCAAATCCCTCGCCCTCGCCGCCGTCTCCCCAATTCGTCGTCGCCCCACTTCACTGCCATCTCTTGCCGGCGGGGACGCCATAACCTCACCGTCTCCCCGAGGCCGCCACATCCTCACCGGCCGCCCAAGGCCGCCTCAGCCTCACCGCCGCCGCCGAGGCCGCCTCGACGTCACCGTCGGCGCCCTCCACCTCACCGCTGCCCGAGCCCGCCCAGGACCGCTGCTGTTCGTGCCCGAGCCCGCCTCTCCGCCTGCCTCCATCACTGAAAGCACCTCCCGCCACCATCTCTCCTCTCTGTAAGTCCCCACCCCTCCCCACTCCTCTCTCTATGCATTTTAGAGAAAAAATTAGTAGAGCAAAAGTTTGTTTATAGCAAAAAATTTAGTTTAGAGCAAAGGATGTTAAGTAGTAGATGTTAGAGCAAAAATTAGTTTAGAGCAAAAAATTTGGTTTGCAACAAAAGTTAGTTAGGGCAGTAGGGTTTAATTAGGGTAGATGCTGCTTGTATAGTATATAGTGATACTAGTAGATGTTAATTAGGTTAGGGCAATAGTGGTACCAGTAGATGTTAATTAGATGTTTTTCAGTTAGGGCACTAGAGTTTTGCTAGGTTAATTAGGTTAGTAGTGCTGCTAGTAGTAGTGGTACAGTAGGCTAATTAGGTGATGTTAAATGAATAACCTAAATGAATGAAATTAGTAGTTAACTGAATTTTTTTCCTTTCATCATTATAGAGCACTAAAGTTAACTGAATTTTGTTCTATTAGTAGTTAAATGAATTTTCTTCTACACTTTGTTTTTGAATTAGCTTGTGAAATTTGGACATGTGGTTGCTCGTGTATATTTGGACATGTGTTGCGGTGTCGAAGAGGGATATTTGAACACTGCTTTCCGTGGAATGATGTTGAGTGGGTTTATGTTTTGCGAATGTTGATTCATTTCTGTTCCGCAAATTTCAGGTTCTCGATTTGTCCACTTTTTAGCAAAGGTCATGCCTAAATTTTCCGTGAAAATTTCGGCATGACTTGTGCTACAAACTAGGACATATCGAGTGCCCGGGATTTGCCGCACCAGGAAGGAGTCAACATTCCTGCAAAACAATAGGCCTTTTTATGTCATTATTCATTTTATTAGGTCTAGAATTAATTGACTAGATTTAATCATAGGAAACATGGCTAGCAACGATGAAGGACAGGGTCTGGTGATTGCGACGACGTCTACCGGGCGGCGCATTTAATTTTTTAGCCTTACCAAGATCAACCGATGTTGTTGCTGGGCCCACCGTGGCATCGGGATCGAGACCGACACGCAGACCTGTCTTGAGATCGAGACCAAGGCCGAGACTCAGACCGGCATCGAGACCGACGCTGAGACTGAGACCGGTGCTGCCTCGGGGAGTGGAGCCGGTGTAGAACCGAAAGCAAAGAGGCAACGACTTCCTAACAAACTCAGGACTACTAGACTGGTGGTCATGGAGGTGGACGACGGCATTTTTGAGCCAAAGGCGCCCGAGGAAGCGCGTCGATGCTACGACAATCAAATAGGCTGCATCGTACGGACAACCGCCACCATCAACGATGAGAAACTACAGAAGATAGAAAATATGAGGAGCTCCCTCCTAAAGAAGTTTCACCAGATATTCTTGTTCCCGGGCCGGAATGAGAAGGATTATGAAGATCCAGACGAGGACCCGGCAATGAAGAAGATAAACAAACACGCCATGACCAAGTTTAGCGACGCGTTGGCCGCCTGGAAAACTCAAGTGAAAGCAAGGATCATCGATAAGAAGGAACCCTACTCCAAGATTGTAAAGGATAATCTGACAATCACGGAAGAGCAGTTTCAAATATTCAAGGAGGCTTGCGAGGCCGAAGCTGCCAAAAAAAGTCTAAGTACATGAAGGGGCTTCAAGAGAGGAACATTGGGAGCCACCACCTCGGAAGCCGTGGTTACGGCGGAAAGAGGTCCAAATGGGCCAAGGAGGACGCGAAAGCCGCGAGTCTGGGCATCCCAGACCCCTTGGCGGATTTCACCGTCCCGCAGGAGCGTGACGTCCTGAGGGCCCGGCACCGTTGGGACCTAGTAAAGAAGGTTTACGAGACAACACCGGTCATTACGGAGTTCATGAGACTGCTGGTGATTTTAGTTTCTGATCAATTCGACTGCACACGTTAGTCATATTTGTAAACGATCCTTGTGCCTTTTGCAGAGAGAGCAGCACCAGATTGTGGCCGAAAGCGACTCGCCGTCTGAGGCATTGGCGAGGCCTGCGGGGACACTCCATTCAACCGGCGTTGAACATATTGAAACGACAACCGGTGGATACTCGACCGTCAGATAGACGCGTGCACGGTGTCGGAGACGGTGCCACGTGGAAGAAGTACTACCGTGAGACCACGGAGGAGAGAAAGGGAAGACGGAGGTTAATCAAGAAAACATCGACAAGAAGGTTGAGATTGCGGTTGAGAAGAAACCATCTCAGACAGTCGCAATAGCGGTAGCTGCCGCAAAACAGGTGGTTGCATATTTTTCTACTTCCTTGGTGACGGGCGTTTTCACTTGGACAAGGCAAAATCCAGAAAAAATGCAGAGGACTTTCCCTTGCTGACTTCTTGGGAGCACCTGCTCCCGCACCGGCTCCCGCACCGGACGTGCTTGGCGGTGCTTCGTCTTTGGCTGAGCTCGACGCCCTCAAGGTATCTGTCACACCGGCCCCCTTCAATATAAATGTATAATCTCCCGTTTTCGTTGCCTTTCGATGTCTCACTTCGCAGACTTTTCTTTGCAGGCCGATTTAAACCCGTGCACCATATTGTACACCATCGGCGACAGAAGGTGGACGGGGAAGGCGACGATAATGGAGCCGAAGGAACCATTGTTCCACAGCCGCCGATCCTTAACGTCTTCGTGGTTTCCGTGGCCGATGTCGAACCGGGCCACGAGAATTTGCCTCTCCAATAGTACCGGTGGATGACGAGGAGACACCGCGGTGGCTTGGTGATTGTTGCAATGGGTGGGTCCTGTTGTGACTAAAGAGTTCGCTTCGCCCGAGGCGGTCGGGAGCACACCCACGAGCACGCAGCCTCAAAGAAGGTATGAACATCAACACCCCACCTACCCAATTAGCGCCGGGTGTCGGGTTGGGTGATAGCGGACGGGTAAGGAGGAGGCTCCATTAGTCGCCGATGACGCCGCCATGGATGAGGATGAGGACGGCGGTGGCGCTGAACAAGTATGTCTATACCGCGCCTCCTCGTGGTTTGAGCGTCATGAGTCGGTGCACGAATTGCCGTCTCAACGTATTATGGACGACCTTCCGGTAGTAAAGAAGTCTAGGAAGAGAGCGAGGAAAGGCAAACAAGCTGATTCTATGATCCAGCCGCCTCAGCAGCCTCGACTTCAGGACCGTATAGATATCCCCGATGCGGATAAATGGCATATCCCCAGTCAACCAATCCTACCCGCAACAGCGCTAGGGGTCAGATTCGGCGATCTAAGGAGACTTCATGACGATATGCTGTGGGTAGAGAAAGGCCTCATCGCCTCGACAGATCCAGGATACCCACTCTACGTGGTTAACGTTCCGCGGCAAATGTCGTACGTCGACAGCTTCCCCGCGGATAAGTTCTTCCTCCGATTCGATTACATATTCGACATGTTTCACGTGAAGAAGCTGGATTTTACGTTTGTCCGCCTTTATGCCTTACACATGAACTACGTCATCGGGGTTGAGCAGATATCTCATATCTGTGACGCTGACCCGTACTACATGCACGAGGGCTTCTTGGGAGTCTGCGCAGAGCACCATGTATACGCGAGGGAATACATCGTCAATTTCATGCTCGCCAATAAGGACAAGGGGGCGATTCTCGTGCCTTATCATCCCGTGTAAGTCATCCGCGCTGCTATCGTTCCTTCGATTTCAATCATTCATTTGCACGGTGGAGGCTAATTAATTTGAGGTGTACTTATTTTATGCGCGGCGGGCGCGCCGTCCTCATCATCCTATACCCCGATTCTCCCACGCTCTTTACTTGGACTCGTCAAGAACATTCACAAAAGGATTACACCCACATCAAGGATGTTCTCGACAGTGCTATGTTTTACTACCAAGCAAGGGGTGGAGAGGTTAGGGACAAGAAGAGAAGGGCGGCAGGGTCGCCGCCATAAGACCGACTTGCTGCATCCAAAGAACCGAACGATTCTCTTAATGATGGATTCTATGTCCTACACCACATGCTGGAGTACAGACGGGATCACCAGAACCTTCGCATGTCACCTACATCCGGTGATGCCCATATTCTGCAATGGGCAAAGAACGTAGGAGATATCGAGGATCATCGACTTCGAGCCGAGTTCTATCACATCCAGCGCGAACTTGCCCAAATCATCATGAAGGAGGTCGTCGGAAAAATAGGGATGTTCTATGAAGAAGGACAAATATCGCGGGAAGATGTCCGAACATGGGTAGCCGCTCAGCGTCTCGACCTGAAGCCTTTCACTAGGCTCGGGGACTATCTCCCTGACTTGGATGGATGGAACGACATGTTGGAGTGATTGTCGATATATGACAATGTGTCCGTTTAGTCCATACTTTCTGTATGACAAAACTTTGAGTTATGCACGGTGAAACTTTATTTGTGATGTAATTAGACCATCCTCCTCCTCGACTAGCAAAAATCACTCTAGTTAGGGCATTTTGGGGTACGATGAACTTTGTTATTTATGCTTATGATATGTTGTTTCTATTTTTGCCAAGTCTGTCTTTTTCTGTTGCTCAACTATATATGTTGCATATCATCGACTCATGTGACGATGCAGGTGCATAGATCATCGATGGTGAATAAGTGCTACGCCAGGAGTATATATACGACAAGTGACCGGAGTGTCAGGCCCAGGTGTACCCGTTTCCGGTTTCCGAGCGACATGCAGTAGTTAGTTTAGGTTCACGCTAATGCGAGAGAGGGATATGAACTCATGTACTCAAAGTGATAGCTCTTCTCGCGTATATCATTGTTTAGATGGATGACGATGTATTTGCAAGTAATCGAGACTTGTATCGCTATTTTTAAGATGATGACGAGAGACCACTTTGCGTTGGATGATGATTATGATGATGACATGATTTGATTAGACTAATTGTACGTATATGCTATGATTACATTTGTATGTGTATGATATGCTAAAGATTATTGTATAAAGCCTATTCAAATACAAAACAAATACAAAAAAAAATATGCAGGGAAAAAACTAATAAACTAGTAGTAGCGAGGGGGGTGGGGGAATTTAGCAGTAGCGCCGCCTTACCAGTAGCGCTTCCCAGTAAACAGCGCTGCAGATAATATCAGCAACACCCTTTTCTAAAGAGCGCTACAGCTATTCATGTATAGCAGTAGCGTGGGACAACAGGCGCTACTGCTATACGTTAGCTGTAGCGCCTTATTAGTAGCGCCGGTCCGCGCGCTACTGAGAGACCCAAAACCCGCGCTGCTGCTAGGCTTTTCTCTAGTAGTGCGGGGGTACGCCTCCATTTCCAAAAAAAGATGTACATCGAGCGTGAAGTTGATCAGATCAAGACATCATGTCAGAGGCTCACTTATACGGGCGATCTCCGACTTGGGAGGAGAGGAACGCCCTTGACGCTTCTTGCCTTTCCGCCCCATGGACGTCGCTCGAGGTGGGTGTCGAGATTGGCAGATTGCTAGAGGTTTGCGGCTGCCGGGATCGATTATGTCTAGACTAGAGGCGGGTGGCTGTATCGTGCACTTCACTCGAGCTTCATGTAAATTTGGGAAGAAATAGTACTCCCTCCGTCCCATAATATACACTAGTGTCAAAAACGTTTTTATATTATGGGACGGAGGAAATAGTTTTTTTCGAATCTTAGTTTTTGGTCTCTTTTGGTTTTTGATTTGGTCTCTCTATATGAAGGTTTGGGTTTGGGTTGTGCCCAAGAACGGACTAGGTAGGTTTGAGTTGGGTTAGGATTTCTTGGTCCCAAACGAGTGCAAAGTATATATGGTATGAGGCCGAAAATCGATAGATTAATCTGAGCCGCCACTGCCCAGACGTGCTAGGGTTAGGGGCCATCGTGCTGCCGCGCCGCGGATGTCGCCGGCAGTGGCCTTCCCCTTCCTCTTAACCACCAGAGATTATCCTTGGTCCCTTCTGGCTTCTGCTGTAGCTGTTCTTCCCCCGATCCCTTTTCAGTTTTCTCTTTCACCCTCCCGCCCGCGGCAGTGGCCATCTTTGGCGCTGACGACCAAGACCAACATCCCGAGCCTCTCTATGCATGAACGTGAATTTTATAACGATTGCCAGAGTGCCCAATATGCAACCCTGTAGCAACCAGCATGCTGTCACGCCCTAGGGGCGGCCAGGTTCGTCGGAGTAGTGATCGGAGGTGGAGGAGAAGATCTGGATCGAGATGAGCGGGGTAAGAAGGTAGGAGAAGGCAGCAAGGGGATAAGTTCAGAATTTCATTTCAAAATCTCGATGCCTTTGTACAGAGGTCGACCGTTGCTTATATATGCACGGTTCGATTACAACCTGGGCCGGCCCAAGACCCAACACCCACACGCACCCAAGGCCCACTTGCCACGTGAATTACCCGCCTCTTCTCCTCGTCTTACGCTTGCTTGCCGATCCGCTTTGCCGTCGGTTGCCTTGCATCGACAGTACCCTCCCCTGGAGAGCCAGCGTGTCCCCAAGCTGGCGCATTCGGATACCTGGTACGGAGCACTTGGTAGTCCTCCCAAGTAGCATCTGTAGCGGCAAACTTGGTCCATTTGATCAACACCTGCAAGTGCGCTGCATTGCCCTTCTTGACCAGCCGACGATCCAGAATTTCCTCCGGCTGAATCTCTGGATCAGACAAATCCAGTGGTGCTGGCAGGGAAGTGAACACTGGCGTGTGATCAGGCACATGTTCTTTCAGTTGAGAGACGTGGAAAACCGGATGCACGAGGCTCCCACGCGGCAGTTCCAGTCTGTATGCTGCTTGACCGATCTTGGAGAGGATTGTGAAAGGGCCAAAATACTTCATGGCCAGTTTCGGGCAGGGGCGATTTACCACTGAAGACTGGGCATAGGGTTGGAGCTTCAGATAGACCTTCTCCCCTTCGATGAACTGTTCGTCACAAGACGCTTATGATCTGCAAACTCTTTGTATTTGCTTTGAGCTCTGGCTAGCTGTTCTTTGAGTGTTGCTGTGTGTTTGGTATGTATAGACAACCACTGTTGTACATCAGTATTGTGAGACTGAGCTGGACTGTACACTTGTCCCACATGTGGCTCATACCCATATAGAGCTTTGTAAGGTGTGCATCCCAAAGCAGAGTGGTAAGTTGTATCGTACCAGAATTCTACTTGAGGTAGCCAAGAAGCCCACTTAGCTGGTGAGGCATGAACAACACATCTTAGGTACATTTCAAGGCACTGGTTCACCCTTTCTGTTTGCCCATCTGTTTGAGGATGGTATGCAGTGCTCATTTGCAACTCAAAGGCCCCAAACTACTGAATAGCTCCTTCCAAAATGAGCTGGTGAATATCTTGTCTCTATCTCGACACTATAAACAGAGAGGCAAACCATGCAACCTCGACCACGCAGTGGAGAAACACTTTTGCCACTGATGTTGCTGTGAAAGGATGCTTCAGTGGAATGAAGTGGCTCACCTTGGTGCAACGGTCCACAACTACTAGAATAGCATTGTAGCCTTCTGATTTAGGTAAACCTTCAATGAAATCCATGCTGATTGCTTGCCAAGGGCCATCTGGAATAGGAAGAGGCTGCAACAAGCCTGGTACTTTGCAGTGTTCATGCTTTGCTTGCTGGCACACACTGCATTGTTTTACGAAGTTCTCCACATCCTTCTTAATACCAGTCCAGGTGAACAGCTGTTTCACTTTGTGGTAAGTAGGCAACATACCTGAGTGTCCTCCTATGGGAGAGGAATGGAAGGCCTGAATTAGTTTAGTTTGCAATCCAGAGTTGGCTCCCACCCAAACTTTCCCTTCTTGTTTAATGAGGCCTTCCTCTAGCTGAAACCCTGGGCAAGCCTGACTGTCAAGAGCTAACTTGGTGAGCATTGTTTGTGCAACATGGTCCACCACATAAGAATTCAACACTTCCTGTATCCAGACAGGTTTACTGGTGGACAATGCCTGAACTGGAAACAAATGTGCCACTCTAGACAGGGCATCTGCAGCTGTATTCTCAACTCCTCTTTTGTACTGAATAGAGAAATCCAGCCCCACAAGCTTTGTCATAGCCTTTCTTTGCAGATCAGAAGTTAAGTTTTGATCTCCCAGGTGGCATAAACTCTGGTGGTCAGTCTTGATCACAAATGGAGCTATGGACAAGTAGGATCTCCACCTGTCAATGGCCATCATGATAGCCAGAAATTCTTTTTCATAGATGGACACTTTTTGACTGTTCACTCCAAGAGCTTTACTGTAGTAAGCAACCGGATGGCCTGACTGTGTGAGTACTGCACCAATACCAGTATTGCAAGCATCTGTCTCAATGGTGAATGTTTTGTTGAAATCTGGTAATGCTAACACATGTGTTGTGGCCATAGCCTGTTTGAGGGATTGAAATGCAGTGTCAGCCTCTGTAGTCCACTGGAAGGATTGTTTCTTCAAGAAGTTGTGAGGGTTTAGCTAATGCACCATAGTTTTGAACAAACTTTCTGTAGTAGCCAGTGAGATCAAGGAAACCCCTTAGTTCAGTGACATTGGTGGGAGTTGGCCATTCTAACATTGCAACAGTTTTTGCAGGGTCAGTACTTACTCCTTTGTTAGAAATAATGTGGCCAAGGTATTCCATGGACTGTCTTGAAAAGAACACTTGCTTTCCTTCACCACCAAATTGTTTGCTTTTAATGTATCAAAAACTGACTGTAGATGAACTATGTGTTCCTCTAAAGTACCACTGAAAACCAATATGTCTTCCATGAAAATCAAGACAAACTTTCTGTTAGAGCCTTTGAATATGTAGTTCATAAAACATTGAAATGTAGCTGGTGCTGTGGCTAGGCCAAAGGGCACCGCCTTGAATTGGTATTCTCCATTGTGAGTTTTAAAAGCTGTTTTGAACTCATCTGCTTCTGCCATACGAATTTGGTGGTATCCTGACTTGAGATCCAACTTAGAAAACCACTTGGCTCCCCCTAACTCATCCAACAGTTCATCAATGACAGGCAGAGGAAATTTGTTCTTAATTGTGATCTCATTCAATCTTCTATAGTCCACACAAAACCTCCAGGTACCATCCTTCTTTTTGACTAACAGGACAGGCGAAGCAAAAGGACTTAAACTGGGTGTAATGAGCCCTGACTGTAGCATTTCAGACACTTGTCGTTCAATTTCATCTTTTTGCTGTGGAGAGTACCTATAAGGCCTGCAGTTAACAGGAACTGCTCCAGGTACAAGATGTATTTCATGATCAAACTCCCGTTGTGGAGGTAGGGTTTTGGGATCATTGAACACCGCTTTGTTTGCTTGAAGTACCTGTTGAACTTCTTCAGGTATTTTAGAATGAGGACTGACAACCATATAATGTAGCATGGCTGTTGCCCAAATGTCATTTCCTTTTTCCCACTTTTTGAGTTGTTCCATAGAGACTTCCTTAAGTGGTTCTGTTTTAGCTGGCAGTACCCCTTGTAACCTGACAGTTTTCTGTTGATACTCAAACTGAATCCATTTCTCAAATTTCAAAGGGCATTGCATTACACCCCATTTCTCTAACCAATCCATTCCTAGGATAATATCATATCCTCCCAAAGTGGAAGAACTTGCATGGCATCGAAAAACTATGCCCCTGAATCCACCAGGTCAGTTCAGGTACAAACTTGGTGCAATCCACTAGTCCTCCATTAGCTACTTTCACTTGCAAGGGTTTTTTCATTGTCTGGGCAGGTACTGCAACTCTGTCCAACAGTGCTTGGTCCACAAATGTATGAGTGCTCCCTGAATCCAGAAGTATTAACACCACATGATTCCCAATTAGAGCTCTTAGCTGAATGGTTTTGGGATGTGATGCTCCAGACAGAGCTGTGTCCGAGATGGTGGCACACTCCTCTTGGTAGTTGTCCACTAAGGCATCCAGCACTGCATCTGATATGATTTCATGAGGATCCACCAGCTCTGCTGCTTTCAATTGAGCTGCAGGTGCAGCTGTGGGTTTACAGGCATGACCTGGGGCAAACTTCTCTCCACATCCATAGCATAACCCATTTGCTCTGCGGTACTCCTTAAGTTGTTTTGCCTTCCACAACTCCCCAGGAGCCAAATTCTGTTTATTCTCATTCCTGGTAACTGAATTTTTTGGATATGTGGATTTGAAATGCTTCTGCTGCTGTGTCACTCCCTCCTGTACCACTGCATACATAGCGGCCAACTGCACCGTTGCTGGTAACTGTATTTCCACTGCTGCCCGAAGCTCCTCCTTCAGTCCCATGACAAAACGAGTGACCAGGAAGGTGTTGCTTATGGTCGGCTCATAGAGCCTGATGTGATACACTAACTGCTGGAACTGTTGTTTATATTCTTCCACTGAACCACTTTGCTTGAGCAGCATTAACTCTTTCATCCTTTCTCTATGTATATTCACATCAAATTCCTGTAACACCGCATCACAAAACTGTTCCCAAGTATGAAAGGCACTCTGCTGTTTGAACGCCTGATACCAGTGCGCTGCATTGTCAGTGAGATACAGGGAAGCAGACGTGACTCTGAAATTGTCGGGGATGTGATACAGACGAAAAAAGGCCTCGCACTTATCCAACCAGATCCGAACATCCGTGCCATCAAACCTAGGGAAATCCATCTTAGGCATCCACCGCCGCCGCCTGACCGATCCTTCCTGCTCCGTGAACTACCGTGGTGATCTCATCGGGCGCTGGGGTGTACTGGGAGAAACGCAGAGGCGGGCGTGGTGGTGGCCTCGCATGGCACCCAAAATGCCGCTCGTCACCCCCGAGGCTGTTGGGGATGAACTCGCCAATTTCGCGGCGGAATGGGCTGCTTCCCTGTGGACGGCGGCGCTTGTTTCTTGCCGAACCTTGCCTGTGACGCCGCACGATAGGTTCACCTTCATCTGGACCTGATCGATGCGGGTCGACTGCTCGGTGAGCTTCGCGTCGAGTGCTTCAAGCTGTGCGCTGATGCCGTCGACGACCGCCAGCTTGCTCTGCGCCGCACGCAACTCGGCGAATTCCTACAACATCCGCTCCTGCAGCGCCTCCATCTCGTCCACGAGGAAGCGCGTCTGCGGGTTCGGCTTGAATGTCGTCGTCGCGGCTCGTTTTCCCCAAATCAACCCACCTCAGGTCGGGTATTACGCAGATCAACCCAAAGGGGATCCGCGACCTTCGCCTTGGATTTGCCGGGTACGATTCGGGAAAAAAATTTGGGCGCTGAGCGGGCGGCTCGATATCAGATTGTCACGCCTTAGGGGCGCCAGGTTCACGGAGTAGTGATCGGAGGTGGAGGAGAAGATCTGGATCGAGATGAGCGGGGTAAGAAGGTAGGAGAAGGCAGCGAGGGGATAAGTTCAGAATTTCATTTCAAAATCTCGATGCCTTCGTATAGAGGTCGACCGTTGCTTATATATGCATGGTTCGATTACAACCTGGGCCGGCCCAAGACCCAACGCCCACACGCACCCAAGGCCCACTTGCCACTTGAATTACCCGCCCTCTTCTCCTGTCTTCTGCTTGCCGTCGATCCCGCCTGTCGTCAGTGCCTTGGTACTGACACATGCAGCTACGCATGCACCTACATATGACTTTGTCTATGGTTTGAATCTGTCTGTTCGATCCAACGACGATGGGCACATATGGGTGAGCTGGGTTGATGCTGCAACAACGAGTATGGCAGGGTGATGCATCACGGTCGGCCTCGTTTTGCGCAATTGCAAGCCAAAGTTGTGGGAGACACTGCCATGTTGCAAACGCCGGTCGCCGGTGCTGGAGCCGATGTTGTGGAGGACGCCGGAGACAACATGGGTCGTGTTGCAACAAGGTTTACAACATGGGTTGTGTTGTCCATGAGAGATAGACGGAAAAGAGAGGCGAACGGCTCACGACCCGATCAATCTTTACCAAAGATGAGCCAGCCAACACATAGAGCCTTTTTTCCAAGAGACCTGCTATACACATGACGTGGTATACACACGACGTGGTCTAGCCAATTTATGCACGACGTTGTTAATCACACTGTTGGTGTGAGGAAGCAGCATATGCAACAACGTCCGATTATGGATCATGCATAAATCGGCCACCGGTCGTCGTGCACAAAGTAGTTTTGTTTTCTCAAAACCATCGCGGCGATTACACACGCGTGTATGGCATCGTCTGAGTGCGTGTTTTCTTGCTAGTGGACAAAACTGGGAGAAAATACTGCACTGTTCTGCCGAAAATAGGATCAAACCGATGAGAAGCATGAGCTGAGATTGTAGAGACGTCCCGCCACGCAAATCATCCGATCGAGGCTGATTTTGTCTTCGCCTTGCCGATAATCGCTAGCTGGCGCCACGTCAGCGTCGGAATTGCCTGGCCTACATGGATGCGTATACCCTATCCGGTCAGTCCAACAACTCAAACTCCATTCGGCCGGTGGAGCTGGTTGCTTGGCAGATTGGCAGTCGCGCAGGAAGGAGCCGTCCGTCCACGTCGAACCGCGCCGGCCAGTGAGATCTTGACAAGTCAGCGCCGACGGCAACCTCCGTCTCGGAGCCAGACACCTAGTGGCAGTGCCGTAGCCAACTTCTACGTGTGGCCCGGCGGCGCTGTGCGTCCACGCGGTCCGGGGGACACGTCGACGGCCGGCTTCACGCGGTGGCTCCCCACAAATCCATGGGATCTTCCTCGCCAAACTGGCTGTGTTTTGCACTGCCCACGCGCACGTGACGTGCGTCCACGCACGACGCAGTATACGTACGTGGGTGAGGTATCTTCGTCACTTCGTGAGACGTACTTTAAACCGAGTGTCATGTACTTCCTCTGTAGCATATTCAACTTGTTCCATTCCAATGAATAAGTGCTGTGGCCGGAGTCGTCGATGGCGGTGCCTTCTGGGGTCGCCCCCTCGTCGGAGGCATTGATGTGCAGCTTTCACCTTGCCTTTCCTGACGTGCTTCGGGGGAAACCCTTGATCTAGTTTAGATCGGACAATAGCGGTGCTATACAACATCATATTCTCTTTTGGGGGCATCGTTCTCGAGGTGGATCCAGTCAAAGGGAACCATAGCTTGTGAGAATGTGTGTGTCGTATGCCGAAAGGCGTCGTTTGTATGATTTTTGGTTCCGGTTTCCCTCATAAATTGGACCAACCTTTCTATTTATTCAATGTATTTATTAGTTCTCCTTTTTTTTGACGCGAACAGCAGGAGCTCTGCCTTTGCATTATAAAAGAGGGAAAATGGTCCAGTTAATAGGGAAACCGGACCCGAAAACCATACAACGCGCGGTTAATATGGAAAACCGGCAAAAAAAAACTACACCCAACAACTCATGGCACATCATCTGCAGGAAACAAGAGCCCAGACCTAGGAACGGAGGCCATGCCTTGTATCCAACAAAGACGAACTCCGCAAAACATCCACAAACTCTCTACAATGGCAGCACAATCAAGTGCACCTCGCAATGTAAATGGTCAAGCATTGGCTCGAACTAATGCGCTGGACCGCCTCGACGCTTTGGGCGTGTGTTCCTTCTTGTACATCTGCAGATAGTGTTGCATCTTCTCATTTAGGTCTTCCTCGGATGCTTTTCCTTTGCTCTTGAGTGTTGGAACCTCTCCAAAGGCCTCCGCCCGCCTATACTCCCAGGCGCTTGGCTACAGGAATGTCGCAATCTTTGTTTTTCTTGTCCAAACGGCAGCTTCGTCGGCCAGAAGAGAGAAGGGCAGCCTCTCCCACCTGCAAAACTTGCGGCGAAGCTCGACATGTTGAGAGCAAGCTCTTCGAGGAACTCCCCCACCGAGAGGAGGCTCTCCCAAGAGGCTCATCTGCATCCATCTGGATCAGCTCCTCAAGGCTTCCGGTGCAAGGGAGCCTGAGACCTTCGGCTCCTCCAAAGGTCGATCGCTCAACAGACTCCACCTCAGACATAACCATGCCAAAACAAGAAGACACCTTGGCCCGTTCCTCCATGCCTTGACTCACCATCCCGGGTAGGATAGAAGCCAAGTCAGGGGGATCATCCTCGAGCATGACCTTTTCCAAGGCAGGCGGATCATCAACGGACTGGGCCTTCTCACTCAACTCAGCTGAGCAGCCAGCCACCACAAGCGCACTGTAATCCTCACCAACGGCCACAACAGGAGGAGCAGATTCAACATTGGCAAGGTCTTGGCTGCCCCCGATAGCTTCCATAGGTTCCCATAGGCTTGAGACTTGAGCAGTCCAACTCTCCACAAGAAGCAACCAAGTCTTGAAGAGGCTTGAACAGCACCTCAAGACGACCAGCTAACAAGGCTCAGTAGCTCGGCCGAGCGCCCGCCTGAGCTGCAAGGAGAGGCCGCAATGGCTCCAAAACAGCAGGGGCACGCCGATCAACCGCCGCACGACACCATCGGCCGCAGGGCTGTCTTGATGAGAAACCACCGAAGCCCAAGTGCGACCAGTGTCGATGCAAGCAATGGAAGTGATCCGCCGCAGTGAGGTCACGACAAGGCCCTAAGGGCGAGGGGGTGGGGACGGCGAGGTTCTGAACCGGCAGGATGCCGTGCCAAGCACTCCCGCTCGCGATGGCCGGAGTGGCCACATCCCAAGCACCGGACAGGGCCGCGGCAGCCCGCGACGAAGTGGTCCTACTAACATTCAAAAAAATATATGAAGAAATGCAAACCATACAAGTATCCCTTCTTGACTCTACTCTAGATCAGACTATTCGATAGAAAATAAGAATTTTTATATGTTTAGACTGTCGTAAAAGTATGCATGTCTTACTCTTAACGATGTTTTGTCATGATATTAAATTTGGTTTTTGTTTACGTATTAATGTCTACTTGCACACTCTTGTATTTTCTAAGCCAATATATGACACAACTTTGGCTCAAAAATGGAATTTTGACCACATATTTGGCTGATGGGCATCAGCTCAACCTGAACACAATGAAAGTACACTAGGTGCCTCCGCCATGGTTTCGTCGACAAGCTCCATAATGTTTGAGCTGATTGACAAATTCCCTTTTCGAGCCAAAGTTGTGCCATATTGTCTTAGAAATACAAGAGTGTGCAAGTAGACATTAATACGCCAAAATTTTAATCATTAAAAAATAAAATTTTATGTCATGACAAAACATCGTCAAGAGAGTAGGAGGGGGTACATGGTACAGTCATCGCTTACACGTGCTCATCGATGATGGCGTAAAGGTGAATGACCAGAGCAGAGACATGGGATGCTCAGCCCACCGTAACTAAAGCCTATCTCTTGGGCAACAAACTATCTAACCCGGAGGCCCTTGCGTTGGCCCATCGGCGTGCATCGTCTTGGATTTGTTGCACCAGGCGTGAGATGGCCATGCTCTCCATTATGCCTCTTCCGTCCAATGTAATTCTCTCGACGAACCCCTACGCCTTCATTACTACCACTTGGGTATGGGGAGGTGGCTGCAAAACTATGAAAAGGGGGATTGCATTTTTTTTACATAAGAATGAGAACTCTAATGCCCTATCGCTCGTGCAAGTTATCCCATGAGTGACATAATGTGATCCGCTCATTGGCCATAAATACACGCGTTTCTAAAAGATTGGTGCATATTTGAAGCCACAAAATATCAGAATCGTTGTTGATCTTCTTGCAATTTTTTATGTTACTGTTCATCAAGGGTGCAATACACCTAGGTTTTTGATCAAAAAAATACACCTAGGTTTAGCTACAAGTTTTCCGAGACAAAATACAGAAGAAAAATACTATGCGCACATAGTCGATAGCTATTGTGGCTTTGTTATGTACTCCCTCCGTTTTCATTTACTTTGCATATTAGAGTTGACCGAAGTCAAATTTCGTAAAGTTTGACCAAGTTTATAGAAAACAATATAAACATTTACCATAACAAATCAATATGATGTGAAAGTACATTCAATAATAAATCTAAGAGTATTGATTTGTTATTGTATATGTTCATAATTTTTGTTTATAAACTTTTGTCAAAGTTTACAATGCTTGACTTTGACAAAAGTTAATACGTAGACTAAATAAAAATGAAGGGAGTACTAAAGTTTATACAATGTTGAGACACTTATTTAAGACGGAGGGAGTATTTAACGAACCTATTAACATGGGTCAGTAGGACCGGTGTTGAGGCGCGCAGCAGCTGAAATCAGGGGGCAGAGAGCCAGAGAGTAAAACTCAAGTAATAGGTCCGTACGCTTACGATTATATTGATGTTGCACCTACCGCGCGGCAGGCAGGCAGGCGTGGTGAGCAATCTTCATATCATTCACACATACTGATGTTACACCTACGGGTGGACCGGTACGAAATATGCTTATAGTACGAGTCGATAATCCACACGGAGGATGATTACGAAATTGCGGCCTTCGGCCAATCATTCCCCCTTCACCCAAAAGAACCAAAATGTTGGCCAAGCCAGAGCCACCCACCACAAACCACGCAACCGGCCAGATCATCATCTACTTGTCCGTCCGACGGCAAAGGCGTGGCCAGCATACAGTCTCCAGTCCCTGACAATTTTTTTTTTTTGAGGGGTCTCCAATCCCTGACTGCTCACTGCCGCTAGATCATCTTCTCCCACTTTTTCCTTTTTTCACGCTACCTTAGACAGAAACGGAAGTTAATCTAGAAAAGCAACCAGCGAAACTCAACATGAACCACAACCACGAGCTAGCTTAAATCATCTCTTTGCTCATCCTCTCAGCCTGCCTCACAACACAAACGTTCCTCTCCTCTCCTCCTTCCCTGTCTACGTACACAGGCTAGCACCAGCATAGCAATGGTAAGTGCCGCTTGCATGAGGATGGTTAATTAACTGCATGAGATTGCATGGCGAGTTGCTCACGGTTCTGTGCGAACACATGCAGGTTTCTGCCGGTGGCCATGGCGGCTACAGCGACGCCGACGATGCGGTCGACTTCCGCGGCAACCCGGTGGACAAATCCAAGACCGGGGGATGGCTCGGAGCCGGACTCATCCTAGGTACGTATGTACGTCGTCGCCACGTTGAATGGTGTATGCATCGTATGTGAGCCGCAGCCGGCCGGCGCGCTTGAATTTGAAGACTGTATAGTATATGAGCTCAGCGCGCGTGTAAAATCATCATCAACGGCGCTAATCTGGACTTGCTAGTGCAGGGACGGAGCTTGCGGAGCGCGTGTGCGTGATAGGCATCTCGATGAACCTGGTGACGTACCTCGTCGGCGAGCTGCACCTCTCCAACGCCAAATCCGCCAACGTCGTCACCAACTTCATGGGCACGCTGAACCTCCTAGCCCTCGTCGGCGGCTTCCTCGCCGACGCCAAGCTCGGCCGGTACCTCACCATCGCCTGCTCGGCCACCATCGCCGCCGCAGTAAGCTACCACACCACACGCATCCACTTCCACTTGTACCGTGCGTCTGCATGCATTGCGTCGCTTACCGATGGACCAACACAGGGCGTGAGCTTGCTGACGGTGGACACGGTGGTGCCCAGCATGAGGCCGCCGCCGTGCGTGGACGCGCGGGGCGCGCAGGGGCACGAGTGCGTGCCGGCGAGCGGCGGGCAGCTGGCGCTGCTGTACGTGGCGCTGTACGTCATTGCGGCCGGCGCGGGGGGCCTCAAGGCCAACGTGTCGGGGTTCGGGTCGGACCAGTTCGACGGCCGGAACCCGCGGGAGGAGCGCGCCATGGTCTTCTTCTTCAACCGCTTCTACTTCTGCATCAGCCTCGGGTCCCTGTTCGCGGTCACCGTGCTGGTGTACGTGCAGGACAACGTCGGACGGGGCTGGGGCTACGGCGTGTCGGCCGCCGCCATGGCCCTCGGCGTCCTCGTGCTCGTGGCTGGGACGTCCAAGTACCGGTACCGGCGGCCGGCGGGGAGCCCGCTCACGGTCATCGGTAGGGTGCTGTGGACGGCGTGGAAGAAGCGCAAGCTGCCGACCCCTGCCAATGCCGGCGAGCTCAATGGATTCCACACGGCCAAGGTGGCCCATACTGACAGGCTCAGGTAATTATTATTTATATCACTTTTTTTGAAGGCCATTTGCATTAACTGATGCCGGCGAGTAACTACGTGCTAAGTTCATGCATGTTAATGAAGTTCGTTCAAACCATATCTGAATTTGAACAAAGTTAAGTCGATTTTGATATATTGAAATCCAATTATTATTTGAAATTACCTAAATTTTGGATATATGCATGAGATACAAATTTTTCTGTTACCGAAATAGTAAACGCTACCACACAAAAATAATAATGGTGGATGGGCCATTTCCGTCATGAAGAGATGCTGACAAGATGTGCTACTTGCTGTTTGAGTAGGAATCATCTGCATGTGGCTAGCTGTTCGTATTATAATATCACTGCTCCATCATTTGTTGTTGGGGGTATCTAGAACTCATCTAGATGAGATATAATTTGGTCTCATTCACTTTAAAAACAAGAACAGTTACAAACCACGTCAAGACACACGCATCTTATAAAGATCATATTCAAATTACTTATAAAAGGTGAACGGTATCAAATTATATCTCATCTAGATGAGTTCTAGCAAAACTGTTTGTTGTTTCCATCATCATTTTATGTTATTTCGTTCGAAATAAACAAAATGCTGTTTTGGATATCAGCCACATAATTTCCCATGGTTAACATGGACTGTGGATCAGCACCGTTCGTCCGGGACAGCTAGGACTAAATAATTATGATGTCTTCTCTTCCGCTAGTACGAGCACGCCACTTGTCCCCGTGTTATGTCTTTGTCGACGCTGAGATGGAGATGCCAGGGAAGCTAACAAAAATGGTAACTCGGGGACATGGATCTTCTGCTCCGACCTCAAATGTATTCAGATCAAAAAAAGAAGGAAAAAACATGTTAGGTGGGTTTAAGATAGACCGTCTTATCAACCGATGTACTCCTTCCGTAAACTAATATAAAAGTGTTTAGATCACTTAATGCTCTTATATTAGTTTATAGAAGGAGTACATGCCTAAACCCAACTTTATTCCATCATTTTAGCACCGCCATTCTTATATACTCACTCCTTTTCGGTTTATAAAGGCTTATCTTAAAATTTTAGTTTTTCCATTTTATAAGGCTCAATTTGGTTGTTCCCCATCACATGTTCAGATTCCAAGATGTATTAAATTATTGCATGCAAGTATTAAGAGAAAATTGACCAATGCATGTACTTTATGAATGCATGCATTGCAATTAATGCATTGATAAACATAATTTTTTGAGAAAAACAAAAGCATTAATTGAGTGCTTTTACAAACTATAAATAGTATTTCACCACTCACTATCTACCTTGGTTGGTTGAATTGAGCCCTATAAACCGGAAAAGAGGGAGTAGTACGATATTTGTCCAAGTTTTGTTTAAAATGGGCATGATTAACTTTTGTGATCCCAATGCAGGTGCCTCGACAAAGCCGCAGTCATGGATCAAGTCGACCTGGCCGGCGCAAGTCCGACCAAGAAGGAGCAGGCGTCAGCCTCAACAATGACGGAAGTGGAGGAGGTGAAGATGGTACTGAACCTGCTGCCTATCTGGTCCACCTGCATCCTCTTCTGGACAATATACTCCCAGATGACCACGTTCTCCGTGGAGCAAGCCACCCGCATGGACCGTCACCTCAACGCCGGCTTCCTCATCCCCGCCGGCTCCCTCTCCGTCTTCCTCTTCCTCTCCATCCTCCTCTTCACCTCCCTCAACGAGCGTCTCCTCGTTCCGCTCGCCGCCCGCCTCACCGGCCGCCCGCAGGGGCTCACCTCGCTCCAGCGCGTAGGCACGGGCCTCGTCTTCGCGACCGTCGCCATGGTCGTGGCCGCGCTGGTCGAGAAGATGCGCCGCGACGCCGCGAACGGAGAGCCCCACGTCGCCATCAGCGCGTTCTGGCTGGTGCCGCAGTTCTTCCTCGTGGGCGCCGGCGAGGCGTTCGCGTACGTGGGGCAGCTCGAATTCTTCATCCGCGAGGCGCCGGAGCGGATGAAGTCCATGAGCACGGGGCTCTTCCTGGTTACGTTGTCCATGGGGTTCTTCTTGAGCAGCTTCCTCGTTTTCCTCGTCCACACCGTGACAAGAGGGGCATGGATACGGAATAACCTGGATAGGGGGAGGCTTGACTTGTTCTACTGGATGCTGGCTGTGCTTGGGGTGGTCAACTTCCTTGTGTTCGTGGTGATTGCAAGGCGGCACGAATACAAGCCCAGCACCTCAGTGGTTGTGGCTGCCGCTGGGGAGGACAACGATGCCAAGGAAAAGGAGATGGACGACGTCCTTGTGGTCAATGAGAACACCGTGGGGATGGATGTGTAGGGAGTATGCATATGAATAGCATATTGAGTGTAAAGATTTTTTTTTGGGGTAGAACTAGCCCATCCAAGTTCAAGTCCAGACTTGACATGGGTGTTCACATTTTTATGAATTTTATTTTAGGCATTCCGGATATGTTTGTCCAATGAAAGATGAAGTTTTCATTGATTGTAAAGTGCCTCGGATGACTTTGTCAACCTCAAAGGTTTGTCACCTCACTCTTCTGTAGATGCTTCTAGGGGTAGGGCGTATGAGTGTAAGTTTGTAGAGGTGGTGGGTGTACGTGTGTATATGAGCGTCTGCATTTGTGCTTGGGGTGGTCAACTTCATTGTGTTCGTGATGATTGCAAGGTGGCACGAGTACAAGGCCAACACGTCTGTGGTTGTGGCTACCATCGGAGAGGCCAACGATGCCACCAAAAAGGAGATGGACGACGTCCTTGCGGTCAATGAGAACACTGTGGGGATGGATGTGTAGGGAGTGTGAGTTGTATGATATGCATATGAATAGCAAATCGAGTATAAATCACATGGTTAGATTTTTTATGGTGGAACCAGCCCATTTAAACCCATTAACAGTCGCCACAATGGCGCTCTCAGGGGCACTGTGTCGATGGGAGAAAAAAAGAAAAGGGTGCTGGAAGAAAAAAAGAGAAGGGCACTCGTTACCTGGACACTTTCCGCTCGTCACCGTTCCTAACGTAGCAAACCCCAGCGCGTAGCTAGGCTTGGCGCCGCCGCCGGCGCTGCCCATCCTGCTCCTCCAGTGTCGGCCACCGAACAAGGTGTCCTCCTCAGATCCGCTCAAGGCGACAAGTTGCATATGTGTGATGGTTCCTCTCAATCTTTTGTCGTTTTGCCCTGTCCTGAACTTGTTGATTTTGTACCATGAGGTGAGGATCCTTTTCTTTCTTTTGTCTTTTTTTTTGTGATTGGTTGATTGGTTGCAAGATAAGTTGGAATTTTGTTCCATATCACAATGTTTTGTCCGTTGATGTAGAGCTTTCCCTGTTTTATTATGGGTTTCTGATTGGGCAACACACCAAATGAAGGGTAATTTGATTTGTGAGTTATGAGTATCAAGGTCCTGTGAGATATCTGTACTTAACAGGCAACACCTTCTTATGTGAAGAACCTCCTAATTAATCATCCTACTAATCCTTCTTTGACATCGAGAGATCGCTATCTCCAGCAGATTGATGTGGGAGGTGGTAGTGCAGACAGCGGCTTCAGGCAGGGAGATACTGGAGGTGGCTCAATTGTCGCCTGACAGGCTGGACATGCGGTGGAGGTGGAGGTCGTGCGAGGCAGCTCTTCCGCCGATATGTTCGTTTGAGCCCTTGCCCCTTGGTTGCTTGCCATGCTAGCAAGCACGACCACTGCCACGTCTTCTCCGGTGCTACCAGCAAGCAGCCGACCATGCCGTTGCCATGCCTCCGGCGCTCCCTGGCGACCAGCCCTGCATGTCCACTCAGGTACAGCTCGCCACCCCCCTCTCCTCTGTGGTATGGATCGAATGTCGGGACAAATAGTTGGACCGTAGATAATGTCCAGATTTGTGAGCATTGATGCTTGTGCTTTCTTGTTCATGTTCTGGTGAGGAAGAAGGGAAAACGCTGGAGCCAATGGATTTCAGTGGGACTATGTCCTGTTTTAATGACAAAGCTAAAGTAAGCACATGGCACAAATTTCTCTCAATCATTGTTTTATCTCTCAAACTGTTCTTTGGATGATGAGAATTCACTATGCCTAGGTTAATTTATTGTTTGTTCTAATAATTTGTCTCAATGCAATGAAGGAACCAAAATATGGGGATGACGTTCATTCTTGGCCGGTTATTGATTGCGCTTCCAAATAAGTTGGAGCAACAATATGAGGTGGAGGCTCAAGTTGCTAGTAGGAGCAATGATAATATAAATGTTCAACATACGAGTTTTCTGCACCTGTGTTTTTACGGGTGTCACCCTTCCTAGTACAGTAGGTTTTGCAGCCTAATCTTGTTCATCTTTGTGCTTGTTTCCTGATTCCCCTTTTCTCATCTGTGATGTGATACTCATACGAAAAGGAAGACTAAGAATAAATCCATGAAAGAAAGATGGTTGATCGGCCGCCGACGATGCGGCTGTTCCCTCCAACGTTAATACCCCGACTGTCAACAAGGTCCTCTCACGGCCCTCTTTTCTCCCCTTGGTTCGATTCAATTCGATTTGGATGTTGCATTGTTGTTACTCATGGAGGTCTGATTTGCTCTCGTTTATGATGTGGTCGGTTTCATCACGCAGGTCGTCGTCGTCAAGGCCTCGAGCTGACTGCAACCAAGCACGACCTCTAGCTTGTCCTACACCGCGCTTGCAATCGCACATGATGGCCACGTGCTGCTCCATGCACGGACGACAAGCACGGCGACCCTGACCAAGGTGCTCTCGCCCCTCTTCTCTTCCCTGTGCCTCTATCCATCTTCCCCTGTTAGTTGTTGATTGAAGTACCTCTATTGTTTAGAATTATTTAGATGTAGCATTCCAGATTTGCAGTAGTGCGCAGTAATCCTGTCAAAGAGATGCTATTGTGTTTCTTCAAGTTCCAACTGTGGTTTTAAATTGGGTCTAAGCGAGTGAAGAGATTTAGGTTCATTATGTTTTCACAATTGTTAGGGCTTTCAGGCTAGAAGGACATTTCTTTGTGACACTGCAATGTGAGAGTTTACCTACTTCTTATGTTTAGTTCCTGAATCCCAATAAAACTATAAAAATCCTAAGCTACCTCTACGCCGACAAAGCTTACAAGTTGGTGTAATTTGTATGAACACGCATGTTTACCTTATCAGCATGACCCCCAACAGGAAGTAGCTTCGCATCTAATAAGAAATCATACACACAACCTTGTTTATGCTTGCTTGAGCTGAATAGATCTCTCAGAAGATAAATGCTACGTAAAATGCACATGGAACTTAATATAGAAAAAAGTAATGGTATTTAAACACTTAATTAGTAGTAAAAAGATAGCTCACACTATACTGAATATAAAGGTGGGAACCTGGACGGCTCTACCTTTTTCATGATAATCATCTAGCATACTTATCTGAAAAGAACAAACCAAGGAACTGATGGAGCTACCACATAAAACAGTGAAAGAAAATAGGAAGAAAATAATCTAGGATGTGATCCTGACATGGCCTTCAGACATTGTGGCGATATTGGCACTTTCTTCGACAACATATGTTGGGTTTATTTCCACTACAAGGTAAAGCAAGTGAAAAGAACAAATAAATCTTGTGTGGCTGTGTGATGCGTCTCTTGTTGGTATACGACTACGACGATATACCGAATAATACTTATCTTTTTCCTTTCTGAATTTTGTAGTACAGGAGGAACAATGTTTTTTTAGTTATCCATCAGGAACTACGCTTTTGCACTATTGAATAATGGCCTCAATTTTTTCTGATGGAGTTAGTGATGAAAATGACTTTTCCTTGATCACAGTAGTGGTGGATTTGGAGGGAATCAAGAAGTTGCCTCATGAACTGTCGTTTATCTCTCTAACTTCCATTTACTCAAAGTGGCACATCATCATTTCTTATGTGTATTTTTAATAATTATGATGCTATCTTCATAATTATTCACAAACTAAGCCTCTAGTTTCGTTTTGTTGACATAGTATTATTTACATTCTTCTGGACAATGATATGTTCCGTTGGTTTGACATTGAAATTTAGGATATTGTTTCAGTATCCATGCCTTTTTTTGTAGTGCCAGTAGATCTTCTCTTTTCTCCTTGTTTACCATGAGATGATATATCTATTTCTATAATATAGATTGACGAAAGGAAAGTTGTGTTCGCTCAAACAAACTTCCAAAGAGATGGCATCGAGTTGAGTACAGGATTAAGAGATAAAGGTCTCTATTGATTCGATTACAGTGAAGTGCAAATCACCTGGTGGAGAATCATTGGTGCTATATGGAATGGTCGTTAGCATTCATCGAACTATCAGGGTTCCTTTGTTTTGGAATGCAGGATCGAAGGACGAACCCACCGTACTCGCGGTGCGTGTCGCGTTTACATGCCGGTGCCGACCAAGAAAGTGACACACTTCTTCCATCGTTTTGTCACTTAGCTTCTTGGACGTCGGGATTTGTTGCATTAATTATAGTGATGGTTGATGATGGTTCAGTTCCCATGTATGCTTTTCTAAATTGTGACCCATGAGTAGTTCATGTGTTGTGGTTCAGTAGATAGGTTTTGCGATCTTACAACATCTTGGTTATTTGCCACTGCGTCCAGCAACCATCTTCTAATGTTCCTATTTCATGGCATTGTGGGTACCTTGCAAATTTCATATGCTCCAGGAGGAGCAGGTGGTGTGCATGCAACCAGGTAAATCGGTTGCATCCACCTGTTGTTATGGTAGTGGTATCAATCCAATTATATCGAGTTCGTCGTACATCTAGCTGGCTTTGGTCCAATTGTTTTCAAATGGATAGTTGCAATGGAGGAGGACGAGATCCACGAGGAGGCTTCCTGAGAAAAGGCAAGATGTCAGGTTGGTCAAAGAATTTTACTGCCATCCAAAAATATGGAAGGACATGATTCTTCTTTTCAATGTGAAGTAGATTCATGAATGGGTAATTGGTACCTTCATTTGAATCAACTTCGTCAAATAATTTTGTTGCGATGTGATGTTCTTCAGTGATCTAACGTTGTGCAAGTACACAATTTCATATGTTAGCTTATTTAGTCCAAACACACCATGCCCATGATCATCTGAATAAACTAAAGGACATGCATGATATCACAGAGAGTGAATAAACTGATGTGCCCTGATTTAAAATTAATAATTTTTAAGTGTAATTACATTGATTAGATGATGTTGGTTTTGGAAATTCCAAACAATATGTCACCACCTCTGTTTAAACACACTACAAAAATAGCAACCTGCCTCTGAATCTCATGTGGTTCTCTGAGATATGTGTGTCATCTTACCCATTATAGTGCCCTCTAGGGGTCCAAAACACCATTTACGCGGGTCATTCTGCTTTTGTAATAAAGTATTAGTTTGCATACATGCAAATTTTAGCTAGCATTATTCTTAGGAGGATGGAGGCACTATTTCCCCTCCCTCTTTGTCACACGCATATCAGTTGTGGGCGTCGATGCTGACCGACGAGACCTGGTCTGCTGTGAAATGCGCCGCTAAAAATATTGACAAACCTCTTTCCAATATACTTCTATTTGTGATGCTTTGTTTTGGAGTGCTTTCGTAATTTAACTGATGTGCTAATGTGCTTATAAGTACTGATGATAGATTCTATTTCTATGACAAATATCCATTTCATATTTTTGTAGCATTGTTCAGTTTTTTGTTTGCCCTGATTTGCAGTGGGTGTTATCCTTGAAAGAGATCAACTTCCCCTATCTAGTGGCGCTAACTTTGCTGCATATGGTCTTCTCATCTGTAGTATGCTTTGCATTACAAAGATTTTCAAGATACTTAATAGCATCAAATTTTTACATGGTTGTCATATACTCCCTCCGTTCTTAAATACAAGAGACTTGTATTTAGGAATGGAGCGAGTATATCTTTAATCTGTGTAGTAATTAGGACTTCATACGTTTGGACTTCCAATTACTTTGTTGACATTCAAGAAATCCATAATCTTACTTTTTATGTGAGCTTATCATGTGCTCTTAGTAGCTTACAAAATTCGATGTACTTCACTTTCCTGATACTACACCGCCATGGGTCATTTAGCTAATGGAGGCGTGTGGTGCAATCTAAGGTGGAGTACAACATGTACCAATTTCTTACACTGCTGGTTTTCTCATATGGGTATTATCATTTGATTGATGAATATCTCAGTTTTACTAAATAATCTTGCCTTACCCATACTAGAGGTCTGGAGCTGATTTGTTCTTTCATGTTTACTTATTTTTCCTATTATTATTGTCCAGCTTGGAGGTTTGATAGGCTTGATGAACCATCTTCTCATGACTGAAGTTGGCTTCCTTCAAGAGATAATATGGAGTGAATTATTTGGACAATAAAACCTTCAGATTTCTGAAAAGTGAGGTTAATTGTTGGCAAGCACTGCTCTTATCTTGTTTAACAAAGGAGATCAATTTTGTCTTCTTTCTTCTCTGTTTCCCTTTTACGTATTCCTCTTCTTTGATCATTCCAGTAGGTGTTGATTTGTACTATCTTTTCTTCTTGCCTTATACAATGTGTGAATCATAAATTTCTAACCCGTATGTACGTATGCATGCTAGTGTTTCACTTGTGTAGTACAAAGGACATATTCAACAGAACCTGGGATGTCATGGCAGGACAATCTTGCAATTTCACCTTCCATTTGATTTTGTGCTCTAAGAACTAAGATAAAGTAATATTAGCTAAACATATGCTACTTCCTCCAATACCAGTATAATGATTGGCATGTGTGTATTGCAGATATGACACATACCTGCTTGGAAATGGAGGCAGATTCATTTTGTTCTCTATGTTAATCAACCGTAAAGTGCGTGGATTTTTCTTAATTTATTGAGTATTACTCTTCAAAGCCGAAATGCAGTGTCAATGTGTCATGTCAGTGAAGAGGTTAGTTCTTTTTCTCTTCACAAGTTTCTACTGGTATTTGATTGGTGTGGTAATGTCTGATTTGGCACTGCCATTTTAGTTTACTTATATACTGCTAGGTTTTCCTTGTCAGGACATTCCAGCCACTGGAACATGTTTCCTAAGCAAGATATTAATTCATGTTTCTGGATCTGCCTCAACAAGAATATGAAAGAATTGCCATCATTGTGGCTGGATATCATACATGATATTATCTACACTCTAGATACTAAGCAAGATTTTAAATCGTGTTTCCGGATCTGTCTTAGCAAGGATATGAAAGAATTACCATCACTGTAGCTGGATATCATAGATGATATTATCCATATTGTGGATACATTTGCTATGGTTTTCCATTATAAGGTACAAGGGTCGCAACTATAGCGGGATATTGTTGATTTGTTATTATCCCTTGTTTGTCTAATAGTTTAGTTCTTCCACTGAAACAAACCAAAATTTTCATACATTGAGGTTAATAGATCTGTGCTATTTACTTCCTCCCGATCCCACACTACTAACTTATCATTTTATACTACTGTCCTAGCATATGAACCGTCCTTGCTAACCCATTTTTTCAAAAGCTTGCCGGTGGCCACTTTGACATTATCTCTGTAGTTTAGTTAATTACAAATTATCTGAATGGATGATTTAGCATGAACATGCAGTATGCAAAGTCTGAATTTTTAATCATGTTCCACAGTGAGGGTCTATACTAAACAGGAGGATATGCCTTCGGCTTGTTTCATTCACTTTTCTGCTTTGTTTAGACCATACATCTGTCTTCAGCCATACAAGATCATTTTATACTACTGTCCTAGCATATGAGCCATCCTTAGCTGACTCATTTTTTCAGAGGCCACTTTGACATTATCTCTGCAGTTTAATTAATTATAAATTATCTTAACGGATGATTTTAGCATGAACATGCAGTATGCAAAATCTGAATTTTTTATCGTGTTCCATAGTGAGGGTCTATACTAAACAGGAGGAAATAGGTGTATATTTTTGTTTTTGAGGAGATAAATCATACTTGTTGTGTGCATATTTGGTGAGGCAAATTCCAGAGTGTTGTTTGAACTTATTATGTTTGTGTAGGTTTTAGACTTGTGCAGATATATGTGATGGAATGCTTTTTTGTACAAGGTCCTTCATCTGAATAAAACAGGTGCCGGCTTGAAAATAATGGGCTACCCATGGAGATTCAGAAACTGAGGTCCCGTGTCAGTTTTGATGCATTGGGATTTACCCCTGAAATAGAAGAGTTATGTAGGCGTGTGGTTCAAGTTCTTCATTGGAATGTACCATTTTGTGGTTCTCCACTTGCGGTATGAGATGGACATGCTTGCCTTCTCAGGGTGTACACATGGTTGCAGCAAAGATGAGGCTGGGGACCTCACAAGGATGAATATTGCAGTAGTTCGGGCAAGTGGATCTGCACTAACGAGTATGTGTTTGACAGTGCAGGTGATGAGGGAGCTGAAGCTGCTGGACGCCGTCGATATTGCAGAGTTCATCAGAATCCTTGTTCCAAACAGGTTCGTCGGGCTTCGCGTCCCTTGCCTTGCTACACTCTCCTGGAAGATAGTGTTTGACACTTATTGTGTGTGTGTGTGTGTGTGTGTGTGTGTGTGTGTGTGTGTGTGTGTGTGTGTGTGTGTGTGTGTGTGTGTATGATACGTCGTGACGAAAATGATATTCTTAAACAACCCTTCATGTTTGGGCACATGATGACTCTTCCCACCCGTGTACAGAGATAATTGAATTCTCAAGTCACATCAATTGCTTTGCCACGTTTCGTAAGAAAACATGTATGTGTTGATTACTACTGATTTTTTGGTTAGTTGTTGAACCTGGCAATGTGTGCATTTTCTATTCATTGTGTCAATAAGGGCAATTGGTGCTTCATCTCAATGTGAAATAATTTGTCTGTCATCATCTCATCAGGAAGTTCAACATTGCTGTCATTTTGCAGGGTCCTAACTTGGTTATAACTCAAAGCAAGGCTTGCTTACATAATATGAATGGATGGTGCAAAACCCATCGTGCATCTAGTGGTAAATAATCTTTATTTTCCAAATAACATTTCTTATTGGGTGTTCTTCTCTGAATATAAACCTGACGACTCCTAAACCTATTTAGGATTGACAGATAGAGTACCGCAGAGTGAGATTTCCTAGTGTGACACAGAGAAACAAGTACGGTGTCTGGTTTTTATGGTCATCATCACATTCTTATGAAAATTTGATTTCAAACATGGTTACAAAGTTACAGTATTCAGAACTGATTACATAATCTAATTCATTTATCTATCTATTACACTTCAACCTGTCGCTGCTTTGAAACTCTCTTTGCCATCAATGATCAACCAAGACCCATGGACTTGCATAAGCTAGATAAGTGCGCACATGAATGCTCTGGAGGCGTGCCAATGGCACGCCTCAACCACTAGTCCAAGTTCAAGTCTCGCAGACTTAACATAGGTGTTTGCGTGTTCAGGCTAGCTACTATCCCTTGTTAGCAGTGCCGGTTTCCAAATGCAGGTCAGCACTTACAAGCGTCATGCATTCGATGCTTTTCAACTGAATTATTCGCTAAGCGTATTCTGATCACTATTTATGAAGTGTTTTGTGTGACAAAAATGTGAACTTGTGCACACAAAACGAGATAGAAGAACAATTTTTTCGTTTGTCATGCAATTGCGAGATGATACCCAAGACAGAGTGGGGTCAAAGCTATGCTACTTGAGAAGAATGAAATTGGCATGTGTATAGAAATCAATGTGGCTACGTTGCTCAACTACCGACCATAAATCAAAAATATTTCATCTACCAACTTGGATTTTGCGTTGTATATATATACATGCATGTCAATATCCAAGACACTTAATGTGAGGTTGCCCAACTACATGATTTTTCTATCTGCTTGGTTGTTCTCAACTTAGTTTATTAATTTGACGGGGCAGCAGAGCCTACCACAACTCACACGAGGATCGATCTGACTTAATTTGTTCCACCTATGTTACTTATTGTTGAAACTATGAAACTTTTTTTTTGAAAGGAATGCCTATTCGGCGCATTTTATTTCGAAGCCAACAGAGTTACATCCTGAATTACAAGAGGTAGTAAGAAACTAGGAGGATCATCATCCCAAAAAATAGAAGACTTCGACTCATAAGAGAGTTTTGCTAAGTGATGCGCGACCAAATTTGCATCCCGCTTACAGTGTTGGAAAGAGATACCAGCAACGTGCTTTGCTCTAGCAAAAATTTCTTCCAAGGTTGCCGAGGAGGAGCCAAAAATTTCAGTGTCACCATTGCATGCATTAATCAACTCCAAACAGTCAGACTCCAAGGTAACCCACGAGCATCCTAGTCGTTCCAGTAGATCCATTCCTTTAAGCATGGCTAGAGACTCTGCTGCCATTGCATCCAAAGCATGAGTAATTGGCTCAGCAGCGCCAGCAATTGCCTCCCCATAATAGTTGCGGAGGACTACTCCTGTTCCATCCTCATAAAAAGCCGCATCCAAATTAAGTTTATAGGACCCCGGGCTAGGCTTTGTCCACATGATTTCAGGTGGTGCACTAGAGATCGAGACAACACCAAAATTTGATGTTAGAGCTTGGATTGCAAAGGCTGTTCGAGTTGGGGCGGCCACCTGTTCGCCTTTAGCAATCTCCCTTCGTTGGTACCAGATGTACCAACATGCAACGGCGATTGATTCCTGTAGCCCTAGACCACAAAGGACTGGTGATTTCTTTGTCCTGCTACACATCAACTCTTCTAATCTTACAGATCCCGATCGGTCAGATGGCAGCGCTTGGTTGATCACCTCATCCAGCCCAAGTGCCTTCCACACAAGACGAGCACGCCTACAAGTGAATAGGAGATGGCGGATGTCCTCGGAACCAGAAGAGCAAATCGGACATTGTGAAGATACTGGAATATGCCTTGACGCGAGAATCCCATAACAAGCAACAATACCATGCAGCGCCTTCCACATGAAGATCTTGATCTTGCTCGGGATTTTTAGCTTCCACACAATATCCCATACTGGGTTTACCTTTGAATACCCTCGTCCGTCCTCCCGTCTGATTCGAGCTCCAAACTGATGCTCCCACTCTGAATAATAAGCAGATCGGACTGTGAACATACTCGTCTTTGTCTTGTTCCATGCTACAAAATCTTCAGTTAAGAATTCGCTCAGGGGAATTTTCAGAATATTCTCCACATCCAACGGCAGGAACACATCTCTTAACATCTCCTCGTCCCACCTTCCAGTGTTTGGGTTCATTAGCTCGTCCACAGTTTGGAGAATAATATTCCCTCTCCGAGTCTGAACCTTCCTGTCATAAAAGTTTGGCAACCAATGGTCGTCCCAGATATTAATTTGAGTGCCCGATCCAACTCTCCAAACATGCCCACGCCCGAAAGTTTGCAATCCCGCAACTATACTTTGCCAAGTATAGGATGGCCCTTTCTTTGGTCCCGCATTCAGAAAATTCCCATTAGGGAAATATTTGGCCCTCAACACCTGTGTACAAAGTGAGTTTGGGTTGTTCAGAATTCTCCAAGACTGCTTTGCAAGCATAGCCAAGTTAAAAGATTAGAGATCCCTAAAGCCCATTCCACCTAGCTTTTTTATTATACACATTCGCCACCATGCAAACCAGTGAATCTTTTTTGTTCTTCTGAATCTCCCCACCAGAAAGCAGACATTGCATCATTTATCTCTTTGCACAACTTCTTTGGTATCTTGAAAATAGCCATGGCATACACTGGTATTGATTGGATTACTGCCTTTAGTAGGATTTCCTTTGCACCGAGTGACCAAAGCTTTTCTTTCCATCCTTTCAATCTTTGGATGACTCTCTCCAGAAGATACACAAAGCTATCACTTCTATCCAATCCCACCATGGATGGCAATCCAAGGTACTTATCAGAGATAGCTTCAGTCATTATATTAAGCTCAGCACAAATTTCTGCCTTCACATCAACATTCACATTGGGGCTAAAAAAGATACTGCATTTTGCTTCACTCACCAGCTGCCCAGAGTTTGCACAGTATTCACCCAGTACTTGTCTCAACGAGGTTGCATTAGTCATATCAGCTTTCATAAGTATTAGGGAATCATCAACAAAAAGTAAATGTGATACCAATGGTGCATTCCTGCACACCCTAACACCTTCAATGCCACGAACCTCCTCCTTATGAGCCAGAGCACTGGACAAACCCTCTGCACATAGCAAAAATAGATAAGGGGATATAGGGTCACCTTAACGGAGACCCCTAGTGGGGGTGAACATATATGTTTCCTGCCCATTGAACCTTACTTTATAATTTACAGAGGTAATGCAGGCCATCACCAGAGATATAAAATCATCATGAAAGCCCAATCTCCTCATCATTCTCTCCAAAAAGATCCACTCTACACGATCATATGCTTTGTGCATGTCGAGCTTAACCGCACAATATCCAAATTTTCCAGTCTTTTTATTTTTAATGGTATGCATACTCTCATACGCTATGAGCACATTGTCGGTTATTAGCCTTCCTGGCACGAAAGCACTCTGCACTGGAGATATTACTTCATCCAGTATCACCTTTAGTCTCAGGGCTATCATTTTAGAAATGACCTTATATAAGACATTGCAAAGACTAATATGCCTATATTGGGAAATATTTTCCGGATTCTCAACCTTAGGAATTAACACTATAGCAGTATCATTCCATCCTTCAGGGATTTTCTTATTATGCAAAGCATCAAGGACTTCATTCGTGAGTGCCTCTCCAATGATATGCCAACATTTTTTAAAGAAAATAGCATGCAAACCATCCATACCTGGTGCTTTAGTATCACCAATAGAAAACAAGGCCTTTTTCACATCCTCTGCCGTATATGGCTTAAGTAGACCATCATTCATATTGCTTGTAACCCGTGGGACCACTTTTTCAAAAAAAGCTGGGTCAGGCTCATCAATCTCAGTTGAGAACAATCCAGCAAAATAGTCAGATATAAGTGGATTTAAATACGCAGACCCCTCATGCCAGTTTCCGTGGGCGTCCTTCAATCTCGTAATTTGATTTCTCTTTCGTCGGGCAGACGCGGCATTATGAAAATAATCTGTGTTTCGATCATCGAACTTGAGCCAGTCTACCCTACTTCGCAAGGCCCAGTGGATCTCTTCAATCTCTAGTAGCTTCTCCACTTCCGCTGACAATTCTTTTTGTCGTGCAATGTTTTCACTAGTAAGTGCTTGAGTAGCTACCTTCTCTAGCTCTTTCTGCGTGCCTCGCAATTTATTCTTTGTTCGATTCAGAACAGTCCTGTCCCACCTGTGCAAGCTGTCGTGTACGATCGACAACCTCGCTGCCAAGGAGAACGGCTGCGCTGTAGGTCCAGAATGCTCCCAGGCACCTTGCACAATCGCAGCGAAATCTTTTTCTTTTAACCACCTAGACTCAAATCTCAACAGTTTATGACCATCTCTCTCCTGTGCCATCTCCTCCCCAATTGACATAAGAATAGGCCTATGGTCAGACTTGTAATAGTTCAGGTGCTGCACCACTGAATTTGCAAATAAATTGTTCCATGCATCGTTGGTCAAAGCACGGTCAAGCCTTTCCCGTATATTCCCACGATGCCACGTAAACTTGTCTCCTAAGAATCCACAGTCATTAAGTTGGCATTCATCCAGAGTGTCCCGGAAAGCTTTCATGTAATTCTCCGGCCTCGCTCTACCTCCTTCCTTCTCAAAAGAATAGAGAATATCATTCAGGTCTCCCATAACAAGCCATGGCAAATTCGTCATCTCTCTAAGGTCACGAAGACGTTGCCAGGTAAGGTGCTTGTTCTCCCATCGTGGCTCTCCATAGATACCAGTAAACCTCCATGTGTTATCTGAAGCATCTCCAACAAAAACATCAATGTAATTATCCGTTTTGAAATTTAGTGAGATCTTTACTTCATTTTTCCATAGCAGTAATAAACCTCCACTTCTCCAGTCACTACAAACCACCTCCTTCCTATCCATCTTCAATCGTCTACGGAGGCATTCTGCAGGGAACTCATCCAAGTGGGTCTCTGACAGAAACAAAACATCAGGGCTTCTGCTTGAACAAACATCAATTAGATCCCTTACTGCTGCAGCTTGTTGCAGGCCACGACAATTCCAGCTAAGAATTTTCATGTCGACGGTCAGTCTCCAAGGAGAAGGACGTGAAACCGATGAACAACGACGAGAGAAAACTCACGGTCGCCGTAGCCGCCCGAGGACAGCCGATCCCTGCTGAATCAGCGGTGATTGACAGAAAGACTCACGGACAACGGAGCCGCCGGAGGACATCAAATCCTAGCTTCTGCTAGGGGACAGAAAGCTAAAGAGGAAGCACCTCGTTAGAACATTAGCAGCCTCACACGGAGGACACATGGCCAGCGGCCGCCGCCGGCGGCGGCGACGCACCAGAAGAGAACGTAATCTTAGATGGGAGGGGATGAAACTTACCCTAAAGCATAGGCGATTTCTCGAGTACTACTCCAATACACACGATACGATGATAAGGGCATGTACAATGGTGCTATCTTAGGAATGACACGTAAGATAAATGATGAGGTGGAGGAGAGAGAACTCATAAGAAGAGGCTTGTCTTCTCTTATTTAAGAGAAGACAAGAGATGATCTCTTAGCACAATATGTCTCACCATGTTTTTAGGAATAGCTAGTTATTGAAGATAAGACTAAGAAATGATCCATTGTAGACATCTTTTTTTGTCATCACTAAATTACATGCAAGACTTAAGATAAGACTGTCTTAAAAACTACCCTCGAAGTTGGCAAGAATTACCCACCAATGCCACCCGTAAGTGGGGAAAATGATTCTTTTTTTAAGTCACCAACGTCGTGGTTAGCTCATTTACAGAGTTATTCCTTTTCAAATAACAAGCACACTTATAGCTTATTGGTTGGAGCCTTGCACTCCAACGCAGCCGGCCTGAGTTCGATCTCCACTTCTCCCACCTTTTCTTTGTTTTCTCTTGATTTCTGTGAGCGGAAGATAGAACAGCCTCGCCCAAGTGCCATCTTATCTGATGGGCTACACAATTTTCCAATTTCGGCCCAGCCATTTTCTTTGTAAACTTTTTTGGCAGATTCAAGTATTTAAAAATATATTTACTCAAAAAAAGTATTTAAAAATATATTCATATCTTTCAAATCCTAACTTTATATTTAGAAAGTTATATACGATAATCACTCAAAAAATGTGTACATTCCGGATATGATATTATCTTGCATGATAACCATTTCTAAAATTATTTTGATGTTCCAACTTTAATTAAATACTTTTCTCTATAAGGGGAATTTGAAAATGCCTATTCGTTATACATGTGCTATCATTGTGTACTAAATTGTAATTTGCTATTTTCAGCCAAATGCATTATTTCTTTTTTTACGGGTCATGCATTATTTCTTAGGTGTCACTAAGGAGGAACAACACAAAGACGTGAATTGATACCGGCAATAGATAGATATTTTTGTTTTCTAATCAATTGGACACAACTTTAGTTACTTAAAAAAATCATCCCACCTTTATATTTGTGCACAACATCACTTATCATGTTGTTTCTCGTATGACATTGTGAAAGATTTCGTATGATTTCTTGGTGTCATCGAGTGTGTGTATGGGGGTAATTTATTTTCTCCCGTTGCAACGCACGGGCATGTTTGCTAGTATATTATAAAGCACCGACCAAACACCCGATACAACAAGCTTGCTGGGCCACAGCACAACCAAGCCCAAAAGAGAAAAAAGAAGAGAGAACCAAATGTCAACACCGGCAGATCGACAAAAAGAAGATGACTGGAACCGTTGCACCCTCTGGAGAAGTCCCACTACGCCCCTAGCACTTCGAAGCACCGTGTACCAAGCAACACCTTCAAGAAGGAAGATGGCGACGATGATGCCGCTGCTGCCTGGACTAGTCCTAGGGTTTCCCCCGGTGCGCGGAGGGTAGTGGGGAAGGGGTGCACCGTGGCACTTCAGGAATAATGGCAGCACCCGCAGGCGTTACCGCGTCGGTGTCGAACGAGCCGACCAGGATTTCTTCTGACCCCAAAAAATCCCACCACTGCCTCGGATGATCCGGAGTGCTCCACTCACCTGCCGCCCACCAGCTTGTGCGACTGCGGTCACGACGCCCTGCTTGACGTCTTACTGTGGACACTAGCATGAGGCCTAGAGGAAAAGGATAGGGACAACAAAATCGGGGCAGCAACCACGCTGACGAGCAGGAAGCCTCCACCGCCCACGCGGCAACCGATTGGACATGGCCCCAAGGACACATATGCCCCTACTGGCCCGGCAGGGCCCAAACTGGCCCGTGAAGACCAACCACCGTTCTGCAACACGATGACAGACAGCGCCACCACCACCTCGAGTCCACCGACGCACCACCTTCCTCTCCAGGGAGCTACGCCGCTGAGCGGAGAACATCCAGCTCGCCGTGACCCAGATGGGGCCCAAAGGGGCCAGATCTGGGCCGAGTGGGCGCCGCTGGCCACGCCCGCACTACCATGCCGCCCTGCGGCCAACGACCGTGCCGCCGCACCAAGGACCATCCCTGGCCCGTGGGATCCATACCGTCGGCCGAGCCTTACCGTCGTCGTCAGGATCCCCGCTCCACCCTTCACGCGCGCGGGAAAAGGCCGACCCGCCGCCAGTGCCGCGCGGGCAACGCCTGGCAGACCATGCCGGCAGCGGCGACAGGAGCGAGGGAGGAGGAGGGGAGGGGAGCTATGCGGGGGGCGAGCGAGCGAGCAATGGGGGGCGGGGGCACCACTGTCGGTGTCAAAACCGACGGATCTCGGGTAGGGGGTCCCGATCTGTGCGTCTAAGGCTAATGGTAACAGGAGGCAAGGGACACGGTGTTTTAGCCAGGTTCGGGCCCTCTCGATGGAGGTAAAACCCTACTTCCTGCTTGATTGATCTTGATGATATGAGTATTACAAGAGTTGATCTACCACAAGATCATAGAGGCTAAACCCTAGAAGCTAGCCTATGATGATTATGATTGTCCCTATATGGACCAAACCCTCCGGTTTATATAGACCTTTGGAGGGGCTAGGGTTTACATAGAGTCGGTTACAAAGAAGGAAATCTAATATCCGGATCGCCAAGCTTGTCTTCCACGCAAAGGAGAGTCCCATCCGGACACGGGGCGAAGTCTTGAGTCTTGTATCTTAACGGTCCAACAGTCCGGCCAAAGTATATAGTCCGGCTGCCCGGATACCCCCTAACTCAGGACTCCCTCAGTAGCCCCTGAACCAGGCTTCAATGACGATGAGTCCGGCACACAGTTTGTCTTCGGCATTGCAAGGCGGGTTCCTTCTCCGAATACTCCAAAGTAATTACCGAACACTTAAATTGTGTCCGGATCTGTAAGATGATCTTTTCATGCCATCATGGGGAGAGCGATATTCCACAAATATAACCTGCTGCCATCTTTGGATAACATGACATAGCACCATGGTTGAGTCATTATTGAACCGTCTCTCCACTACCAATCACCGCAAATGTTGCGAGGCGGTCTCGTCGAAGCAGAGATCGTGTTCCCCTTATCGCGGGGCTTTCATTAATACAGGCACGGGTAGCCCAACCGCACCGCTAATCGTGGCGAGTGGGGAACGAGCGGGTTCCACTAGGCAAGTGGGGAGGCACAAAAAGCTTTGACCGCCTCTATAAAGAGATAAGGTCCCCTCCTCTTTACCCACGCCTTTCCCTTCCGCTAGTCCATTCCCCTTTGAACAAGCCCTAGCGCCCAAGCACTCTTCTCCTCCACCGAAGAGAGGTTCCTTGAAAATGTCCGGATCCGGAGCAGGAGGCAAATGGATGGCCTCTACCCTCCACGAGAGGGATATCAAAAAGCTTCGAGAGGCCGGGTACCTGGCCAAGAAAATCAGCCACCGTCTTCCGCCGGCGGGACAGATTGTCCCCACTCCGGAGCCCCACGAGAGGGTCGTGTTTCTTTCTCATTTTGTCCGCGTGCTCGGATTTCCCCTTCACCCATTTGTTCGCGGCATCATGTATTATTACGGGATTGATTTTCATGATCTGTCCCCCAATTCTTTCCTTAACATCTCGACGTTCATCGTCTTGTGTGAGGCTTTTCTCCGTATTTCGCCTCACTTCGGCTTATGGCTGAAGATCTTCAACTGAAGCCCAAGGTGGTGAATGGCGAGCACGCCGAGTGCGGCGGCGGCATGGTGAGCAAGATGCCCAAGGTCACGTGGCCGACGGGCGCCTTCAGTGATTCCGTCAAGGAGTGGCAGTAGCAGTGGTTCTATATCACCGAACCGCGCGGTAAAAAGTTGGCCGCTGCTCCTAAATTCAGATTTGGAGCCCCACTGCGGCTCACGTCCTGGCCCGAGAAGGGCCTGAACTGGTCCTCATCCGACAAGCTGTCAGTGCTCCAAACGCGCATCCAGAGCGTGGTCGATAAGGATGTCAAACTTGTCAACGTAGTCCAGGTGATGTTAGTTCGCCTGGTTCTCCCTTGCCAGCGTTGAGCCTGCAATTTATGGGAATACGACCCAGCCGAGCACCAGACCCTACGGGAGCTCTACGGCTCCCCCCACAAGGACATCTGGAAGGTGCTCTTCAAGTCCGGCAAACCGTGGCCGGGCTCCGCCGAGGACCGCGGGTATCAACTATCCCGCTCTTCAAGTCCGGTAAGTCATTGCTATGCTCTGTCCATCCACATTTTAGCTGGCATGTCCCGAGGGAGACGCTTTTACCATGCTTTCTATAATAATCCCAGGAATGGACGAAAAAGGTGGGGCGGATACACTGTCCGGCCCCGCTGCCGGAGGAAACGGCAGGACCTCTTCTGACGAAGATGCTGGTCCCAGCGCCTTACGAGCCGCCGAAGAAAGAGGCCTCCAAAAGGTCAAGAAGACCCGGAGCGGCCTCCATCGCTGCGACGCTTTGGACACAAAATCCGAAGACTCCAGCGACCATCCCTCCTCCGAAGACGAAGAGGAGGAGGAAGAAGACGAGTCCTCCACGGGGGGAAGGGAAGAAAAGGTCGGCTTCCTCATCCCTAGAGGCCGAATCGCCAAAGAGGGGGAAAGGTTCCTTCCCGGAGGCGTCCACCACGGCTGCCAACAACAGCCCGGAGTGGGATCCCAGGGCCCAGCCCCTGGTAAAGTCGTGAGTACACGAAATCCGAACACGCTTACGTGCCCGAGGTCATTAGGATGTAGTAGTTTAACTGTTGCCATACTTTGTGCAGCCCGGTGAGGTCCCACGCCGGACAGTTTTCATCGGCGGATTCACTGAGCTCAGATGCCCTGGAGAGCGAGACGCCTCCAGAGGCCCCTTCCCCGAAGCCTAGGCGCGACACCGAGGTGTCGTCTCAGCGGGACCCGGACCAGGGAGGGCATATCTCTAGGGCCGGATACACGGGAGCAGCGGTTCCCATGCTTGTCGACGGCGGGGGCGATCTAAGATTCGGCCCGCAGCCGGACACGGTCCTGGAGACCTTTAAAGCTCCAGGATCGGGCGAGCAGCCACCTTTGACAGGGGGAGGCCCGCCTGCTCTGCCAGCAACCTCTGTCCAAGCAGAGTTGCCGGGCGACCTATCGACAACGCTAAAGAGTGCGTCCATCGTCGATGAACATCGCGCCCCCATGGGTGCGGTGATTGAAAAGATTCAGTCCGCTAAGAGCGGACTGAATGAATCCTGCCTTAGCCTTATAAAAGGCTTTGAGGTATGTTTTTAGAAACCTTTGAAGATTGTCATAGTATGAGTAGTAGCCCCTGATGCACTGTCTGGTGAAAGAGAGAGAGCCAGACAGGGGATCAAATTTCTGCTTCGCAGGAGACTCAGTAAATGACATATATCCCTTTGTTTGAAAACAGGCGTAGCGACGATCGCCTTCCATAATGCAGAGGTGTCCGGACTAAAGCAGAGTCTGGAACAGGCCGAAGAAGAACTTAGCCGCGTGAAGAAGCAGTTGTTTTCCCCTTTTGTTACTTGAAGTAAGTTTACTGTTTTGACCTCTTGTGGGAAATTTTTTTGTTTTCCGGGGCTCTGCTTGTGGTGCTCGTCATCATCCTCACTTGGTGTGTCGAGCCCCTTGTGTTCGGCGTTGTGTGTGCCGGACTGCTTGAAGACCCAACAATCTCTGTGGGTATGGTTTGCGTGCTTCCTGAGTACTGTGGATTTGGCATATCTTGTCCAAGATTTTGTTTAAGTTGGATAGCTCATCACTATTGTCCTTAAGGGAAGTTTTTATTGTTACCGCCGTGAGCTTTTGAATCCGGCGTTGATCGCCGTGCTCTTTGGACCGTTCCCTTAATCCGGCGTTGGTCCTTGCTGCGTCGTGGTTTCCCATTCCCATCCACGACTTGGATGTACTTGGGTCGCTGGTACTGCATCTTGCTAGCCAGCTATCCTCTCCCGCGCAAAAGCGGGTCATGAGGCTTGTTAGTGCGGCCATTTTTCTTGGCTTTTCCTGGCCAAGGTGTCTGGCGAGCCATTCGTCTCGAACATTGTGTTTAAAAGCTGCTAAGGCTTCGGCGTCCGGACAGTCGACTATTTGGTTCTTTTTGGAGAGGAACCTGTTCCAGAATTTTCGAGCTGACTCTCCGGGCTGTTGGGTTATGTGACTTAGATCGTCTGCGTCCGGAGGTCGGACATAGGTTCCTGAAATTGGCCCGAAAAGCATCCTCAAGCTCTTCCCAACTACCAATAGTGTTTTCGGGAGGCTTTTAAGCCAATGCCGGGCCGGCCCTTTGAGCTTGAGGGGTAGGTATTTTATGGCGTGAGATCATCTCCTCGGCCATGTGTATGTGGAGGATATAATCCTCAATCCAGACTCAGTGCATCGTTCCGTCGTATGCCTCTATGTTTACGGGCTTGAATCCCGCTGGAAATTCATGATCTAGCACCTCATCGGTGAAACATAGAGGGTGGGCGGCGCCCCTGTATTTGGGTGTGCCGTGATGTTCGGATATTTGACGTGTTGTATTGCTCGCTAGAACTTGTTTCCTTGGCCCGTAGATAGATCTAACTGGGCCATACTTTTGGTGCGAATCCTTATGCGGATCGTGTGCTGGCTTGTGTGCGGCGCCGCTTGCCGCTCTACGTTTGCCATGTGGTCGTCTATCCGACCCGGCGGCCTCTTTGTTTTTTTATCGTGGGGGCTCTACGGCCTCCTCATCGAATTCAGGCAGTAGTTTGCGCTTTGGGTAGCTCTTTGCTTGGCGGCTGTCGCCATATTTGTCTGCAGTGTTGAGTAATTTACTCCATCTCATTAGGAGTGCGTCTGCCGCTGTTACGAGCCTCTGTTTGCTTTTTCAAGCTACGCGATGGCGAGGAGCTCTTTGTGGAGGTTCTTGATCCAATGACGTGTCCGGCGTGAGATCGTCCGACTGTTGTCCTTCTTGGGGGACGGGTTGTTTGTCCAAGTTGGCCTGTTCGGATGGTTGCTCAATGGCATGTTCGTCGTCGGTGGCTCACCCTGCTCTATGGCTGGGTACTGTGGGTGCTATCTTTGTCGTGGTGGGGTTTTGAGCGGCGCTTACGCCGCCTCTTTGACTGCTTCCCGAGGGAATTTTCTTTCGCAGCGTCTCGTCGTTCCTCGTTATCGCTTCCCTTAGGTGTGTCCACCATATATATATCGTAAGTTGAGGTGGCCATCCAGTGCCATGTGGGCGCTGGTTCTTGGTCCTCTCCGGCGTCGTCGTCCATATCGTCGATGTCCTCGGAGTCGAAGTCGAGCATGTCTGTTAAGTCATCGACAGTGGCTACAAAGTGGGTGGTGGGTGGGCGTTGAATTTCTTCGTTGTCTGAATCCCAACCTTCCTGGCCGTAGTTCGCCAGTGGCTCTCGACAAAGAGAGAGACTTCAATGAGTTCAGGATATCGCCAAAGGGCGAGTCTGAAAGATGTCATGGCGGTGAACTCCATAACCAGCGCCTAGTCGGATTCGACTGGCAGGGGCGCGGGAGGTTCGGAGTCCGGAAAGGAGTCCGGCACCTGGGAGTCACGAGCTTTACAAAGGACAGGGATGTTGTTCGGCTCAATCGCCGTAGAGATTTCAGCCCCCGAGGCGGTGTCCAACCAACCGTCCTCGATCGGCGAAACCGGCTCCGGATTAAGGGTCGGAGCAGAGCCCGTGCGGCCTCCAGGGCCTTTGTTCGTGGCAGAGCTAGATCATACCCATCGAGACAGTGCGTCACGCCAGGCTGTGGCTCGAATCCGTCGAAGATCAAGTCTCCGCGGACATCGGCCGTATAGTTCAAGCTTCCAAATCTGACCTGATGGCCAGGGGCGTAGCTTTCGATCTGCTCCAGATGGCCTAGCGAATTGGCCCGCAGCGCAAAGCCGCCGAATACGAAGATCTGTCCGGGGAGAAAAGTCTCACCCTGGACTGCGTCGTTGCTGATGATTGAAGGAGCCATCGGGCCTATAGGTGACGACTACGCAGGAACTCTCAATGAAAGTACCAATGTCGATTGTCAAAACCGGCGGATCTCGGGTAGGGGGTCCCGAACTGTGCGTCTAGGCGGATGGTAACAGGAGACAAGGGACATGATGTGTTTACCCAGGTTCGGGCCCTCTCGATGAAGGTAATACCCTACTCCTGCTTGATTAATATTGATGATATGGGTAGTACAAGAGTAGATCTACCACGAGATCAGAGAGGCTAAACCCTAGAAGCTAGCCTATCGTATGATTGTTGTTCATCCTACGGACTAAAACCCTTCGGTTTATATAGACACCAAATAGGGTTAGGGTTACACAGAGTGAGTTACAATGGTAGGAAGTCTACATATCCGTATCGCCAAGCTTGCCTTCCACGCCAAGGAAAGTCCCATCTGGACAAGGGACGAAGTCTTCAATCTTGTATCTTCATAGTCCAGGAGTCCGGCCAAAGATGATAGTTCGGCTATCCGGACACCCCCTAGTCCAGGACTCCCTCACTTACTCTTCGGCATGGTATTTGTTTGGTGATCCGAAGACAACCCCCAGGGCGATGGGCTTGTAAAACTAGGCCTTTGCACCTGGGACGGCATCTTTTAGAAGATGTTATTAATGGGTTTGATCCTCGAGCGGTCAATACCTATCTGGTGATAGTAAGTGCAATTAAATTGCTATGGTTGGTATTGTCCGGTCGGTTGATGTGATCGAAGATGGTCGGCCGTATTTTTGTACTGCGGGGGATCTTCCTTTGACCTCGCCGTGTTTGGTGGTCTAGGCTTCTCGTTGTTTGAGATTTCCTTTCATTGTTTCCGGCGCCCGACCGGCCATTTTGTTTTGAGGATCCGGCATTCTCTATTGGTATGCTTGGCCGCCACTCTGGGGGTACCATGAATTTTACATGGTTGGTCGAGTATGCTGCTCCTTCCGGATGGGCCTGAGCTGTTCTGTTTCCGCTGACCGGACTGGGGGTCGCGGAATTCGGCACCAACTCCCTTGTCTTGATCGTCGTCATTATTTTTGTGACGCTTATGTCTATTTCGTCGAGGTTTATGGATGCTGCCTCGCGTTTCCTGCGTATTACCCCGGGCCGTAGTGTATTGGCGTGGGGGTGCGGGCTGGTATTTGGGCTGATACACCGTTTTATCCCGGCCACGAGGTGGCCGGTCAGCCTCGTCCTGTGCTGGTAGTATAGGCTCCTCCTCGAGTTGAGGTAGCCACTTGTGCTTTGGATAACCTTTGGTGTGGCGCTCGAGTCCATATTCCTCGGCCGCCAGGACTTCAGTCCATCTGTCTATGAGCAGATCTTCGGAGGGGGGCATTTAGTTGTCCTCCTCCGGGTACCCGTCTGTCGCCTGTTCGTCTGGGCTGACATGTCCGTCTTCCTGTTCGGCCTGCTCGAAGGTAGGCTGATCGGGGTTGTACTCATCTTCGGCACCATCCATATTGTTTTCGTCTCCTGTGCCGGTATTGCTGTGGCGGGGCTTGGAGCGGCGCCAATGACGCCCATGCTTTGCTTTCTTCCTTGAGGGGTTATCCTCCATTGCCTCATCGCCATTGGTTTCTTTTGGAGTATCCACCATATATATATCATATGAGGAGGTGGTTGTCCAGCGCCCCGTGGGCGGTGGTTCCTGTTCATCTCCTGCATCGTCGTCCACACCGTCGATGTCTTTAGAGTCGAAGTCAAGCACGTCGGTCAAATCATCGATCGTGGCAATGAAGTGGGTGGTGGGTGGGCAACGAATTCCCTCGTCGCCTGTTTCCCACTCGAGCCGGACATAGTTCGGCCAAGAGTCTCCTGACAAACAGAGAGACTTTAACGAGTTCAGCATGTCGCCAAAAGGCGAGTGCTGGAAGATATCCGCAGCGGCGAACTCCATTACCGGAGCCCAGCCAGAATCGGCGGGCTCGGGGGCGCGCGGTCTGGGGCCTACAACCGGACACGAATCCAGGGGTCCGGAGACACAGGCTTCCTTGGGGGTGAAGTCTGTGTTCGGCTCTACCGCCGATGAGTGTGCGGCCTCCGGGGCGGGGTCCATCCACCCGTCCTCGGACGACACAATCTTCCCCGGATTTAGGTCCGGGGCTCCTGCAGGTGCGATGTCCCGAGCATTGTCCGACAACAGGTCTAAGTCGTGCTCCTCGTGACTGTTCGGCGCTCCTGGCGCAGGCCCGAATCCGTCGAAGATCAAGTCTCCACGGATATCGGCCGTGTAGTTCAAGTTTCCGAACCTGACCTGATGGCCAGGGGCTTAGTTGTTGATCTGCTCCAGATGGCCGAGCGAATTGGCCCGCAGTGCGGAGCCGCCAAGTTTCAATCCACTAGTTTCGGCAAGGACACGACGCAGGCACGCGTCGACATAGCCTGATCGGAGATCTTGTGTTTCCACCCGAGTGCATAAAGTCGTCGTTGAAGCCATATGTACCATCATCCCTTATCCGGCTACCAATGCCTCGATACCTCAGATACCTTTGGAGGAGACACCAGAAGACAGCCGTCCCATACCGCCCGCTCCCTCCACTGTCGCATCACCTTCAATCCAGCAACAACATGCTAGACATGAGACCTCCACTAGAGCCACCGTGCAGCATGTGCCGGTAGCAGGCATGACTTGCAGCCCCCGCATGAGATGTCATGCATAGCATTCGCCAATGACGCATCCGCTGGAGGCTTCACCTTCCGGCGATACGCACTGCCGGGCAACTCCGGAAGAGACACATGTGTCACTTGTTGAGCCGCATCAAACCCGATCTGTTGATCGAGGGGGTGTCCCATACCGCCACTAGCCTCAGAAAGACCATCACCACCTCGAGATCCAGACCCCGATTCACCCACGCGACCCCGAAGTATGCCGCTGTCGAAGAAGAGGAGTCGCCGCCCTAACTCCGGGCGCTACAGGGAGTGCCCACAGGCGCGCAAACCGCTGCCTGCTACGTCTTGAGCTTGCGTTGGTTTTCCCCGAAGAGGAGAGGATGATGCAGCACAGTAGCGTAAGTATTTCCCTCAATTTTTGAGAACCAAGGTATCAATCCAGTAGGAGGCCACGCACAAGTCCCTCGTACCTGCACAAAACAATAGCTACTCGCAACCAACGCGATTAGGGGTTGTCAATCCCTTCATGGTCACTTACGAGAGTGAGATCTGATAGAGATAATATTTTTGGTATTTTTGGTATAAAGATGCAAACTGAAAAGTAAAAAAGCAAAGTAAAAACAAAGCAAGTATAAAAGTGATGGAGATTGATATGATGAGAATAGACCGGGGCCATAGGTTTCACTAGTGGCTTCTCTCAAGAGCATAAGTATTCTACGGTGGGTGAACAAATTACTGTTGAGCAATTGATGTAACTGAGCATAGTTATGAGTATATCTAGGTATGATCATGTATATAGGCACCACGTCCGAGACAAGTAGACCAAACGATTCTGCATCTACTACTATTACTCCACTCATCGACCGCTATCCAAAGCATGCATCTAGAGTATTAAGTTAAAAACAGAGTAACGCCTTAAGCAAGATGACATGATGTAGAGGAATAAATTCATGCAATATGATAAATACCCCATCTAGTTATCCTCGATGGCAACAATACAATACGTGCCTTGCAACCCTTTACATCGGGTAAGGACACCGCAAGATTGAACCCAAAGCTAAACATTTCTCCCATTGCAAGAACTACCAATCTAGTTGGCCAAACCAAACGGATAATTCGAAGAGACTTGCAAAGATAACTCAATCATACATAAAAGAATTCAGAGAAGATTCAAATATTATTCATAGATAAGCTGGATCATAAACCCACAATTCATCGATCTCAACAAACACACCGCAAAAAGAAGATTACATCGAATAGATCTCCACGAGAGAGGGGAGAACATTGTATTGCGATCCAAAAGAGAGAAGAAGCCATCTAGCTACTAGCTATGGACCCGAAGGTCTGATGTATACTACTCACACTTCATCGGAGTGGATATGTTGTTGATGTAGAAGCCCTCCATGTTGGATGCACCCTCCGGCCGAGCTCCGGTACTGGGCCCCTAGATGGGATCTCGTGGATATAGGAAGTTGCGGCGGTGGAATTAGGTTTTGGCTCCTGCTCGATCGTTTGAAGTGCGAGGTATATATAGGAGGAAGAATGCGTCGGTGGAGCCGAGGCCCATGAGGCAGGGGCGCGCCCTAGGGGGGCGCCCCCACCCTCCTGACCGCCTCTCTGGTTCCTTGGCGTAGGGTCCAAGTCTCCTAGATCACGTTCGGTGAGAAAATCGTGTTTCCGAAGGTTACATTCCGTTTGGACTCCGTTTTATATTCTGTTTCTTCAAAATACTGAAAAGGGCAAAAACAGCAATTCTGGGTTGGGCCTCCGGTTAATAGGTTAGTCCCAAAAGTAATATAAAAGTGGAAAATAAAGCCCATTATAGTCCAAAACAATAGATAAAGTAGCATGGAGCAATCCAAAATTATAGATACGTTGGAGACGTATCAGGCATCCCAAGCTTAATTCCTGCTCATCCTCGAGTAGGTAAATGATAAAAAGAGAATTTTTGATGCGGAGTGATACTTTGGCATAATTTCAATGTAAATCTTCTTAATCGTGGTATGAATATTCAGATCCGAAAGATTCAAGACAAAAGTTCATATTGACATAAAAATAATAATACTTCAAGCATACTAATCAAAGTAATCATGTCTTCTCAAAATAGCATGGCAAAAGAAAGTTCATCCCTAAAAAATCATATAGTTAGGCTATGCTTCATTTTCGTCACACAAATATGTTCCCAACTTCTATACCCCGATGACAAGCCAAGCAATTGTTTCATACTTAAATAATCTCAAACTTTTTCAACCTTCACGCAATACATGAGCGTGAGCCATGGATATAGCACTATGGGTGGAATAGAATATGATGATGGGGATTGTATCTAGAAGACAAAAAAGGAGAAAGTCTCACATTGACAAGGATAATCAACAGGCTATGGAGATGCCCATCAATTGATGTCAACATGAGGAGTAGGGATTGCCTTGCAACGGATGCACTAGAGCTATGAATGCTCAACAAAAGAAAACTAGTGGGTGTGCATCCAACTTGCTTGCTCATGAAGACCTAGGGCATTTTGAGGAAGCCCATCGTAGGAATATACAAGCCAAGTTCTATAATGAAAAATTCCCACTAGTATAAAAAGACAACTTATGAGACTCACTATATGAAAAACATGGTGCTAGTTTGAAGCACAATATATGAGACTCACTACATGAAGAACAAGGTGCTACTTTGAAGCACAAGTGTGGAAAAAGAGATAGTAGCATTGACCTTTTTATTTATTTTCTTTTTTTGGGCCTTTCTTTTTTCTTTTTGGCCTCTCTCTTCTTATTTTTTTTGGGAAATGCTCTAATAATGATGATCATCACACTTCTATTGATTACAACATAAGGATTACAACTCGAAACTAGAACAAGGTATGACTCTATATGAATGCCTCCGGCGCTGTACCGGGATAGTGCAATGAATCAAGAGTGACATGTATGAAAAAATAATGCATGGTGGCTTTGCCACAAATACGATGTCAACTACATGATCATGCAATGGCAATATGACAAAAGTAAAGTATGTCATGATGATGATGAATGGAACGGTGGAAAGTTGCATGGCAATATATCTCGGAATGGCTATGGAAATGCCATAATAGGTAGGTATGGTGGCTGTTTTGAGGAAGATATAAGGAGGTTTATGTGTGATAGAGTGTATCATATCACGGGGTTGGATGCACCGCTAAGTTTGCACCAACTCTCAAGGTGAGAAAGGGCAATGCACTGCATCAAGAGGCTAGCCAAGGCGGAAAGGTAAAAGTGCGTATAATCCATGGACTCAACATTAGTCAAAAGAACTCATATACTTATTGCAAAAATTTAGAAGTCATCAAAAATCAAGTACTACGCGCATGCTCCTAGGGGGATAGATTGGTAGGAAAAGACCATCGCCGTCCCGGCCGCCACTCATAAGGATGCACAAGCCGTGTACACTTCATGTTTCAAATTTGTTACACAACTTTAACCATACGTGCATGCTACGGATTTGCTAACTTCAACACAAGCATTTCTCAAATTCACAACTACTCAACTAGCACGACTTTGATATTATCACCTCCATATATCAAAACAATTATCAAGCATCAAACTTATCTTAATATTCAACGCACTCAAAAGAAAGTTTCACATATCTTGAATACCAAGTATATTAACATTAAGCAAATTACCATGCTATTAACGACTCTCAAAATAATCCAAGTGAAGCATGAGAGATCAAGTTTCTTTAAAACAAATCCACCACCGTGCTCTAAAAGATCTAAGTGAAGTACTAGAGCAAAAATTATCACGCTCAAAGATATAAGTGAAGCACTATGAGCAAACTATCAAGCTCAAAAGATATAAGTGAAGCACATAGAGTATTCTATCAAATTCCAATTCATGTATGGCTCTCTCAAAAGGTGTGTAAAACAAGGATGATTGTGGTAAACTAACAAGCAAAGACTCAAATAATACAAGACGCTCCAAGCAAAACACTTATCATGTGGTGAATAAAAATATAGGTCCAAGTAAATTACCGATGGAAGTGGACGAAAGAGGGGATGTCTTCCGGGGCATCCCCAAGCTTTGAATTTTTGGTGTCCTTGGATTATCTTGGGGGTGCCAAGGTCATCCCCAAGTTTAGGCTCTTGCCACTCCTTGTTCCATAATCCATCAAAAGAATTCACCCAAAACTTGAAAACTTCACAACACAAAACTCAATAGAAATCTCGTGAGCTCCGTTAGAGAAAGAAAACAAAAGACTACTTTAAGATACTGTAATGAACTCATTATTTATTTATATTGGGTTTAAACCTACTGTATCCCAACTTCTCTATGGATCATAAACTATTTTACTAGCCATAGATTCATCAAAATAAGCAAACAACACACACAAAACAGAATCTGTCAAAAACAGAACAGTCTGTAGTAATCTGTAACTAACGCAAAATTATGGAACTCAACAAATTCTACCAAAATTAGACGACCTGGAAAAAAAATTTATTGATCAACAGCAATTGGAATCAGTATTTTATCACGTTCTGGTGATTTTTAACAATTCGGGCACTGAGCGCAAAGTTTCTCGAAATTACAGCAAGATCAAATAACTATCACCCAAGAAGATCCAATAGGTTTAACTTGGCACAAACACTAATTAAAAGGTAAAACCACATCTAAACAGAGTCTAGATGGATTATTTATTCCTAAACAGTAGCAAAAACAAAAACTAAAAATAAAATTGGGTTGCCTCCCAACAAGCGCTATCGTTTAACGCCCCTAGCTAGGCATAAAAGCAAGGATAGATCTAGGTATTGCCATCTTTGGTAGGCAATCCATAAGTGGCTCTCATAATAGATTCATATGGTAATTTTATTTTCTTTCTAGGAAAGTGTTCCATGCCTTTCTTTAATGGAAATTGGAATCTAATATTTCCTTCCTTCATATCAATAATTGCACCAATCGTTCTAAGGAAAGGTCTACCAAGAATAATAGGACATGAAGGATTGCAATCTATATCAAGAACGATAAAATCTACGGGCATATAATTCCTATTTGCAACAATAAGAACATCATTAATTCTTCCCATAGGCTTTTTAATAATGGAATCCTCAAGATGCAAGTTTAGAGATCAATCATCAAAATCACGGAAATCTAGCAAATCACACAAAGTTTTGGGAATAGTGGAGACACTAGCACCCAAATCACACAAAGCATTAAACTCATGATCTTTGATTTTAATTTTGATAGTAGGTTCCCACTCATCATAGAGTTTCCTAGGGATAGAAACTTTCAACTCAAGTTTTTCTTCATAAGATTGCATCAAGGCATCAACAATGTGTTCGGTAAAGGCCTTATTTTGACTATAGGCATGAGGAGAATTTAGCACGGTTTGCAACAAGGAAATAAAATAAATTAAAGAGAAATTTTCATAATTAAATTCCTTGAGATCCAATATAGTGGGTTTAGCAATATCTAGATTTTTATTTCTTTCAATCCCACTTTTATCAATTTCATCATCAAGATCTAAAAACTCCGAATTCTTAGAACGCCTTCTAGGTAAAGGAAGATCATATTTAGTTTCATCAAGATTCATATTGCAAAAAAAAGATTTAATAGGGGACGCATCAATAACTTTTAGATCTTCATCTTGATTTTCATAGGAATTAGAAGAACACGCTTTAATAAAGGCATCTTTTGTAGCACGCATCCTAGCGGTTCTTTCTTTGCACTCATCAATGGAAATTCTCATAGCTTTGAGAGACTCATTGATATCATGCTTAGGAGGAATAGATCTAAGCTTTAAAGAATCAACCTCAAGAGAAATTATGTCAACGTTCCTAGCCAAATCATCAACTTTAAGCAATTTCTCCTCAGGCAAAGCATTAAAATTCTTTTGTGAATTCATAAACTTTTTAACACTACTCTCAAATTCAGAGGGCATCTTATTAAAATTTCCATAAGAGTTGTTGTAGGAATTTCCATAATTATTAGAAGGATTACTAGGATAAGGCCTAGGATTAAAATTCCCTCTATACGGCGTTGTTACCAAAATTATTCCTACCAACAAAATTCACATCCATAGATTCATTATTATTCTCAATCAAGGTAGACAAAGGCATATCATTAGGATCAGAAGAAACACTCTTAGTAGCAAATAATTTCATAAGTTCATCCATCTTTCCACTCAAAACATTGATTTCTTCTATCGCATGCACCTTTTTATTAGTAGATCTTTCAGTATGCCATTGAGAATAATTAACCATAATATTATCTAAGAGTTTAGTAGCATCTCCTAAAGTGATTTCCATAAAAGTGCCTCCCGCGGCCGAATCTAAAAGATTTCTAGAAGCAAAATTCAATCCAGCATAAAATTTTTGTATAACCATCCACAAGTTCAAACCATGAGTAGGACAATTACGTATCATTAATTTCATTCTCTCCCATGCTTGTGCAACATGTTCATGATCAAGTTGCTTAAAATTCATAATATCGTTCCTAAGAGAGATAATCTTAGCGGGAGGAAAATACTTAGAGATAAAAGCATATTTGCACTTGTTCCAATAATCAATACTATTTTTAGGCAAAGATGAAAACCACGCTTTAGCACGATCTCTAAGAGAAAACGGAAATAGCTTCAATTTAACGACATCATTATCGACATCTTTTTTCTTTTGCATATCTCATAAATCAACGAAGCTATTCAGATGAGTAGCGACATCTTCACTAGGAAAGCCGGCGAATGGATCTTTCATAACAAGATTCAACAAAGCAGTATTGATTTCACAAGATTCAGTATTGGCAAGAGGAGCAATCGGAGTGCTAAGGAAATCATTATTATTGGTATTGGTGAAGTCACACAATTTGGTAGCATCTTGAGCCATCGCGACAAACAAGCAATCCAACACACGAGCAAACCAAAGGCAAAGGGAAAAAGAGGAGGAGATTGGGAAAGAGAGGGCGAATAAAACGGCAAGGGTGAAGTGGGGGAGAGGAAAACGAGAGGAAAATGGCAAATAATGTAATGCGAGAGGTAGGGATTGTGATGGGTACTTGGTATGTTGACTTTTGCGTAGACTCCCCGACAGCGGCGCCTGTAAATCCTTCTTGCTACATCTTGAGCTTGCGTTGGTTTTCCCGAAGAGGAGAGGATGATGCTGCACAAGATGGCGTAAGTATTTCTCTCAGTTTTGAGAACCAAGGTATCAATCCAAGAGGAGGCCACGCACAAGTCCCTCGTACCTGCACAAAACGATAGCTACTCACAACCAACGCGATTAGGGGTTGTCAATCCCTTCACGGTCACTTGCGAGAGTGAGATCTGATAGAGATAATATTTTTGGTATTTTTGGTATAAAGATGCAAAGTGAAAAGTAAAAAGCAAAGTAAAAACAAAGCAAGTATAAAAGTGATGGAGATTGATATGATGAGAATAGACCCAGGGGCCATAGGTTTCACTAGTGGCTTCTCTCAAGAGCATAAGTATTCTACGGTGGATGAACAAATTAATGTTGAGCAATTGACATAATTGAGCATAGTTATGAGTATATCTAGGTATGATCATGTATATAGGCATCACGTCCGAGACAAGTAGACCAAACGATTACGCATCTACTACTATTACTCCACTCATCGACCGCTATCCAGCATGCATCTAGAGTATTAAGTTAAAAACAGAGTAACGCCTTAAGCAAGATGACATGATGTAGAGGAATAAATTCATGTAATATGATAAATACCCCATCTTGTTATCCTCGATGGCAACAATACAATACGTGCCTTGCAACCCTTTACATCCTTTGGTAAGGACACCGCAAGATTGAACCCAAAGCTAAACACTTCTCCCATTGTAAGAACTACCAATCTAGTTGGCCAAACCAAACGGATAATTCGAAGAGACTTGCAAAGATAACTCAATCATACATAAAAGAATTCAGAGAAGATTCAAATATTATTCATAGATAAGCTGGATCATAAACCCACAATTCATCGATCTCAACAAACACACCGCAAAAAGAAGATTACATCGAATAGATCTTCACGAGAGAGGGGGAGAACATTGTATTGCGATCCAAAAAGAGAGAAGAAGCCATCTAGCTACTAGCTATGGACCCGAAGGTCTGAAGTAAACTACTCACACTTCATCGGAGAGGCTATGGGGTTCATGTAGAAGCCCTCCGTGGTGGACGCCCCCTCCGGCGGAGCTCCGGAACAGGGCCCCAAGATGGGATCTCGTGGATACAGGAAGTTGCGGCGGTGGAATTAGGTTTTTGGCTCCCGTTCTGATCGTTTGAATGCGTGGGTATATATAGGAGGAAGGAGTACGTCGGTGGAGCTTGAGGCCCACGAGGCGTGGGCGCGCCTAGGGGGCGCCCCACCTCGTGACCGCCTCTCTGGTTCCTTGGCGTGAGGTCCAAGTCTCCTAGATCACGCTCGTGAGAAAATCACGCTTCAAGGTCTCATTCCGTTTGGACTCGGGTTATATTACATTTCTTCAAAATCTTTGAAAAGGGCAAAACAGCAATTCGGGTTGGGCCTCCGGTTAATAGGTTAGTCCCAAAAGTAATATAAAAGTGGAAAATAAAGCCCATTATAGTCCAAAACAATAGATAAAGTAGCATGGAGCAATCCAAAATTATAGATACGTTGGAGACGTATCACTGCCTTCGCAGTTAAAACAGAAACCACCGCCACGACCGTCATATCTGGGCACTAGGGCTTGAATAAGGGTGTCTGGTAGAGAGCCAAAGCACCAAGCAATATTTAGATAGTCTATTTGACATAGGTCGTCTTCTTACAGTGCGTTGTTAGTACAACTTGGAGCATGCCAGATAATATTTTTATTGCATTGTACTCACCACTCAGCACAAGGATCTAGCCTCGTTAATCTAGCTGCTAGCTACATTGCACTATGGTTCAACAAACGGGCTTGCTAATGAATGAAATATGCCCTAGAGGCAATAATAAAGTTATTATTTTTTTCCTTATTTCATGATAAATGTTTATTATTCATGCTAGAATTGTATTAACCGGAAACTTGATACATGTGTGAATACATAGACAAACAGAGTGTCACTAGTATGCCTCTACTTGACTAGCTCGTTGAATCAAAGATGGTTAAGTTTCCTAGCCATAGACATGAGTTGTCATTTGATTAATGGGATCACATCATTAGATAATGATGTGATTGACTTGACCCATTCCGTTAGCTTAGCACTTGATCGCTTAGTATGTTGCTATTGCTTTCTTCATGACTTATACATGTTCCTATGACTATGAGATTATGCAACTCCGTTTACGGAGGAACACTTTGTGTGCTACCAAAGGTCACAACGAATCGGGTGATTATAAAGGAGCTCTACAGGTGTCTCCGAAGGTACATGTTGAGTTGGCAGATATCGAGATTAGGATTTGTCACTCGATTGTCGGAGAGGTATCTCTGGGCCCTCTCGGTAATGCACATCACTATAAGCCTTGCAAGCAATGTGACTAATGAGTTAGTTGCGGGATGATGCATTACATAACGAGTAGACTTGCCGGTAACGAGATTGAACTAGGTATTGAGATACCGACGATCGAATCTCGGGCAAGTAACATACCGATGACAAAAGGAACAACGTATGTTGTTATGCGGTTTGACCGATAAAGATCTTCTAGAATATGTGGGAGCCAATATGAGCATCCAGGTTCCGTTATTGGTTATTGACCGGAGACGTGTCTCGGTCATGTTTACATAGTTCTCGAACCCATAGGGTCCGCATGCTTAAAGTTCGGTGACGATTTATATTATGAGTTATGGTTATTGATGTACCGAAGAAAGTTCGGAGTCCCGGATGAGATCGGGGACATGACGAGAAGTCTCGAAATGGTCGAGACGTAAAGATCGATATATTGGACGACTATATTCGGAAACCGGAAAGGTTCCGAGTGATTCGGGTATTTTTTGGAGTACCGGAGAGTTACGGAATTCCGGGAGTATATGGGCCTTATTGGGCCATACGGGAATAGAGGAGAGAGGCCAAAAGGAAGGAGGCGCGCGCCCCCCCTCTGGTCCGAATTGGACAAGGGGTGCAGCCCCCTTTTCCTTCTCCCTCTCCCCCTTTTTCCTTCTCTCCTACTCCAACAAGGAAAGGAGGAGTCCTACTCCAAGTGGGAGTAGGACTCCCCCCTTGGCGCGCCCTCCTCTTGGTCGGCCACCTTCCCCCTTGCTCGTTTATATAAGGGGGCAGGGGGCACCTCTAGACACAACAATTGATCCCTTGGATCTCTTAGCCGTCTGCGGTGCCCCCCTCCACGATAATCCACCTCGATAATATCATAGCGGTGCTTAGGCGAAGCCCTGCGTCGGTAGAACATCATCATCGTCACCACGCCGTCGTGCTGACGTAACTCTCCCTCAAAGCTCGGTTGGATTGGAGTATGAGGGACGTCATCGAGTTGAACGTGTGCAGAACTCGGAGGTGCCGTGCGTTTGGTACTTGATCGGTCGGATCGTGAAGACATACGACTACATCAACCGCGTTGCGCCTACGCTTCCGCTTTCGATCTACGAGGGTACATGGACACACTCTCCCCTCTCGTTGCTATGCATCACCATAATCTTGCGTGTGCGTAGGAAACTTTTTGAAATTACTACGTTCCCCAATAGTGGCATCCGAGCCTGGTTTTATGGGTAAATGTTATATGTACGAGTAGAACACAAATGAGTTGTGGACGATACAAGTCATACTGCTTATAGCATGTCATACTTTGGTTCGGTGGTATTGTTGGATGAAGCGGTCCGGACCGACATTACGTGCACGCTTACGCGAGACTGGTTATACCGACGTGCTTTGCACACAGGTGGCTGGCGGGTGTCAGTTTCTCCAACTTTAGTTGAACCGAGTGTGGCTACGCCCGGTCCTTGAGAAGGTTAAAACAGCACCAACTTGACGAACTATCATTGTGGTTTTGATGCGTAGGTAAGAACGGTTCTTGCTCAGCCCGTAGCAGCCACGTAAAACTTGCAACAACAAAGTAGATGACGTCTAACTTGTTTTTGCAGGGCATGTTGTGATGTGATATGGTCAAGGCATGATGCTATATTTTATTGTATGAGATGATCATGTTTTGTAACCGAGTTATCGGCAACTGGCAGGAGCCATATGGTTTTCGCTTTATTGTATGCAATGCAATCGCCCAGTAATTGCTTACTTTATAACTAAGCGGTAGCGATAATCGTAGAAGCAATAGTTGGCGAGACGACAACGATGCTACGATGGATATCAAGGTGTCGCGCCGGTGACGATGGTGATCATGACGGTGCTTCGGAGATGGAGATCACAAGCACAAGATGATGATGGCCATATCATATCACTTATATTGATTGCATGTGATGTTTATCTTTTATGCATCTTATCTTGCTTTGATTAACGGTAGCATTATAAGATGATCTCTCACTAAATTTCAAGATAGAAGTGTTCTCCCTGAGTATGCACCGTTGCCAAAGTTCTTCGTGCCCAGACACCACGTGATGATCGGGTGTTATAAGCTCTATGTCCATCTACAACAGGTGCAAGCCAGTTTTGCACACGCAGAATACTCAGGTTAAACTTGACGAGCCTAGCATATGCAGATATGGCCTCGGAACACTGGGACCAAAAGGTCGAGCGTGAATCATATAGTAGATACGATCAACATAGTGATGTTCACCATTGAAAACTACTCCATTTCACGTGATGATCGGTTATGGTTTAGTTGATTTGGATCACGTGATCACTTAGATGATTAGAGAGATGTCTATCTAAGTGGGAGTTCTTAAGTAATATGATTGATTGAACTTAAATTTATCATGAACTTAGTCCTGGTAGTATTTTGCAAATTATGTTTTAGATCAATAGCTCGCGTTTTTGCTTTCATATGTTTATTTTTATATGTTCCTAGAGAAAACTGTGTTGAAAGATGTTAGTAGCAATGATGCGGATTGGATCCGTGATCTGAGGATTGTCCTGATTGCTGCACAGAAGAATTATGTCCTTGATGCACCGCTAGGTGACGGAGCTATTGCAGGAGCAGATGCAGATGTTATGAATGTTTGGCTAGCTCAATATGATGACTACTTAATAGTTTAGTGCACCATACTTAACAGCTTAGAATCGGGACTTCAAAGACGTTTTGAACGTCATGGGCCATACGAGATGTTCCAGGAGTTGAAGTTAATATTTCAAGTAAATACCCGAGTTGAGAGATATGAAGTCTCCAACAAGTTCTATAGCTAAAAGACGGAGGAGAATTGCTCAACTAGTGAGCATGTGCTCAGATTGTCTGGGTACTACAATCGCTTGAATCAAGTGGGAGTTAATCTTCCAGATAAGATAGTGATTGACAGAGTTCTCTAGTCACCATCACCAAGTTAGTAGAACTTCGTGATGAACTATAGTATGCAAAGGATGACGAAAACGATTCCCGAGCTCTTCGCGATGTTGAAATCAACGAAGGTAGAAATCAAGAAAGAGCATCAAGTGTTGATGATTGACAAGACCACTAGTTTCAAGAAAAGGGCAAAGGGAAAGAAAGGGAACTTCAAGTAGAATGACAAGCACGTTGTCACTCCCGCGAAGAAGCCCAAAGCTGGACCAAAGCCTGAAACTGAGTGCTTACACTGCAAAGGAAATGGTCACTTGAAACGGAAATGCCCTGAATATTTGGTGGATAAGAAGGATGGCAAAGTGAACAAGGGTATATTTGATATACAGGTTATTGATGTGTGCCTTATTAGTGTTTATAGTAGCCCCTGAGTATTTGATACTTGTTCGGTTTCTAAGATTAGTAACTCGAAACAGGAGTTACATAATAAATAGAGATTAGTTGAGGGGAAGTGACGATGAGTGTTGGAAGTAGTTCCAAGATTGATATGATCATCATCACACACTCCCTATACTTCCGTGATTAGTGTTAAACCTAAATAAATGTTATTTGGCGTTTGCGTTGAGTATGAATATGATTTGATCATGTTTATTGCAATATGGTTATTCATTTAAAGTCAGAGAATAATTGTTGTTCTGTTTACATGAATAAAACCTTCAATGGTCATACACCCAATGAAAATAGTTTGTTGGATCTCGATCGTAGTGATACATGATTCATAATATTGATGCCAAAAGATGCAAAGTTAATAATGATAGTGCAACTTATTTGTGGCAATCGCTTGTCGTTGGGTCAAATCGGTGTAAAGCGCATGAAGAAACTCCATAAAGATGGATTTTCGGAATCACTTGGTTATGAATCATTTTATGCTTGTGAACCGTGCCTTTTGGGCAAGAAGACTAAAACTCCGTTCACCTGAACAATGGAACGAGCTACTGACTTGTTGGAAATAATACATACTGATGTTTGCAGACCAATGAGTATTAAGGCTCGTGGCGGGTATCGTTATTTTCTGACCTTCACAGATGATTTGAGCAGATATGGGTATATCTACTTGATGAAACACAAGTCTGAAATAGTTGAAAGGTTCAGAATTTCAGAGTGAAGTGGAAAATCATCGTAACAAGAAAATAAAGTTTCTGCGATCTGATTGTGGAGATGAATATTTGAGTTACGAGTTTGGCCTTCAGTCAAAATAATGTGGAATAGTTTCACAAACTCATGCCACCTGGAACACTATAGCGTAACGGTGTGTCCGAACGTCATAACCGCACTTTATTTGATATGGTGCGATCAATGATGTCTCTTACCGATTTACCAATATCGTCTTGGGGTTATGCATTAGAGATAGCTGCATTCACGTTAAATAGGGCACCATCTAAATCCATTGAGATGACACCGTATGAACTATGGTTTAGCAATAAACCTAAGATGTCGTTTCTTAAAGTTTGGAGTTGCGATGCTTATGTGAAAAAGTTTCAACCTGATAAGCTCGAACCCAAATTGGAGAAATGTGTCTTCATAGGATAGCCAAAGGAAACTGTTGGGTACACCTTCTATCACAGATCCGAAGGCAAGACATTCGTTGCCAAAAATGGATCCTTTCTAGAGAAGAAGTTTCTCTCGAAAGAAGTGAATGGGAGAAAAGTAGAACTTGATGAGGTAATAGTACCTTCTCCCGAATTGGAAAATAGTTCATCACTGAAATCAGTTCCAGTGATTCCTACACCAATTAGTGAGGAAGCTAATGATGATGATCATGAAACTTCAGATCAAGTTACTACAGGACCTCGTAGGTCTTCCAGAGTACGGTCCGCACCAGAGTGGTTTGGTAATCCTGTTCTGAAAGTCATGTTACTAGACCATGATAAACCTACAAACTATGAGGAAGCGATGATGAGCCCAAATTCCGCGAAATGGCTCGAGGCCATGAAATCTGAGATAGGATCCATGTATGAGAACAAAAGTGTGGACTTTGGTGGACTTGCCCGATGATCGGCAAGCCATAGAAAATAAATGGTTCTTCAAGAGGAAGACGGACGTTGATAGTAGTGTTACTATCTACAAAGCTCGACTTGTCGCAAAAAGTTTTTCAACAAGTTCAAGGTGTTGAATACAATGAGATTTTCTCACTCGTATCGATGCTTAAGTCTGTCCGAATCATGTTAGCAATTGCCACATTTTATGAAATCTGGCAAATGGATGTCAAAACTGCATTCCTTAATGGATTTATTAAAGAAGAGTTGTATATGATGCAACCAGAAGGTTTTGTCAATCCTAAAGGTGCTAACAAATTGTGCAAGCTCTAGCGATCCATCTATGGACTGGAGCAAGCATCTCGGAGTTGGAACATACGCTTTGATGAGTTGATCAAAGCATATGGTTTTATACAGACTTTTGTAGAAGCCTGTATTTACAAGAAAGTGAGTGGGAGCTCTGTAATATTTCTAAAACTATATGTAGATGACATATTGTTAATTGGAAATGATATAGAAATTCTGGATAGCATAAAAGGATACTTGAATAAGAGTTTTTCAAAGAAAGACCTCGGTGAAGCTGCTTACACATTGAGCATCAAGATCTATAGAGATAGATCAAGACGCTTGATAAGATGTTTCAATGAGTACATACCTTGATAAGATGTTGAAATAGTTCAAAATGGAACAGTCAAGGAAGGAGTTCTTCCCTGTGTTGCAAGGTGTGAAGTTGAGTAAGACTCAAAACCCAACCATGGCAGAAAATAGAAAGAGAATGAAAAATCATTCCCTATGCCTCAGTCATAGGTTCTATAAAGTATGTTATGCTGTGTACCAAACCTATTGTATACCTTGCTCTGAGTTTGGCAAGGGAGTAGAATTTTGATCTAAGAGTAGATCATTGGATACCAGTCAAGAATATCCTTAGTGAGGACTAAGGAAATATTTCTTGATTATGAGGTGATAAAAGAGCCCGTCGTAAAGAGTTACATCGGTGCAAGCTTTTACACCGATCCAGATGACCCTAAATCTCAATCTGGATACATATTGAAAGTGGGAGCAATTAGCTAGAATAGCTCAGTGCAGAGCATTGTAGACATAGAATATTTGCAAAATACATACGGCTCTGAATATGACAGACCCATTGACTAAACTTCTCTCACGAGCAAAACATGATCATATCTTAGTACTCTTTGGGTGTTAACCAAATAGCAATGTGAACTAGATTATTGACTCTAGTAAACCCTTTGGGTGTTGATCACATGACGATGTGAACTATGGGTATTAATCATATACAGATATGAATATTGGTGTTAAATCACATGATGATGTGAACTAGATTATTGACTCTAGTGCAAGTGGGAGACTGAAGGAAATATACCCTAGAGGCAATAATAAAGTTATTATTTATTTGCTTATTTCATGATAAATATTTATTATTCATGCTAGAATTGTATTAACCGGAAACTTGATACATGTGCGAATACATAGACAAACAGAGTCTCACTAGTATGCCTCTACTTGACTAGCTTGTTGAATCAAAGATGGTTAAGTTTCCTAGCCATAGACATGAGTTGTCATTTGATTAACAAGATCACATCATTAGATAATGATGTGATTGACTTGACCCATTCCGTTAGCTTAGCACTTGATCGTTTAGTATGTTGCTATTGCTTTCTTCATGACTTATACATGTTCCTATGACTATGAGATTATGCAACTCCCGTTTACCGTAGGAACACTTTGTGTGCTACCAAACGTCACAACGTAACTGGGTGATTATAAAGGAGCTCTACAGGTGTCTCCGAAGGTACATGTTGAGTTGGCGTATTTCGAGATTAGGATTTATCACTCCGATTGTCGGAGAGGTATCTCTGGGCCCTCTCGGTAATGCACATCACTATAAGCCTTGCAAGCAATGTGACTAATGAGTTAGTTGCGGGATGATGCATTACATAACGAGTAAAGAGACTTGCTGGTAACGAGATTGAACTAGGTATTGAGATACCGACGATCGAATCTCGGGCAAGTAACATACCGATGACAAAAGGAACAACATATGTTGTTATGCGGTTTGACCGATAAAGATCTTCGTAGAATATGTGGGAGCCAATATGAGCATCCAGGTTCCACTATTGGTTATTGACCGGAGACGTGTCTCGGTTATGTCTACATAGTTCTCGAACCCGTAGGGTCCGCACACTTAAAGTTCGGTGACGATTTATATTATGAGTTATGGTTTTTGATGTACCGAAGGTAGTTCGGAGTCCCAGATGAGATCGGGAACATGGCGAGGAGTCTCGAAATGGTCGAGACGTAAAGATCGATATATTGGACGACTATATTCGGACATCGGAAAGGTTCCGAGTGATTCGGGTATTTTTCGAAGTACCGGTGAGTTACGGGAATTCGCCGGGGAGTATATGGGCCTTATTGGGCCATACGGGAGTAGAGGAGAGAGGCCAAAAGGAAGGAGGGGCCCCCCCCCCCCTCTGGTCCGAATTGGACAAGAGGTGCAGCCCCCTTTTCCTTCTCCCTCTCCTCCTCTTTCCTTCTCTCCTACTCCAACAAGGAAAGGAGTGGATCTCTTAGCCGTGTGCGGTGCCCCCCTCCACGATAATCCACCTCGATAATATCGTAGCGGTGCTTAGGCGAAGCCCTGCATCGGTAGAACATCATCATCGTCACCACGCCGTCGTGCCGACGAAACTCTCCCTCAAAGCTCGGCTGGATCGGAGTTCGAGAGACGTCATCGAGTTGAACGTGTGCAGAACTCGGAGGTGCCGTGAATTCGGTACTTGATCGGTCGGATCGTGAAGACGTACGACTACATCAACCGCATTGTGCCAACGCTTCCGCTTTCGGTCTACGAGGGTACGTGGACACACTCTCCCCTCTCGTTCCTATGCATCACCATGATCTTGCGTGTGCGTAGGAATTTTTTTGAAATTACTACGTTCCCCAACAGCTAAAACTCAGTCGATTGAGATTTAATCAAGTCTCAGTCGATCTTACAACATTTTTTGCCATCGTGTGCAACATTTTTTCCTACTGGTTGCAGCATGCATCTTGCTAGTTGTAGCACGTTGTCTCTCATTGATTGTAGCACGTCGTCTCATCAGTTGCAACATCCTTCAATGACGTACCATTTGTTGTCGTTGCTCGCAATACCATCGCAATATTTTTTGTTGCCGTTTGTAGCATCCAGCCGTGTCGTTTGTAGCCAAAAGAAAAGAGAAAAACTACGCTCACGTTACTCGGCTGAGACTTCATTAAGCTCAGTCGACTGAGTTCTAGACACACACTTTAACAAAAAAAAAGTTCCAACAACATGAGATTTCTTATTGGAGTACCAGTGCAGCATTGTGGTTGTCTTTGTGTGGTTTGACCGGGAGAAAATATTTTTAGGTGACTCAGTTTGCACTAGTTTATTCAAGTACTCGGTGTATATAATTCATATGACGACTCTGTTTTTCTCGATCGGCACCATATCTCGGGGTCAGTCTAAAGTGTTATATGCATCACATCGCAAGTTGGCTTCCGGATGGTTGTTATATATGTCATTCTGAAGTGTTATATGCAAAGTTTCAGTTGCGTCGTAGCTAATTTGCCATTGTGATGATGAGGTTTCTCGGAGAATTCATCTTAATGTCACCGTCCAATTCGCAAGATCATCAAGGTATCGCAGTTTCAGACTTTCGGTTTAGCATTTTAACATCCTCCATGGCCTTGATTCATTTTCCTTTATTTACTCCTGGCCACTTCCAAGATTACGTTGGAGAGAGAAGGCCACTGCCTTTGTAGGAAGAGTTTCTGGTCTCCCCACAAAAAAGGAAGAATTTTTTTCATCTTGTGGATAGTCTTGAGTAATTTCTCAACCAACATGCAAGTCAGCACTGTATATTTCCCGGGCAAAAAACTCGACACTACCCTACAAAAAAAAACTCAACACTATGTGTCAGCAAGATTTTTTTTAACTCATGACTTAACTCTACGCTGACCATGGTAAATTTAGACCGAGATTTATTAGTCAGAAAGGAAATTTTGTTCTAGTGAAGATGAATGGCATTGAGAATCACCCTCGCTCCACATCTAATTGGGCATTGTTGGCACGTCAATTTTCTAAGAAAAGTCCACTTCAACACTGAACTTAGACTACCCACAATGAAAGTAACATAGGTGGTAACATCACATATATCTAGGTAAAATTGATGATGTGGTAAGCAATTAATGAAGAAAGAGAGTCATGTGGTGACATAGCTAGTTCAGGACAGCGCAGGAGCAAACTAGGGGTAGGACGTAAAGGGTGTGCGTTCAAGGGGTGAGTGTATGTACCCCTATGTGAGCATCTCCATTTGTATTGTGTTTCTCAAAAAAAAAACTCGATGATTCTATATCAAGTTTGGGTTGCTAACCACATATGCCAATTCTGTCTCCACACAAAAATAAAACATGTAAAAAACGCGAGCACATACACATTTCTTTATACACTGAAATCTCACACATCAATTACTTACGGCGATTCAGTGAATAAGCGTGGTACAGATCAAAAATTATCGTAACCTAATGACCTTGATCACTCTACAAGTCTTCCCTCCCGTGCGGCACGTCACTTCCACAGCTCCACTCAAGCCACGCACGAACAAGAACCATGTCGTACTGATACTCTGATGAGATCCCTGCCACGTCCATGATGATGCCACGCAGTATGTTCTTCTCCTGATCCCTGACGACTTCGCTCTTCTCGATCAGCAGGTCCCACACACGGTTCCATCCATAATCCCACGTCGAGTTGGCGTTGGGGTGGTCATTATGAATGTCACTCTCAAGTATCCTACGCAGATTTTTGGTCGTGCCATTGTTGCCATGTTGCTGAGTTGTCTTGGACTTGGACATGTCCAGGCTCTCGACATCACCGTCCATCTCTCTAACGAGATCGTCAAGGTATCGCGGCCTCATGTTGGCCGTGTGCACCACGCTAACTTCCTCCATCACCTTACTCCATTTGACTTTCCTTCTGATCACTTCCCGGGCTATGTCGTCCAGGAGACCGTTGCTTTTGTCTGACCAGTGTTGGAAATATGCCCTAGAGGCAATAATAAAAGCATTATTATATTTTCTTGTTCATGATAATTGTCTTTCATTCATGCTATAATTGTATTATCCGGGAATCGTAATACATGTGTGAATACATAGACCATAATACGTCCCTAGTGAGCCTCTAGTTGACTAGCTCGTTGGTCAACAGATAGTCATGGTTTCCTGACTATGGACATCAGATGTCGTTGACAACGGGATCACGTCATTAGGAGAATGACGTGATGGACAAGACCCAATCCTAAGCATAGCACAAGATCGTGTAGTTCGTTTTGCTAGAGCTTTTCCAATGTCAAGTATCTCTTCCTTAGACCATGAGATCGTGTAACTCCGGATACCGTGGGAGTGCTTTGGGTGTACCAAGCGTCACAACGTAATTGGGTGACTATAAAGGTGCACTACGGTATCTCCGAAAGTGTGCATTGGGTTGACACGGATCGAGACTGGGATTTGTCGCTTCGTTATGACGGAGAGGTATCTCTGGGCCCACTCGGTAATGCATCATCATAATGAGCTCAAAGTGACCAAGTGTTTGGTCACGGGATCATGCATTCTGATGCGAGTAAAGTGACTTGCGATGTAACTTGAGACTGAACGAGGTATTGGGATACCGACGATCGAGTCTCGGGCATGTAACGCATCGATTGACAAAGGGAGCGATATCTGGGTTGATTGAATCCTTGACATCGTGGTTCATCCGATGACATCATCGAGGAGCATGTGGGAGCCAACATGGGTATCCAGATCCCGCTGTTGGTTATTGACACGAGAGCGTCTCGGTCATGTATGCGCATGTCTCCGAACCCATAGGGTCTACACACTTAAGGTTCGGTGGCGCTAGGGTTATTAGGAAGACTTGTATGTGATTACCGAATGTTGTTGAGTCCGGATGAGATCCCGGACGTCACGAGGAGTTCCGGAAGGGTCCGGAGGTAAAGATTTATATATGGGAAGTTGTCAAACGGACACCGGAAAGTTTCGGGGGCATACCGGTATTGTACCGGGGCCACCGAAAGGGTTCCGGAGGTCCACCAGGAGGGGCCACCCCTCCCGGGGGGCCACTTGGGCTGCGTGGGAAGGGGCCAGCCCCTGGTGGGCTGGGCGCACCCTCCCTTGGGCCCTTGCGCCTAGGGTTGAGGGGAACCCTAGAGGCGCCCCTTGGCAGGGGCAAGCCCCTCCCTTGGCCGCCCCCTCTAGATGCCATCTAGAGGGGCCGCTCTCCCTTCCCCTATAAATAGAGGGGTGAGGGAGGGCTGCACACACAATTGAAGGCGCAGCCCTCCCTCCCAACACCTCTCCTCCTCCGTGTGCTTGGCGAAGCCTGCCGGGGCTGTCACTCCACCATCACCACGCCGTCGTGCTGCTGCTGGAGCCATCTTCCTCAACCTCTCCTTCCTCCTTGCTGGATCAAGGCGGAGGAGACGTCGTCTGCATGCACGCGTGTGTTGAACGCGGAGGTGCTGTCCGCTCAGTACTTGGTCTTGGTGATCCGAATCACGGTAATCTGACTCCATCATCACCATCCCCTTGAACGCTTCCACTTTCGATCTACAAGTGGTATGTAGATGCAAACTCTCTCCCTTGACTCGTTGCTTAGATGAACTCATAGATGGATCTTGGTGAAACTGTAGGAAAATTTTAATTTTCTGCAACGTTCCCCAACAACCAGCTCCCCGCACCTTGATCATTGGGAGCATTAACTCTAATGTCCTCCTTTGCAGTTTCGAGCAAGTACCAATCTTTTACCAGCAGTCTCATGAGCAGGAGCTGGTTCTCAGTTAAAGAATTGCATCTAACAACATGTGTCTTGTGATCCTGCAAGTTTTCAAAAATAATGGACTTTGTGGTGTGATTGATCCTACAATAAGATCATATGGTGTTCCATTCAATAGTTTTTTGAACAGTGTGGAAATTTTTTCGGTTTAGTACTACAGGACATTAAGAACATGCATATCGTCGGTTAGTTCCTGTTTCACCATCATTTGTTGTTGTTGTTCTTCCTCCTCCGTAATTGTTTTTGGTATCACTATTGTTTGTTGTTCTTGTTCTTGTTGCTGATGCAATTGTCTTCCTCGTCAAATGTTTAGGGTATTTGTGTATTCTCACTAGATGTTTGATTGATCCTTTAGTCCTACATTTTGCACCAAATTCCACTCTTCACCATAGCGATAATAAAATGTGCGCATGGAGGTGTTTAAGCAGGGTACTTAATTTGGAAAAACTTACATTTATCCCAGCAATTGCACTCAATTCAAGAGTTTCAAATCCTCACTTGCATGTACAACATTCTGTGCATGAGTTGTAAGAGTAGGGTCGCAAGTTCCTTCAGTTCCTAGAATATGCGTACCATTCATTAGTTGCTCTTTCACCATCATTTTTTGGTGTTGTTGTTCTTCATCGGCAAATGTTTCAAGTACTATGCAGTCTCACTAGGTGAGGGGCCCTTTCATCTTGAATTTTTCAAAGAATTCCACTCTTCATTAGAATGATAATAAAATTTTGCATGGAGTAGTTTGGAAACACTTACATTTAGCTCAGCACTAGCACTCTGATCCACGATCTCCAAATAGTTTGTAGAAGAATCGTAGGATCACTAGTTCCTTCAGTTAATTTTTGTGTGAAGTTGATCCAAGGAAGCTACTCCAGCAGTGCTGCTATCCCTCACTACCGTTGCCAGCGGTTCCCACGAATCGACTTCGTCATGCATACTATCTACTGCTTTGCTAAAACTGACACACTCTTTTCCATGTTCTTCATTCTCATGTCGTGACACTACAGTATACTCAGGCTTCTTTTTCATATGCCCTGCTTCTGACAACAATGATTTCTTGTTTTCCAACTTCCGGCTCGGTGTTCCGCTCTGCGTTCGGGGTGATTCTGTGGTTTTCTCGTCTTGTTGTGCCTATCCATGTGTTTACTTTGTGCTTTCCTGCTCATCTGATTTTCCTTCACATTCTTTTCAGCAAACTTGATTTCTGCATTGGAAAGGTTCTCCTTGTTAACCTTATCCCTCGCCATCCTCGATTTTGTCTCGCCGTCTCTTCCCAACAACCGTCTCATGCCAGTGGCCTACTTGTTTCCAACGGCTGCATTCTTCTCCTGAGTAGTGTGCTTCTCCTCCTTGACATGCATGTTCTTTGAATTCTTCCCAAATCTTTTCAAAAGATCCATCCTCCTACCCAAATCGGTGCGGCATCCAACACTGACGATCTGCAACTTGGTTTCTTCAGCAACCATCTTGCCCTCATGGATGATCCTCTCATCAGCTACATGTCTTTCATTGGCTCCTCTCTCTGCTGACACCGTCTTCCTCAACACCTCCCTCATGGTTAGCCTTCCTAGCTTAATATTACTGGTTGTAGGGTGTGATGAACTATTTGACAGTGAAACAAGACCCATTTTGGACTCTCCAAAGTTAGTCATGCCATTCTTCCACAACCCTGCCACCACAATTCTCTAAAGCTACGATATGTATTGGCAATTTGTGGTCCATCAACTTTTCTCTGATCTCCACTCTTGGCATCACTCCAGGTTTCGGAAACCTATCCATCCCCTTGTGCTCCGTGAAAATGAGCTTACTTAGCCTGCTAGTCTCTCTTAGACAGACAGATTTCTAAGTTTACTTTGTACAAAAACATTTTGTTTAAAACAAACATGGGATCCTTGTATACACTAGAGGAACCAAATTTCTAGATAACTATAGCAAATGAATAAATTGTATGTAAGCCTAAATGAATTGGTGATATGTTTACGTTCATCGGTGACTATTTTCAATACCGTGCAAATGTTGAATTTATTAGCAAATCTAGCTTGGAACACATTTACAAATGGTATAATTTATACTTTACAAGGTTATATAAATATGCACACCTGATAATACACTAGAAACCACCATTAAGATATTAGTTGGACATTACCTTTTAGAAACCTCGAACATGATTTTCAATGAAAACAAACTATACATAAACACATGCATATACATACAAATATGTATGTGTGCACTTTGTAATTTTTTGAATTGTTGAAAATAATTCACTAGAAAGTACAAATAATACACTAGAAACCACTATTAAGATATTAGTTGGACATTATCATTTAGAAACCTCCAACATGATTTTCAATGAAAATAAACTATACATGAACATATGCATATACATACAAATATGTACATGTGCACTATGTAATTTTTGAATTGTCAAAAATAATTCAAAGATAACTTATGTCACATCACTTAATTAAAAATTATCTTGAAAAAGGTGATCAATCATATACATTAGAACTAATAATGAAGAACACTAGTTAACTTTACCAACTAAATTATGTAGTTAACTATATATACTAAAAAACAAATTATACACCTTAATATTTTAGTGTCGTAAAAATAAAAATAAGTAGGTATAATAGTTTGGCATAAAACTATTTATTTATTTTGCCTCAACCCCCAAAAATTTGTTCCTGTACAGAAGCCTCTTCCACGAGAGAAATGTCAACTTCAGTGGTGTTTCTATCCTCTATCCAAGTATCAGACTCAAGAGCACACAATTGAACATGCATAAGATTAGCATAATGATAACAACCACGTGGACTACACTATCATCACTAAATAGGTAAATTTTACCAAAATGATTGCCAGCATTATTCCAGAAAGGTGGGGCTCATGGAAAATGTATAAAACATCATCATAAATGGGTTGGCAATGGCGATCGAAACTTCCAATTGTATAAGAACAAGGCCACCGGTAGTATGTTGGGCATTTCTAAGACCATTCAGAAACAAACTCCATAGGTACTTGTCAAGATAGGGAAATTTAGGGAGGAGTGGTAGATGTATGAACTCTCTATAATCTCCATTACAATCAAATTCAGCAAAAAAAATGATAAATTGACTAATTTCATTTTTCTAGAAGTCAAAGAAATTAGCATGTAAGATAATATTGTACCAATATTTTCTCACCAGTGAAGCATGCAGAAGAGTATTTGGGTCCCAGATGTGGTCTAATATACAGATCAACAACTCCACGTGATCGAAGACCAGATGGGGTTCCAGTGAGGTTTGCGTTGATCGCATCCATTTATGTGACATCTCAATTGATGGTATACCTGGGCTGAAAAATTGCAAACATCGCTTGCAGTTTGTGGTCGTCACAATACTGGAATAGGTGATAAGAACAACACGCTACACACTCCATTCCATTTCAATTCCGGGTCAACATTCAAATCATCCATACACTATGACAATCATACAATGCATACTGCATAAACCAACTTACCAAAGACCAAGCAACCAAAAGAGAAAATTACCAATGGGAGGGGAAGCGTTGCGGCCGAAGTAGGCTGCAGGCCATGGCGGTCAGCGAAGGCAAAAACACGTCAGCCTCGCCCAGGGACGGATGGTGTGACGACAGAAGCATGGGGTCGGGGAACAGGTAAGAAGGCTACCATTTGCTGCTCTTATCATCCCGCCATGGGTGGGAGGCCAGAGCCAGCAAGGGAGGACGGTTACACGATGCGCCGCAGCTGCCAACGGCAAGGGGCACGGTGGCCAGGAGCAGGAATGCAGCACCGACGGACAACGGTGGACTGTAGGACAGCAGGTTGAGCGTCGCTGCCACCGCCGAGATGATGGAGAGGACAGAGAGAGACGAAGATGAGTGACGGGTCGGGAGTTCATGACAGGAGGGAATGGAAATGGAGGGGAGGGGGTTTGCAACGAAATTACGATAGACTTCCGAACTACGACCAGTTTTGTTGTTAATTTTAGTTTTTCCCCAAAATTGGGAGTATCCTTGGAACCGATAGATCATCTCACCACAGCGTCGGCGTAGCGCTGTTTTTTTAACGTCACTCCTTTTTCAGCATGCACAATCACAACCCTCAAATCAGTTCCTCAATATGTCTGTGAACGTGTTTGGGTACGTCCATGCATAGGAGTTAGTCACTCCAACGTGTAATTCATCTATGTACATGATCAAATGAGCTACAATCGAAAAAAAAACTACCCTACTTCTACTTGTCATCGGAGAGAGACCGTCTCCCTTGTGCAACCTATCTTTGCACCTTCAGTGTTCGAAAGGGGTGTTCCCAAAATTATAGGACAAAAGTCATCTTCAGGAATATCAATTACTACTAGATCAATAGGATAAGTGAAAGTGCCAAATACAATATGTACATCCAAGAGAATGCCAATAGGCGTCCAGAATGACCTATTTGCTAACTTAATGTTCATCTCAGTGGTTTGGAGTTCACTAAGTAGATTTCATCATGTATGTTCAAGTAAAGAGTATAAGGCATAACATTAATCAAAGAACCAATATCACAAAGCATGTAATGATGTACTCCCAAAGGAGCATGGTACCACCGCTTTCTCGGTATCTTTTGAATCTATATATCCTTCAACAAGAGTCATAGTATCACTTCCCATTTGTGTTATATTTTTACTTACTGATTCTTTCTTTTTACCTATCCTTTCAAATTTTAGTTTGGCCCGCATTGGGATGATGTCTCTCTTCTCTTCTTTCTTCCGTTACATCTTTTTGTGTTCACTTTTGAGTCGTGCTACCCTTTTGGGAACGACGTTCATGGAGTACATTCATAAGGGTCCAAGTCTTCCAGGGTTCAGCTTGGGGTTCAACCATGGATGTCTCTATGATTTATTCCTCTTCATCGGTATAGTACTCCCATTTCTTCTTAGATATTAAATACTTAGTGTAATGTTGGGAAATCTGCAATATGTCAGAGTCAAGGAAAAATTGTTAGCTCAATTCATCAACTCTCCATGACTTTATATTGGTTTTTATATAGTCATAATATATTTCTATTCTTTCTTCTCCACCTTTATCTAATCACCAAATTCCATGATTAGCACGTACACTACTAGGAAAAGCCGTATAGGTGAACTAAAATGAATGGCGGGCGCAACATGGTACCCACCACAACTTTTTTAAACAAGCAGTGGTGGGTAATAAAAACCGCCAGCCACAGCTAAGAGCATAACAGTGGTGGGCACTTCTTGTCGCCTACCACAGGTATAATCTCCCGTGTGTGACTTGTTTGCGTAACTCGGCAGTGACGGGCACTAACTAATGCCCGCCACAGGTACATGAACCAGTAGTGGTGGGTGCGACGTAGCAACCGTCACTAGTTATCCTTGCCGGATGTCCAGTTTTGGCAGGACAGAACTGTGGCGGGTACTGATTACCACCTACCAGTGGTAGGTTAAACAGCAGCTATGTGCACTAAGTTAAGCCGACCACAAAACATTTTTCTGCGCGGGGTGCTACCACGGTACTTAGCAGTTGTGGTCCCTTGTCAGCGCTTGCCACTGATTAGATCGTGTGTAATGTTTGCTGGCTGGTACAGTAGCTTCCCCTCCCCAATTTCTTCTTCCTCTCCCACAAGGCACTCTTCTTCCTCCTCTTACTCCTCTCACCATTGGTCATCCTAGCCGCTCTCTCTCATGTTTAGCCTTATGGGACTCACTTTTGCATAGCATAATTAGTCTGCAGGCCCACCTCCACACTAATTAATTAGCATTCGTTGACCCCACCACCCTCTCTAACCCTCAAACCACCACATCTCTCTCTTCTCGATTTCATATGATCGATCGGACACAACATCGGAGAGAGACGAGTGGGACACATTTAGGTGCAAATTCTTTTCTAAATTGTAGCTCTGTATGCTCAAATTTGAATAGTATGTATCATTTTATGAGCATGTGTGCATAGTTGATTGTTGGTGTGGCATGGTCGACTTGTCGGGCGATTCAACACTCGGTTGATCGCGTGCTATGTTGCATTTTTCACGAAATACAAATGAGTGCCAAATCTCATCAAAATGTTGATTAATTTTCGTCCCATCGAGTTGGTGTCACTCAATATGTTCCATTTTTAGCAAAGTTCATGTAGAATTTTTTGAATTTTTCATATTCTTAGATCGAGTAGTAATCAATTGCGTTATGTATATATGTTGCTGGTTTTGGTGTCGAACGATGGATGGTAGTTGGATGTACTCAATACCACAGGTGTCCAATGATTTTGTTAAGGGTTTTCTATTTCTGTGCCCCTGGTTGCTTACTTGCGCTCAGTTTTGCCCAAGGCAACTAACTTTGCTCACTTATGCCCTCCCCCTCAACCACCAGCTCACATAAGACCGAAAGTTGCACTGTCGTCCGGTCAAACCGTTTGACCGTTACCTCCCAACTAGTTTTTTGTGTGTGTCTCCTCCTGACTAGTGGGGCCGCATGATATCCTGATAGGTGGGGCAGAGGTAACTTACTGCACGTGCGATGCAACCTCTCTCTCTTGCCACATTTCGAACATCATGTACCCGAGTCGTTCCCCACACAACCGCCGTCATAGATAGCCAGTGGGGCGACCGAAGAAAGGCTGCACCGCATGCCCACCCACCCCCCCCCCCCCAAACCCCTACCCACCGAGCCCACCACCATCGCCCAATCTAGACTACACTACAATCGACAGGAACCCTCGCCCATGATGCACTGATCCACCGTGTTTCATGCCCCAGGCTTGTGCTGGCTCGAGGGGATCTGGAGGGTGGACCTACGGCAACAGATTAAGCTGCATAGGCTTGGGCAATGTCGAGGGACACCAGCCTCCGTCCCATCGATCGTGGGGAGGATTGGGTTGAACTAGGAGCAGCAGAGGACTCATGGATTCCGGTTGGGTAAGCCTTGAACCCCTTAAAATGTGTGATCTAACTCAATAATATGCCTAGTATTTGACCAATGGGCGAGTGAATTGTTGCCTTCTTGACTGAATTATTGCCTGCCTAACTGTAGGATTGATCCAACGCTTGCCTTTCGGCTCGTAGTTAGAATGAAAACTAGCATCTTGCGAGGTACAAAAGCACATCATTTGTCTGAATTTTGCTATCCAAAGGTGGTAGAAACATTTTTTTTCTTTTAAGATTTATGCAACTCCATTTGTTCTGATTATCCCTGGAGCCAAGCCAATGTTGTTGAACTGAAATGTTTTGATAGTTTTGAGAAAATACTTGTGACACTAACTTGCGACGAGCATGTAGAAAATCTATTTGCTTTGAATGCTCTCAACCGTTTTAATGAAATTCATTTCAAATTGACGTGCTCCAGCCTCCAAAGGAATGGGAAAAGGGAAAGGTTGTGGCACCTGATAAATCTGCTAATAGTGAGCGGCCCTGCACTCCTCGTAGGTTAGAACCGGCTAAACCTATTGGCAGTGAAAGCCAGGCGAATGCTGCAGTGGATGTAGAAGATGATGCATAGCCTGACCAGCCACTGCCCCAAAACAATGACGATGATGAGAGGATGTACCTTGAATTGGTTGATGAATTCAACAAACAAGCAATGCAGGATGAATACTCACAGGAGCCAACCGGCCCTACTAGGTTTGATGACATTGATGATGAAGAGAAGGAGGAGAACACTGACATGTTGGTTCCAGATAAATATGCTGGTGAGGACATTCCAACAATTGAGTGGGACATGAACGATCCTAATCTTACTCTAGGAACAATATTTAAATGGATGATGGATTGTCGGAGTACACTGACTACATACTACATTCGCACTCAAAATGATTTTGTGATTGACAAGAGTGAACCCAGAAAGTTGACAGTTCACTATCCATATGAGAGGTGTAGGTGGAGGTTGCATGCCTCCCGTATATGTACAAGTAAATATATTCAGGTATTTAATTTACACACAACATTTGTTTCATTGATGCTTGATCCCTTCTATTTGATACAATTTTTTCATTGAATTTCAGGTCAAACAGAACCCACATTCGCACACTTGCTCAACTGAAGGGGGGAAGGCCTGATCAACAAAATTAGCAAAAACTTAGTGGGTGGTACATACAATCATGGATTAGCTTAGAGAGACACCAACACTTGGTCCTACAACACTACACAAGTTTTTGTTTGAGAAGTATAAGATCAGAATACCGTACATGAGGATTTTTTATGCAGAGGCAATGGCACTTGATAGAATTAATGGTCCATGGAACAATAGTTCTGCTTTGTTGTACACCTACAAAGCTGAAGTGGAGATGACAAGTCTGAGCGGTGTTGTAGAGCTTGACAAGCATACTATAGAGTAGAAAATTAGGGGGAAGACATTTGAGAAGGAATGTTTCACAATGGCTTTTGTTTGATTCAAGGCTTGCTGGAAAGGGTTCCTGGACAGTTGCAGGCCTTATTTGGCTGTGGATGCAACAACTTTGAATGGGAGATTTAGGGGAAAGCTAGTAGCTGCTTGTGTAGTTGATGCACACCACTGGCTTTTCCCGGTGGCATATGGTGTTTTGGAGATGGAGTCAGGGAAAGATGGTTGTGGTTTTTGAATAATTTGCGCAACATTATAGGGCAGCTACCAGGATTGGCTATACATACAGATGCTTGCAAGGGTTTAGAGACTGCGATGGAAGTAGTTTTTCCTGGAGTTGAGCATAGGGAATGTATGAGAAACCTAGTTACTAATTTTACAAACAAATTCAGGGGTAAAGTGTATGATGAGAACCTATGGTCCGCATCATACACTTGCAACTTGAGGAAACATGAACACCACTTGAGAGTTTTGTATGCTAAAAATTCTGTGGTGCAGGAATACATGGAAGCGCATCATGGAAAGGTGTGATCCAGAAGCAAATTCAATGAAATATGCAAGGTAGACTATGTGACCAATAACCTTGCCGAGTGTTCAATTCAAAAATTAAGTCAGTGAAAGGGCTTATGTTGTGGCAAGCATTTGACAAGATTGGGCAGATGATCATGATAAAGATGGATTTGCATAGAAGAATTGCAGAAACATAATATGTGGGCCATGCCATAATCCCATCTGTGATAAAGGCATTGCATGCCAGGTCAAGAGGATTGAGGATGAAATGCATTGGACGATCAACACACGAGGCCGAGGTAACATATATTGACACTAAAAACTGGGAATGGAGGTACCCGGTGGATTTAAGTACTAATACATGCAGCTTCAGTCAATGGCAGATCCGTGGGCAGCCATGCATACATGCCCTTTTTTCATGACACTCATCGGGGGTGAACTTGGTGAGGTTGATCAGTATGTTTATGAATACTTCTCTGTTGTGAAGTTTAAGGCAAAATATGCTGAGAACGTGCCTGCATTATTGGGAAAAGACCAATGGAACATCATCGATCCAGGTTTTAAACTTCACGCTCCAGTTTTAGTTAGACCACCAGGAAGGCCGAGGAACAACAGGATAAATTCAAATGTAGAGGAAGGTGCACGTAGTGATCCAACTTGACATTGGCCATTTTCTGGCGTGATCAATGCCAGTGCACCATCAGCATGCCAGATACAATTTGGCAATTTCCAATGTGTTGCACTCACGACTCAACACAAGGAATCTTTGTCTCTCAATGGGTGTAGCTGCTAGTTACATTGTGCTATAGTTTAACAAGTTATGTGCCATGGCTATTGTCTTTATGTGGTTTGATAAGGAGAAAATACTTTTTGAAGTGACTCGGGTTGGACTAGTTATTTAGAAGTGCTTCACTGTAGATAATTCATATGAAGTTTCAATATATAAATGTAATGTGTTTGCTTGCGCACACACATGTGTGTTTCTATGCCATGTGCCCATGTTTCAGTTGTAAAAATGTGTGCTTACGTTCCAGCCACTATACTGATCCGTTGGTGCCTCTGCAGGGCCATGTTTCAGTTATAAGAACTCCACACACATGCGGTCTAGCTAACTACTCGCTGCTACCCATGCCCCTAGACCTCCAAGGAAGGTGCCAAAGTCGCCTTTTAGGAGTCCACCAAATCCCAATATGGTCTTCTCCAAATCCATGACGACTTCGTTCTTCTCGATCGGCACCTCCGGGTCAGTGTGAACTATTATATGCATCCCATGCCAAGTTGGCCTATGGGTGGTTTATATATATATGTCACTCTGAAGTGTTATATGCAAAGTTTCAGCTGCCATTGCTAGTTTTCCACTGTGTTGATGACACGCCGACACGTAACCCTCTCTGCCCATCTATTGGGCTTTGTCGGCGTGTCATTTTCCTGATAAAAGATCACTTGCAACCCTGAACTGACCACTTTATTTTGGAATCAACCCTTGACTCCCAAACTGGTTGTGAAACAACCTGAACTCTCCAACCCTCATTGAACCTGATTTTCCTTGATGAGGCTGGTTTTGACCCCGTTGACTACCTAGTCAGCTCATCCACTTCAACTTTCGACCCCTTCTTACATGTGGGACCCACCCACAAAAAAAACAAAAAAATGTGTGCACGCATTCTTGGGACCACCGAGAGTGCGCGTGCATGCACTTGAGTGTATGTGCACATATTGAGCATTTGCCTGTGTATTGTGTTTCTCAAAAAAAAACTCAATGACTCTATATCAAGTTGGGCAGTACTCCGGCGCAACAATTCGGCCAGTCCACCTAGGACCGTACGATTCCTACACTACTAGCCGTCGGATATGCCTCCTCACTTCGTCCTTCTTCTCCATCGTCTGAAAATATCGCAGTGTCGCGCATCAGAGCAAGAGAGGGGGAGGTTGCAGCGAGCACCGTCAACCCCTCGTTGTAATCCCCCGAGAGGCGACCGAGTGCGAATCACCGCCACACATCCCGGGCTCGCCACCCTCACACAACCTCCTCCACGCGCTCGAAAAAACCCGATCCATGGAGCTTGTAGCATGAATCCTCGCTGATTCCAGCATGAAAAATCCTCATCCGCAGCTTCGCAGCTGTCGCGGCGTTGTCATCCTCGTCCCCATGCACGGCCATCGACGATGGTAGTATCTTGTACCAGTACCATTGCCGGTTGTAGCATTTCACGATACTGTTTGTAGCAAACCATGACGTCTGTTCTAGCCGGATGCGACGCTGGTAGTACCAATTTACATTGTCGACTGTAGCATGTAGCAAAAAACCACAACATCGATTGTTTCCTGGAGCAGCGCCGCCCGTCCTCACCAACTATGGTTACCACGCTTAGTGCCCCATGGCCATCCTCTATTTGTAGTAAAAAAGAAGCCGGTTGTAGCAAACAGTGAAGCCGGATGCAGCTTTTTGTCGTCGTCCATGGCTTCCTCTATCTATGGTTGAAACTTTTTTCACCGCCGGTTGAATCTTTTCTCATAGCCGGTTGCAACAAAACTAAATGCCAGTTTTAGCTCCTGCTCAGGCTGGTTCCAGCAAAATAGTGATGGTTCCAACTCCGGTGATGGTCGGTTGTCGCAAAAAAGGATGCTGCTTCCAGCTCCCACTCCAGCCGCTTCCTGCAAAAAAAACTAAGAAGAGGTGGCGTGGTCCTTGAGGAGGAGAAGGTGTGGAGGAGGAACAGGGAGGGGGAAGGCTTGCGGCGGTGGATCTCATCGGGGGCACGCGCATGGTGGAGGGTGTCGCGGTCATGGCCAGAGACGTGTGTGGTAGTGGTGCGGGCGGGAGCTGGTGCCTAGTGGTGCGGGTGTCCCCGGCATCCGTGTCGTTGGGAAGAACAAGGTGAGAGAAAAGAATGATTGGAAGCAGTGCTCTCGTCGCCTCGTTTTTTTCTAAGGGATGCTCCCATCGCCACTCACATGATCAATAGCGATCGCAGGGCCCGCGAGTGTCCGGCGGAACGTTTCCACCGGCGCGCCATCTGGAAACATTTTCCTATCAAGCCTGGATTGCTCACTGATATCAATACCGTCTGCGCGCACACACACACACACACAATTCCTTATTACGAAAAAACGTACTAAAAAACATGAGCACACACATATTTCTTTAGACACTAAAACCTCGCAGCAATAACTTACAGCGAATAAACGTGGTATAGATCAAAAAATTAGCCTACCCTAGTGGCGACAGTCCCTCTAAAAGTCTCATGGACAGCATGCCACCTCTGCTCAAGCCTCGCACAGACAGAAACTATGTCGCACTGATACTCCGATGAGATCAATTGCCACATCGGTGATGACGCTGCCCAGTATGTTCTTCTCTAGATCCTTGACGATGTCGCCCTTCTCCATGGGCAGGTCCTACAGGTGGTTCCACCTGAAATCCCACGTCGAGTTGGCATCGGGGTGGTCATTCTAAATGTCATTCTCAAGTATCCTACGCACATTTTTGACCGCGCCATTGTCGCCCTGATGTTGAGTTCTCTTGGACTTGGACATGTCCAGGCTCTTGGCATTGCCATCCATCTCTCTGATGAGATCATCGAGGTATCGCAGCCTTAGGTTGGTGGTGCGCGCCATGCTGACCTCCTCCATGGCCTCGCTCCGTTTACCTTTCCTTATGATCACTTCCCAGGCTATGGCAGAGAGGAGATCATTGCCCTTGCTCGACCAGTACAGCGCACCGGTGACGTCATCTATCAAACTGACGGGAGAATCTACTCTGATGATCGACTTTGCGGTTTCAAGCAAGTACCGGTCCATTACCAGCCGTCTCATGAGCAGGAGTTGCTTCTCTGTAAAAGAATCGCGTGTAACAACATGTGTCTTCTGATCCTGCAAATTTTCAAAGCTAATATGGACGTTGTGGTATGATCATCAGAGCCTGCAATAAAAGCGTAGGGTTGTCCATTCAATGGCCTTTTCAACACAATGTCAATTTCTTTAGTTTACTGCTATAGGGCACCAAGAATCTACGTACCATCAGTTAGTAGCTCCATAACTATTATTTGTTGTTGTTGTTGGTGGTGGTGGTGGTGGTGGTGGTGATGGTGGTGGTGGTGCTGATGTTTTTCTTCCTCGGCGAATGTTTCAGGTATTTGTATGGCCTCACTAGGTGTGTGGTTGATCCTTCCATCCTGCATTTTACATGAAATTGCACGCTTCATTACAATGATATAATAGAAATGTGCGCATGGAGAGTTTAAGCATGGTCCCTAGTTTGGAAAAACTTACAGTTATCTCAGCACTAGCACTCTGATCCAAGAGCTTCAAAGCCTCACATGCTTGTACCACAACAGTCCATACAGGAACTATGGCATCACTAGACCCTTCAGTTATTTTCTGCAAAGGTTGGTCCAAAGAAACTACTTCAGTTGTGTTGCTACCTCTCACTACCATTGCCAACGGCTCTAACAAACCGCCTTTGCCATGTGTGCTATCTCCAGTTATGTTGTTGTCTCTCACTACCATTGCCAATGGCTTCGACAACCCGCCTTTGACATGCGTTCTAGTATCTGCTAATTTGATATAACTGATAGTATCATTTACTTGTGCATGTTCTTCACTCTCCTGTTGTGTCACCATAGCATACTCAGACTTGGAAACGACCCGATTCCCTCGCCCCCGTGTCGTCCGTAGATCCAGATCCTGCCTCCGTCGGGCCCTCCCCTCCCTGCTCCTCTACGTCACTGCCGCCGGTTGTTCCCGTCGGGGCAAAGCCCTGTGTTGGGTGGCAGCTGTAGAGCAACCCCTACTCCTCTCCTTTCCTATCTCCCTCCTCCTTATCCCTGAGTCATGGTCGCCTCCGCCAGTAGGGGCTCTTCTTTCACGCCATCCTGGAGGTCGTCCTGGTGCGGACATGCGCTGGTGCCACCCCTCCCCATGGCCCGGTGGAGTGCCATTCCCGATCCCGCTCGTGCACATATCTGGCCTCGGGCCGGAGGCTTGATGCACGAGGTGGCCACTTTCTGCCCAGATCTGAGGCAAGGTCAACCCGGGGAGCCAGATGGGTTGCATGACCTGGGGGCCGTGGTGGCTACCTTCTGTCGTGGGATGGTGCTCCTGTTGCCAGATGGCGTCCCGTGCCTCTTCCCGTCGGCGGCTAGTGGGGGATGCCGGCGAGGGCCATGGTGGGTCTTTTTCCGATGGTGATATCCATGTTGATCGGGGCAGCGGTGATCGGGCTAGGGTTCTCCTGGACGTCGGGGCGGCGGCCCCGGGTAGTGGATCGTCATTTTGGCTTCAGCAGCGTCTTGGCGGCGGTGACGGATGCATTTTTTGTCGTGTGTGAGGCAAAGGATGTAGCTTTCGAGGTCCTGGTTTCGGTGCTGCCTTGGCAGTGGCGAGTCCCAGATCATGCTTTGGTGGTCCGTTTTGATGGTGGCATGTCCGCCCTCGCGGTGGGCAGGTGCTCGAGTCCCCTCGGGTGGCGCAATTGAGTGGTTCTGGGCGAAAGCTCTGTGCTATGGCACCGGCGATGGCGAAACATGTGGGCGTCGTTTTCCTCAAGTCTGGGTTGCTCACTGCATATGTCCATACCATCTCCATACACACACACACACACACACAATTCCTTATTACAAAAAAATTATACTAAAAAACATGAGCACACACAGATTTCTTTGGACACTGAAACCTTGCAGCAATTGCTTACATCGAATAAACATGGTACAGATCAAAAAAATAGCCTAACCTAGTGACGACGGTCCCTCTAAAAGTCTCATGTGCAGCACTCCACCTCCACTCAAGCCACGCACGGACAATAACCATGTCGCATTGATACTCCGATGAGATCCCTTGACACGTCGGTGATGATGCCGCCCAATACGTTCTTCTCCAGATCCCTAACGGTGTCACCCTTCTCCATGGGCAGGTCACATACGTGGTTCCACCAGAAATCCCACGTCAAGTTGGCGTCGGGGTGGTCATTCGGAATGTCACTCTCCAGTATCCTACGCAGATTTTCGACCGCGCCATTGTCGCCCTGATGTTGAGTTCTCTTGGACATGGACACGTCCAGGCTCTCAGCGTCGCCGTCCAGCTCTTTGATGAGATCGTCGAGGTATCGCAGCCTCAGGTTGGCGGTGCACGCCATGCTGACCTCCTCCATGCCCTTGCTCCATTTGCCTTTCCTTCCGATCACTTCCCAAGCTATGGCAGAGAGGAGATCATTGCGCTTGGCCAACCAGTTCGGTGCACCGGGGACGTCGTCCACGAAACTGACGGGAGCATCTACTCTGACGATCGACTTTGCCGTTTCAAGCAATTAACGGTCCATTACCAGCAATCTCATGAGCAGGAGTTGTTTCTCTGTGAAAGAATCACACGTAACGACATGCTTCTTCTGATCCTACAAATTTTCAGAACTAATGGATGTTGTGGTATGATCATCAGAGCCTGCAATAAAAGCATAGGGTTGTCCAATCAATGGCTTTTTCAACATAATGTCAATTTCTTTAGTTTACTGCTACAGGGCACCAAGAATCTACGTACCATCAGTTAGTAGCTCCATCACTATCATTTGTTGTTGGTGGTGGTGGTGGTGGTCGTGGTGCTGATGTTTTTCTTCCTCGATGAATGTTTCAGATATTTGCGTGGCCTCACTGGGTGCGTGGTTGATCCTTCCATCCTGCATTTTACACGAAATTGCATGCTTCATTACAATAATATAATAGAAAGTGCGCACAGAGAGTTTAAACATGGTCCCTAGTTTGGAAAAACTTACATTTATCTCAGCACTAGCACTATGATCCAAGAGCTTCAAAGCCTCACCTGCCTGTACCACAATAGTCCATACAGAAACTGTGGGATCACTAGATCCTTCAGTTCTTTTCTGCAAAGGGTGGTCCAAAGAAACTGCTTCAACTGTGTTGCTGCCTCTCACTACCATTGCCAACGGCTCTAACAAACCGCCTTCGCCATGTGTGTTATCTCTAGTTGTGATGTCGTCTCTCACTACCATTGCCAATGGCTCCGACAAACCGCCTTTGACATGCGTGCTAGTATCTGCTAATTTACTAAAACTGATAGAATCATTTACTTATGCATGTTCTTCACTCTCTTGTTGTGTCACCACAGCATACTCAGACTTGGAAACGGCCCGACTCTCTCGCCCCCATGTCGTCCCCTACGGACGATACGGGCAGATCCAGATCCCGCCTCCATCGGGCCCTCCCCTCCCCGCTCCTCCACCTCGCCGCCGCCGGTTGTTTCCGTCAGGCAAAGCCCCGTGTTGGGTGGCGGCGGCGGGGCAACCCCTGCTCCTCTCCTTCCCTACCTCCCTCCTCCTCGTCCCTGAGTCCCGGTCGTTGCTGTCGGTAGGGGCTCTTCTTTCACACCGTCCTGGAGATCGTCCCGGTGCGGACATGCGCTGGTGACGCCCCTCCCCATCGCCCGGTGCAGTGCCATTCCCGTGCCCGCTCGTGCACAGATCTGGCCTCGGCCCAGAGGCTTGATGCACGAGGTGGCCGCTTTTTGCCCAGATCCGGGGCAGGGTCAACCCAGGGAGCCATATGGGCTACATGACCAGGGGGTCGTGGTTGCTGTCTTCTGCCCGTGGGATGGTGCTCCCGTTGTCAGATGGCGTCTCGTGCCTCTTCCCGTCGGCGGCTGGTGGTTGATGCCGGCGAGGGCCATGGTGGATCTTTCTCCGATGGTGATATCCATGTTGATTGGGCCAGCGGTGATCGGGCTAGGGTTCTCTTGGACGTTGGGTGGCGGCCCCGGGTAGTGGACCGTCATTTTGGCTTCAGCAGCGTCTTGGCGGCGGTGATGGATGCATTTTTTGTCGTGTGTGAGGCAAAGGATGTAGCTTTTGAGGTCCTGGTTTGCAATAAATAGGCCGTCTGAAATCCAAAGAAATGAAGACACCCATGATTGTAGCAGCTAACAACTATCCATCAGTAGTTTTAATTTACAAATGCAGATCAGCAGTTACAAGCATCATCCATTCAATGCTTTTCAGACAAATTATTCGCTCTAAGCATATTCCAGGCAATATTACTGCAGTGTTTTGTGTGACAGAAATGTGAACTTGTGCACGTAGAATGAGATATAAGAACAAATCATTTTTCTCTTCACGCAATTGCGATATTACATCCGAGACAGAAAGAGTGTAGTAAGTTAAAGCTATGCCACATGATTTTTCTATCGCTTGGTTGTTCTCAAACTCAGTTAACTTGCCAGAGCAGCAGAGCCTACCACAACGCACGCCATGATTTCCACCTTTGCTGCTTAGCGTAGATGATTAGCCAAGTACTTCATGTGGACACGAGATGCAAGATGCCTGTGAGTGGTAGCATGCATACACTTCTCTGAAATATGGAAATGGGTGGCATCAGAAAAACATCTTTGACTCTGGTCTAGTGTCACGGAGAGATTGTGCCCAATGACGATCATGTCGCATGGCTTTATTTGAACCATCAGAAATCTTAGATTCATTTGCAAGGACGGATTGTCGGCCTTGAAAAGAGTATCCGCTAAAAAGTCCAAAGATCAGTAGCTCTCTATGCCTTAGAAATGATTTCGATAGAATGACGTGCCATTTCGACCAAAATCAAAGACAAAGGAACACAAGGGTGAAAATGGTTCCTGATTAGGACGCTCGCTTCAGGAGATATTTCGATTTGAAATTTAGATCTAAAAATAGCATCCAAAACTCACTGGTGGTGACAAGTGATGCACCTCATGTGCGTCACTAGTTGCCACCGGTGGCAATTGAAAGTGTTAGAATAAATCCAAGGCACCCCATCGATCATCCAAGGACCAAGCAATCACACAAGCACGACACCGAGATTTGTTAACAAGGTTCACCGATATGGCTACATCCTCAAGGCATTGACTACGGACGCTCCTCCCCGTGACACCGTCACAATACCGCACACCGGCCACCCGGGCGCCGGCACACGCCGCCGGCTCCCCCTTGCGCGCATGTGTTATTATATTGGCATAGGTTACATCGTGTGTCTACCTCCACTATATATGAGAGGCCTAGGATACAAGTGTCCTACTAGAACACGACTTCATATCCTATCTAAACACAATACAACTACAAGTCCAACTGTAACCTACCTTGTACACAATATTCGACACAACTCCAACAAACTCCATCTTGGTGAATATTCTTCATCACCTTGAATTCGTCAATGCGTCAAACTTTCATGTACATTGGACTTGAGCTTATCTCATGAGCACCGCTGCTACTCGAAAGACTCCATGTGACTTCACCTAAAACTTGTAGTCCCTTCTTTTCTTGACCACTGTCAACACTCGAGCAAAATTAAGTTCTTTGTTACTCTAGTTTGTGCTCCCAACTTCCAGAGTATCAGTCCAACGGCATCACACACTGATCAATGACCTGCGTGAAAATGAACAACTCACATATTGGGTGTCACACATAAGAGTTACCTGAACTCAACATCACCGCTCCTTTCTTGACCGTCTGTCTGAAACTTGAAGAAATTTCACCATTGCTTGTAGTCATCCCGAGTCAAATTCGTAGTTGTCTCACCACATGTATGACCGCCAGAGCCCTGGCCCGTCTCCATGCCCCGTGCGTGCCGCACGCCTCGCCGCTATTACCGCGTCGAGCCTCCATTGTCCCGGTCGAGTCTCAAGGGTCGCGAACCCACACCACTCAACCCCCACTGCAGAGTACCACCGATCATCACCGATCGATGACGAGTTTCACGCTTCCATCAGACCACCTGGGCTCCGGTCAAACCACGTGTCCCTCGCTTTTCCCGCTGAATAGGCTTCGACTCTCCGTCGACTTACGCCGTAGCCCCTCAATCAAGACCAAGTGAAGTCTTCCAGACTCGGCTCCACCTTCAACATGACTCCATGGTAGATGATCAATCCACCCTCGCCCGTCGACTTCAAGCTCCGTCTGACCTTTGTCTTGAATCAACCCCGCGCCATAGTCTTGTCGAAGCCACACAAGCCCTCGTGCTGCGCCACGTGTTTTCACGCCCCAGAAGTCGGTCACTATCAGCATCACGCACCTATGTCGTCGTCACCGATTCCACCACCGTCTTCTGTACCAACCGACTTGCGTCGATCCGTCAGACTGTCTAGTCTGACCTAGGCTTCCAAATCATCTGCCGCAAATTTCTATTCATCACACGATAATTCCATCTTTGCTGGCATGACTTCCCGCAACGCCTTCAAGCATCCCTGTTGTGCCAACACATTTTTCACCATTGTCTGTCATAACCGAAGGTTTGAAGTCCCGTTGAACTTCTCCACCTAAAACCTGATACCCGTTGGCGCCATGGTTCTTCATACAACTAACCCTGTGAAAAATTATTTGAACTGTCCGCACAATGCCCCAAGTACACGAACCGAATCTCCACGTACTAATAGCAATCCAACCAAAGAATCACTCTTGGCCTTCACATGGTGTGGCTCCCGTGGCTCAACTCCACGATGCTAGCTTTTGCCTTGTCCAAGCCCCTTGCTAGTTTCCGATGGTTACATGACAGTGGCGGAGCTATGTACGCTCCTGGGGTGGCTGTGGCCCCCCCAACATTGTTGCAATTTGTGAAGAAAAAAAACTGTGAGGGCTTAAATAAGAATTTTTTTAGCTTTTGGTCCTCCCAAACACTCATATTTTAGCTAAACTGCGGCCTCTGCCTCACGCGCATCAAGTTTCCCCGCACTTTTGTCCACGTCTGTTTGCAGGCCTACCTGGGCCTCGGGCAGCAGCCACCAGCGCACCACGCGCCAGAGCCTGGCTCGGCCCTTAGACCTGCCTGCACGTGTCCTCCTTCATGTGCGGTCGCCACACAACGCGATCTCGCCGACTCGACGCTTGCTTTGAGACACCGCTTCCGATCAATCAGCCAACTGCTTGCACTCGCTTCACAGAAGATTACAACCCGACCAAATCTGCTTTTAGATCGCAACTCACCGACGTCCTTCGTCCCACATTACGACCGCATCATGCAGATTTCTGGCGATATTCTTCCTTCTCTAAATCAACTCTTGCCGCCTCCGAACAACCTAGCTCATGATACCATTTGTTAGAATAAATCCGAGACACTTCATCGATCATCCGAGGACCAAGCAATCACACAAGCACGACACCGATATTTATTAACGAGGTTTATAGATATGGCTACATCCCGGGGCATGACTATGGGCGCTCCTTCCCGTGACACCATCACAATACCGCACACCGGCCACCCGGGCGCCGGCACACGCCGTCGGCTTCCCCTTGCGCGCATGTGCTATTATGTTGGCATAGGTTATATCGTGTGTCTACCCCCACTATATATGAGAGGACTAGGATACAAGTGGATGTGGAGTTTCTACACCCAGGAGCAAATGCTCCTGGTGTGAACAGTAGAATAAAAAAATTTAAAAAAAGGTCAAAAAATTCTGAATTTTTTTTGTAGCATACTTATACAAATGTTTATTGTGCACGTAAAATTTCGTCGCGAAATCACATTGATGGAAGGTGTGGTAAAAAAGTAAAATTGATGCTCTGAAAATGTTACTTACAAAAGCATTTTGCATCTCTGATTTTGTTTTTTCGGCACGACTTCTACGTATGTGATTTCGTGATGAAAATTTTTATGCACAAGAAACACTTGTGAAAGTATGTCACCAAAAAATTTCAGAATTTTTTGAATTTTTTTTTATTTTACTGTTCACACCAGGACCATTTGCTCCTGGGTGTAGAATGGTACTTTCGGATACAAGTGTCCTACTAGGACACGACTCCATATCCTATCTAAACACAATACAACTATAAGTCCAACTGTAACCTACCTTATACACAATATTCGACACAACTCCAACAGAAAGTATAACATTTGCAAGTGGTACCCTCTAATTGGTGATTATCCACTATCTATTTATCGACAGAAGCAAGGTGTTTAATATCAATCTTAAACAATGAGCCCAATGTAGAGTGAAACCTACAGGCGACATAAATGTGGCTATTTCCCGCTTATCTTATAGTTTATTAACTTTTGTAGTATTCCCACTCTAGGGTTATTCTTGTGACACGAACCTTAACATTAGAGCAGGAGATAAAGATGGAAGCCTTGTTCTTCTTCTATTTCCTGTTTGGTGATTACAGCCGGACTTGATTAATCCTGCACTGATGACAATCCCGGATTCCCGGTAAGAATGTCCCCCTCCTCCATCGTGCATATGTATATGCAACTATACTTCTGTTGTTCTTCGTACGTTCATATAGTGGGACACTATTTCCTATTTGGTTCAGCAGCAATCTAATTTGCTCCCCCTTTTTTTCCTCCCCGAAAACCTTGCAGAAACAACATAAGCTAGCATCCCTGATAATTTGAAAATGAAACTAGTACGAACTATTTTTGGTTTTCCTGAAATGACAAACAAACCGACCATGGAGCCGACGTACATAAGTATGTATATGGTAGGGCACTGTAACATCTCCCTATGATGGAGCCGCGACCTTGGAGTACCTGATGAAGCATGAAGAGCAGGAGGACAACATCCATGAATGTCATCCGGTGTAGTATATATGTGGAGCTGATGTTCGATTATGAAGAGCAGGAAGACAACATCCATCCATTGTTTTGTAGCAAGACAACTTTGGTCCTTCATTGAGAGAGTGAGATGAGTGGTTGAACCTGGTCTGGTAAATATCGTAACTGGTTTCAATTCGATGAAATGGAAGAGAGAAAAACACAAAGACCTGACCAATATGTATCCACCCCCCTTAACACGCCCACTGTTGTGCACCTAAGCTCTAGGATTTGGGTGTAACAGGGGAGAAATATTGCCATTGTCATACTAGGATTTAACAAGTTCATCCTACCCACGGCGCCGGTGGTAGGGCCGCAGCCGGCGACGGGCCGTGGTGGTGTCAATCAGCGACCCCCGGTGCCGAACCCGGCTTTGTCTGCTGCTGTGGGCAGGGGGCGCTTGGTCCGAGGCCGCCGCCCCCTGTGACCGGTTTGCAGCCTCGACCGGTGACACCTCAGACTGGCGCGAGGCCGCCACACTTTGTTGCCAGGCAGTAGCAAAATAGAGCCGCGTCGGACGCAGGCACCGCCGCCGCAAACCTCGGCGGGTGGAGCTGATACGGCTGCACCTCGTGGTCAATTGGGTGATGAGGGTATAATGCGTATGGAGATGGTTAGCACCGGGGATCCTCGTCCACGGGTGGTGGTCGGAGGTATGCCTGGCAGAGTGATGGTTCGGTTGAGAGGCCTTTCATGGGTCCGACGGGAGGCTTTGTTGAGGGGGCGTCCGGTCCAGGTAATCGACACCGCGGTGGTTTCCGCGGCCATCGCGGTGGCCGAGGTGGTCGAGGTGGCCGTTATCGTCCACGACAGCCTCATCCACCCGTAGTGGTTGAGCAGACGGCCGCTGGTGGGGCTGACGAGGAGTCTCGGGTTATGCGCGAGCTATGGAGGTGGTGACGGCACTCGTTGTTGTCGAGGTTCCTGGGAATGTAGGCTCGGGGTCTGTCTCTGTGGAGGCGTCAGACAGGGCTGAGTCGGACAGGGCGTCCAAGTGGGCGCGCAAGAAGGAAAGAATGTTGTGTTATCGTTGTGGCAAGAAGGGCCATTTTATAGCGGAGTGTTTGGCGGTTTTGTGCGATACTTGTGGCAAACCAGCCCATGACTCGGGGGAGTGTCCGCTTTTGAGAGATCAGGCACCGTCACTTATGATGTATGGAGTATACTGTGCTGAACTCACATTCTTTGAGTCTCCGAATGAGAGGGAGGCTCCTGATGAGGTTCAGAGTATGACTACTGGGATTGTCAAAGTGAATAGAGGAGAAGTCTCTGAGACACAGATTGTGCAGCGACTCCGGGAGCTAGCTCCGGGGGACTTCCATTGGGAGCTCGTCAGTCTTGAGGCAAATTTGTTTAGAGTTGAGTTCCCGTCGGTGGAAGATTTGCAGAGGCTACTGAGTTTTGGGATGTGCAAAGTGCCAGGTACTGATGGCATCCTTGAGTTCCATGAGTGGAAGTTGGTGGAGCCTAAGGGTAAGCCTCTTACCCAAGCGTGGCTGCGTTTCTCTGGGGCTCCTTCGAAGCCTATGCAGGATGCTAGGGTCATTGCTAGCTTGGGCATCATGGTTGGAAAAACTGAGCGAGTGGACATGGCCTTCACTAGAGCTCATGGGGTTGCTCGGTTACTGGTTAGTATTTTGGACATTGAGTTTGTGCCTGATGTGGTTAAGTGGTCATATCGAGGCCAGATATACAGCCTTACAATTGAGTTTGAGGATGATAGCCTATTTGTCGAGGCAGATACCGCGACTGATGTTGATATGCACGAGGGTGATGATGGTGCGGGAGCAAAGAGGAGTCTCCAATTACTGATCCTGGACGAGAGTTGTCCAAGGAACAGGGTGCATTGCTTTCGGACCTCTTCGGGACGGACGGCTCCACCCTCCTCGGTGCCTATGACCACTCTGAGATTTGGGTCTCTCAAGCCGGCTTATGCACCTCCGAGATTGTGGAGTGATCGAGTGGAGTCTTCCGAGGCTTTTGAGCACACGTTACCCCCTTTGGGTGTTGAGGATGCTTCGAGTCCTGTCCTTGGGACTTTGCCGATCCCGGTCAGGGGAGAGGAGGAGGAGGATCCTACCCGCGTTGGGGTTACGTCTCAGACTGAGGGTCCGGGGCTGGTGTGCTCGGCTCCCTGTCCTCCTGGCGCGACGACGGAGCTGCAGGTGGCAGCTCCAATCGCTGGAGGGGGCCCAGGGCAGGTGGCCTCGGGGTCCTCTTCTCCTCTCCTTGCCGGCCGAGGTGTCGGTGATGGAGGTTTTATCTTCGGGAGGGGGTCCGGGGCAGGTGGCCTCGGCACCCTCTTCTCCTATCGCTTGGACGGAGCTGCAGGCGGCAGTTCCGGTCCCTGGAGGGGGCCCGGGGCAGGTGGCCTTGGGGTCCTCTCCTCCTTCGGTGTCTAGGGTGGCTGGCCCTCCGCTGGCGCCGACGGGCTCATCTGGCTGGCAAGCTGGGTTGGGTGGGGAGCTAGGGCAGGCGGCCCATGTTACCCCATCAACCGGCTTGGTGCCGTCTCCCTGCCGTGGGGACCGGCTAGGTGTTCGGGATGGGGCAGGAGGCCCCTACCCGGGCAGCTTCACTCGGGAGGAGGTGATAGCGTTTGGCGGGATTCCGGATCCGGTCTCTGAGGGGAGACGGTTGAGTGGCCGTCTTCGGGACCATCCGGAGGTGGACGATATCCAGCAGCGGTGCGCCATGAGGGCGGCCAAGCTTCGTGACATTGAGGTCACTACTGGTATGTCGGTTAATACTTCTAATTCCATCTTGCATTTTTCGAATGATGAGATTGTTGATAATGCAAACCAATTAGGAATTTCACTAGGTAGTAATGAGGGTGAAATTTCAAATTCTGTTAATGACTTACTGAATTTAGAAGCCGAGAGGGCCTTAGAAATGATTCGTAACTTAGCAGCGGTCAAACCCATGAATGATTCCGATATTGATGCTTTGGGGGTCCGGGTGCTGGATAATTTTAAAGCGGATCTTGCTAATCCCTTATCTCGAGCCTCGAGGAGGAAGATAGCGGTGTTGAGAATGCCGTAGTAAGACCTCTGAGCCTGGTTGTGAGGACCGGCGAAGAGTGAGGCATGTCCTAAACGCAAATGGAAGCGGAAGATTTACCCGACATCCACAGTGCGTAGGAGTGCTAGGATCCGCACGGCTAAAAAATTCCATGACGAGATATGAAAGGAATCTTTTGGAATAGCAGAGGTTTCAAAGACTTGGCTAAAAGAAGGTTTCTTGCAGAAGCGTCTATCGAGCATAGGTTGGACTTTATTGCTTTGTCGGAAACTGGTCGAGCTAATTTCTCGCCACAATTTCTCAATACTTTATCGGGTGGTATTGATTTCGACCGGCATCGTATGCTATCATGAGGAAGATCGGGTGGGATCTTACTCGGTGTTAGATGCGAGTCTCTCGAAGTCCGTAGTGTGGTCATGGGAGATTTTGCTGTTAAGTTTAGGGTGCGCTCGAAGGATGATGGGTTTGATTGGGATCTGGTGGCGGTATACGGTGCCGCACAGCCAGAATTCAAACCGGATTTTTTTGGCCAATATGGTTAGAGTGTGCGGCTCTGAGCAGCTTCCAATCATGGTGGGCGGGATTTTAACATTATTAGGAGGCGTGATGAGAAGAATAATGATAATTTTGACGGGAGATGGTCATTCATGTTTAACACAATCATTGAAAGCTTGGATCTGAGAGAGATTGAGCTTTCGGGTAGGAAGTTCACTTGGGCTAACGCGATGCCAAATCCTACGTTTGAAAAGTTGGATCGTGTTCTGGAAAGTGTCGAATGGGAGCAAAAGTTTCCCTTTGTTACAGTTCAGGCACTCTCTCGTGGTATTTCTGACCACACGCCTCTATTTCTTGACTCTGGTGAGGCCTCCCACCTGGGCAACAAAAATGTGTTCTCGTTCGAGCTTGCTTGGTTTGAAAGAGAAGGCTTCCTTGATCTCGTAGCCAGAGAGTGGGCTAAGGATGTTGGAGGTTGGACTGCGCTTGAGCGCTGGCAGAATAAGATTCGGCACCTGAGAAGTTTTCTACGTGGGTGGGCTAAGCATCTTAGAGGGATTTATAAGGTTGAAAAGGAATGGCTCCTTACCCTTATTCAGTCCTTAGATGTAAAAGCAGAAACCACGATTCTGCTAGCCGCTGAGCTTCATGCCAAGCTCGACGCAGAGATGAGGCTGAAAGAACTTCTTCGTGAATAAGAATTAAAGTGGGCGTTGCGGGCCAAGGTCCGAAGAGTTGTCCAGGGGGACGCGAACACTCAATTCTTCCACATGATTGCCAATGGCAAACACGGGAAGAAGAGGATCTTTCAGCTTGAGCAAGATGAAGGAACGATTATTGGTCAGGAGAACTTAAAGTTATACATTACTGAGTACTACAAGCAGTTATTTGGACCCCCAGAGGATAACTGTGTGTCTCTGGATGAGTCTAGGGTTGAGGATGTGCCTCAACTTACTACCGTTGAGAATGATATCTTGGCAGCTCCGTTTTCTGAAAAGGAGGTATTTGAAGCCATCTCGCAGATGAAAAATAATAAAGCTCCCGGCCCGGATGGATTCCCGGCTGAGTTTTATAAGAAGTGCTGGCATATTATTAAAGGGGACATGTTGCCGATGTTTCATGATTTGTTCTCGGGGCAGCTTCAGCTTTTCCAGCTAAATTTTGGTACGATAACCCTCCTTCCTAGGAAAACAGAGGCTGTGAGAATCGAGCAATTCAGGCCCATCTGTCTTCTCAATGTTAGCTTCAAAAATTTTACAAAGGTCGGAACGATTAGGCTCAAACAGATTGCGCATGCTGTAGTGCAGCCTACTCAAACTGCTTTCATGCCGGACAGGAACATCCTTGAAGGGGTTGTGGTCCTTCACGAAACACTCCATGAGATACACACAAAAAAACTCGATGGAGTTATTTTCAAGGTGGATTTCGAGAAGGCGTACGATAAAGTCAAATGGCCGTTCCTTCAACAGACCTTACGCATGAAGGGTTTTGATGAAGCTTGGCGACCCCAGGTAGAATCTTTCACGCAAAAAGGGAGTGTTGGAATTAAAGTGAATGACGATATAGGTCATTATTTCCAGACACACAAGGGCCTGAGACAAGGGGATCCGACGTCTCCTATCTTGTTCAATATTGTCGTTGATATGTTGGTGATCCTGATAGGGAGGGCAAAGGAGGTCGGTCAGGTGGGTGGCTTGGTGCCTCATCTAGTTAATGGTGGTGTGTCCATCCTGCAGTACGCTGATGATACAATCATCTTCATGGAGCACGACTTGGCAAAAGCGAGAAATATGAAGTTGGTGTTATGCTTATTTGAACAATTGTCGGGTTTGAAGATTAATTTTCATAAAAGCGAGTTGTTCTACTTCGGTAGAGCCAAGGACGAACAAGATGCTTATAGGCAATTGTTCGGATGTGAATTGGGGGCTTTACCTTTTACGTACCTAGGTATACCGATTCACCATCGTAAGCTAACAAACAGAGAGTGGAAGTGTATCGAGGATCGGTTTGAGAAGAAACTGAGTTGCTGGAAAGGAAAACTCATGTCATATGGAGGCCGATTGATTCTTATTAATTCAGTGCTCACGAGTATGCCTATGTTTCTCTTATCCTTCTTTGAAGTCCCAGTTGGGGTTAGGAAAAGGCTGGACTTCTACGATCTCGATTCTTCTGGCAGAGTGACGAACTTAAGAGAAAATACCGACTCGCCAAATGGGATATCATCTGTCGACCAAAAGAACAAGGGGGGCCTTGGTATCGAGAATCTTGAATTCAAGAACAGATGTCTTCTCAGTAAGTGGCTATACAAGCTGTCAGTTGAGACTGATGCAACTTGGGCGCAGATTCTCCGTAGTAAGTATTTGCAGTCCAAGACTTTGTCCTGTGTGACAATCGGACCAACTGACTCACCGCTTTGGAAGGGCTTATGAGAGTCAAAGCTTCCTTCTTTAATAGAAAAAGTTTGTTGTCGGTAATGGCACCACCACTCGCTCGGGAGGATACACTGCTTGGTGAAACACCGTTGGCGCTCCAGTATCCGTTCCTTTATCGTATTGTTCAGCGTCGTGATTCTCTTGTTGCAACGATTATGCAGTCCAGTCCCCTCAATATTCAGTTTCAGAGAGTGCTTGTTGGTGAGCGGTGGGAAGTCTGGCTTCATTTGCTGAGTAGACTGATGGGGGTTCAGCTAGCTCATCAGCCCGACCAGTTGTGTTGGAAGCTTACTAGGTCTGGAGAGTTTACAATCAAGTCGATGTATATCGATCTCATTAACTCTAGAATCATTCCTAGTTCCAAACATGTTTGGAAAGTCAAAGTTTCTTTGAAGATTAAAGTGTTTATGTGGTTTGTGCATAAACAAGTAATTTTAACAAAGGACAATTTGGTAAAGCGCAACTGGACAGGCTTTACTAGGTGTAGTTTCTGTGATCGGGATAAGACTATCAAGCACCTCTTCTTTGATTGCCAGTTGGCGAGAGTTTTGTGGAGCACCGTGCAAATTGCCTTTAACATTACTCCTCTGAATTCGGTCGGTATGTTATTTGGAACGTGGCTTGCTGGGATAGAGTCCGAAACAGCTAGACACATTCGTGTAGGAGTATGTACGTTGTTATGGGCAATTTGGAACTGCCGGAATGATTTGGTTTTTAACAGATCAACCACTATTCATTTTTTGCACGTTTTATTTCGGGCTACCGTGCTGATCCGTACGTGGTCCTTACTCACTCCGATGAAGGCCAAGGAACGTTTGGTTACTGGATCTGTCTGGTGGAAGATGGTGGCGCGGGATATTTTCAACCGGTTTGGATGGCGGTCATGTAATAGGATAGGCGATTACTTTACCTATCTTTTGTTATGCCAGCCGGTTATGGCTTTTGGGCCTTCAGTTTTTGGCGTTGTGGCTCTGTGTGAGCCTGCCATTTTATTTCTTTCTTTTTGCAAGACATTAAGACCTTGTTGAACCCTTTTTTATCTATAAATGTGGCCGTATGCATCGTTCTGATGCAGAGGCCGGGGAGTCCCCCTTTTCGAGAAAAACATGCAAGAAGGGGTTAAAATCTGAAGTTGCCGAGTTGACTAGGCAGTAAACGGGGTCAAAACTAGCCTCATCAGCGAAAATCAGGTTCAGCGGAGGGTTGAGTCCTCAAGAATATTGTGAGTTCAAATCGCACAAATATACATATGGAATTTATTAAATAAAAATAAGAATCTACCTCCCATAGAGTTGTCACTGATGCTCAATAAGATCTTCCTAGAGTTGGTTGTGTGTAGCATGGTTCTCGATCTTTTGGACGCATTTGATGGTGGTATCTTCTTCAATGCGAAGATATTCATCCGCGTAGTCGATGGGAACAACATATGTAATCACTCTCATCGTCGCTGATATTTTTTGATATGCACTAAACCTAAGCAAACCGGTGGCATTCCTACTCCGAGTGAAAAGAAGGCAATTTTGCCGCAAGCTTCGACGATGCGCACGAAAAGAGACCTACGCATTCGGCATCGCCTACGGAATACGTGAGCCGGATATGTAGGTACGTCGGCGAAGTAGTCCTTTATGAACATCTTGTCGCCAAGAACTCCTTTGCGGGGAATGCATAGTCGGCCAACCGTGGATCCGCGGTGCTTTCTCTTAGGGTCCTTCTCAAATTTGTCCACGAGAACAACACTAGATTGTCGATATCGTCATCTAGGATCATCTCTTCTATGTCCGAATCATCTGACCAAAACGACGAGGACGAACTTCAATCCATCTAAAAAACATGATGTCGATGGGGCGCCCTCGCTGTGGTTGGCGGCGTTGGCGACGGCATTGCTGGTGCTGGGTTGCTGCTGGTGATGCGAGAGCAGTGGAGATCGCAACATTCTCTCTCTCTCTTGCGAGTACAGTGGAGACCCCAACATTCTCTCACATTGTAGCTAACAACTATCCATCTTTAGTAGTTTCAATTTCCAAATGCAGATCAGCAGTTACAAGCATCGATCATGCGTTCAGTGCTTTCCAGATAATTTATTCTCTCTAAGCATATTCCAAGCAATGTTACTGCAGTGTTTTGTGTGACAGAAATGTGAACTTGTGCGTGAAGAATGAGATAGAAGAACAAATCATTTTTCTTTTCTCGCAATTGCGGTACTACATCCGAGACTGAAAGAGTGTGGTAAGTTAAAGCTATGCTACGTGAGAGGAATGGAAGGACGGAAGTGGCATGTGTATATAAATCACCGTGGATGCGTTGCTCAACCACCGACCATAAGTCAATATTATTTCATCTACCAACTCAGATTTGGCTCTGTCTATGTATATACTCCCTTCGTCCAAAAATACTTCTCATCAAAATAGACAAAAAGAGATGTATTTAAAACTAAAATACATCTAGATACATCTCTATTATTTATTTTGATGACAAGTATTTTCGGACGGAGGGAGTATATGTCAATATCCAAGTCACTTCATCTGAGGTCGCTCCGCTACATGATTTTTCAATCGGCTTGGTTGTTCTCAACTCAGTTAACTTGCCAGAGCAGCAGAGCCTACCACAACGCACGCCATGATCGATCTGGCCTAATTTGTTCCACCTTTGCTGCTTAGCGTAGATGATTAGCCAAGTACTTCATGTGGACACGAGATGCAAGATGCCTGTGGGTGGTAACATGCATGCACTTCTTTGAAATATGGAAATGGGTGGCATCAGAAAAACATCTTTGACTCTGGTCTAGTGTCACGGAGAGATTGTGCCCAATGACGATCATGTCGCATGGCTTTATTTGGACCATCAGAAATCCTAGATTCATTTGCAAGGACGGATTGTCGGCCTTGAGAAGGGTATCTGCTGGAAAGTTTAAGCACCAGCTAATATTTAGTGAACCAACTTCACATTGGCCATCTTCTGGCGCGTCTTGTCTCAGAGAAACTTGGAGAATGCCGGATAAACTTTGGCAATTTGCAATGGAAGGAATATTTTTTCCTCTTGTTCGTCGAGCTGCTAGTTACATCGTACTCTAGTTTAACAACTTTTTCTTTTCCAGCAACCAGAGATTACTAATTGGAGTCTCGGTGCATCATGGCTATTGTCATGGATTACTAATTTGAATGCCTTTTTTGGTCAAACCACCATGTGGGACCCAAAGTTCTATTAATGGCCATCGTTGGGTCCCCAAATTGCTCTCTTTGTTACTTTGTTCTCTCTAACCAACCTGCATCTCTTTCGCTTAGGGCATGAGCTATGGAAGCACTAGTATGGTGTGGGCTTAGGATAGAACTGAGCCCATTCATGTAGTTAATCCTTGTTAAGCGTAGCGTTGGTTAGCTGTAGCTATTGTTTAGGAATTGTGTATATCCTAACTATGGCAAGGATCGGTTTTGATCCTTAGCCTTGCCTTGTACTCCAAACAATGTATATGTTGTTGTCTATATAATGAGAAAGCCCCACGCTGGGCAAAGTACGGCAAAATACAATCGATCTATTCGTTTCTAACTTGGTAACAGAGCGATCGTTCCGATCCAATCTGCCGAGGCTGCGCACGATGACAACGCCTGAGCTGCAGCTCTCTGGCACCACCGCCGGCGCGCTCACCTCCTCCTCTTCCGCTTCCTTAGCCGCCGGCGTTGCCACCTCCATCCCCACCACCCTACCTACCACTTTCAACAACACCATTACCGTCCGTTTAGATCGCTCCAACTATCTCCTGTGGAAAACCCAGGTCGTGCCTGCCATTGCCGGCCAAGGGTGGTATGGCTTCCTGGACGGGTCTTGCGCCTGCCCTCCCGCCACCATCACCACGGGAAGCGGGGACACCGCCACCACGGCGGCCAACCCGGAATACGCGCGCTGGTGGTACGCCAATCAGCGTGTCCTCTCGATTCTTGTCGGATCGATGAGCGAGGACATCCTCGCGCAGATGGTCGGGCGCACCACGTCGGCTTCGGTGTGGGGCTGCGTCACCGACCTATTTTCCGCCCAAAATCGGGCCGGGATCCGTCAGATCCGTCGCCAGCTGACGACGTTAAAGAAGAACGACATGTCCGCCGCCGACTACTACAGCAAGATGAAGGGGTTTGCCGACGCCATGGCAATGGCGGGCTCCCGCCCCGACGATGAACTGATCGACTACATCGTCGTTGGCCTCGGATCCCAATTCGAGGCACTTCAGCAGGCTCTTGCCGTTCTCGGTGCCGCCAACGCCTCCCTGTCTCTCTCTGAATTTTACCCCATGCTGCTTTCTTGTGAGGCGATCCAGGTGCAGAACGCTCAGGCCGGCGGATACTCCTCCTCGGCGAACGCCGCGGCTCGGCAGGGTGACAGCAGACGCGGTGGCGGCCGCCCTTTCGACATCACCGGGCGCTCTGGTGGTGGCCCATCGCATGGCAGCGGTGGCCAACACGGTGGTGGCCACTATGTTGGTGGAGGCTCCTACAACGGTGGCCAGCAGGGCAACCGTAACACAAACCGCAACGGCGGCGGCGGTACCGGCGGACAAGGCGGCGGCGGTGGTGGTCAAGGCGGTGGCAACCATCGCTGGCGCCCACGTTGTCAGGTCTTCAAGGCATGGGTCATGAGGCCCTCTCCTGCAAGAATCGCTACAACAACGCTTTTCAGGCCGATGGACAGCGCTCCGGCAACGCTGCCGCCTCCACCCACGGCCACAACAAGCGGGTGCCCCAGTCACAGCCGTGGTTCTTCGACACAGGGGCAACCGATCATCTCACTAATGACATGGAGCGACTAGGCATCCATGAACGCTACCACGGGAAGGACCAGGTTCAAACCGCAAACGGCTCAGGTATGTCTATTACGCACGTTGGTCAATCTCGTTTAGCTGGTTCTTCCCTAGCTTTGAACAATATCCTCCATGTCCCTTCGTTAGCCAAAAATTTACTCTCCGTTTATCGCCTTGTTTCTGACAATGACATCTTCCTCGAATTTCACAAATATTTCTTTCTTGTTAAGGACAAGGTAACGAAGAAAATCTTCCTTCGCGGTAGGAGTCGTGGCGGCCTTTATCCTCTTCCGATCGGTCGAGCCTCCCATCATGAGAAGCATGCGTCTTCTGGTGTCAAGCTTTCATCGCACCACTGGCACCAGCGTCTTGGTCATCCGTCAAATAAAGTAGTTCAAACAACTATCAAGTCCAATAATCTCCCGTGTACTCCAAACATTGAGTCTTCTATTTGTGATGCTTGTCAACGTGCTAAGAGTCATCAATTACCTTATGGTTATTCCACTAGTGTGTCTACTGCACCTCTTGATGTTTGGGGTCCGGCGTTGTCTTCTTCTGGGGGTTTTAAATACTACGTTAGTTTTATTGATGACTATAGTCGCTATTGTTGGATATACTTGCTTAAGCATAAATCCGATGTTGAGAATGTTTTTTATGTGTTTCAGAAGCACGTTGAGCGCCTCTTAAACACCACTATTCGCGCCGTGCAGTCTGATTGGGGCGGTGAGTATCACCGTCTCCATGCCTATTTCCAGCGCACCGGTATTTCCCACCGTGTGTCATGTCCCCATACATCTCAACAAAACGGTATTGCTGAACGGAAGCATCGACATCTTGTCGAGACTGGGCTAGCTCTCCTTGCGCATTCCTCTCTTCCCCTCCGGTACTGGGATGAAGCGTTCCTCACCGCATGTTATCTTATCAATAGAATGCCTACCCCAGTCATAAATCATGCCACTCCTCTATTTCGCCTTCTCAACATAGCCCCCGAGTACTCCTTCCTTCGTACGTTTGGATGCGCTTGCTGGCCTAGCCTCCGAAAATATAACTCCGTAAGTTAGAGTTTCGCTCCAAAATGTGCGTGTTTCTTGGATATAGTCCTATGCACAAAGGCTACAAATGCCTCGATCGCAGTACCAGTCGCATCTACATATCTCGTGATGTTGCTTTCGACGAGAATGTTTTTCCGTTTGCCACTCTAGGTGCGGTGGTAGACGTGTCTCAGCTCCTCCCTGTGTCTTTTCCTCCGAAAGAACCAGTTGTTCAGAATGACCATGCGCGTAATTATGACTGTAGCGACCCGACCCGAATGGATCAAGTCTCTGTGCTCAGGCGTCATCCCTGGATCAGTAATGCTGACACCACACAGTACTTCGAAGGATTTATAGCAGAGTAGCAATCACACACTTATTACAGCGTTGTCCAAAAGAGGACTTATTACAATAAATATGGCTTAAGGCCATCTAACAATGATAACAGGCGGAAGACTTGGAAGATAAGTGAGTCCATCAACTCCATCGGCATCACTGAGTATAGAACCACGACCTAAAACACCTTACTGCAGTAAATGCGAAAAAGTCGGCAACATGAACGTTGCAGCCCGAAAACGGGTCAGCACATGAAATATGCTGGCAATGTAACACATAGTGAGAAATGAAAGCATAAGCCTATACTACATGCATATATGGCTGATGGTAAAGCTCTACGGTTACAGTTTTGCATAAAGCTAGTTTTTCCCTACTGCAAAGGAATAAATTTGTTTAACTATCATGGTGGTTGTTAAACATTGAGAATGGTTGACAGCATCCTCAATCCCAATTAAAAGTACTCGTTAAAAACCCAATAATATTAATTATAAGTAACATGATGAGATTCACATGATATTCAAGTACTAGATACTCAAGATGTCCATAACCGGGGACACGGCTAATCATGATTAGTTTATACACTCTGCAGAGGTTTCATGACTTTTCCCCACAAGACTCGATCGCCTCCGTTTAGTTTCTCGCACTACATGGTGTTTGAGAGGCGGATGACCGAGACACAGCCTTCGTAAGCGCTTAGCACCTTACGATGGGTGGACGGTACACCTACATCCCCTACATCTGCTAGTCCACCACTATAAGAGTTCGTGACGACTTACTCAACTATGCCAGAGCCCATAATGGCTTGTGGTTGCACACGGAAGTTTCTAGTTTGAATAATATTATGATCCCTTTTAGCCTGGGTGGCGGTCCATAGGAAGATCACACGGATACCCAGGATTTCCAAAGAAAAGCAGACAACACTGGGTTCCCAGGTGCCTCAATCCACCAGGATGTGTATTAATGTTGCCACCTTAAATAAACCAATAATTAACAATCTCACATCTGTCATGTATATTCACTCACCCAATCCACGTCTACTAGCATAGCATGGCATAATAAGCAAACGAAGAAGTAACTCCCAAGGTTTCATAAGTAAAACAGGTAATAGGTACTACCTCAATCTACTTCCCATCCCACAATTTAATTAGATCCTAATCATGCAAGTGTTTGAGGACTTGATCTAATGCATAAAACTGGGTAGTAGAAAGTATGATCAAAGTGTTACTTGCCTTGCTGACGATCCGCGAAACCTAGAGACTCGAAGTAACAAGCGGCGCACTCCGGGTGATCTATCGCAGAAAAACAACAAGCATACAATAAGTACTCATCTAATGCACAGGTAAATCTCGAATGAAAAATCTAACCAGAAAGTTCAACTTAAGAACCCTGGTTGCAAAAAGAATCGAATCAAATAAAGCAATGAAAGTCAAACGTCGAAAGAAAACGGCTCGGTTCTAACAATTTGAAACTAGGTCAAATCTTACAGTAGCCAAACTTTGTTTAAGTGGATTAATCGGAACGGCGGTTTCGTAACGAAACACCAGGCGCTTGAATCACCTGATTCCGATAAACGAGCGAGAAGATAAACTGATTCGAAGATTGGATCTGAAATCGAGATCGGAAAATAACGGATTAAATCCGATTTAAAAGAAAAACGATGAACGGTTAAACGAACGGACGTTCGTTAACAGAAATTAACCGGCGAACGCGTTCGTTAAAACGAACGGATCGGTGAGCGTTCGTTAAGTAGCTAAAACCGAAAAAAGAAAATAAACCGATCTAGGGTTTTTAAAAAAACGAACAACAAAAGAAAAACCGGACGGTTTTTTTTTAGAACAAAATCGGACCGGGGAGGGGCGTGGCTACCTCCGGCGAGGTCGCCGGCGGGGTCGGCTTGGGGCGGCGGGCGACGGGGCACCGGGCGGCGGGCGACGGGCTCGGCGGGCGGGTCAAGGGTTGGGGGGCGGCGCTGGGTGGGGAGGAGAGAGGGGGGTGAGGTATATAAGGAGGGCGGGCTGCCTCGGGGAAAGGGGCACCGGCGGGCGGCGGCGGGGCCGTGCTGGACTCGGGCGGCGGCGGCGGGGAGGACACTTCCCAAAGGGGGAGGCGCTTGAGGAGGCGGCGGCCGGGCGGGCGGTTAATTGGGCCCTTAGCCCCGGGCGCGGCACCCTTTTTTTTTAAATCTCGCGCAGAAAAACGAATAAAATAAAATTTAAATGAACTCCAAATTTAATAAAATAATTTTTTCCCGACTCCTAAACATGAGTCGAACAAAATGAACTTTAATACGGGGCCAAAATGCAAAATTTTAAAATACTCATTTTTTTTCCTAAAGCAAATAAACTTCAAAAATCCAAAATTTGATTTATTTATTAAATCTTCATTTTTCCTAAATTTTGGGAAAGTCATATTATTCCCTCTCTTTATTTTTTTATTGGAAAAATATTTGAAGATAAAAAAATAAATAAAATAAATAAATCCAAATGATCCTATTTTCAAAATTTGGGAAAACCCAAATATGAAAATAATGAAATCTCCAACTCTCTCCGAGGGTCCTTGAGTTGCGTGAAATTTCTAGGATCGGCAAAATGCAAGAAAATATGATATGCATGATGACTTAATATATAACATTCCAAATTGAAAATTTGGGATGTTACAATGACATGTCCTTGTTACCCGTTGATGCTACTGGTGTCTCTTCTGTTGTTTCTGTTCAGGTACCAGCCCGGGCAATCGACGTACAAGGCGCAGGATCACTTGACGTGCATGTGCATGCCCCGCCTCCCGAGGCGCTCAGCGCTTCGCCTCGGCCCGCCCATTACGCGCCACGCCTCGTCCTCGCCGTGCTCGCGTCGGCCCATCCGACGACGCGATCGCCCACCGCCGCTCTGGGCGGCGGCGTCTTGAATCGTCCTCTCCAGTGGCCAGCTCCCCTGTACTCGACCGGGGGGAGGATCTTTCGCCGCCGCCCTTTGCTGATGTCTCCTCATCTGCGACTTCCTCAGTGCCGCCTGCTCCTCCAACAGAGCCTCAACCTATGACGACACGGCAGCGCAACAATGTGTTCCGTCCGAAGGTATGGACGGACGGTACGGTCCGGTATGACCCATATCGCCGCGGAGCGTTTCTTGCTGTTCCGGCGGAACCATCATGGAGGACCGCGATGGAGGCAGAGTTCGACGCCCTTCAGCGGACTCACACATGGGTACTTGTCCCTCGGCCCCCCGGTACTAACATTGTTGGCAGTAAATGGATATTCAAGACGAAGTTTCATACGATGGCTCTGTTGATAAATACAAAGCCCGTCTCGTTGCCCGTGGTTTCACTCAGCAGCATGGCATCGATTATCATGACACCTTCAGTCCAGTGGTCAAACCTGTCACTGTTCGTCTTGTGCTCTCCCTCGCCGTGTCGCGTGGATGGTGTCTTCGCCAGATTGATGTCAGTAATGCGTTTCTCCATGGTTTCTTGTCTGAGGACGTGTATATGCAGCAGCCTCCTGGCTTTGAGGATCCTCGTTATCCGTGACATGTTTGCAAACTTCAGCGTGCTTTGTATGGTCTGAAGCAGTCTCCTCGTGCCTAGTATGCCCGTTTGAGTGATAAACTTCATCAGCTTGGTTTTGTTTCCAGCAAGGCAGATACCTCTCTGTTCATCTTCGATCATCAAGGTGTTCAGGTATTCATGTTGGTGTATGTTGACGACATTGTTATAGCTGATTCTTCGGCTGCTGCTGTTGATCGCCTTGTTCAGACTCTCGGCGGCACTTTTCCTATCAAGGATCTTGGGCGTTTGGAGTATTTTCTCGGTATTGAGGCTACATATCGTTCTTCTGGCCTGCTTCTTACTCAGCATAAGTATGCTCTCGATCTTCTGCATCGTGCTAACATGGAGAGTTGTCGTTCAGTTCCCACCCCCATGTCATCCACGGATAAACTCTCTCGTACTGTTGGTATTGTGCTTTCTGCTGACGATGCTTTTAAATACCGCAGTTTGGTTGGGGGTTTGCAGTATCTCACTTTGACGCGGCCAGATCTTTCTTTTGCTGTCAACAAAGTTTGCCAGTTTCTGTCTCAACCGACCACTGTTCATTATGAAGCTGTCAAGCGTATCCTTCGGTATGTCAAGGGTACTGTCTCTACGGGACTGCAGTTTGCACGTTCTCCTGCGTGTGCTCTCACATCTACACTGATGCTGATTGGGCTGGCTGTTCAGATGATCGGCGCTCCACTGGCGGTTTCGCCATCTTCTTTGGTCCCAACCTTGTCTCGTGGAGCTCTCGTAAGCAACCCACTGTCTCTCGTTCGAGTACCGAAGCTGAATACAAAGCCTTGGCTAATGGCACTGCCGAGGCTACTTGGATACAGTATGTGATGCGGGAGCTTGGAGTGCATCTATCGACACCCCCTGTTTTATGGTGTCACAACCTCGGCGCTACGTATTTATCGGCGAATCCTGTCTTCCATGCACGTACCAAGCATATTGAGATTGACTTCCACTTCGTTCGCGAGAAGGTGGCCATGGGCGCTCTTGATGTTTGATTCATCGCGTCTGGTGATCAACTAGCTGACATGTTCACTAAACCCGCTACTTATCTCACCCTCCGTCGATTTCAGTCCAATCTAAACCTCGTTCACGTCGGTTCCGATTGAGGGGGAGTGTTAAGCGTAGCGTTGGTTAGCTGTAGCTATTGTTTAGGGATTGTGTATATCCTAACTATGGCAAGGATCGGTTGTGATCCTTAGCCTTGCCTTGTACTTCAAACAATGTATATGTTGTTGTCTATATAATGAGAAAGCCTCACGCTGGGCAAAGTACGGCAAAATACAATCGATCTATTCGTTTCTAACTATCCTCACATGCAATCTCTCTATGTTCATCTTTTCTACTTTTGCTTGCGGTCCCTACCTCTTGCTTTTCTCTCTTAGCTTTTTCACCCAAGAAACCGGCTCCTCTACAATATCCCGTCTTGGTCTGCAGGCTACCATCCTTTTTATCTCTCTTCTCCACATCAGCCATTCCTCATATGTCGATATTGGGGCAGCTGTCCATGCTGGAGCATAGTACATGCTCTTAGTCTCCTCCCCTCGTCCAGCCGCCGCCGTAGAGCTCGATGTCTCTCTTTGCGTCGCTGCTCGAATCAAGATCTTACTCGGCTTATACCGTCGTCATATTGTTGGAGATACTACCCTCCTCTGTGAATGTGAAATCGGTATTCTGTTATTCAAATATGATTATTCCACCTGCTTTGGGAATACGTTGACTGAAATTACAAATCTACACGTTGGACCGTCACAAAGTTCAATCGGTAGAATTGGAATTCATATTATGATAAGAAACTTTATTCAGATTCTCCTCATACTTGATGATTATGTACTGTTCTAGTCCATAGATTTCAGTTTTAGTATCCCAATTGATTATGAGTGATGTCATTAATGTTGACAATGTAATATGCATATACTCGGGAAAAGAAGTCAAGACAGTACTACCATGTATCTTCTGGAAAAGATATACTTCGTCAATGCTTGTAATTTCGACAATAAATATATCCATTACAAAGTTAGGCAACTTCTCACATAGCAGTCACAAATGCACACAATTATATGTTGGTTCTTCGGATTGCAAGGGTCTCTCAAGGATATCAATGTGTTGCAGCGATCTCATCTTCTGCTCAATTGGCTAGTAGAAAACCTCGGGATTGCAATTATACCGTCAATGGACATGACTATACCATGGGGTATTATCTTGCCGACGGTATTTATCCTCCATGGTCGGCATTTGTCAAGATCATAGGTGATCCGAAAAGTAAGAAGCAAAATTCTTTTGCGCAAGCACAAGAAGCATGGCGAAATGATATTGAGAGAGCATTTGGTGTATTGCAAGCTCGATTTGCCATTGATCAAGGTCCTGCTTGCTACTAGGATAAGAAATCCCTCAAAATATCATGACGGCATGTGTAATTCTACACAACAAGATCCTCGAGGATGAGAGTGATTTAAACTTAGAGTTTTACTATGATAATATTGGTAGCCATGTGAAGCCCGACAGGACCCAAATGAGATCAATGCATTGCTTGAGACCTACGGGCAGATTGAGAACAATGAAATGCACTACCGTCTCCGTGATGATCTTGTTGAGGATCAGTGGCAACTGTATGGAATAAATTTTATATGTATTTGTGTGTGATTTGAACAATTATTTGGCTTCCTGGCCATTTGTTGTTGTACTAATTATTTTAATTAAAAATTGGTTGCAATGGAAATGATTGTTGTATATGATGCTAAAACATTTATAAGTTTTATTTATACTGTGATTCTATTAAGTTTATATTATTAAAAATCATGAATTTGCAAAGCTCCGGAAAAAAAATTGCGGTACCGCGAGGCCTTCGGCACGGAACAAATCCTATAAATGCAGGATGAGTTTATAGGGTCTGTTCCACCGGAGGCTTCGTGGTACAGCGAAAAAAAAATTACAGGCGGCCCTTATATCAACTTTGCAAGAAAAGAAAATAGCGGATCTGCTAGAGTTGCTCTCATCCCCCAGGATTTCGTGGCTCGCTTCAACCAAGTTTTGGAGGAATATTCCTGACATCTTAGCTATACCAAACGAGTGGCATCCTTCAAAAATCTGGCTATCCCTATCCTGGCATCTTGGCTTCACCAACGGAGTGGTGTCAGGAAACTAATAAACACGCTACCTTAGAGGATCTCGTTCCGTTTTGTTGGCAGAAATATGTACTTGTACACACAGAGTGAGGTAGAAAAACAAATATTGTTGCTTGTCATGCAATTGCGAGATGATGCCCAAGACGGAGTGTCGTTAAAGCTATGCTATGTGAGAGGAATGAAAGTGGCATCTGTATATATATATATATATATCATTGTGATACGTTGCTCAACCACCGATCATAAATTAAAATTATTTCATCTACCGACTTGGATTTTGCTCTATCTATATATACTACATGTCAATATGCAAGCCACTTTATCTGAGGTCGCTCAGCTACATGATTTTTCTATCTGCTTGTTGATTGTTCTCACCTTAGTTTGTTAGTTTGACGGAGCAGCAGAGCCTACCACATCTGACCTAATTTGTTCCACCTCTGTCACTTATTGCTGAAACTGTCAAACTCTCCCAAAAGCATAAACAATTAGCCAAGTAGTCCATGTAGACACGAGATGCAGCATGTCATGTGTGTGCCATGCACACACTTCTTTGAAATGCGGAAATGGGTGGCATCAGAAAAAACATCTTGGGCTCCTTTCTCCAGAGTCCTAGAGAAATTGTGCCAACACGCAATCATGTCGCATAGCTTCATTTGGACAATCCGGGATCCTAGCTTCATTTGCAAGGACGGACTACCGGCCTTCGAGGAGGATATCTGCTGGAAAACTGAAGCACCAACCAGTGTTCAGTGAACCAACTTGGCATTGGTCATCTTCTTCGCGTTCATTGCTAGTGCAACTTGGAGCATGACAAATACAATTTGTCAATTCGCTATGCATTGTACTCACAATTCAGCATAGTTCGCTGTGCTTTAGATGTAATCTATATCTCCCGTTTGTCTAGCTGCTAGTTACATTTGTACAATTGGGCACATGTGTGTTTATTATGCCATGTTTTAATACAAAAATGTGCGCATATGTTCCAGCCACCATACAGATCCCTTGGCATCTCCGTGATAATGCCACCCAATATGGTCTTCTCCAAATCTATGACAACTTCATTCTACTCGATCGACAGCTCTCACAGGTTGTTCGAACCAAAATCCCAGATGGAATAGCCTGACCTAAGGGCGGTTCACCAAATTCGAAGTTGGTCTTCCAACTTTCCATGATGAAATGAGGGATGCCCCCCCTGATATGCAAATATAGGATGTTAAATAATAGGGCATGGAAAGCTCGAATTGAAACAATGGCGCATTTCCTTGAGTACTACTAGGAAAAAACCACAACCTTGTCGAAAAAAGGAACACACATATTTCCTTAACATAGAGAAACCTCACAGAAGTTATTTACAGAGAAAAATAAACGTGGCACAGATCACAAAATTAGCCTAACCTAGTGACCCCAATCACTCTAAAAGTTTTCTCTCCACAGCTTCACTCAAGCCACGCAGGGACAACAGCCATGTCGCACCGATACTCCGATGAGATCCCTCGCCACGTCGGTGATGATGCCGCCCAGTATGTTCTTCTCCAGATCCCTCACGACGTCGCCCTTCTCCAACGGCAGCTCCCACACGCGGTTCCACCCGAAATCCCACGTCGAGTTGGCGTCGGGGTGGTCATTCTGAATGTCACTCTCAAGTATCCTGCGCAGATTTTCGGCCGCGCGATTGTCGCCGTGCTGCTGAGTTCTCTTGCGCTTGGACATGTCCAGGCTCTCGACGTCGCCGTCCAGCTCTCTGACGAGATCGTCGAGGTATCGCAGCCTCAGGTTGGCGGTGCGCGCCACACTGACCTCCTCCATGGCCTCGCCCCGCTTGCCTTTCCTTCTGGTCACTTCCCGGGCCACGTCGGATAGGAGATCGTTGCCCTTGTCCGACCAGTTCGGCGCACCGGCGTTGTCGTCCATGAAACTGAGGGGAGCATCTACTCTGACGATCGCCTTTGCGGTTTCAAGCAAGTACCGATCCTTTACCAGCAATCTCATGAGCAGGAGCTGGTTCTCTGACAAAGAATCGCATGTAACGACATGTGTCTTGTGATCCTGCAAATTTTCAGAACTGATGGACGCTGTGGTGTGATCCGAGCCTGCAATAAAAGCATGTGGAGTTCCATTTCATTGGCTTTTTGAACAGAGTGAAAATTTCTTCAGTTTACTACTACAGGACAGGACATCAAGAACATGCGTACCGTCAGTTAGTTGCTCTTTCACTATCATTTGTTGCTCCTGTTCTTCCTCCTCGGTAAATGCTTCCGGTATCACTATCGTTTGCTGTTCTTGTTCTTGTTGCTGCTGCAGTTGTTCTTCCTCGGCAAATGTTTCAGGTATTTGTGTGGCCTCACTAGGTGTTTGGTTGATCAGTTCATCCTGCATTTTACACCAAATTGCACGCTCCATTAGAATGATAATAAAATTTTGCACACACGCAGATTGTTTAAGCAGGGTCTAGTTTGGACAAACTTACATTTGTCTCAGGAATCATACTCTGATCCAAGAGATTCAAATCCTCAGTTAGTTGCTCTTTCACTATCATTTGTTGCTGTTGTTGTTCTTCTTGCTGCTGCTGTTCTTCCTCGGTGAATGTTTCAGGTATCCGTGTAGTCTCACTAGGTGTGTGGTTGATCCTTTCATCCTGCAATTTACACCAAATTCCACGCTTTATTAGAACGATGATAAAATGTGTGCACGGAAAGTTTAAGCAGAGTGCCTAGGTTGGACAAACTTACATTTATCTCAGCAATTGCGCTCTGATCAAAGAACTTCAAATCCTCACTTGCATGTACAACAGTCTCTGCAGGAATTGTAGGATCACTGATTCCTTCAGTTATTTTCTGCAAAGGTTGGTCCAGAGGAATTGCTTCAGCTATGGTGCTGTCTCTCACTACCATTGTCAATGGTTCCGACAAACCGCCTTCGCCATGCGTGCTGTCTGCTGGTTTGTTAGAACTGATAGTATCATTTACTTTTGCATCTACCTCATTCTCCTCTTGTGCCACTACAGTGTACTCAAGCTTCTTTCTCATATGTCCTGCTTCTGACAACAGTGACTTCTTGTTTTCCAACTTCCGGTTTGGTGCTTCGCTATGCGTTGCCCGACGATTCTGCGGTTCCCTCGGTGTTTCAGTTGCTTTCTCACTAGATCCTTCGGTTATTTTCTGTAATGGTTGGTCCAAGGAAGCTGCTCCAGCTATAATGCTGTCTCTCACTACTATTGCCAATGGTTCTGACAAACCGCCTTCGCCATGCGTGCTATCTGCTGGTTTGCTAAAACTGACATGTTCTTTTGCATGTTCTTCATTCTCCTGTTGTGTCACCACATTATACTCAGGCTTCTTTTTCATATGCCCTGCTTCTGGCATCAGTGACTTCTTCTTGTTTTCCAACTTCCGACTCGGCGTTTCGCTCTGCATTTCCCGACGATTCTGCGGTTTCCTCAGCTTGCTTTGTCTGTCCACATGTTTACTTTGTGCTTGATGTTTGACCTGATCTGTCTTGCCATTCTTTCCTGCAGCCTTGGTTTCTGCAGTGGCAAGGTTCTCCTTGTTAACCTTCTCCGTCGCCCTCCTCGATTTCGCCTCGCCGTCTCTCCCCAGCAGCCGTCTCATACCGGTGGCTTGCTTCTTCCCAACTTCTGCATTCTTCACTTGAGCAGTGTGCTTCTCCTCCTTGACAGGCCTGTTGTCTGGATTCTTCCTGAATCTTTTCAGAAAATCCATCCTCTTGCCCGAGTCGGCGCGGCACCCGACGTCGACAGAGTTCTGCAGTTTGATTTCTTCGGCAGCCGTCTTGTCCTCATGGATGATCCTCTCATCAGCTACCTGTTTTTCATCGGCTCCTCTCTCTGCTGCCACCATCTTTCTCAGCACTTCTCTCATGGTTAGCCTTCCTTGCCTGCTATTATTACCAGGTGCAGGGTGTGATGAACTGTTCGACAGTGCAGCAGCACCCATTTCAGACTCTCCAAAGTTTGTCAGGCTGTTCTTCCACTCCCCTGCCAACACAATCTTGTGCTGACCCTTCTCTGAAGCGATGATCCGTATCGGCAATTTGCGGTCCATGGCGTTTCCTCCGACCTCCATTCTTGGCACCGCTCCAGGTTTCACAAACCTCTCCGTCCCCTTGTGCTCCGCGACGGTCTTCATCGTCGTCGACGTCGACGAAGGCAGATTCTCCAGCCCCATCAGCTTGGCGATCACACTCGGCATCCTCACCTTTGAGCCATCCTTTTCACCTTCAGAGGCACTGTTGATCTTGGAGCTGCCTGGACCAGACTGAATAACTGAGCTACTGTCTGCACTCTCATGGCTCTGAAAGTTGTTGTGAACAACCATCTGCATGGAAGCATGTTTGGCACGCTCAGCATCTGAATCTTCGTCGACGATCTCCTCGATCCTCGCGGAGCGCGCCGCCGGCGAGCCCTTGCGGTTCTCCTTGCCCTTGAGCCCGCTCGCCGACCCTTCCATGTACCTGGAGGCGTCCTGGAGCATGACCAGCATGCTCAGCGCCTCCTCCATGTCCATGGACCCTCTGAAGAGCTTCTTCCGGGCCTCGTCGTCGGGCCGCCTCCTCCCGCCCGAGGAGTAGGCCGCCATGAGCATGTCGTTCAGGTCCTGCACCCCGATGGCCACCTCGCCGGCGTGCGCGCCTGTACCTCCTCCGGAAGGCGGCGGCGGCAGGAGGTAGCCGCCGCCACCGCCGCCGCGACGGGCCGCGTCCGGCTGCCGGAAGAAGACGGAGCCGTTGCGCGCCACGACCTCCATGTTCCGGAGCTTCCCGCCGTCGCTGAGCGCGAGGGCCAGCGCCGCCATCTGCACGTCGACGCCGCTCGCGACGACGGCATGCTCTGGCTTGCGGTCCCCTGTGCCGCCTCCTTGGAACGGCACGATGGCTCGCGCGTCGGCGTCGGCGGCGGCGACAGGGCGAGCTCGCCGTGACCTGGCGGCACTGGCAACGACGGCATTGCCGGTGCTTGGTTGTCTCGGTGTTGCTGTTGCTTCCGGTCTACTGGATGGAGGGGCGGGAGTTGCGTGCTGCGGCCTCTGGCTCGGAGCTGGTTTCTGAGAATTCGAGCAAGCGTCTGCAACAGACAGCAAATTCGGTGATCACGCAGCATCATCAGGATCAAACTTACATCTACTGGCGGCAGATCATCACGGGCACGTCAACATTCAAAAGCCAGAACAGAGTGCGAAGCAAACACGCCGACGAAAAACATAACGTACCCCGAGACGCGGCGGCGGCGGCGCTGGACGAGGAGCCGAAGCCGAGCCTCTGGCGGCGGCGGCGGAGGTCGTGCAGCATCTTCTGGGCGAAGTCGGAGCCGAGGTCAGGCACCCTGGCGCCGGCGGCCATCCCTCACCTCACCTGTCCGCCACCAGACGACACACCCACCCGCCCTGCCCTGCGCCGCACCGCACCGCACCATGAAACAAAACCACCGGCCGGGGAAAGAAGGTTGGTTAGGTGCGGCGCCTGAAAAACACAATGCCGCCCGCAGAGTTCTTTCTTTTCGTCGGGTTGGTGCGTCGCCCCGCGTGCTTGAGCGTGAGAGCGCCCAGGCGGCAAGGCCTCTCGTTTTCCTCCACCTCCTTTCCCTACCTTTCTTGAGGAATGGGTCAGTGAGAGAGGTGAGTGAGGTGGGGTGTCTCGTCCGCCCGGGGAGCAGAGCAACGAGTCAGCAGCGTGCGGCCGCGGTGGACGGACGCTTTCAGGCGGTGGTGAGAGGAGAGCACACCCGAGATTGATTGCCGTGGAAGTTACATGCGTATCATGCCTCTGGCCTCTTGTGTCCGGTTAGGTCTGGTTTGCATCTCCAGTTCACCCACATTCCAAGCAAACTACTTACCACCCAAAAGCAGAGGAGCATCCACTGCATTTGGGAATAATCACCCATAATCTCTGTCGATTAGTAGGTGGTAGTGGGGGTGGTTAGGTTAATGCGCTCCTTTCTCACCATGATTTGCGACTCTGTGCAAAACTTAAAAGGGGTTCTGATTGTGACATTGACAAAAAAAGAAGATGGTGCAGTTTTAAACAAGGTGCTACTAATTAATATGCTTTTAAAGAAAGAATGTAATACAGCAATATTTACCAAAAAGGTCGACGCAAGGCTTGGGAAGATGCTCACGTCTTGGGGCTGTACTGTGCTACTACTACTGAACTCCCTCCTGCTGTCCTGCACCACTGGTTTTGCCTGCCGTTGGGATGGTGATGATGATTAAGAGACGGTTATGCTACACCATCTCCCGTACTAAGGGCCTACAGCGACCACTTTAAATACTACATTTATCAGAATATTCTCAAGTATAGCAGCCAAAGTTTTCTACTTTTGGACATTGATATATATACAGGATTGCTGAGATTGGTCAAACAAAAATTAACATCATTTAAATCTGTGACCAAACATACAAAATTCATGCTACTAAAAAGGACAATATTCCATCTTGAAGACATCAATATATAAAACATCATACCGGAGATAGTACTACAAAACACTTGTTACAATACTACTGTTTGATGTATGAGTACACAACAAGTGTGAGCTGAGCTCCACACCTTTCTTTTTGTTCTGGAATCAATCTGGCTTTACATTTTTGTTTTATAAACAGAAGGAGACACAAACTGTACAAAAATGAAGACCCGTCTCTAGATGGCATTTCGAAGCAAGATGGACCGTGGTGACCAACACAAACCTAAAAGCCATCAAAAGTTCGAGAAAAAGGCTCAAAGTAAACCATATGCCACACATAACAGGCCACCTAATCAGGTTCCCTCTGCACAACAAGTCATGGCTTGCAACAGTTCTTAGGTGCAACATCACCCTCAGGACTAAACAAACACTGCACTTGCCGGTCACCTAAAGTTCCTTCATCAATACATTTTAATTCAGAAAGAACCATCTAATGCTCACAGCAACATCAAGCGACTCGACCCGACTCGACTCTTTATTTATCTTTTTACTATACATACTCGCATTTACATACCTCGAAGGGACAAAAATGGTTCACAGTGCACACAGGCTGCAGGAGGGGAGAACACAAGGCCTCGTTCATCTATCACTAGCATGGGCAGGAAGATGGGCAGTCAGTTTCCTATATACTTGTGGGAAGCGTTGGCCATCAGGGCAGTCGCCGCCTGAAGTTCCTGCTGGTGCCTTGGTATGTCCGGACCAGCAGGCCGACACCCAACCCGACGCCCACGCATATGCCGAGGCCGATCCCGACTCCAACCCGCACGCCAGCATTAAACCATGAAAGCTCACCATCCTCTCCCTCTAGAAAGTCCTGCCTCGAGTACAAGCTGTTATAGTCCATGTCCACGTCTGCCTCAGACTTGGGATCATAGAATTCTGATACCTGAAACGGGAGGCGGGAAAGGAAATAATACTGTCAATTATCCCATCAAATTTGGACTTGGTGTTCAACAGAGATGGCAGCAAATAACTGAATATTCACATTCTAACATAGTTCTCCTTGGAATCCCAATTGGAGTTTCCTTGATTGAGAAACATGTATGGTATTGTTCGTACAAAATAACAAGTGAAAATGACTTTATGCTAGTCAAGCAAGATAAAATAAAGGGCAGGCATAAATCAAGAGCCAGAAGTTGGTCATGAGCCCAAATGAATACTTGTGTGATGGCACCAAGAGAACTGCCACATAAGCATAAATCTGGGCAGCAGTCCCAGTCAACCAATGGAATTTGTACTGGAAAAAAATTGCCAGTCTGCTTTTCATTCTTATGGTCTTACTATGCTGTGTCGCTAAAGTCTAAGGTTCTGCGTGCTGTACAATTCACCCATTTAGTTAGAATTCAAGCATTTGGCAGTCGGCACATGTACTTGAGAATGCCAAAGTAGGGCATCTAACAGCTACAACGTAAAGAGTGAAGTTACTCTAGCCAGGATAACCCGAGTCAAAATATAAACTTCATGCTATATGTAGGATCAATATGGATAATTTGGCTTGTGGGGTAACCAAGGAAACTGAAAACTGTTGTAATAAATGGTATATCCATGAGTCTACAACTTATGCCATGAGGTAGCAACCTTAAAACCCTCTATCCAGTATCCATAGGTACGTACAGTGATCTTGAGTTAAAAGTAGACAACAGTGGCATCTCTATAAAACTGCAATTGAGATTCCATGGGTAATGATCTGAACTGATGGACTTGAGCACTGAAAATTCTCAACATGAACATGCCTTAAGGTACAGTACTACAGTATCAGTCAAGTGCCTGCCTAAGTTCCTAGTTCAGATGGGCATACATCTACTAGCCACATAGTTTTTTTTTTTTACATTGACACCTGTCAGTGTTCAGTTTCACCTACGGTTCATTCTGTTTAAAGAGTGTATGCACAGCGCAAATGTCCAAATATGCGCCACAACAAGAAGTTTCATCGTGGGATATGTATTGACTAGTTACTGTTACCAGGTCCTATATTTTCTCCTAGTCATCCTCATAAAAGAATAATTAAGCAGCAGGTCAGAAGCAAGATTCAGAAAGAAAAGATTGCACTTGCATAACATGCTGCAACCCGTATCATGTGCAAGCCATGTATATAGTGGGTTGCTTGGCAATAGCATCAATACCAGAAATGGGTCAAAATATGTTGGTATTAATTTAGTAGCACCAACATAGGAATGCATATATACATAGGTAAATAGGAGCCTATTTATCCTGCTGAAGTTAAAATTTGATTGTGCACACTACTTGCAAGAATTAAAAAAATGGTACACTGAATATAGCTAAATGGGCTATATAAGCAAGAGAGGTCGGGGTAGACCAAACTTGACATGGGAGGAGTCTGTGAAGAGAGATTTGAAGGACTGGAATATCACCAAAAAACTAGCCATGGACAGGGGTGCATGGAAGTTAGCTATCCATGTGCCTGAAATATGAGTTGGTTTCAAGATCTGATGAGTTTCAGCTCTAGCCTACCCAACTTGTTTGGGACTAAAGGCTTTGTTGTTGTTTGGCTATATAAGCAAGAAATTTGCCCAGAGAGGATACATTTCAATTGATGTTTATCATAGCGAATATGCCATGGGCACGTCACCACTGTGCTAGAAAAATGCCGACTAAACTAACACAGTCCAGCACCCCTCCCAATATGTTTTAAGCCCAGGTGATCATACAACGTTATAATTAAAGGGGCAGACATGAGATCAAACAAATGCCAGGAACTCTAGTAATGGTGACTGTGTGGATACGTAGTGAAGTACCTTCAAAGAGTCCCTGTGTGAGTTCTCTGTATGTAGTTCAGTTGCTTCATTCTCAGGGATAGAATCCAGCTTCAGTTTCATCTGGGACTTCCTCCGTGATATAAACTGGACCGTCTTGGTTAATATAATTGGCGTGCCAGAGAAAGTGCCAGCGACATAAACCTCGACAACAGGATGCGCAGAGTCTGGGCCCGTGGACATCTTCCCCCTCAAGAAACCACTAGACGATGCCGACGAATGGCACTTGATATTCCATTTCTTGCTGCTGCTCTTCGGTTCCCCGGCCACTCCGTTGGCATTGCACAACTCCAGATCTCCGGTGAGCAAGAGATCGTTCTTCTCAAACACCTGAAACCTCACGCTCCCCGTCATCCTTATGCTATCCGTGCTCACGTACGTGGCCTCCTCGGTCTTCTTGTCGATCCTGTCCCTTCTGAGGGACGACGAGACGAACTCGGTGTGCATGCTGCTCCGCCGCCCGTTGACCTCGATGACCGTGTCGGGGGACAGCGGGATGTGGTTGAGCGTGAGGTGGTCCGGCGCGGACTCGTCCACCACGCAGTTGCTGACCCTCACGTAGAACACCTTGAGGTCCAGCCAGGGCGAGGACCTCGACCCGTAGAGCGGGTGCATGATGATCTTCCTGGCGGCCTCGAAAGCCACCCCGTCGCCCATCCGAATAATCTTATTATTATTGCGCCGCCACGACGACGAGAACGGACGAACTACAGCACCACAGAAGTTCCAATTCCACTACCTGTACAGGCAGGATAAAATTTCAGGTTAGTACCAAAAGAGTTGGGTTTTAAGTGAACAATCTTTAAATCAATCATATCTAACAACCGGATTTAGCAGAAACAATCAGCGAGCAATTTATTGCGTAGAACATCGAACATCAATTCGATTGACTGCAAGCGCCAGGGGCTTGGGAGCTCAATCGAGCGGAAATTTGGGAGATTAAACTGTTAATAAAAGAGAAGTACTGCGCAACCCGGCACAAAAAATCGGCGACGAACCGGACGGATCGGCGCGTCCACCCCAGGCAGAAAATTCCTAATTCGATTGCTCAAAGCAGAGGGGAAAAAAACATGACGAGCAGGGTTAGGGTTCGTCACCGGCAGAAGGGATCAATCCCTGGGCGCGCGGGCTCCGGGCGGACCTCCGCCGCGCACCGGGCCAGCGGAGCCGAGGAGGAGGAACACGGCGGGCCGCGAGAGGAGAATCCCGTGGAGCTTCGGCGGAAGGAGGCCTGGTGGGGAGAGATCGCGAGAGAGGGAAGAAAAAGGAAGGAGGATAAGCACTGGCGGTCTCAGGAGGAGGGAGGGAGGGGGGCGAGGGGTGTATTTCCGATGTTTTCAAGGTCGTTTTTGCGCGTAAGGATGTGGGTGGAGTGGAAATATTTCTTCTTCTCGAGTTCTTTTTGTAAAATAAAATAGTTCTTCTCGAGTTCTTGTTGCACATCTTTCTGACCGTTTGACTAGGTTTTCCGTGTGTTTTTTTTTTCCTTCTTTCCAAATTGTCATCTTTTTCTTTTCGAAGAAACTCCTGACTTACTCATCTTCAATCATCGCAGTACAACGAAACTAAAAATCACACATGATTCGTAGACCATCTAATGACGATTACGCTACCGTCGAAATGAAGACGATTACGCCATCGCTCCTCCGTCATCAAAGCATGGTTGACTGCCGGAAAGTCGTTGTCCTAAGGCCCCATAGGACCAGCAACAGCAACCGCCGCTGAAGAGTAGCGTAAATCGGAAGGATACAACCTAAAGACACACGAACATAAACGAACGATGAGCAAGTCCGAGTAAATCCACTGTAGACATACCTCCACACGCCCAACGACAATTCTATATGCACCAGCGGGACGGAGGTTGGGCGGGGATATTTCACCTTCAGGGAGTCGTCGCCATCTCTCGCCTTTCTAAGTAGAATACGAACCCTAACAAAAACTCAAAGAACGTCTATGAACAGAGCCTTCCCGGCGATAAGGGCCGGGATCCACCGCGCCCCCATGGCTCAGGCCACCAGAGACAAGGCGGACCGTCGTCGACAACGGCGGGAGGCAGAGAAACCTTAAATTGTCATCTTTCACATTGCGGTTTTGCAACTAGGCTATGCACAAGCCATCGACGCACCGATGTCGCCACTCTTCATTCGAAGCCGCTCCTACCTTGTCAATAACACGCGGAAAGTCTTATAAACAAGCACTTCAGTACCAGTACCCGAAGCCATCTTGAATTGATCTTCATCCATCTAAAGTCTTACACGGTTGGTACCTCAGAGGTGCTCATGTCCCTCAAGAGTGATCGATATTTTCATGGTGTTAACATGATTCCCTCGCTTCGGGTGAGAAATAAGGTGAATTCATACTGCTTTTTCATGTCAAAAAACAATATGATAAAATCAAGTGATCCCAAACAAAGGAATTTTGTATGTACATGAACATGAGAGAAAAATTGTACACTAGATTGGTTGGTTAATAAAACGGCAGTGAGTTCCCCCCAAAAAAGAAAGAAGCTAAAGTGAGAAACTTCTCATGAGCTTTTTTTTTATGTAGACTTCTCATTAACTGATTGTCACATTTCACCCAAAAACCCCTGGACCATCTTCGAAAGAAAAAAAAACACTTGACCTTATCCATGTCACGATGTATGCGGGCCCATGCGATGGGATTAGCTACAGGGAGATGTATGCACAGCTGCCCCCAAACCACGGACGGCCACACGTGCAGTCCAAGGCCGGGCGCGAGTTGGTTCATTCATCTCGACCCCTCGCAAAAATATCTCCGTCGCTGTCTCCGTCCACGGCCAGGTTAATTTAATCGAGGCCGCCCAAGTTAATTCGAGGCTCTCGGCGGCTCTCGTCGGCAAGGCACAGGATCCAACGTACCTGTCTGCATAAAAGATCCGGGCTTGTCTTCTTGTTCGTAGCACAGTAATCAATCGTCAGGCTTTGTGGCCGCAGCCAGCAGGGTGTGTGCGGTGCAGGCCAAGTTTCTGCTAATCTCGAGAGCGTGAGCCTTGTAGTCTTGGTTTGGTGAGATGAGGTCGTGCCACTACCTTTTTATTTATTTATTTATTTTTGAACTGTGCGCTCATGGAAGTATTTTGGGCGTGGCTAGCCCCCATCCAGCCAACGAATTTAGGCTCTATTTTATTTTAGCGTTTGGGCTATGTTATGTCACATCATTAACGACTATAACGGCATCTTCAACACCGATCCTCGAACCACCCGCATACGTCTTTGCCATCCGAGATGGACGTGTATCGGTCCAGTCACACTTTTTCTCGCAAATTAGAAGCAAAGTTTGAAGACTTTGTAGGAGTCCGAACAACAGCTACTGCTACGTCTTGAGCTTCCGTTGGTTTTCCCCGAAGAGGAGAGGATGATGCAGCACAGTAACGTAAGTATTTTCCTCCGTTTTTGAGAACCAAGGTATCAATCCAGTAGGAGGCCACGTACAAGTCCCTCGTACCTGCACAAAATGATAGCTACTCGCAACCAACGCGATTAGGGGTTGTCAATCCCTTTACGGTCACTTACGAGAGTGAGATCTGTTAGAGATAATATTTTTGATATTTTTGGTATACAGATGCAAAGTAAAAATAAAAGGTAAAGTAAAAACAAAGCAAGTATAAAAGTGATGGAGATTGATATGATGAGAATAGTAGGGGCCATAGGTTTCACTAGTGGCTTCTCTCAAAGAGCATAACTATTCTACGGTGGGTGAACAAATTATTGTTGAGCAATTGTGAGAATTGAGCATAGTTATGAGTATATCTAGGTATGATCATGTATATAGGCATCACGTTCATGACAAGTAGACCGAAGCGATTACGCATCTACTACTATTACTCCACTCATCGACCGCTATCCGGCATGCATCTAGAGTATTAAGTTAAAAAGCGAGTAGCATTAAGCAAGATGACATGATGTAGAGGATAAATTCATGCAATATGATATAAACCCCATCTTGTTATCCTCGATGGCAACAATGCAATATGTGCCTTCTGCCCATACATCCTTTAGGAAAGGACACAAAGATTGAACCCAAAGCTAAGCACTTCTCCCATTGCAAGAACTACCAATCTAGTTAGCCAAACCAAGCGGATAATTCAAAGAGACTTGCAAAGATAACTCAATCATACATAAAAGAATTGAGAAGATTCAAATATTATTCATAGATAAGTTGGATCATAAACCCACAATTCATCGGTCTCAACAAACACACAAAAAGAAGATTACCTCTAATAGATCTCCACGAGAGAGGGAGAACATTGTATTGAGATCCAAAAAGAGAGAGAAGCCATCTAGCTACTAACTATGGACCCGTGGAGTGCAGGTAAACTTCTCACGCTTCATCGGAGAGGCTTTGATGATGATGTAGAAGCCCTCCGTGATGGATGCCCCCTCTGGCGGAGCTCAAAGCAGGCCCCAAGATGGGATCTCGTGGATCTGAGGAAGTTGTGGCGGTGGAATTAGGTTTTTGGCTCCTGTTACGATCGTTTGAAGTGCGTAGGTATATATAGGAGGAAGAATGCGTCGGTGGAACAGGGGGGCCTGAGGCGGGGTGCGCCAGGCGCCCACCTGTGACCGCCTCTTTTGTTCCTTGGAGTAGGGTCCAAGTCCTCGGATCACGTTCGATGAGAAAATCACGTTCCCGAATGTTTCATTCCGTTTGATATTCTATTTCTTTGAAACACTGAAATAGGCAAAAAACAACAATTACATTTTGGGCCTCCGGTTAATAGGTTAGTCCCAAAAATAATATAAAAGTGGAAAATAAAGCCCAATATAGTCCAAAGCAGTAGATAAAGTAGCATGGAGCAATCAAAAATTATAGATACGTTGGAGACGTATCAGTTACGTAGGACTCTGACAACCCCGGCCAACTAAATCCCCCTCTCGGTCTCATTTTCTTCCAATCCACCCTTCTTCCACTTGCTTTGCATCTGCACCCTACTCCTCTAACGCCGTCACTCTACCTCTCCACCCACCACCCTGACATTGCCGGACCTCCGCAACTAGCACCGACGCGCTTGCTCACAGTTTACGACAGCGCCTTCCACCCAGGAACATTGTGTCACCATGGTGGACACCACGCCCCTTAGGTGTTCGGTCAAATGTCATTGAGCTTTATTTTCGAACATTGTGTCGTTTTTTTATAATACAAAGGATGGAGGGGTACTCGACCATGGAGGATGAGTTGTTGTGCGATGCGTGGTTGGCCGTATTCGCGAATTTCGTATGTGATACGTCTCCAACGTATCTATAATTTTTTATTGCTCCATGCTATATTATTTACTGTTTTGGACCATATTGGGCTTTATTTTCCACTTTTATATTACTTTTGGGACTAACCTATTAACCGGAGGCCCGCCTGTAATTGCTTTTTTGCCTATTTCAGTGTTTCGAAGAAACGGAATATCAAACGGAGTCCAAACGGAATGAAACCTTCGGGAACGTGATTTTCTCACCGAATATGATCCATGAGGCTTGGACCCCCCCGTCAAGAAAGAAAGGAGCCGGCCACGAGGGTGGAGGGCTCCCCCCTAGGGCGCGCCCCCTGCCTCGTGGGGCCCCCTTTGCTCCACCGACGTACTCCTTCCTCCTATATATACCAACGTACCCCCGAACGATCAGATACGGAGCCAAAAACCTAATTCCACCGCCGCAACTTTCTGTATCCACGAGATCCCATCTTGGGGCCTGTTAGGAGTTCGGAAGGAAGGGGAATCCACCACGGAGGGCTTCTACATCATCATAGCCTCTCCGACGAAGTGTGAGTAGTTTACCTCAGACCTTCGGGTCCATAGTTAGTAGCTAGTTGGCTTCTTCTCTCTTTTTGGATCTCAATACAATGTTTTCCCCCTCTCTTGCGGAGATCTATTCGATGTAATCTTGTTTTTGCGGTGTGTTTGTTGAGATCGATGAATTGTGGGTTTATGATCAAGATTATCTATGAGCAATATTTGAATCTTCTCTGAATTCTTTTATGTATGATTGGTTATCTTTGCAAGTCTCTTCAATTATCCGCTTGGTTTGGCCAACTAGATTGGTAGTTCTTGCAATGGGAGAAGTGCTTAGCTTTGGGTTCAATCTTTATGTGTCCTTTCCCAAAGGATGTATAAGGGCAGCAAGGCACGTATTGTATTGTTGCCATCGAGGATAACAAGATGGGTTTTTTATCATATTGCATGAATTTATCCTCTACATCATGTCATCTTGCTTAAGGCGTTACTGCTTTTCATTAACTTAATACTCTAGATGCATGCTTTGGATAGCGGTCGATGAGTGGAGTAATAGTAGTAGATGCAGTGAGAGTCGGTCTACTTGTCTCGGACGTGATGCCTATATACATGATCATACCTAGATACTCTCATAACTATGCTCAATTCTGTCAATTGCTCAACAGTAATTTATTCACCCACCGTAAAAATACTTATGCTCTTGAGAGAAGTCACTAGTGAAATCTATGGTCCCCGGGTCTATTCTCTATCATATCAATCTTTCATCATTTTATTATTGCTTTGCTTTTTTGCTTTGCTTTTTATTTTACTTTGCATCTTTATACCAAAAATATTAAAAATATTATCTATCATCTCTATCAAATCTCACTCTCGTAAGTGATCGTGAAGGGATTGACAACCCCTAATCGCGTTGGTTGCGTTGAGCTATTTATTTTGTGTAGGTACGAGGGACTTGCGTGTGGCCTCCTACTGGATTGATACCTTGGTTCTCAAAAACTGAGGGAAATACTTCCGCTATTCTGCTGCATTATCCTCTCCTCTTCGGGGAAATCCAACGCAAGCTCAAGAGGTAGCAGTATGCAGGAAAAGAAAGGTGTTTTATGGCCACTCGTGCATGATTCGTTTTACTCACGAAAGCACATTGCGCCCCTACGACATGCACATCATCCAACAATGTAAATGTGAAATTATCGTATCACTGGTACACCATCCATACCACCGTCACCAAGTTTTATGATCCGGTTGCTCGGCTGGAGGCAAGGTGGCCATTGCGCGCGGCAGCGGAGGAGATCATAAGTTTTGCTTCTTCTTGTCCAACTTGTTGATTGAATCATTCATTCACTCAATGTTGTTCTACACATTATGTAGCCCGTACGCGCTGCCGTGATGTACCACATAATAGAGGGACGACCATTTACATACACTGTTGGATGAAGCTGAAGGGGCAGTATGTATGGGACGACATGATTCGTTTATTGAAAACTTGTTGAACACCCGGTTAATCTCATTGAATTTAAACTATTGTTGTACTGGAGTTATTTGCATGCTATGTAAGGATGATTTGTCCTATTTTCTATCTGAACTTTAATGAAATCCGTCGTGTTTGACGAATTTCCTCCGGTTTAGTTCAACAGCGACGTGAAAACGCATGCGTTTAGCATTGGATGGCCGGCTCCAGCATCGGTGTCGTGGACTGGTCCACCTGTTCACGGACGAATGCGGGAGAAAATTTGCGGGTCAATGTTGAAGATGCCCTAAACTAGTACTCCCTCTGTTTCGAAGTGTTTATAAGCCAGTTTTTTTTACTGAAAAATATGCTAATACCTACTCTCCCCGTTTCTAAATATTTGTCTTTCTAGATATTTCAACAAGTGACTGCATACGGAGCAAAATGAGTGAATCTACACTCTAAAATATGTCTATATACATCCGTATATGGTAATTCATTTGAAATCTCTAAAAAGACAGATATTTAGGTACGGAGGGGTACAACATTAAATATGCACAGTATGAAAATATACCTCACGATGAATTTAATGAAGCTAATTTGTGATATATTTTTCTGCAAACTCGGTCAAACTTAGAGAAGTTTGGCTTAAGACAAACGTGGAACTTGAAACATCTTGAAACGGAGAAAGTACAAGCAAGGCATAGGCATAGGTACAGGACCATTCATTCCATTATCTTGTTTGAACTTGTGAGTTGCCTCGTCCGCAAGCAAAATGAAAACGGAGCAGACTGCATCCGACTGCAATTCTGGAGTGCACGCGCTGTGTGTGGAGCACGATACAACATGTGGTGCAACCAAATCGCACGCAACCTGTCGTGTGATGCAAAAAAAAAAAAAATCAGTCCGTGAGGCAATCAGAGGGGCTCGTCGTGGCGGTCAACGGGTGATAAAACATCCGAGTCATGTTTTGATCGACATGGCGCAGACAAAATTCATGGCAAGGACAGAGCTGCATATACAACATGTGGACAGCACGCAAAGCCGCACACGTTATTAGTACGTCAGAACTTTGCCTCATTTTGACATTGCCAAGACTATGTACATTACATAGAGAGAGCACTGCACGGCTCCCCTTCTTCTCAGAGTTGATAACAAGCAAATGACGCGTCTATCTAAAAGAGAAACACGACAGCAGATAAGGGAGAGACTAATCAGTAATCACAACTAAAGCGCGGCAGGCACGACTTAACTGCACATCACATTCCACTTGTAAACCCTGACGGCAATAGCCAACAACAATTGAGTTGAGAAACAGTAAAACAGGGTGAGCTACGTCCCTCCACAGCGTTTTGACTTCATCAGCCGTTGAATTTTGCATACTAACGTACCAGATCACTCCATTATCCCACAGTGCACGATGAGCCTTTTTTATCTCGCCAGCCCCGAGCGTCATAACTGGCCCACGTCTATGGGCTGCTGCTCCGTTGACCGACTTGGACGTCCTCACGTTAATCGGGCCGAGGAACCGTCAACGGGCCCCAGTTTCTCTCATGGGCGGCGGCAGGCGATGTGGAGAACCAACGACACGGTTGTCTCAAAAAGAAAAAAAGACACCAACGACACGGGAGTACGAAGAAAGAGGAGGAGTGCTTGATCCAATCGTTGCCACGCCACCCCCGCCCATTCGTCTAACGCAACTGCTTAGGAGGTGATGAGGGGTTGAAGAAGACATGGGATCCAATCCAGGTGTCCACCATTGCATGCTCTGGCTGCAACATCTATTTCGTCATGAATTGTTGCGAGGATTGTACCATGGGATCCAATCCAGATGTTCATTTGTTCGTGTGATGTTCTAGGTTTAGGTTAGCTAGGCATTCAATCTTTTTTTGCCATTTGGTGAGGACTGATGACGGTTCTTAAAAAAAAAAAAGAAAATATTTGTACATTTGGCGATGTTTAACAAAATATATATTTTTGCTTGGGTTTCTCCATTGTTAATTTAGTTGTTACCATTAATTTGAACAACGATGGTTGTGCACTTAAATCTTCAATGGCAGTAGGCTAAACATGGGGACTGTGCGTTGTCATTAATTTTAATTTGCTTCGATGAGAACATATAGCAACACCTCCTTATCTTATGAATTATCCTTTGTACTAACGGGTGATGCCATTATTTGCTATGGCCTTTCATCCAATGTACTCTAATTTAGATGAAGCAAATATTTATAACGTCAAAATTTTTATTTTCAAATTTTTATGTCATTTCATTCTTAAGATGAACGGGCGCGGCAACGCGCGCTATCATGTTCTAGTACTTAGTGATAATCAACATAGAACCAGTAAAATAGGACCAAATCATGCTGCAACAAACAATTCCCCTCCTACTTTGAAGGAGTGGTCATACGCAGGCATGAAGAAAAAAACATTGCTGATATTCCAGGGAGTAGTAGCATACAGCTGACAGAAAAAAATGGCACATACATGACCAGGTATAGTGCCTTTCCTCGAAAATCAGGTACAGTATTGGGCAAAACACAAAAAATGCCTGCTTATTATTGCTGTACAACAGACAGGCTGTGAGGCATCAGGGACGGGCTAATATGAGGATGGATGATCTGAGCAGAGGCAATCGTCCACCAACTGCCGGAGGTTGGGGTTCTCCAAGGCCGCCGCGACCCTCTCCTTGTCGTTCAGCTGTTTGTTTACTGTCAATTCAGCATGTTAACGTCATACATACCAAAGTACCACGGTTCAAACACAATTGTGCTATACAGCTGCTCTTCTCGTTTTGCCGAGTTCAGCAGGTACAAAGTAAAAAGGGATGCATTGCATATTTATACAGATAATACTGCCCTGTGACGAGTTATAATATCAGATTGACAGCAACAAGCTTAGCCATGAGTTAGAATGTCTGTCATCTTACGCACCTGATTCTTCGTTAGCAAGAGATCCTGGAGCAACTTTTATGTCAATCTGTACATTCATACACAAGAGAGAAAGGAGTCATAGTACTACTGAATAAAACAATTCAACAAGAATCATTATGAAAGAGGGGCATTTTATTTTGGTGGAGTTCGTTTGCATTATAGCTAGCTCGAAATCTTGACAGTGCTACTGAAGACAAACCATCTGAGTAGATAACTTGTAGATCCATGAATAGTATTCTACAGAAAATAAAAGTTTAAAAAGAATCGAGATGATTTATGGTTCCTCTGAGGCAGATAAAAACCCCATCATAAATGGTTCAGTAGGTTTATTAACACTCTTATAGATTGTAGGAGCTTCTACATGCACACAATTTACAGTGTTTGGCTTGTGCTTCTCTTGATACACACAATTTTTACGAATTTGCAAACATGCACATGTGTATATGTGTGGCAAGTGTCTTGATGGATGAACAAACAATACTTTTGTAATAGTTAACTTCGTGACATTCCATCTATCCCATATTTCACCGAACAGAGACAGAGGAAAAGAAAAGTATTGCTAAAAAATTGAATAATGGCTGCTGATGGCACGTATGCTACATAAAACATAATGTAATTTATAAAGCATCTCAACTAGTTAACTTAATCAGAACCCGATGAATATAGAAAGGGATCCATATAGAAACATGCTAAGCACCTTGAAATGCGGAGGAAAGTTTTGCATCAACTTAAGCCTGAGGCACAGGCCAATCACCGTGGCCATACTGCAGTGTTGCACAGTTGGGGTGAAGGTTATCCTGCAAGCAATTGCAAGGTGTGAACAGTGATCCCTAAAAGTTTAAGCAGGATGATAGTTCTTGACTGCTTGCGTGAAACCAAAACAGATTTTGTACGAACAGACTGTACTGTACAATGAGGATGCTTCGTTTGCAATACGTAAATGCATTCTGAAGCTCGCGGATCCCGTATACAGAGTGAAGATAATATACAAGGATGAGCAACCTAATGGGAAACTAAATCCCAAGCAGCAAGCAGAGGCATACTTTTTATTTTATTTTAATTTGTTTTTGATCACGCTCTGAATCTCCCCTGAGATATATAAATGAGAGAGGATCATATATGGTAGCTCATCATCTGTGATAATAATCATCTTGTCACGGGCGTAAATCCAAATCTGGCTAGCCGGACTGCGTGAACCGGGCACGGGTTCTACATTTCCACTACAAAACCACAATGATTCCGGCTTCTAATACTGGAAGGGGCTGATGGGGGAACGGGTGCAGGACACTGCAGGAGTAGCAATGAACATTGGAAATTATCGGAAATTAACACCAAGTACTACCACCGCCTAGTCCCAGCCCCTGCTAATCTGGCAATTTGGTACCCTGACAATCAGAAGAAATCTTGAGCAGCACATTCTCGCAGGCATACGTACTGGATGTGGCCGAGCTTGTCGTCGACGGAGACGGACTCCTGGGAGAGCACGCTGAGCTGCTCCAGCGAGTAGGGGTGCTCCGGGTCCTTGATGTCCCGCACCGTATCTGCACGCACCCACCCAAATCAGTCAGCCCCCCCGTCGCCGTCGGTGAAGCCAATCCAATCCAATCAATCAATGGAGGAAAAAGGGAAACCGAGGGATCCGGGGAGGGGAAGTTTGTGCTTCCGTTACCGAAGACGTCGAGCGCGTCGAGCGCCGCGTGCGCGGGGTGGGCGGTGCGCTCCGGCCGCTCGTGCACCACCGGGTTCGCGTTGATCATCCCCACCGTCATCTCCTCCCCTTCCCCGGCGCGGCGCGGCGGTGCTCTGCCGTGCGACTTCGGTCGTCGGCCGAGAGAGAGAGAGAGAGAGAGAGAGAGAGCGACAAGAGGACAAAACTGTTGGCGAGCTAGCAGTTTCGGTTTGGGGAAAAGTGGGGCGAGCGAGCGAGCCGCTTTTGCTAATCCGGTGGGCCGCGGCCCGCTGGCACGCACGCGGGAGCCCGCTGACTTTCCCGCGACATGCGAGATGCCGCCGCCCTGGAGCTCCACGCCGGGGCGCCGCGGACGGCGCTGGCCGCGGCCGCCGACCACTGCGCGCGCCTCCTGCGCCTGTGCGGCGCGGCCGCCAACCCGGGCGCCGGGCGCGCCGTCCACGCGCGCGCCGTCAAGGCCGGCCTCCTCGCCAGCGCCTACCTCTGCAACAACCTCCTCTCCTTCTACGCTGGACGCGGCGGCGCCGGTCTCCGGGAGGCGCGGCGCCTGTTCGACGAGGTCCCCGCGGCGCAGCGGAACGTGTTCACGTGGAACTCGCTGCTGTCGGCCTACTCCAAGTCCGGCCGCCTGGCCGACGCGCGCGCCGTGTTCGCGGAAATGCCCGAGCGCGACGCCGTGTCGTGGACCGTCATGGTCGTGGGGCTCAACCGCGCCCGCCGCTTCGGGGAGGCCGTCGAGGCGTTCCTGGACATGGTCGGCGACGGGCTGGCGCCGACGCAGTTCACGCTCACCAACGTGCTCTCGTCATGCGCGGCCGCGGAGGCCGGCGGGGCCGGGAGGAGGGTGCACTCCTTCGTCGTCAAGCTCGGCCTGGGTGGCTGCGTGCCCGTGGCCAACTCGGTGCTCAACATGTACGGCAAGTGCGGGGACGCCGACACGGCGAGGGCCGTGTTTGAGAGGATGCCGGCGTGGAGCGTGTCGAGCTGGAACGCCATGGTGTCGCTCGACGCGCGTCTGGGGAGGATGGACCTTGCTTTGTCCTTGTTTGAGAGCATGCCGGACCGGACCATCGTCTCGTGGAACGCGGTCATCACGGGGTACAACCAGAATGGGCTTGACGCCAAGGCACTGTGGTTCTTCTCGCGGATGCTGCGCGATCCTTCTTCCATGGTGCCGGATGAATTCACAATCACCAGTGTCCTGTCAGCTTGCGCCAACCTTCGCATGGTGAGCATCGGAAAGCAGGTGCACGCATACATCTTGAGGAGTGGAATGCCGTGTGTCGGTCAGGTCACCAATGCCCTCATCTCAATGTATGCCAAGTCCGGCAGTGTTGAGAATGCCAGGGGGGTGATGGACCAGGCAGTGGTGGCCGATCTGAATGTGATATCTTTCACTGCTCTCCTGGAAGGCTATGTGAAGCTTGGTGATATGAAGCGTGCAAGGGAGATCTTCGATGTCATGAGCAGCCGAGATGTGGTCGCCTGGACTGCGATGATCGTCGGCTACGAGCAGAATGGTCACAACGACGAGGCCATGGAACTCTTCAGGTCAATGATCAGAAGCGGACCAGACCCAAACAGCTATACGCTCGCTGCTGTTCTTAGCGTCTGCGCGAGCCTGGCATGTCTTGACTACGGCAAGCAGATCCATTGTAAGGCCATCAGATCACTGCAGGAGCAATCCAGCTCCGTCAGCAACGCCATCGTCACCATGTACGCGAGGTCAGGCAGCCTGCCATTGGCGAGGAGGGTGTTTGATCGGGTCTGCTGGCGCAAGGAGACGGTGACATGGACGTCGATGATCATAGCCTTGGCGCAGCATGGCCTGGGAGGAGACGCCGTTAGCCTGTTTGAAGAAATGCTCCACATCGGCGTGAAGCCGGACCGAATAACCTATGTCGGCGTGCTCTCAGCGTGCACCCATGCTGGCTTTGTGGACCAAGGGAGGATGTACTACCAGCAGATGCAGGACAGGCATGGCATCGTGCCTGAGATGAGCCACTACGCATGCATGGTCGACCTGCTCGCCCGCAGTGGCTTGCTCTCCGAAGCTCAGGAGTTCATCCGGCAAATGCCCGTGAAGCCCGACGCGATCACCTGGGGGGCGCTGCTCTCGGCCTGCAGGGTGCACAAGGACGCGGACTTGGCGGAGCTGGCGGCGGAGAAGCTGCTGTCGATCGACCCCGGCAACAGCGGCGCCTACTCGGCGCTCTGCAACGTCTATGCCGCCTGCGGGAGGTGGGGCGACGCGGCGAAGGCCTGGAAGCGGAGGAAGGACGGAGGTGTGAGGAAAGAGACGGGGTTCAGCTGGACGCACGTGCGCGGCAGGGTCCACGTCTTCGGGGCGGATGACACCCTGCACCCGCAGAGGGAGGCTGTCTACAGGATGGCTGCCAAGATGTGGCAGGATATCAAGAAGGCTGGCTTCGTGCCGGACCTCCAGTCGGTCCTGCACGACGTCGACGACGAGCTCAAGGAGGAGATGCTGAGCCGGCACAGCGAGAAGCTCGCCATCGCGTTCGGCCTCCTGGCCACGCCGGAGGGGACGACGCTGCGGGTCATGAAGAACCTGCGGGTGTGCAACGACTGCCACATGGCGATCAAGTTCATCTCCAAGGTCGCGGACAGGGAGATCATCCTGCGGGACGCCACGAGGTTCCACCATTTCAGGGATGGGTTATGTTCTTGCAAAGATTATTGGTAGAAGACCTTCTGATTCCCAAGGAAGGAGGAATGAATGCGTTGTTGGTTCATTCTTGCAGATCTAACCGCTCCAGAAGAAGGGGCAGGTCTATGGTGCATACGTACATGTCAGCAGCACACTGCGGTATTCTAGATGGATCACAACAAGTCGGCTGGCCCAAATGGGTTCCCGGCTGAATTTTGCCAAAAAAATTGGGAACTCCTCAAGTGGGATTTGAAATCTCTGCTTGATGACTTTGATAGCGGACAAATAGATACCTCTAGGCTTAGTTATGGCTTAGTTACCTTGATCCCAAAATGCAGGGATGCTACACGAATGCAAAAATTTAAACCCATTTGTCTCCTCAACGTGAGTTTCAAAATTATTACAGAGGTTCTCATGAATAGGCTGAATTGCGTTGCTGGTGCCGCGATTTCCCCTTTTCCGGACAGCTTTTGTTAAGGGTAAACACATAATGGATGGGTTTTAAATTTTACATGAAACCTGTAATACTATCCAGACAAGAAACACAAGGTGCTCTTCTTTCCAAAGATGATTCTGAAAAGGCCTACACGAAATAAAATTGAGATTGGTGTTCATTAGTCTCCAGAACCATTCACAGACTATGGCTTTGTTCATGTAAGTGAGATTTTGTACACCCAAACCACCCTGGTCCTTTTGTAAACACACCACCGACCATCTAACTAGTGTTTTAACACAGGACAGGAATCACTATAATTCGAAACATATATGTGAAGAATCAATGCCTGTCCTGTGTTAACTAAGCCTGGTGATTCCTGGTTCTGGGCTGGGTTAATTGCCAACAAGAAAGTTTCTTTTTTATTTATGCAAACACCATGTGGGTAATGGCAGACACACACGGTCTTGGGAAGATTGATGGATTGGTGATAGGCCTTTAGTACAATCCTATCCTCACCTGCATAGCATTTGCCTACCTAAAAATGTTGGTGTTGCAGATGTTCCGAAGAATGGACGGGACTGTTAAATTTAGAAGAACCTTATGTGGGGGTGATACTCTTGACTCTTTGGGACAGTATTCAGGAACCTTGTGCAAGAACACACGTTGCTGATTGTGATGATACGGTCGAGTGGTCAATCGCTGCTAATGGGATGTTTTCTGTCAAATGCATGTACAGAGCTTTAGGGGCGCACGAGTTCCTCTGGAAAGTCAAATGCCGATGAAAATCAAAGTCTTTCTGTGGAATAGCATAGCAGCATGCTAAGGACGATTTTCTGCACTGAGGATGGCGTGGAGATGGTTCTGCCAGTTCTGCGGCTCCTGTATAGCATAATGAAATGTGCCTTTGGCTTTCGCCAAGTTCCTGATGCTGTGAGTGAACTCTTTGATTTCTGGCTCCAGATTTAAGAAAAGCAGGAACCAAATTTTATTGTGGTTGCTTGAGGTGGCATCCATTTTGTGGACGATTTGGAAATATGCCGGGATCGGGCTTGCTTTGAGAATGAGATTGGTGATCCTGATGTGGTGATTCATCTAGTTGGACATTGGCTTAACTCATGGTTTATTATGCGGGATAATTGTATTTGAGCCCTTAGTTGTGTCACCCTCGACAGGAATACCCCTAGTTCTGTGCCCAACTCAGTTAGCTTGCTTTGTGTTTTTGCCCTTCCGGCACGGCTCCGTCCAGTCAACGCCGTTTGACCGTAAGCGGCGCTAGATTTTGGACAAGTCTTGCCCCCCGGTCGACCTAACCAGCTCACACTCTCTCGTTCCCCACTGTCTCTCTTTCTCTCTCACCAACCCTAGCTCGCTCGGCGGCGGTGAAACCCACACCGCCAGATCCATTGGCAGGCGATGGGGGAGACCGGAGAAAGCGTCGGCGGACACGGCCGCCGCCGTAGGGACACCAGATCCTCACTTCAGCATGGAGGCGGCGGTGCTGCTGGAGCCAATGGCGTCAAGGGCAGCGGATCTACACGGGAGAGCGTAGAAGGCGACGCTGGCGGCACCCACGGCGACAAGGGCAGCGGATCTGCACGGGAGCGCGTATAAGGCGACGCTGGTGGCGCCCACGGCGACAAGGGCAGCGGATCTGCACGGGAGCGCAGACAAGGCGACGCCGGCGAAGCCAGCGGCGACAAGGGCAACGGATCTGCACGGGAAATTCCTGCGAGGTTAGTATTAGACCTAGATTTGCTCGTGTTTACTATTGTAGGGTTGATTCAACGATGCTTTAGGCTAGGTTTTGTTCGTTTTTTCACGGGAGATGGCATGTTTTTTTATCATAGGATGAATCCAGCGACCGCGTTCTATCTATCTATTAGAATGGAGACCACTGTTCTTGTTTCTGCGGGTACTAAAGGAAAAGATTGTGGCTTCACTTTTCCATTGTTTGTGGACAACACTACTTCATACCAGGATTTTAGGGCTGCCATTTGTGCTAAGTATCCATGGGGATTGTTTGATGCCGTTGAGATGAGATATTGGGATAGTAGTAACCTTTGTTGGGTCCCTGTACAGTGTGATTCAGAGTTAGGTGTGATGTTTGCAAGTAATTGATAACCCACAAGTATACGGGATCGCAACAATTTTCGATAAGTAAGAGTGTCGAACCCAACGAGGAGCTAAAGGTAGAACAAATATTCCCTCAAGTTCTATCGACCACCGATACAACTTTACGCACGCTTGACGTTTACTTTACCTAGAACAAGTATGAAACTAGAAGTACTTTGTAGGTGTGATAGGATAGGTTAGCAAGAAAATAAAGAGCACGAAAATAAAACTAGGGGCTGCTTAGATAAAAATATGGCGAGTGTGGAAAAGTGGTGGTAGAAGTTGTGGAATTGTCCCTAGGCAACTGACTATATTATTAGACCGGTAATCACTATTGCAATTCTATTTGAGGGAGAGGCATAAGCTAACATACTTTCTCTACTTGGATCATATGCACTTATGATTGGAACTCTAGCAAGCATCCGCAACTACTAAAGATTCATTAAGGTAAAACCCAACCATAGCATTAAAGTATCAAGTCCCCTTTATCCCATACGCAAACAACCTACTTACTCGGTCTCAGGCTTCTCACACTCACGCCCCCACCATAAGCAAATCATAAACATATTACAAACCCTACAATGGAATTCCTCACGCTTGCACGCATACGTAGGGCACAATAGGACAACACCAATAATAAAACATGCAATTCAAACCAATCATAGCAATTCATCAATCACCGATAGGACAACGAAAATCTACTCAGGACATCATAGGATGGCAACACATCATCGGAAAATAATATGAAGCATAAAGCACCATGTTCAAGTAGAGGGTACATCGGGTTGCGGAGAGTGGACCGCTGAATATAGAAGGGGAAGGTGATGGAGAGGTTGGTGAAGATGACGGCGGTGTTGGTGAAGATCGCGGTGATGATGATGGCCCCGGCCATGCTCCGGGCGCCACCGGAAGCAAGGGGAGAGAGGCCCCTTCTTCTTCTTCTTCTTCTTCTTCCTTGACCTCCTCCCTAGATGGGAGAAGGGTTTCCTCCGGTCCTTGGCTCCCATGACTTGGGAGGGCAAGAGCCCCTCCGAGATTGGACCTATCTCTCTGCTTCGCGTTCTCTTCCGGCTGCTTTCACCATTTCGTGTATATATGGAGATCCGTAACTCCGATTGGCCTGAAACCTTCGCCGTGATTTTTTTTCCGAATATTAGCTTTCTTGCGGCAAAAGAAGAGCATCAACCGCCTTACGGTGGGCTCACGAGGGTAGGGGCGCGCCCAGGGGGGCAGGCGCGCCTCCCTGCCTCATGACCACCTCGGGCACTGGTTCGCGTTGATTTTCCTTCCAAATTATCCATATTTTTCAAAAATAAGCTCCGTCCGTTTTTATCCCGTTTGGACTCCGTTTGATATGGATATTCTGCGAAACCAAAAACATGCAATGTATGTGGACCTGAACTGAGTAATCGGATCAATATGTTAGTCCCAAAAATAATATAAAAAGTTGCCAAAAAGTATATGAAAGTTGAATAATATTGGCATGGAACAATAAAAAATTATAGATACGACGGAGACGTATCAGCATCCCCAAGCTTAATTCCTGCTCATCCTCGAGTAGGTAAATGATAAAAAAGATAATTTTTGATGTGGAATGCTACCTAGCATAATCTTGATCATATGTCTAATCATGGCATGAATATTAAGACACGAGTGATTCAAGGCAATAGTCTATCCTTTGACATAAAAACAATAATACTTCAAGAATACCAACCAAGCAATTATGTCTTATTGAAATAACATAGCCAAAGAAAGCTCATCCCTACAAAATCATATAGTCTGGCTATGCTCCATCTTCACCACACAAAATATTCACATCATGCACAACCCCGATGACAAGCCAAGCAATTGTTTCATACTTTTGACGTTTCTCAAACCTTTTCAACTTTTACGCAATACATGAGTGTGAGCCATGGACATAACACTATAGGTGGAATAGAATATGGTGATGGGGGTTATGTGGAGAAGACAAAAAAAGGAGAAAGTCTCACATCGACGCGGCTAATCAACGGGCTATGGAGATGCCCATCAATTGATGTCAATGCAAGAAGTAGGGATTGCCATGCAACGGATGCACTAAGAGCTATAAGTGTATGAAAGCTCAACAAAAGAAACTAAGTGGATGTGCATCCAACTTGCTTGCTTATGAAGACCTAGGGCATTTGAGGAAGCCCATCGTTGGAATATACAAGCCAAGTTCTATAATGAAAATTCCCACTAGTATATGAAAGTGACAACATAGGAGACAATCTATATGAAGAACATGGTGCTACTCTGAAGCACAAGATATGAGACTCACTACATGAAGAACATGGTGCTACTTTGAAGCACAAGTGTGGAAAAAGAGATAGTAACATTGCCCCTTTTTATTTTTTTTCTTTTTTTTCTTTTGCGGGCTTCTTTGGCCCTATTTTTTTTATTTAGGCTTCTTTGGCCCTCTTTTTTTTGGATGGGGCAATGCTCTAATAATGATGATCATCACACTTTTATTTACTTACAACTCGATATTACAACTCGATACTAGAACAAAGATATGACTCTATATGAATGCCTCCGTGATGTACCGGATGTGCAATGATCTAGCGTAGCAATGACATAAAAAAACGGAAGCCATGAAAACATCATGCTAGCTATCTTACGATCATGCAAAGCAATATGACAATGAATGCTCAAGTCATGTATATGATGATGATGATGAAAGCTGCATGGAAATATATCTCGAAATGGCTATGGAAATGCCATGATAGGTAGGTATGGTGGCTATTTTGAGAAAGATATAATGAGGCTTATGTGTGACAGAGTGTATCGTATCACGGGGTTTGGATGAACCGGCGAAGTTTGCACCAACTCTCGAGGTGAGAAAGGGCAATGCACGGTACCGAAGAGGCTAGCAATGATGGAAGGGTGAGAGTGCGTATAATCCATGGACTCAACATTATTCATAAAGAACTCACATACTTATTGAAAAAATCTATTAGTCATCGAAACAAAGTACTACACGCATGCTCCTAGGGGGATAGATTGGTAGGAAAAGACCATCGCTCGTCCCCGACCGCCACTCATAAGGAAGGCAATCAATAAACACCTCATGCTCCGACTTACGTTACATAACGGTTCACCATACGTGCATGCTACGGGACTTGCAAACCTCAACACAAGTATTTCTCAATTTCACAATTACTCAACTAGCACGACTCTAATATCACCACCTTTATATCGCAAAACTATTACAAGGAATCAAACATATCATATTCAGCGATCTACAAGTTTATGTAGGATTTTATGACTAACCATGTGAATGACCAGTTCCTGTCATCTCTCTAAATAGATATAAGTGAAGCAAGAGAGTTTAATTCTTTTTACAAAAGATATGCCCAGGCTCTAACAAATATAAGTGAAGCAAAAGAGCATTCTACAAATGGTGGTTGTCTATGTAAAGAGAAACGGGCAATCCAAACTTCAAATGATATAAGTGAAGCACATGGAGCATTCTATAAAGCCATACTCAAAAGATATAAGTGAAGTGCATAGAGCATTCTATAAATCAACCAAGGACCATCTCATACCAGCATGGTGCATAAAAGAAAAATAAAAACCTAATTGCAAAAGACGCTCCAGGACTTGCACATATCGCATGAACAAATGAATCCGGAAACATACCGATATTTGTTGAAGAAAGAGGGGATGCCTCCCCAGCATCCCCAAGCTTAGATGCTTGAGTCTCCTTGAATATTTACTTGGGGTGCCTCGGGCATCCCTAAGCTTGAGCTCTCGCCTCTCTTCCTTCTTCTCACATCGAAACCTTCTCGATCATCGAACACTTCATCCACACAAAACTTCAACAAAAAACTCGGTAAGATCCGTTAGTATAATAAAGCAAATCACTACTATAAGTACTGTTGCAAACCAATTCATATTTTGTTTTTGCATGGTGTCTATTGTAATATAACTTTTTCATGGCTTAACCCACTGATATAAATTGATAGTTTCATCAAAACAAGCAAACTATGCATCAAAAACAGAATCTGTCTAAAAACAGAAGAGTCTGTAATAATCTGAACATTCACCATACTTCTGGTACCCAAACAATTCTACCAAAATTAGGAAAAATAAACAAGTTGTACAGAAAGACAGCGCAAAAAGAATCAGAACCATTTGACGTTCCAGTAAAAAATTAAAATTCACACACTACAGCCAAAGTTTCTGTCCTGCACCGCACAAACCAGCAAGCATTGTAAACATCCTAAAGGCAAACCTTGGCACATTATTTTTATAATACAATCGAATTGTACAAGGGGATAATTAATTTTTTTGAACAGTTTCCGTAATCAAGATTCACAAAGTTGCCGTGATCATGAACAAAGTTCAAGGAGCTCTCCCACTTCAACAATGCTTGTCTTTCTCACTTTCGCTTTTTTTTTTGAAAAAGTTTTGGGTTCCCCTCTTTATTTTTGTTGTTTTTAAACTATATGAAAGCACTCAACAGAAATAAATGACTCTCTAAAACTTCCGGGTTGTCTCCCTGGCAGCGCTTTCTTTAAAGTCATTAAGCTAGGCATATAGTGCTCAAGTAGTGAATCCATCCGGATCCTAAGGTATATCAAAGCCAATTTTAATTAGCAATGATTTGTAATTTAGTAGTGAGCACAAAGTAACATATATCATGTAATAACAAAGTCTAACTCTCTTCCTATGCATCGGCATGTCATAAAAGAACAATTCATGCACACATAGTAAAGGCCAATGCATAGTATAAACAGTTTCTTGCAATTTTATTGTATTGGAGACATAGAAAGGTGGAGATATAGTTCCTCTCTCATAATAATTGCAAGTAGGAGCAGCAAGCACATGCATATTATATTCATCAAAATCATCATGTGCAACGGTAAAAGGAAACCCATCAATGTAATCCTTAATAAGTGCAAACTTCTCCGATATAGTATAATCGGGAGAATTCAAAAAGATAATAGGACTATAATGCGTGGGTGCAATAGCAACAATTTCATGTTTAACATAAGGAACTATAGCAAGTTCATCTCCATAAGCATAATTCATATTGGCATCTTGGCCACAAGCATAGCAAGCATCATAAAAAAGGGATATTTCAAGAGAATCAATGGGATCATAATAGTCATCATAGCAATCATCCTTCGGTAAGCACGAAGGTGAATTAAACAATGTATGAGTTTAAGAGTTACTCTCATTAGATGGTGGCCACGGGTGATCAATCCGCTCTTCCTCCTTTTGTTCTTCACTCTCCTCCTCATCTTTTTCATCCAATGAGCTCACAGTTTCATCAATTTCTTCTTCCATAGATTCCTGCAAAATATTAGTCTCTTCTTGGACAGCGGAGACTTTCTCAATAAGCGCATTAATATAGGCATTGTATTCATAATTCTCATAGCAATATTTGAGGATAGCTAAATTTTCAGATCTATAAACAACATCATCAAAATCATCAAACTCTTTAAACATAGATTCAATTTCATAAGCACCCATAAAAGCAATAAATTCTTCTATTTGTTCCACATCATAGTAATCATATATACCTCTAGCATAAGAAGCCAAGGTTTCGTTATCATTAAATTTGCATGAAAAGGGGAGGTGTGGAGCATTCATCCTAGAGCAACATGTTGGAAATATGCCCTAGAGGCAATAATAAAAGCATTATTATTATATTTCCTTGTTCGTGATAATTGTCTTTTATTCATGCTATAATTGTATTATCCGGAAATCGTAATACATGTGTGAATACATAGACCACAATATGTCCCTAGTGAGCCTCTAGTTGACTAGCTCGTTGGTCAACAGATAGTCATGGTTTCACGACTATGGACATCGATGTCGTTGACAACGGGATCACGTCATTAGGAGAATGACGTAATGGACAAGACCCAATCCTAAGCATAGCACAAGATCGTGTAGTTCGCTTTTGCTAGAGCTTTTTCAATGTCAAGTATCTCTTCCTTAGACCATGAGATCGTGTAACTCCCGGATACCGTAGGAGTGCTTTGGGTGTACCAAACGTCACAACGTAATCGGGTGACTATAAAGGTGCACTACAGGTATCTCCGAAAGTGTACATTGGGTTGACACGGATCGAGATCGGATTTGTCACTCCGTGTGACGGAGAGGTATCTCTGGGCCCACTCGGTAATGCATCATCATAATGAGCTCAAAGTGACCAAGTGTTTGGTCACGGGATCATGCATTACTGCACGAGTAAAGTGACTTGCCTAACTTGAGACCGAACGAGGTATTGGGATACCGATGATCGAAGTCTCGGGCATGTAACGCATCGATTGACAAAGGGAATAGTATACGGGTTGATTGAATCCTCGACATCGTGGTTCATCCGATGACATCATCGAGGAGCATGTGGGAGCCAACATGGGTATCCAGATCCCACTGTTGGTTATTGACTGAGAGCGTCTCGGTCATGTCGCATGTCTCCCGAACCCGTAGGGTCTACACACTTAAGGTTCTTGGACGCTAGGGTTATTAGGAAGACTTGTATGTGATTACCGAATGTTGTTCGGAGTCCGGATGAGATCCCGGATGTCACGAGGAGTTAGGAAGGGTCCGGAGGTAAAGATTTATATATGGGAAGTTGTCAAACGGACACCGGAAAAGTTTCGGGGCATATCGGTATTGTCACCGGGTCACGGAAGGGTTCGGAGGTCCACCGGAGGGGCCACCTCCCGGAGGGCCACTTGGGCTGCGTGGGAAGGGGCCAGCCCCTGGTGGGCTGGGCGCACCCCTCCCTTGGGCCCTTGCGCCTAGGGTTGAGGGGGGAACCCCAGAGGGGCGCCTTGCTTGGGGGCAAGCCCTCCCCTGGTCACGCCGCCCCTCTAGATGCATCTAGAGGCCGGCCCCTCTCCCTCCCCTATAAATAGAGGGGTGAGGGGAGGCTGCACACCCAAGCCAAGGCGCAGCCCTCCCTCCCCAACACCTCTCCTCCTCCGCACGTGCTTGGCGAAGCCACAGCCGAGATATTGCTGCACCAACATCACCACGCCTGGCCGTGCTGCCGTTGGAGCAATCTTCCTCAACCTCTCCTTCCCCTTGCTGGATCAAGACGGAGGAGACGTCGTCTGCACTGCACGCGTGTGTTGAACGCGGAGGTGCTGTCCGCTCGATACTTGGTCATCGGTGATCCGAATCACGGCGAAGTACGACTCCATCATCACCATCCCCTTGAACGCTTCACTCGATCTACAAGTGGTATGTAGATGCAAACTCACTCCCTTGACTCGTTGCTTAGATGAACTCATAGATGGATCTTGGTGAAACCGTAGGAAAAATTTTAATTTTACGCAACGTTCCCCAACATGGCATCATGAGCTAGGTCTATGCGTAGTTCTCTATTGCACGAGTAGAACACAATTTTGTTGTGGGCGTAGATCTTGTCAACTTGCTTGCCGCTACTAGTCTTATCTTGCTTCAACGGTATTGTGGGATGAAGCAGCCGGACCAACCTTACACGCAGACGCTTACGTGAGACCGGTTCCACCGACTAACATGCACTAGTTGCATAAGGTGGGCTGGCGGGTGTCTGTCTCTCCCACTTTAGTTGGAGCGGATTCGATGAAAAGGGTCCTTATGAAGGGTAAATAGAAGTTGACAAGATCACGTTGTGGTTATTCGTAGGTAAGAAAACTTTCTTGCTAGAACCCAATTGCAGCCACGTAAAAGAAGCAACAACAATTAGAGGACGTCTAACTTGTTTTTGCAGCAATTGTCATGTCATGTGATATGGCCAGAAGTTGTGATGAATGATGAATGACATATTGTGATGTATGAGATCATGTTCTTGTAATAGGAATCACGACTTGCATGTCGATGAGTATGACAACCGGCAGGAGCCATAGGAGTTGTCTTTATTTTGTATGACCTGTGTGTCATTGAAGAACGCCATGTAAATTACTTTACTTTATTGCTAAACGCGTTAGCCATAGAAGTAGAAGTAGTCGTTGGCGTGACAACTTCATGAAGACACGATGATGGAGATCATGATGATGGAGATCATGGTGTCATGCCGGTGACAAGATGATCATGGAGCCACGAAGATGGAGATCTATGGAGCTTTATGATATTGGCCATATCATGTCACTACTATATAATTGCATGTGATGTTTATTATGTTTATGCATCTTTTTTACTTAGAACGACGGTAGTAAATAAGATGATCCTTACAACAATTTCAAGAAGTGTTCTCCCCTAACTGTGCACCGTTGCTAAAGTTAAATCGTTTCAAGCACCACGTGATGATCGGGTGTGATAGATCCTTACGTTCACATACAATGGGTGTAAGACAGATTTACACATGCAAAACACTTAGGGTTAACTTGACGAGCCTAGCATGTACAGACATGGCCTCGGAACACGGAGACCGAAAGGTCGAACACGAGTCGTATGGAAGATACGATCAACATGAGAATGTTCACCGACGATGACTAGTCCGTCTCACGTGATGATCGGACACGGCCTAGTCGACTCGGATCGTGTAACACTTAGATGACTAGAGGGATGTCTAATCTGAGTGGGAGTTCATTAAATAATTTGATTAGATGAACTTTATTATCATGAACAATAGTCTAAAACCTTTGCAAATATGTCTTGTAGATCAAATGGCCAACGCTTATGTCAACCTGAACTTCAACGCTGCTCCTAGAGAAAACCAAGCTGAAAGATGATGGCAGCAACTATACGGACTGGGTCCGGAACCCGAGGATCATCCTCATAGCTGCCAGAAACAATATGTCCTAGAAGGACCGCTAGGTGACGCCTCCGTCTCTGCAGAGAACCAAGACATTATGAATGCTTGGCAGTCTCGTCTTGATGATTACTCCCTCGTTCAAAGGCGGCATGCTTTACTGACTTAGAACCGGGGCTCCAAAAGCGCTTTTGAGCATCACGGAGCATATGAGATGTTCGAGGAGCTAAAACTAGTTTTCCAAGCTCACGCCGGTCGAGAGATATGACGTCTCGACAAGTTCTATAGTTGTAAGATGGAGGAAAATAGTTACGTCGGTGAGCACATACTCGTAATGTCCGGGTTGCACAACCGCATGACCCACCGAATATTAACCTCCCCGATGAGGCGGTCATCGACAGAATCCTTCATCGCTCCCACCAAGCTACAAGAGCTTTGTGATGAACTACAATATGCAGGGGATGGTGAAGACCATTCCTGAAGTATTTTCAATGCTGAAGTCAGCAGAGGTTGAGATCAAGAAAGAACATCAAGTGTTGATGGTCAATAAGACCACTAAGTTCAAGAAGGGCAAGGGCAAGGGCAAGAAGAACTTCAAGAAGGACGGCAAGGATGTTGCCGCGTCCGGTAAGCCAGTTACCGGGAAGAAGTCAAAGAATGGACCCAAGCCTGAGACTGAGTGCTTTTATTGCAAACGGAAGGGTCACTGGAAGCGGAACTGCCCCAAATACTTAGCGGATAAGAAGGCCGGCAACACCAAAGGTATAGTTGATATACATGTAATTGATGTGTACCTTACCAAAGACTTCGTAGTAACTCCCGGGTATTTGATACGGTGCCGTTGCTCATATTTGTAGCTCACGGCAGAGCTGCGGAATAAGCGGAGGCTGGCGAAGGACGAGGTGACGATGCGGCGTCGGAATGGTTCGAGTCGATGTGATCGCCGTCGGCACGCTATCTCTTCATTTACCTACGGGATTAGTTTTGAACCTTAATAATTGTTATTTGGTGCCAAGTTTGAGCATGAACATTGTATCAGGATCTCGTTTAATGCGAGATGGCTACTCATTTAAATCCGAGAATAATGGTTGTTCTATTTATATGAGAGACATGTTTTATGGTCATGCTCGGATGGTCAATGGTTTATTCTTAATGAATCTCGGCGTTTAGTGTTACACATATTCATAGCGTAAATACCAAAAGATGTAAAGTTGATAACGATAGTCCCACATACTTGTGGCACTGCCGCCTTTGGTCACATTGGTGTCAAGCGCATGAAGAAGCTCCATCTTGATGGACTTTTGGAGTCTCTAGATTATGAATCATTTGACACATGCGAACCATGCCTTATGGGCAAGATGACCAAGACTCCGTTCTCCGGAACAATGGAGCGAGCAACCAACTTATTGGAAATCATACATACCGATGTGTGCGGTCCAATGAGTGTTGAGGCTCATGGAGGATATCGTTATGTTCTCACTCTCACCGATGACTTGAGTAGATATGGGTATGTCTACTTAATGAAACACAAGTCCGAGACCTTTGAAAAGTTCAAGGAATTTCAGAATGAGGTAGAGAATCAACGTGACCGAAAAATAAAGTTCTTACGATCAGATCGTGGAGGAGAATATTTAAGTCCGCAATTTGGTACACACTTAAGAAAATGTGGAATCGTTTGAGAACTCACGCTACTGGAACACCTCAACAGAACGGTGTGTCCGAACGTCGTAATCGCACTCTATTGGATATGGTGCGATCTATGATGTCTCTTACCAATTTACCGCTATCTTTTTGGGGATACGCTCTAGAGACAGCTACATTCACTTTAAATAGGGCACCGTCTAAATCCGTTGAGACGACACCGTATGAATTATGGTTTGGGAAGAAACCTAAGCTGTCGTTTCTAAAAGTTTGGGGATGCGATGCTTATGTCAAGAAACTTCAACCTGAAAAGCTCGAACCCAAGTCGGAAAAATGCGTCTTCATAGGATACCCTAAGGAAACCATTGGGTATACCTTCTACCTTAGATCCGAAGGCAAGATCTTTGTTTCCAAGAACGGACCCTTTACGGAAAAGAGTTTCTCTCGAAAGGAGTAAGTGGGAGGAAAGTAGAACTTCGATGAAGTACTACCTCTTGAACCGGAAAGTAGTGCAGCTCAGGAAAATGCTCTGTGGTGCCTACACCAATTGGAGAGGAAATTAATGATGATGATCAAGGTACTTCGGATCAAGTTGCTCTTGAACTTCGAGGTCCACTTGGACACGTTCCGCACTGCAGTGGTACGGCAACCCTGTCCTGGAAATCATGTTGTTAGACAACGGTGAACCTTCGAACTATGAAGAAGCGATGGCGGGCCCAGATTCCAACAAATGGCTAGAAGCCATAAAATCCGAGATAGAATCCATGCATGAAAACAAAGTATGGACTTTGACTGACTTGCCCGATGATCGGCGAGCGATGGAAAACAAATAGATCTTTAAGAAGAAGACGGACGCGGATGGTAATGTCACCATCTATAAAGCTCGACTTGTCGCTAAGGGTTATCGGCAAGTTCAAGGGATTGACTACGATGAGACTTTCTCTCCCGTAGCGAAGCTTAAGTCCGTCTGAATCATTTTAGCAATTGCCGCATACTATGTTTATGAGATATGGCTTATGGACGTCAAACGGCATTCCTTAACGGGCATCTTAAGGAAGAGCTGTATATGATGCAGCGAAAGGTTTTGTCGATCCTAAGAATGCTAACAAAGTATGCAAGCTCCAGCGATCCATTTATGGGCTGGTGCAAGCATCTCGGAGTTGGAACATTCGCTTTGATGAGATGATCAAAGCGTTTGGGTTTATCTTGAGACTTATGGAGAAGCCTGCGTTTACAAGAAAGTGAGTGGGAGCTACTGTAGCATTTCTCATATTATAAGTAGATGACATACTTTTGATGGGAAATGATATAGAATTCTTGGACAGCATTAAGGCCTACTTGAATAAGTGTTTTTCAATGAAGGACCTTGGAGAAGCTGCATATATATTAGGCATCAAGATCTATAGAGATAGATCGAGACGCCTCATAGGTCTTTCACAAAGCACATACCTTGATAAGATTTTGAAGAAGTTCAAAATGGATTAGTCCAAGAAAGGGTTCTTACACTGCTTTGCAAAGGTGTGAGATTGAGCTCAGCTCAATGCCCGACCACGGCAAAAGATAAAGAAGAGATGAGCGTCATCCCTATGCCTCGACCATAGGATCTATTATGTATGCCATCTTTGTGTACCGGACCTGATGTAAACCTTGCCGTAAGTTTGGTAGGAAGGAACCAAAGTAATCCCGGCAAGGAACACCGGACAGCGGTCAAGAATATCCTGAAGTACTGAAAAGGACAAAGGACATGTTTCGTTTATGGAGGTGACGAAGAGCTCGTCATAAAGGGTTACGTCGACGCTTAGCTTCGACACAGATCTGGATGACTCTAAGTCACAAACCGGATACGTGTATATGTTGAATGGTGGAGCAAGAGCTGGTGCAGCTGCAAGCAGAGCGTCGTGGTGGGATCTACATGTGAAGCGGAGTACATGGCAGCCTCGGAGGCAGCGCATGAAGCGATTTGGGTGAAGGAGTTCATCACCGACCTAGGAGTCATACCCAATGCGTCGGGGCCGATCAAACTCTTACGTGACAACACCGGAGCTATTGCACTTTCCAAGGAGCCTGGTTTCACAAGAAGACCGGGCACATCAGCGTCGCTTCAACTCCATCCGTGAAAATGTTCAAGATGGAGACATAGAAATTTGTAAAGTGCACACGGATCTGAATGTCGCAGATCCATTGACTAAACCTCTTCCACGGGCAAAACATGATCAACACGGAACTCTACGGTGTTCGATTCATCACAATATAACTAGATTATTGACTCTAGTGCAAGTGGGAGACTGTTGGAAATATGCCCTAGAGGCAATAATAAAAGCATTATTATTATATTTCCTTGTTCGTGATAATTGTCTTTTATTCATGCTATAATAGTATTATCCGGAAATCGAAATACATGTGTGAATACATAGACCACAACATGTCCCTAGTGAGCCTCTAGTTGACTAGCTGGTTGGTCAACAGATAGTCATGGTTTCCTGACTATGGACATCAGATGTCGTTGACAACGGGATCACGTCATTAGGAGAATGACGTAATGGACAAGACCCAATCCTAAGCATAGCACAAGATCGTGTAGTTCGTTTTGCTAGAGCTTTTTCAATGTCAAGTATCTCTTCCTTAGACCATGAGATCGTGTAACTCCCGGATACCGTAGGAGTGCTTTGGGTGTACCAAAGCGTCTGGCGTAACTGGGTGACTATAAAGGTGCACTACTGGTATCTCCGAAAGTGTACATTGGGTTGACACGGATCGAGACTGGGATTTGTCACTCCGTGTGACGGAGAGGTATCTCTGGGCCCACTCGGTAATGCATCATCATAATGAGCTCAAAGTGACCAAGTGTTTGGTCACGGGATCATGCATTACGGTATGAGTAAAGTGACTTGCCGGTAACGAGACTGAACGAGGTATTGGGATACCGACGATCGAGTCTCGGGCATGTAACGTACCGATTGACAAAGGGAATAGTATACGGGGTTGATTGAATCCTCGACATCGTGGTTCGTCCGATGACATCATCGAGGAGCATGTGGGAGCCAACATGGGTATCCAGATCCGGCTGTTGGTTATTGACCTGAGAGCGTCTCGGTCATGTCTGCATGTCTCCCGAACCCGTAGGGTCTACACACTTAAGGTTCGGTGACGCTAGGGTTATTAGGAAGACTTGTATGTGATTACGAATGTTGTTCGAGTCCGGATGAGATCCCGGACGTCACGAGGAGTTCGGAAGGGTCCGGAGGTAAAGATTTATATATGGGAAGTTGTCAAGCGGACACCGGAAAAGTTTCGGGCATATCGGTATTGTGCAGGGGTCACGGAAGGGTTAGGAGGTCCACCGGGAGGGCCACCTCCCGGGGGGCCACTTGGGCTGCGTGGGAAGGGCCAGCCCTGGTGGGCTGGGCGCACCCCCCTCCTTGGGCCCTTGCGCCTAGGGGTTGAGGGGAACCCTAGAGGCGCCCCTTGCTTGGGGGCAAGCCCCTCCCTTGGCCGCCGCCCCTCTAGATGCATCTAGAGGGGCCCCCCCTCCCTTCCCCTATAAATAGAGGGGTGAGGGAGGGCTGCACACCCAAGCCAAGGCGCAGCCCTCCCTCCCCAACACCTCTCCTCCTCTATACGTGCTTGGCGAAGCCACAGCCGAGATCTTCTGCACCAACATCACCACGCCGTCGTGCTGTCGTTGGAGCAATCTTCCTCAACCTCTCCTTCCCCCTTGCTGGATCAAGACGGAGGAGACGTCGTCCGTACCGTACGTGTGTTGAACACGGAGGTGCTGTCCGTTCAGTACTTGGTCATCGGTGATCCGAATCACGGCGAGTACGACTCCATCATCACCATCCCCTTGAACGCTTCTGCACTCGATCTACAAGTGGTATGTAGATGCAAACTCACTCCCTTGACTCGTTGCTTAGATGAACTCATAGATGGATCTTGGTGAAACCGTAGGAAAATTTTTAATTTTCTGCAACGTTCCCCAACACAACAAGTATAATCATATTCCGAGCATAGTTGTCTAGCATACCACTTCAATATATAAATTTGATCCCATAATAGTTTCCCTTTTTGTGTCAATCGATAATCCCTAAAGTATTCACGTTGATCCAACGTTACTCCCATTACCAAATTTAATGAGGTTTTCTCAGGATTATCAAAGTGATACATAATATTTTTCACATATTGAGCATCGAGGGTTTTAGGAGGTTCCCCATCTCCAAGAGCAGCAAGTACACCTAATTTTTTTGGTATTTCGTGTTCCATATCCATAACTAAAGATAAAGAACAACTAACTGTTGGAAATATGCCCTAGAGGCAATAATAAATTAGTTATTGCTATTATTATATTTCCTTGTTCATGATAATCGTTTATTATCCATGCTATAATTGTATTGAAAGGAAACTCAGATACATGTGTGGGTACATAGACAACACCATGTCCCTAGTAAGCCTCTAGTTGACTAGCTCGTTGATCAATAGATGGTTACGGTTTCCTGACCATGGACATTGGATGTTGTTGATAACGGGATCACATCATTAGGAGAATGATGTGATGGACAAGACCCAATCCTAAGCCTAGCACAAAGATCGTGTAGTTCGTATGCTAGAGCTTTTCTAATGTCAAGTATCATTTCCTTAGACCATGAGATTGTGCAACTCCGGATACCGTAGGGAATGCTTTGGGTGTACCAAACGTCCACAACGTAACTGGGTGGCTATAAAGGTGCACTACGGGTATCTCCGAAAGTGTACATTGGGTTGTACGAATCGAGATCGGATTTGTCACTCCGTGTGACGGAGAGGTATCTCTGGGCCCACTCGGTAGGACATCATCATAATGTGCACAATGTGACCAAGGGGTTGATCACGAGATGAGTAAAGAGACTTGCCGGTAACGAGATTGAACAAGGTATCGGGATACCGACGATCGAATCTTGGGCAAGTACTATACCGGTAGGCAAAGGGAATTGTATACGGGATTGCTTGAATCCTTGACATCATGGTTCATCCGATGAGATCATCGTGGAACATGTGGGAGCCAACATGGGTATCCAGATCCCGCTGTTGGTTATTCACCGGAGAACGTCTCGGTCATGTCTGCATGGTTCCCGAACCCGTAGGGTCTACACACTTAAGGTTCGGTGACGCTAGAGTTGTTATGGGAAATAGTATGTGGTTACCGAAGGTTGTTCGGGGTCCCGGATGAGATCTCGGACATGACGAGGAGCTCCGAAATGGTCCGGAGGTGAAGATCGGTATATTGGACGAAGGGTATTGGAGTCCGGAATTGTTTCGGGGGTACCAGGTGATGACGAGCGTGTCCGAAAGGGGTTTCGGAGGCCCCGTCAAGCTTTGGGGGGGGCCTTATGGGCCAAGGGGAGAGGGCACATCTATTGGGGAACGTTGCATAAAATAAAATTTTCCTACGTTCACCAAGATCCAACTATGAGTTCATCTAGCAACGAGAGAGAGAGAGAGAGAGATGCATCTACATACCCTTGTAGATCGCGTGCGGAAGCGTTCAAGTGAACGGGGTTGAGGGAGTCGTTCTCGTCGTGATCCAAATCACCGGAGATCCTAGCGCCGAACGGGCGGCACCTCCGCGTTCAACACACGTGACGGTCAGCGTGGACGTCTCCTCCGTCTTGATCCAGCAAGGGGAAGGAGAGGTTGTTGAAGATCCAAAGAAGACGACGGCGTGGTGGTGGATGCAAAGACGCCGGCAGGCTTCGCCAAGCAACTACGGGAGGAGGAGGAGGTGTAGCAGGGGAGGGAGGCGCCAAGACTTGAGTGCGGCTGCCCTCCTCCCCCCTTTATATAGGCCCCTGGGGCGCCTGCCCTGAGATTAGATCTCCAAGGGGAGGGCGGCGGCCAAGGGAGGCTTGCCCCCAAGGCAATCGGGCGCCCACCCTAGGGTTTCCAACCCTAGGCGCAGGGGGCCCAAGTGGGGCGCACCAGCCCACCAGGGCTGGTTCCCTCCCACTTCAGCCCACGGGCCCTCCGGGATAGGTGGCCCCACCGATGGACCCGGGACCCTTCCGGTGGTCCCAGACAATCTGGGTGACCGAAACTTTCCCGATGGCGAAACAACACTTCCTATATATAATTCTTTACCTCCGGACCATTTCGAAACTCCTCGTGACGTCCGGGATCTCATCCGGGACTCCGAACAACATTCGGTTTGCTGCATACTCATATTCATACAACCCTAGCGTCACCGAACCTTAAGTGTGTAGACCCTACGGGTTCGGGAGACACATAGACATGACCGAGACGGCTCTCCGGTCAATAACCAACAGCGGGATCTGGATACCCATGTTGGCTCCCATGCTCCTCGATGATCTCATCGGATGAACCACGATGTCGAGGATTCAAGCAACCCCGTATACAATTCCCTTTGTCAGACGGTATGTTACTTGCCCGAGATTCGATCTTCGGTATCCCAATACCTCGTTTAATCTCATTACCGGCAAGTCACTTTACTCGTACCATAATGCATGATCCCGTGACCAGACACTTGGTCACTTTGAGCTCATTATGATGATGCACTACCGAGTGGGCCCAGTGATACCACTCCGTAATACGGAGTGACAAATCCGATCTCGATCCGTGTCAACCCAACAGACACTTTCGGAGATACCTGTAGTGCACCTTTATAGTCACCCAGTTACGTTGTGACGATTGGTACACCCAAAGCACTCCTACAGTATCCGGGAGTTACACGATCTCATGGTCTAAGGAAGAGATACTTGACTTTGGAAAAGCTCTAGCAAAACGAACTACACGATCTTGTGTTATGCTTAGGATTGGGTCTAGTCCATCACATCATTCTCCTAATGATGTGATCCCGTTATCGATGACATCCAATGTCCATAGTCAGGAAACCATGACTATCTATTGATCAACGAGCTAGTCAACTAGAGGCTCACTAGGGACATATTGTGGTCTATGTATTCACACGTGTATTACGATTTCCGGATAATACAATTATAGCATGAGTAAAAGACAATTATCACGAACAAGGAAATATAATAATAATCCTTTTATTATTGCATCTAGGGCATATTCCAACAGTCTCCCACTTGCACTAGAGTCAATAATCTAGTTACATTGGGATGAATCGAACACCCATAGAGTTTTGATGTTGATCATGTTTTGCTCGCGGAAGAGGTTTAGTCAACGGATCTGCGACATTCAGATCCATATGCACTTTGCAAATTTCTATGTCTCCATCTTGAACATTTTCACGAATGGAGTTGAAGCGACGCTTGATGTGCTCGGTCTTCTTGTGAAACACAGGCTCCTTGGCAAGTGCAATAGCTCCAGTGTTGTCACAGAAGAGTTTGATCGGCCCCGACGCATTGGGTTTGACTCCTAGGTCGGTGATGAACTCCTTCACCCAAATTGCTTCATGCGCTGCCTCCGAGGCTGCCATGTACTCCGCTTCACATGTAGATCCCGCCACGACGCTCGCTTGCAGCTGCACCACCATCGCTTCACCATTCAACATATACATGTATCCGGTTTGTGACTTAGAGTCATCCAGATGCGTGTCGAAGCTAGAATCGACGTAACCCTTTACGCATTTGTGCTCTTCATCACCTCCATAAACAAGAAACATATCCTTAGTCCTTTTCGTGTACTTCAGGATATTCTTGACCATTGTCCTGTGTTCCTTGCGGGATTACTTTGGTACCTTCCTACCAAACTTACGGCAAGGTTTACGCCAGTGTCCGGTACACAAAGATGGCATACATAATAGACCCTATGGCTGATGCATAGGGATGACACTCATCTCTTCTATATCTTCCGCCGTGGTGGGACATTGAGCCGAGCTCAATTTCACACCTTATGTCTGCATAAGAACCCTTTCTTGGACTGATCCATTTTGAACTTCTTCAATATCTTTTCAAGGTATGTGGTTTGTGAAAGACCTATGAGGCGTCTCGATCTATCTCTATAGATCTTGATGCCTAATATATAAGCAGCTTCTCCAAGGTTCTTCATTGAAAAACTCTTATTCAAGTAGGCCTTAATGTTGTCCAAAAGTTCTATATCATTTCCCATCAAAAGTATGTCATCTACATATAATATGAGAAATGCTATGAGCTCCCACTCACTTTCTTGTAAACGCAGGCTTCTCCATAAGTCTGCATAAACCCAAATGCTTTGATCATCTCATCAAAGCGAATGTTCCAACTCCGAGATGCTTGCACCAGCCCATAAATGGATCGCTGGAGATTGCATGCCTTGTTAGCATTCTTTGGGTCGACAAAACCTTCCGGCTGCATCATATACAGTTCTTCCTTAAGATAGCCGTTAAGGAATGCCGTCTTGACGTCCATTTGCCATATCTCATAATCATAGTATGCGGCAATTGCTAACATGATTCATACGGACTTCAGCTTCGCCACGGAGAGAAAGTCTCATCGTAGTCAACCCCTTGAACTTGCCGATAACCTTTAGCGACAAGTCGAGCTTTATAGATGGTAACATTACCATCCGCGTCATCTTCTTCTTAAAGTTCCATTTGTTTTCTATCACTCGCCGATCATCGGGCAAGTACATCAAAGTCCATACTTTGTTTTCATACATGGATCCTATCTCGGATTGCATGGCTTCAAGCCATTTGTTGGAATCTGGGCCCGCCATCGCTTTAGTTCGAAGGTTCACCGTTGTCTAACAACATGATTTCTAGGACAGGGTTGCCATACCACTCTGGTGTCGAACGTGTCCTTGTGGACCTACGAAGTTCAGTAGTAACTTGATCCGAAGTACCTTGATCATCATCATTAATTTCCTCTCCAGTTGGTGTAGGCACCACAGGAACATTTTCCTGAGCTGCAGTACTTTCCGGTTCAAGAGGTAGTACTTCATCAAGTTCTACTTTCCTCCCACTTACTCCTTTCGAGAGAAACTCTTTTTCCGTAAAGGATCCGTTCTTGGCAAAAAGATCTTGCCTTCGGATCTAAGGTAGAAGGTATACCCAATGGTTTCCTTAGGGTATCCTATGAAGACGCATTTTCCGACTTGGGTTCGAGCTTTTCAGGTTGAAGTTTCTTGACATAAGCATCGCATCCCCAAACTTTTAGAAACGACAGCCTTAGGTTTCTTCCCAAACCATAATTCATACGGTGTCGTCTCAACGGATTTAGACGGTGCCCTATTTAAAGTGAATGTAGCTGTCTCTAGAGCGTATCCCCAAAATGATAGCGGTAAATCTGTAAGAGACATCATAGACCGCACCATATCCAATAGAGTGCGATTACGACGTTCGGACACCTTTATTACCTGAGGTGTTCGGTAGCGTGAGTTGTGAAACGATTCCACATTTCCTTAAGTGTGTACCAAATTCGTGACTTAAATATTCTCCCCCACGATCTGATCGTAAGAACTTTATTTTTTGGTCACGTTGATTCTCTACCTCATTCTGAAATTCTTTGAACTTTTCAAAGGTCTCAGACTTGTGTTTCATCAAGTAGACATACACATATCTACTCAAGTCGTCAGTGAGAGTGAGAACATAATGATATCCTCCGCGAGCCTCAACGCTCATTAGACCGCACACATCGGTATGTATGATTTCCAATAAGTTGGTTGCTCGCTCCATTGTTCCGAGAACGGAGTCTTGGTCATTTTGCCCATAAGGCATGGTTCGCATGTGTCAAATGATTCATAATCGAGAGACTCTAAAAGTCCATCGAATGGAGTTTCTTCATGCGCTTGACACCAATGTGACCAAGGCGGCGATTACCATAAGTATGTGGGACCATCATTATCAACTTTACATCTTTTGGTATTCACACTATGAATATGTGTAATATTACGTTCGAGATTCATTAAGAATAAACCATTGACCATCGGATCATGACCATAAAACATATCTCTCATATAAATAGAACAACCATTATTCTCGGATTTAAATGAGTAGCCATCTCGCATTAAACGAGATCCCGATACAATGTTCATGCTCAAACTTGGCACTAAATAACAATTATTGAGGTTTAAAACTAATCCCGTAGGTAAATGTAGAGGTAGCGTGCGGCCAGCGATCACATCGACCTTGGAACCATTCCCGACGCCAAGATCGTCACCTCGTCGCCCTTCGCCAGTCTCCGTTTATTCCGCAGCTCCTGCTGTGAGTTACAAATGTGAGCAACGGCACCGGTATCAAATACCCAGGAGTTACTACGAGTATTAGTAAGGTACACATCAGTTATATGTATATCAAATATACCTTTAGTGTTCCCGGCCTTCTTGTCTGCTAAGTATTTGGGGCAGTTCCGCTTCCAGTGACCCTTCCCTTTGCAATAAAAGCACTCAGTCTCAGGCTTGGGTCCATTTTTTGACTTCTTCCCGGCAACTGGCTTACCGGGCGAGGCAACATCCTTGCCGTCCTTCTTGAAGTTCTTCTTACCCTTTCCCTTCTTGAACTTTGTGGTTTTATTGACCATCAAAACTTGATGTTCTTTCTTGATTTCAACCTCTGCTGACTTCAGCATTGAAAATACTTCAGGAATAGTTTTCACCATCCCCTGCATATTGTAGTTCATACCAAAGCTCTTGTAGCTCGATTGGGAGCGTTGAAGGATTCTGTCAATGACCGCCTCATCCGGGAGGTTAATGTCCATTTGGGACAGGCGGTTGTGCAACCCGGACATTTTGAGTATGTGCTCCTTGATGTAACTATTTTCCTCCATCTTACAACTATAGAACTTGTCGGAGACTTCATATCTCTCGACCGGGCATGAGCTTGGAAAACCATTTTCAGCTCCTCGAACATCTCATATGCTCCATGTTGCTCAAAACGCTTTTAGAGCCCGGTTCTAAGCTGTAAAGCATGCCGACCGAACGAGGGAGTAATCATCAAGACGAGACTGCCAAGCGTTCATCATGTCTTGGTTCTTCGGGATGTGTGCTTCACCTAGCGGTGCTTCTAGGACATATTGTTTCTTGGCTGCTATGAGGATGATCCTCGGGTTAGGACCTAGTCCGAATAGTTGCTGCCATCATCTTTCAGCTTGGTTTCTCTAGGAACGCGTTGAAGTTCATGGTGACATGAGCGTTGGCCATTTGATCTACAAGACATTTTGCAAAGATTTTAGACTAATGTTCATGATAATTAAGTTCATCTAATCAAATTATTTAATGAACTCCCACTCAGATTTGACATCCCTCTAGTCATCTAAGTGTTACATGATCCGAGTCGACTAGGCCGTGTCCGATCATCACGTGAGACGGACTAGTCATCGTCGGTGAACATCTCCATGTTGATCGTATCTTCCATATGACTCATGTTCGACCTTTCAGTCTCTTGTGTTCCGAGGTCATGTCTGTACATGCTAGGCTCGTCAAGTTAACCTAAGTGTTTTGCATGTGTAAAACTGTCTTACACCCGTTGTATGTGAACGTAAGAATCTATCACACCCGATCATCACGTGGTGCTTGAAGCAACGAACTTTAGCAATGGCGCACAGTTAGGGAGAACACTTTCTTGAAATTATTATAAGGGATCATCTTATTTACTACCCTCGTTCTAAGTAAACAAGATGCATAAACATAATAAACATCACATGCAATTATATATATAGTAGTGACATGATATGGCCAATATCATATAGCTCCTTTGATCTCCATCTTCGGGGCTCCATGATCATCTTGTCACCGGCATGACACCATGATCTCCATCATCGTGTCTCCATGAAGTTGCTCGCCAACCATTACTTCTACTACTATAGCTAACGGTTTAGCAATAAAGCAAAGTAATTACATGGCGTTGAATCAATGACACGCAGGTCATACAATAATTAAGACAACTCCTATGGCTCCTGCCGGTTGTCATACTCATCGACATGCAAGTCGTGATTCCTATTACAAGAACATGATCTCATACATCACAATATATCATTCATCATTCATCACAACTTACGGCCATATCACATCACATGACAATTGCTGCAAAAACAAGTTAGACGTCCTCTAATTGTTGTTGCATCTTTTACGTGGCTGCAATTGGGTTCTAGCAAGAACGTTTTCTTACCTACGAATAACCACAACGTGATTTGTCAACTTCTATTTACCCTTCCCTTTACATCGAATCCACTCCAACTAAAGTGGGAGAGACAGACACCCGCTAGCCACCTTATGCAACTAGTGCATGTCAGTCGGTGGAACCTGTCTCACGTAAGCGTATGTGTAAGGTCGGTCCGGGCCGCTTCATCCCACAATATCGCTGAAGCAAAATAAGACTAGTAACGGCAAGAAAGTTGACAACATCTATGCCCACAACTGATTTGTATTCTACACGTGCAATAGAGAACTACGCATAGACCTAGCTCATGATGCCACTGTTGGGGAACGTTGCATAAAATAAATTTTTCCTATGTTCACCAAGATCCAACTATGAGTTCATCTAGCAACGAGAGAGAGAGAGATGCATCTACATACCCTTGTAGATCGCGTGCGGAAGCGTTCAAGTGAACGGGGTTGAGGGAGTCGTTCTCGTTGTGATCCAAATCACCGGAGATCCTAGCGCCGAACGGACGGCACCTCCACGTTCAACACACGTACGGTCAGCGTGACGTCTCATCCGTCTTGATCCAGCAAGGGGGAAGGAGAGGTAAGATCCAGCAGCACGACGGCGTGGTGGTGGATGCAGCAGACTCTCAGGCTTCGCCAAGCAACTACGGGAGGAGGAGGTGTAGCGGGGAGGGAGGCGCCAAGACTTCAGTGTGGCTGCCCTCCTCCCCCTTTATATAGGCCCCGGGGGCGCTGCCCCTGAGATTAGATCTCCAAGGGGGCGGCCAAGGGGGAGGCTTGCCCCAAGTAAGCTGGGCGCTTCACCCTAGGGTTTCCAACCCTAGGCGAGGGGCCCAAGTGGGCGCACCAGCCCACCAGGGCTGGTTCCCTCCCCACTTCAGCCCACAGGGCCCTCCGGGATAGGTGGCCCCACCAGGTGGACCCTCAGACCCTTCCGGTGGTCCCAGACAATGGGTGACCGAAACTTTCCCGATGGTCAAACATCACTTCCTATATATAATTCTTTACCTCCGGACCATTCCGGAACTCCTCGTGACGCCCAGGATCTCATCCGGACTCAACAACATTCGGTTTGCTGCATACTCATATTCATACAACCCTAAGCGCCACCGAACCTTAAGTGTGTAGACCCTACGGGTTCGGGAGACACGTAGACATGACCGAGACGGCTCTCCGGTCAATAACCAACATCGGGATCTGGATACCCATGTTGGATCCCACATGCTCCTTATGATCTCATCGGATGAACCACGATGTCGAGAATTCAAGCAACCCCGTATACAATTCCCTTTGTCAGACGGTATGTTACTTGCCCGAGATTCGATCGTCGGTATCCCAATACCTCGTTTAATCTCGTTACCGGCAAGTCACTTTACTCGTACCGTAATGCATGATCCGTGACGGACACTTGGTCACTTTGAGCTCATTATGATGATGCACTACCGAGTGGGCCAAGTGATACCTCTCCGTAATACGGAGTGACAAATCCCAGTCTCGATCCGTGTCAACCCAACAGACACTTTCGGAGATACCTGTAGTGCACCTTTATAGTCACCCAGTTACGTTGTGACGTTTGGTACACCCAAAGCACTCCTACAGTATCTGGGAGTTACACGATCTCATGGTCTAAGGAAGAGATACTTGACTTTGGAAAAGCTCTAGCAAAACGAACTACACGATCTTGTGTTATGCTTAGGATTGGGTCTAGTCCATCACATCATTCTCCTAATGATGTGATCCCATTATCAATGACATCCAATGTCCATAGTCCGGAAACCATGACTATCTATTGATCAACGAGCTAGTCAACTAGAGGCTCACTAGGGACATATTGTGGTCTATGTATTCACACGTGTATTACGATTTCCGGATAATACAATTATAGCATGAATAAAAGACAATTATCACGAACAAGGAAATATAATAATAATCCTTTTATTATTGCCTCTAGGGCATATTTCCAACAACATCAGGCCACTAAGGGGCTGAGCGCCCCTCCCACCCCATCTCACGTAACATGGAGAGGTGGGGGCGCCACACCTAGGGCAGCCACCCCTCCCGGCTTGGGGGGCAAGTTTCCTAGGGGCGGGGCGCCAAAACCCATCTAGGGTTTCCCCTATGGCCGCCGCCCCTCCCCTAGGGAACCCTAGGGCGCCTCCCCCTCCTCCCTCCCCCCTATATATAGTGAGAGAGAGAGGGCAGCTGCACCCTTCCCCGGCGCAGCCCTCTCCCTCCTCCAACACCTCCTCCTCCTCCGTAGTGCTTAGCGAAGCCCTGCCGGAGAACCACGAGCTCCATCACCACCATGCCGTCGTGCTGTCGGAGTTCTCCCTCAACTTCTCCTCTCCCCTTGCTGGATCAAGAAGGAGGAGACGCCCCGGGCTGTACGTGTGTTGAACGCAGAGGCACCATTGTTCGGTGCTTAGATCGGAATTAACCATGATCTGAATCACTGCGAGTACGACTCCTTCATCCCCGTTCTCTTGAACGCTTCCGCTTAGCGATCTACAAGGGTATGTAGATGCACTCCCCTCTCTCTCGGTGCTAGTCTCTCCATAGATAGATCTTGGTGACTCGTAGGAAAATTTTGAATTTCTGCTACGTTCCCCAATAGTGGCATCATGAGCTAGGTCTATTGCGTAGATTCTATGCACGACTAGAACACAAGTTGTTGTGGGCGTTGATTTTGTTCAATAGCTTACCGTTACTAGTCCAATCTTGTTTCGACGGTATTGTGGGATGAAGCGGCCCGGACCGACCTTACACGTACACTTACGTGAGACAGGTTCCACCGATCGACATGCACTTGTTGCATAAGGTGGCTAGCGGGTGCCGATCTCCCACTTTACTCGGATCGGATTCGATGAAAAGGGTCCTTATGAAGGGTAAATAGCAATTGACATATCACGTTGTGGTTTTGCGTAGGTAAGAAACGTTCTTGCTAGAAACCCATAGCAGCCACGTAAAACATGCAAACAACAATTAGAGGACGTCTAACTTGTTTTTGCAGGGTATGCTATATGATGTGATATGGCCAAAAAGAATGTGATGAATGATATGTGATGTATGAGATTGATCATGTTCTTGTAATAGGAATCACGACTTGCATGTCGATGAGTATGACAACCGGCAGGAGCCATAGGAGTTGTCTTTATTTATTGCATGACCTGCGTGTCACTGAATAACGCCATGTAATTACTTTACTTCATTGCTAAACCGTTAGCCATAGTAGTAAAAGTAATAGTTGGCGTGACAACTTCATGGAGACACGATGATGGAGATCATGATGATGGAGATCATGATGATGGAGATCATGGTGTCATGCCGGTGACGATGATGATCATGGAGCCCCGAAGATGGAGATCAAAAGGAGCAAAATGATATTGGCCATATCATGTCACTTTTTGATTGCATGTGATGTTTATCATGTTTATGCATCTTATTTGCTTAGAACGACGGTAGTAAATAAGATGATCCCTCATTAAAATTTCAAGAAAGTGTTCCCCCTAACTGTGCACCGTTGCGAAAGTTCGTTGTTTTGAAGCACCACGTGATGATCGGGTGTGATAGATTCTAACGTTCACATACAATGGGTGTAAGATATATTTACACACGCGAAACACTTAGGTTGACTTGACGAGCCTAGCATGTACAGACATGGCCTCGGAACACAAGAGAGCTAAAGGTCGAGCATGAGTCATATGGTAGATACGATCAACATGAAGATGTTCACCGATGATGACTAGTCCGTCTCATGTGATGATCAGACACGGCCTAGTTGACTCGGATCATGTAATCACTTAGATGACTAAGAGGGATGTCTATCTGAGTGGGAGTTCATAAGATGAACTTAATTATCCTGAACATAGTCAAAAGGTCTTTGCAAATTATGTCGTAAGCTCGCGCTTTAGTTCTACTGTTTAGATATGTTCCTAGATAAAATTTAGTTGAAAGTTGATAGTAGTGATTATGCGGACTAGGTCCGTAAACTGAGGATTGTCCTCGTTGCTTCGTAGAAGGCTTATGTCCTTAATGCACCGCTCGGTGTGCTGAACCTCGAATGTCGTCTCTGGATGTTGCGAACATCTGACATACACGTTTTGATAACTACGTAATAGTTCAGTTAAACAGTTTAGAGTTGAGGCACCAAAGACGATTTCGAAACGTCGCAGAACATATGAGATGTTCCAAGAGCTGAAATTGGGATTTCAGGCTCGTGCCCACATCAAGAGGTATAAGACCTCCGTCGAGCTTCTTGGCCTACAAACTAAGGGAGAAAAGCTCAATCGTTGAGCTTGTACTCAGATTGTCTGGGTATAACAATCACTTGAATCGAGTGGGAGTTAATCTTCCAGATGAGATAGTGATGTTTCTCCAAAGTCATTGCCACCAAGCTACTAGAGCTTTGTGATGAACTATAACATATCAGGGATAGATATGATGATCCTTGAATTATTCGCGATGTTTGACGCCTTGTGAAAGTAGAAGTCAAGTAGGAGCATCAATTGTTGATGGTTAGTAAAACCACTAGTTTCAAGAAGGGAAAGGGCAAGAAGAGATACTTCATGAAACGGCAAAAGCGATTGCTGCTCGGTGAAAACCCAAGGTTGAACCCAAACCCGAGACTAAGTGCTACGTAATGAGAGGAGCGGACACTAAAGCAGAACCACCCTAGATACTTGGTAGATAATAAGGCAGGCAAGGTCGGCGGAAGTATATTGGATATACATTATGTTAATGTGTACTTTACTAGTACTCCTAGTAGCACCAGGGTATTAGATACCGGTTCGGTTGCTAAGTGCTAGTAACTCGAAATAAAAGCTACGGAATAAAAGGAGACTAGCTAAAGGTGAGCTAACGATATGTGTTGGAAGTGTTTCCAAGGTCGATATGATCAAGCATCGCACGCTCCCTCTACCTTCAAGATTGGTGTTAAACCTAAATAATTGTTATTTGGTGTTTGCGTTGAGCATAGACATGATTGGATTATGTCTATCGTAATACTGATTATTCATTTAAGGAGAATAATGGTTACTCTATTTATTTGAATAATACCTTCAGTGGTCTTGCACCTAAAATGAATGGTTTATTAAATCTCGATCGTAGTGATACACATGTTCATGCCAAAAGATATAAGATAGTAATGATAGTACCACCTACTTGTGGCACTGCCATGTAAGTCATATTGGTATAAAACGTATGAAGAAGCTCCATGTTGATGGATCTTTGGACTCACTCGTTTTTTAAAAGTTTGAGACATGCGAACCATGTCTATTGGTGTATATGCATGAAGAAACTCCATGCAGATGGACCGTTTGGACTCACTTGATTTTGAATCACTTGAGACATGCAAATCATACCATATGGGCAAGATGACTGAAAGCCTCGTTTTCAGTGAAATGGAACAAGAAAGCAACTTGTTGGAAGTAATACATTTTGATGTGTGCAGTCCAATGAGTGCTGAGGCACGCAGTGGATATTGTTATTGAAAGAACATGCGGTGCCCCCATGTTTGGTTTTGGCAATTGATGACAATCTCTTTGGACTAATGGTTGCCTTGAGTTATATTTGAAGGGTTTGTCCATAGGCTTTTCTTGGAGTCCATTTGTTGGTTTCAAGGAGAGTTTGTGTCGACCAAGGTGCTATTCAAGGAATTATCCAAAGATTGGTCATTTGAGAGTTGAGCTTATTGCAAGCATGTCTTGAAGAAGAAGATTGTTTGATCATTCATGTTTACCTTCAAGACATCATCCAAATGAAGAGAGTTGGAAAGAATCAAGGTTGATCAAGACTAAGTCAAGAGTGAATCAAGTTGATCAACACACAAAGCGCACAAGATGTACTGAGGGATCAAGTGATCCCATGGCATGGTAAGCATTGTCCATTAAGCTTTGTGTGCTAACCCATGGTCTTCATGAGAGTTCTTTGTGGGGTTAGGTTGTGGTGTGCAAGTTCAAGTGATGCATCACGAAGAGATCAAGTGCTTGAAGCTTGCCGTCCATTGTGGTGACAATGGACTTGTGAAGATAAGCGGAAGAGTGGCTCACCCATAGTGGAGTATGGGGGAGCAATCAACTAGTCTTCATCGAGCCAACGCAATCAAGAAAGGTGGTCCATCTTGAGGAGGAGTAGATCGTCATCATCTAGCTCAAGTGAACTCTGTGCAAGGCAAATGTTTGCCCTTGATAGGTTTTCTGTTTTACCGGTCTCATGGTAGTTGTGGGAGACCGGGTTATAGGATCGATTGCCGTACTATCAAGGGGGGCTCTCGATGAGTTGCTTGATCGTATCGTTCGTGAGAGCTCAAACCATTGCATCCTTGCATCATCTTTATTGGTTCTTGTTTGGTTCTTCTCCTTGCGAGTTTTGGAGCTTATGGTCATTTTTATGACAAGCTCGAGTTCATAGAAAACGGAGTTCACATGCGTCTTCTATGATGTTATCGATGTTGGAGGGTATGCCGGTTCTTATCTGTTGGAGTTTCACTCCTTTGCTTGTTAGGCATACCTCCCCTGCCTCTTCTTACTATATCGTTGTCTTGTATCCAACAAGCTTGAGTTTTCTCAATTCGGAGCTCATTTGCAGAAGTTATGGCAGTTCTGGTTTTATTGTTTCCCTCTGTTGTCTTCTCTGCAAAATGAAGGACTCCTAGTGTTGCTAATCTGGGGCATGCGGTAGTCTTGCTCTCCGGAGCGGTAGTACCGCAGATCCCCTTGATAGTATCGCAGGTGCTCACGGTAATCTTGCTTCTGTGGAGCGGTAGCACCGTGGCATCTGGCCAGCCTTGATTGCTCGGCGGTAGTAGGGCGGATGTAATTTTTACATCCGCGCCCCACTAGTACCGCGCCGCGGGCGCGGTAGTACCGTGGGCTCTGGCCAGGCTTAGCAGCATGAGCGGAAGTAGGGGCGGATGTAATTTTTACATCCGCGCCCTACGCGGTAGTACCGCTCTTCGTGTGCGTTAGTATCGTGCCGGATTTTTGCGCAGGTCCTCCCTCGGCGGAAGTAGGTACGGAAGTAATTTTTTACTTCCGTGCTTTCTCTGTGACTAGTGTTGCCTGCCTTACGGTAGTACCGTAGGGCGGCGGTAGTAACGCTCGGCGGTTCTACCGTTCGTTGCCTGTGCAACAGGCCTTCATCGGCGATCTTTGCTCTTGCGGTAGTACCGCAACCTGCAGTGGTAGTACCGCAGCCGACCACGGTAGTACCGCAGCTCCGTGTGGTAGTACCGCGTCGTGCGGGCTGAGTGAGGGGATAACGGTTGGTTTTTCTCCCCACCTATAAAAGGGGGTCTTCTTCCCCCTTGAGACCTAATCCTTTTGAGCTCGCGTTCTTCCCCATTGTTGACCTTCTTGAAGCTTGCTATCTCTCAATCCCTCCAATGATTCTTGCTAGTTCTTGAGGGAAAAGAGAGAGGAGATCTAGATCCACGTTTCCACCAATCACTTTCTCCTCTTAGTGAGGGGAACCCCTTGGATCTAGATCTTGGAGTTCTTCGTGTTCTTCTTTCGTTCTTCCTCTCATTTTCCTCCCTAGCATTAGTTGCTTTGGTGGGATTTGGGAGAGAAGGACTTGGGCACTCCGTGTGCCCTTGCCATTGCATTTGGTGCATCGGTTTGAGTTCTCCACGCGATACATGGAAGTTACAAGTTGAGAAGCTTATTACTCTTGGGTGTTTGGGCACCCTAGAGCTTGTTCCTCTTGGGTGCCTTGGCGCCCTAGAAGGTTGGTGGTGTTCGCAGCTCAATCATTGTGGTGTAAAGCTCCGGGCAAGCGTCGGGGTCTCCAATTAGGTTGTGGAGATCGCCCCGAGCAATTTGACGGTACCGTGACCGCCCCAAGGGTTGCCAAAGTGTCTGGGTTCGGTGACCGCCCCAAGGGTTGCCATTTATGCAGGTTCGGTGACCGCCCTCAAGGGTCCCTTAGTGGAATCACGACATCTTGCATTGTGCGAGGGCGTGAGGAGATTATGGTGGCCCTAGTGGCTTCTTGGGAGCATTGTGCCTCCACACCGCTCCAAACGGAGATTAGCATCCGCAAGGGTGTGAACTTTGGGATAAATCGTCGTCTCCGCGTGCCTCGGTTATCTCTTACCCGAGCCCTTTACTTATGCACTTTACTTTGTGATAGCCATATTGTTCTTCGTCATATATCTTGCTATCACATAGTTGCTTATCTTGCTTATCATAAGTTGTTGGTGCACATAGGTGAGCCTAGTTGGTGTAGGTTTTGTGCTTGACAAATTAACCGCTAGGTTTATTCTGCATTTGTTCAAGCCTATACCGTAATTATTTTAAAACGCCTATTCACCCCCCCCCCCTCTAGGCGACATCCACGATCTTTCAGTTATGTTCTTACTTCACAGATGATTTGAGTAGATACTGAGTATATTTACTTGATGAAACACAAGTCTGAATTATTGAATGGTTCAAGTAATTTCAGAGCGAAGTTGAAGATCTTCGTGACAAGAGGATAAATGTCTATGATATGATCATAGAGATGAATATCTGAGTTACGAGTTTTGGCACGCAATTAAGACATTGTGGAAATTGTTTCACAATTAACACCGCCTGGAACACCATAGTGTGATGGTGTGTCCGAACATCATAGTTGCACCCTATTGGATATGGTGTGTACCATGATGTCTCTTACAGAATTACCACTATCGTTCATGGGTTAGGCATTAGAGACAACCGCACTCACTTTAAATAGGCACCACGTAATTCCGTTGAGATGACACCGTATGAACTATGGTTTGGAGAAACCTAAGCTGTCGTTTCTTGAAAGCTTGGGGCTGCGACGCTTATGTGAAAAAGTTTCAGGTTGATAAGCTCGAACCCAAAGCGGATAAATGCATCTTCATAGGACACCCAAAAACAGTTGGGTATACCTCCTATTTCAGACCCGGAAGCAAAAGTGATTGTTTCTAGAAACGGGTCCTTTCTCAAGAAAAAGTTTCTCTCGAAAGAATTGAGTGGGAGGATGGTGGAGACTTCATGAGGTTATTGAACCATCACTTCGACCAGTATGTAGCAGGCACGTGAAGTTGTTCTGTGGCACCTACATCAATTGAAGTGGAAGTTGATGATGGTGATCATGAAACTTGGATCAAGTCACTACCAAACCTCGTAGGGTGACAAGGATGCGTACTACTTTAGTGGTACAGTAATCATGTCTTGAAGGTCATGTTGCTAGACAACAATGAACCTACGAGCTATGGAGAAGCGATGGTGGGCCCGGATTCCGACAAATGGCTCGAGGCCATAAAATCCGAGAGAGGATCCATGTATGAAAACAAAGTGTAGACTTTGGAAGAACTGCTTGATGGTCGTAAGGCTATTGGGTACAGATGGATTTTAAAAGGAAAACAGACAATGATGCTAAGTATCACCATTAAGAAAGCTCGACTTGTCGTTAAGATATTTTTCGACAAGATTCAAGGAGTTGACTACGGTGAGGCTTTCTCACTCATAGCGATGCTAAGAGTCTGTTGGAATTGGATTAGCGATTCTTGCATTATTTATGAAATCTTGCGTATAGGATGTCATAACATTGTTTCCTCGACAATTTTCTTGAGGAAAGGTTGTATGTGATACAACCAGAAAGGTTTTGACAATCCTGAAAGACGCTAACAAGTATGCAAAGCTCCAGCAATCCTTCTAAGGACTGGAGTAAGCATCTGGGATTTGGAATGTACGCTTTGATGAGATGATCAAAGATTTTGGGTTTGTACAAAGTTTATGAGAAACTTGTATTTCCAAAGAAGTGAGTGGGAGCACTATAGAATTTCTGATGAGTATATGTTGTTGACATATTATTGATCAGAAATGATGTAGAATTTCTGGAAAGCATAAAGGGTTGTTTGAAAGGAGTTTTTCAAGGGAAAACCTGGATTAAGCTGCTTGAACATTGAGCATCAAGATCTATAAGGATAGATCAAAACGGCTTAATGGTACTTTCAAATGAGCACATACCTTGACATGATCTTGAAGGTGTTCAAGATGGATCTACCAAAGAAGGAGTTCTTGCCTGAGTTGTAAGGTATGAAGTTAAGACTTAAAGCTCGACCACGCAGAAGAGAGAGAAAGGACGAAGGTCGTCCCTATGCTTCGCACGTAGGCTCTATAGTATGCTATCTGTGTACCGCACGGAAGTGTGCCTTGCCATGAGTCGGTCGAGGGTACAAGAATGATCCAGGAATGGATCATTGGACAGGGTCAAATTGTCCTTGGAGTAAATAAGGACATGTTTCTCGATTATGGAGGTGATAAAGAGTTCGGCGTAAAGGGTTACGTCGATGCAAGCTTTAACACCTATCCGAATGACTCTGAGTAGCAAACCGGATACATATAGTGGAGCAACCATTTGGAATATCTCCAAATGGAGCGTGGAAGCAGCATTTACAATATGACCTAGAGATTTGTGAAGTACATACGGATCTGAATATTGCAGACCCGTTGACTAAAACCTCTCTCACAAGCAAAACATGATCAAACCCCAGAACTCATTGAGTCTTAATCACATGATGATGTGAACTAGTTTAGTGACACTAGTAAACTCTTTGGATGTTGGTCACATGGCGATATGACCTGTGAGTGTTAATCACATGGCGATGTGAACTAGATTATTTACTCTAGTGCAAGTGGGAGACTGTTGGAAATATGCCCTAGAGGCAATAATAAATTAGTTATTATTATTATTATTATATTTCCTTGTTCATGATAATCGTTTATTATCCATACTATAATTGTATTGAAAGGAAACTCAGATACATGTGTGGGTACATAGACAACACCATGTCCCTAGTAAGCCTCTAGTTGAATAGCTCGTTGATCAATAGATGGTTACGGTTTCCTGACCATGGACATTGGATGTCGTTGATATCGGGATCACATCATTAGGAGAATGATGTGATGGACAAGACCCAATCCTAAGCCTAGCACAAAGATCTTGTAGTTCGTATGCTAGAGCTTTTCTAATGTCAAGTATCATTTCCTTAGACCATGAGATTGCGCAACTCCCGGATACCGTAGGAATGCTTTGGGTGTACCAAACGTCACAACGTAACTGGGTGGCTATAAAGGTGCACTACGGGTATCTCCGAAAGTGTACATTGGGTTGTACGAATCGAGACTGGTATTTGTCACTCTGTGTGACGGAGAGGTATCTCTGGGCCCACTCGGTAGGACATCATCATAATGTGCACAATGTGACCAAGGGGTTGATCACGAGATGATGTGTTACGGAACGAGTAAAGAGACTTGCCGGTAACGAGATTGAACAAGGTATCGGGATACCAACGATCGAATCTCGGGCAAGTACAATACCGGTAGGCAAAGGGAATTGTATACGGGATTGCGTGAATCCTTGACATCGTGGTTCATCCGATGAGATCATCGTGGAACATGTGGGAGCCAACATGGGTATCCAGATCCCTCTGTTGGTTATTGACCGGAGAACGTCTCGGTCATGTCTGCATGGTTCCCGAACCCGTAGGGTCTACACACTTAAGGTTCAGTGATGCTAGAGTTGTTATGGGAAATATTATGTGGTTACCAAAGGTTGTTCGGAGTCCCGGATGAGATCCCGGACATGACGAGGAGCTCCGGAATGGTCCGGAGGTGAAGATCGGTATATTGGACGAAGGGTATTGGAGTCCGAAATTGTTTCGGGGGTACCAGGTGATGACCAGCGTGTCCGAAAGGGGTTTCGGAGGCCCCGGCAAGCTTTGGGGGCCTTATGGGCCAAGGGAGAGGGCACATCAGCCCACTAAGGGGCTGAGCGCCCTCCCACCCCATCTCATGTAACCTGGAGAGGTGGGGCGCCACCCTAGGGCAGCCACCCCTCCCGGCTTGGGGGCAAGTTTCCTAGGGGGTGGGCGCCAAAACCCATCTAGGGTTTCCCCTATGGCCGCCGCCCTCCCTAGGGAACCCTAGGGCGCCTCCTCCTCCCTTCCCCTATATATAGTGAGAGAGAGAGAGGGCAGCCGCACCCTTCCCCTGGCGCAACCCTCTCCCTCCTCCAACACCTCCTCCACCTCCGTAGTGCTTGGCGAAGCCCTGCCGGAGAACCACGAGCTCCATCACCACCATGCCGTCGTGCTGTCGGAGTTCTCCCTCAACTTCTCCTCTCCCCTTGCTTGATCAAGAAGGAGGAGACATCCCCGGGATGTATGTGTGTTGAATGCGGAGGCACCGTTGTTCGGTGCTTAGATCGGAATCAACCGTGATCTGAATCGCTGCGAGTACGACTCCTTCATCCCCGTTCTCTTGAACGCTTCCGCTTAGCGATCTACAAGGGTATGTAGATGCACTCCCCTCTCTCTCGTTGCTAGTCTCTCCATAGATAGATCTTGGTGACTCGTAGGAAAATTTTGAATTTCTACTACGTTCCCCAACACTAAGAACAACAAATAAAAATTACTTAGTGATAAAGCAAACAAGCACACACGAGAATATTAACCCCACGCTATAACTCCTCGGCAACGGCGCCAGAAAAGGGTCTTGATAACCCACAAGTATAGGGGATCGCAACAGTTTTCGATAAGTAAGAGTGTCGAACCCAACGAGGAGCTAAAGGTAGAACAAATACTCCCTCAAGTTCTATCGACCACCGATACAACTTTACGCATGCTTGACGTTTACTTTACCTAGAACAAGTATGAAACTAGAAGTACTTTGTAGGTGTGATAGGATAGGTTAGCAAGAAAATAAAGAGCACGAAAATAAAACTAGGGGCTGCTTAGATAAAAACACAACTAAAGTAAATATGGCGAGTGTGGAAAAGTGGTGGTAGGAGTTGTGGAATTGTCCCTAGGCAACTGACTATATTACTAGACCAGTAATCACTATTGCAATTCTATTTGAGGGAGAGGCATAAGCTAACATACTTTCTCTACTTGGATCATATGCACTTATGATTGGAACTCTAGCAAGCATCCGCAACTACTAAAGATTCATTAAGGTAAAACCCAACCATAGCATTAAAGTATCAAGTCCCTTTATCCCATACGCAAACAACCTACTTACTCGGGTTTGTGCTTCACACTCACGCCACCCACCATAAGCAAATCATAAACATATTGCAAACCCTACAGCGGAATCCCTCACGCTATGGCGACACGGAGGGCACAATAGGACAGCACCAATAATAAAACATGCAATTCAAACTAATCATAGCAATTCATCAATCACCGATTGGACAACGAAAATCTACTCAGACATCATAGGATGGCAACACATCATCGGAAAATAATATGAAGCATAAAGCACCATGTTCAAGTAGAGGGTACATCGGGTTGCGGGAGAGTGGACCGCTGAATATAGAAGGGGGAAGGTGATGGAGAGGTTGGTGAAGATGACGGCGGTGTTGGTGAAGATCGCGGTGATGATGATGGCCCCCGGCAGTGCTCCGGCGCCACCGGAAGCAAGGGGGAGAGAGGCCCCCTTCTTCTTCTTCTTCTTCTTCTTCTTCTTCTTCCTTGACCTCCTCCCTAGATGGGAGAAGGGTTTCCCCTCTGGTCCTTGGCTCCCATGACTTGGGAGGGGCGAGAGCCCCTCCGAGATTGGATCTATCTCTCTGTTTCTGCGTTCTCTTCTGGCTCTGTTTCACCGTTTCGTGTATATATGGAGATCCGTAACTCCGATTGGCCTGAAACCTTCGCCGTGATTTTTTCCCGAATATTAGCTTTCTTGCGGCAAAAGAAGAGCATCAACCGCCTTACGGTGGGCTCATGAGGGTAGGGGCGCCTAGAAGGGCGCGCTTCTGCCTCGTGACCACCTCGGGCACTGGTTCGCGTTGATTTTCCTTCCAAATTTTCAATATTTTCCAAAAATAAGCTCCGTCTGTTTTTATCCCGTTTGGACTCCGTTTGATATGGATATTCTGTGAAACCAAAAACATGCAACAGACAGGGACTGGCACTGGGCAATGGATCAATATGTTAGTCCCAAAAATAATATAAAAAGTTGCCAAAAAGTATATGAAAGTTGAATAATATCGGCATGGAACAATCAAAAATTGTAGATACGACGGAGACGTATCAGTAATGCACAAACTATGTCATGCAACTTGGAAATCACAGTGATACAAAGAACTAGAGCACAAAGGTTTGAAAACCCATCAACTTCTAGGCCCTCTGCATCTAGGCCATCTTGTTTTAATCCCACTGCTTGAGGGACAAGGGCTAGAACTAGAGCTAGCAGTAGAAGTAGGGCAGCAAGTGACACCTCTACTGCTCCTGGAACTCCAAGTGTTAATGAAAGTCAGGAACAAGCAAACAAAATAGGTGATCCAGTTGTGGAGGAGGCATTGCCTGATGCACCAGGTCTGGAGGATGAGATACTTTATCCTGGATATGTTCAACACAACAATGAAGAAGAAAAGGCAGACAAAGACTATATCCCTGCAGAATTTTCAGATACAGATGCTGATGAGATGCAAGAGGATCATGAAATGGGAGCTTTTGAAGATGCAGATGAGGACAGACCTGTCATGATGTATGACAGGGAAAATCCATCTATTGAGGAAGGTGTGGTCTTCCCTTCTGCAGTTGATTGCAGAAATGCAGTTGCAACCTACTCAATCAAAGCTGAAACTGAGTTCTCTATCTATACCAATATAAAAAGACCCAAAGGGGCAGATCCAACACATCTTGACCATCTATTTGCGTTAATCCAACAGTCCTAATTGTCCCGATGGTGAGTGATTAAACACGTTTAGCACTAGCGTTGGACATTCCTTTCTCTCCTTGATCCCCTTCCTTTCTCATCTCACCATAGAAAGGAAATACTAAACTGGACATTCCTTTCTCTCCTTGATCCCCTTCCTTTCTCATCTCACCATGGAAAGGAAATACTAAACTGCCTCCTGACGCCACCTCGCTCCGCCCCGATCCCCTCCGTAAGCCGCGCCCGCCTTTGTTCGCCCCAATCCCTCCAGACGCCCGCGCCTTTCACGCCGTCGCGAGGACGCCGCCTCCGTCGGCGACGACGCCGCCCGCTCCTCTCCGCCGTGCCTTCACGCCGCCGCCTCGCTCCGCTTCTAATCCTCTCCGTCACCGCGCCTTCACGACGCCGCCCGCTCCGCCCCAATCCTCTCCGTCGCCAGACTGTCACGGCCTCGCCCCTATCACACCGAGCCGCAAAGATTTCCCCGACGCCCGCGTACAACCACCTCCTACAACACCTGCTCGGGCCGCACTCGGGACGGTGCCTTCTACCGCCTCAACGACCGTGGACTGTCTGGGTACGCTGCCTCCTACACAGCTCGAAGGCGCCCATTCACATCTCCGCCTTCAAACACGCAGCGGTTCTTTCATCTCTGCGTTCTTTCATCTCTATAAGTACAGGAATCCAGAGATACATGTAACATGTTTGCACTTTTTTCTCATTTGCCGTAACAAAAAGGGATGTTCTAATTCATTAAAGGAAATAATGCATTCTAACCAAGTCCTCTATCTTGTAAGAATATCCATGTGATTAGAATCGTCATGAAAAATGGTCCAAAGCATCCTGGCCTAAGGAAGTTTTGTGTTTTGGCCAGAATTTTTTAAATTTTTTTTCTATCTCACCATGCTATTATTCTTGCAATTTAGTATATTTGTTTTTTCTTACTTTACGCATACTTTCCCGTTGCATTGCCGGTTGTGGATGACGTGTTCAAGAACTCACATGGCTCAAACATCGGTAAGCTCATATAATCAATATATATATTATAATAAATTATCAAAAGCACACTAACTGATTTCTTATTTCATATTTTATATTGTGTTAATTGTAGATATTGCTGGTGTAGTCATGTATGTGGGCCCGATTGGCCATGACACAGATTCCCCCTAGGCATGAGGGAAGTAGCAGCCATCAACGCCGGCATGCGAATTATCTTCCTACACATTTCCAAAGAACTAGCTGAACGCCATTGGAATGAACTTCTTCTGCTGAAGCAAATGTTGGCTTAATCATGGCAACCTCTATGAAGGTTGATCAACTATCCAAAGAAGTTTTTCTTAAGAAGTATTGTACCCTTTACGTGACATGTTATTACTAACTTGAGAGTTGATAGCGTAAACTCTTCTTAGCACGAGGACAACAACTTTATGCATACATTACTCCTCAACTTGCCATAATTTTAACTATCTTAAAGGTCAAGATTTGTTATATTTCTTAATTTACAAAATTCTCCAACAATTGGACTAATTATGCTGCGTTTCATTTTCCATAGGTGTGCATCATCGAAGTTCTTAATGACACGTATTTCCGTGATGCTTTGTCAAGAATGATGTTCTTCTTACAAAGTATGCCCATAAACAAGACGACGTGGACAACTCACTTGTCCCCAACAAAATCGGGACTGAAGTACACTTTCACTATGGTCAATCTTCCCCTATGAAGCACATTTCTAATTATACAATGGGTGGTGAGCGTCCACCAATCAACGTCAACAAGATGGATCAATTGGACTAGGCATAAAAGTCTCGAATAAATAAGAAGTCTGAAACTTCAAAATTTCAAGCACTTGCATCCCTAGCCTTTTCTTTCGGTTGTTGGACATAGAGATTTGCTTAATGACTTGTTTGGTGATCGAATGTGTTACCTTTATTTGGATTACTGGTTTATATATTTATTGCGTATGGTTACGCGTGCATTGCACGTGCATGTTTACTAGTTCTGAAAAGTGACCCGACTAGGTTTACTGTCAAATGTTCTTATGACAGGTGTAAATGGAGGCTACATGCCTCTTTAATGAGGAGGAGCACAATGTTTCAGGTATTAAATGTTGTGATCTCTGTAATGTGTTATATTTTACGCACTCACTCTTTATATATGTACTTACTATTTGTTGTGCTGTTTTGTTTCAGATTAAAGTGAACCAACACCAGCATACTTTTCCTAGTGTCAACAGATCTCAGAGATTGAGAGCTGCAAAAAGGAGGTGGATTGCAGATGCATCTATGCCCTGGATCAGACAAAATCCATCTATTGGTCCTAAGGAAATTCAGATGAAGTTGCTAGAGAAGTATGGTGTGGAGGTGTCATATGACAGGTGCTACAATGGCAAAGAGATGGCACTGGACAAAATATATGGCAAGTATAGTGATAGTTTCCAACTTCTTTATTCTTTCAAAGCTGAAGTGGAGAGGGCATCACCAAGCAGTCTAGTAGAAATTGACAGGCACACAGTTGAGTATCAGATTAAAGGCAAGAAGTATTACAAGGAGTGTTTTAGAAGAGTATTTGTTTGCTTCAAAGCTTGTCAGAAGGGTTTTCTGGAGGGGTGCAGGCCATACCTGGCTGTAGATGCTACAACACTGAATGGTAGGTTTAGAGGGCAGCTTGTAGCAGCTTGTGCACTGGATGGCCACAACTGGTTGTTTCCAGTTGCTTATGGTGTTCCGTATGGAGTCTACTGAGAGTTGGACATGGTTTTTCACAAACCTGAAGAAAATGGTAGGTCATCCAGAAGGTTTAGTGATACATACTGATGCTTGCAAGGGATTGGAAACAGCAGTTGATGATGTGTACCCTGGAGTGGAACATAGAGAGTGTATGAGACACTTGGCTCAGAATTTCAGTAAGAAATTTAAGGGAAAGTTCTTTGATGATAATTTATGGCCTTGTTCACTAACCTATAGTATCAAGAAGCATAATTATCATCTGAACCAGCTCAAAAGCAAACCCAAAGTTAAGGAATATCTGGAGGAGCACCACACAAAAATCTGGGCAAGAGCAGAGTTCAATGAGATGTGCAAAGTTGACTATGTGAACAACAACCTTGCTGAATCATTCAACTCAAGAATCAGGAAATACAAGAGTCTTCACATAGTTGACCTGCTAGACAAGATTAGGCAATACATCATGGAGAAATTTGACTTAAGAAACAGAATTGCCACTGGCCATTTCATTGGGCACAACATCATACCAGCAATAATGAAGGTTTTGATGGAGAAGACAAAAGGTTTGGAGATGAGTATAGTTAGGAGAAGCCCAACAGAGGCTGAGGTGACTCACATCGACAGAGAGAAAAGAGAATGGAGGTACCTGTTGACATAGAGAAGTGGTCTTGCAGTTGTAGGCAGTGGCAGATCACTGGTAAACCCTGCATCCATGCCCTTTTTTTCATCACTGCTCTAAGAGGTGAAGCTAGTGGAATAGATCAGTATGTCCACAAATATTACTCAGTTGAGATGTTTAGAGCAACTTATGCTGACAATCTACCAGCTCTAGAAGGCAAACAACAGTGGGACTGTTGAAAGGACATGCGGTGCCCCCATGTGTGGTTTTGGTAATTGATGACAATCCCTATGGACTAATGGTTGCCTTGAGTTATATTTGAAGGGTTTGTCCATAGGCTTTTCTTGGAGTCCATTTGTTGGTTTCAAGGAGAGTTTGTGATGACCAAGGTGCTTTTAAGGAATTATCCAAAGATTGGTCATATGAGTGTTGAGCTTATAGCAAGCATGTCTTGAAGAAGAAGAAGAGTGTGTGATCATTCATGTTTACCTTCAAGACATCATCCAAATGAAGAGAGTTGAAAAGATTCAAGGTTGATCAAGACTAAGTCAAAGAGTGAATCAAGTTTATCAACACACAAAGTGTAGAAGATGTACCGAGAGGGATCAAGCGATCCCATGGTATGGTAAGCATTGTCAATTACGCTTTGTGTACAAACCCATGATCTTCGTGAGAGTTCTTTGTGGGGTTAGGTTGTGGTGTGCAAGTTCAAGTGAAGCATCATGAAGAGATCAAATGCTTGAAGCTTGCCGTCCATTGTGGTGACAATGGACTTGTGAAGATGTGCGGAAGAGTGGCTCACCCATAGTGGAGTACGGGGGAGCAATCAACTAGTCTTCATCGAGCCAACGCAATCAAGAAAGGTGGTCCAACTTGAGGGAGTCAAGATCGTCATCATCTAGCTCAAGTGGACCATGTGCAAGGCAAAGGTTTGCCCTTGATAGGTTTTCTATTTTTACCGGTCTCACGATGGTAGTTGGGAGACCGAGTGTCGGTGTCAAAACCGGCGGATCTCGGGTAGGGGGTCCCGAACTGTGCGTCTAGGCGGATGGTAACAGGAGACCAGGGATACGATGTTTTTACCCAGGTTCGGGCCCTCTCGATGGAGGTGAAACCCTACTCCTGCTTGATTAATATTGATGATATGGGTAGTACAAGAGTAGATCTACCACGAGATCAGAGAGGCTAAACCCTAGAAGCTAGCCTATGGTATGATTGTTGTTCGTCCTACGGACTAAAACCCTCCGGTTTATATAGACACCAGAGAGGGTTAGGGTTACACAGAGTCGGTTACAATGGAAGGAGATCTATATATCCGTATCGCCAAGCTTGCCTTCCACGCCAAGGAAAGTCCCATCCGGACACGGGACGAAGTCTTCAATCTTGTATCTTCATAGTCCAGGAGTCCGGCCGAAGGTTATAGTTCGGCTATCCGGACACCCCCTAATCCGGGACTCCCTCACCGGGTTTTAGGATCGGTTGCCGTACTATCAAGGGGGGCTCTCGATGAGTAACTTGATCGTATCATTCGTAGAAAGCTCAAACCATTGCATCCTTGCATCATCTTTATTGGTTCTTGTTTGGTTCTTCTCCTTGTGAGTTTTGGAGCTTATGGTCATTTTCCTGACAAGCTCGAGTTCATCAAAAATGGAGTTCACATGCATCTTCTATGATGTTTTCGATGATGGACGTTCTGCCGGTTCTTCTCTGTTGGAGGTCTCTCTCCTCTTTTTGTTAGGCATACCTCCCCTGCCTCTTCTTACTATAACCTTCTTGCATCGAAAACGGAGTTCACATGCATCTTCTATGATGTTTTGATGCTACTCGTTGTCTTGTTCCAAACAAGCTTGAGTTTGCTCAATTCGGAGCTCATATGAAGAAGTTATGGCAGTTCTGTTTTTCTCTCTGCGGTAGTACCGCGGTGGCAGCGGTAGTACCGCTTGTAGCGTCAAGCGGTAGTACTGCTCCAGTACCGCTCTACTACCGCCTCAAATTTGGGTCTGCTCTTTTCGTGTCGGGTTTAGCAGTAGTTGCGGCACGGCAGTTCCGCCTATAAGCGGTAGTACCACCCCGATTGGGCGGTAGTACCGCCTATAAGTGGTAGTACCGCTCCGGTCGGGCAGTAGTACCGCTACTGCATTACTGCCGTCGTTCTCTGCTCTGCCCTTTCTCTTTTGGTCCTGTGTTCTGCTCCTCCAGCGGTAGTACCGCTGGGGTGAGCGGTAGTACCGCTTATCAGCGGTACTACTGCCCCAAGGTTCATGTTTTGTTGCTCCTTTTTCCTGCTTCTACCGACCGAGCGGTAGTACCGCTCGTGTGCGGGCTGAGCACATAACAGTTGGATTTTTTACCACCTATAAAAGGGGGTCTTCTTCCCCAATGAACCTTATCCTTTGAGCTCGTATTCTTCCCCCATTGTTGACCTTCTTCGATCTTGCTAACTCTCAATCCCTCCATGGATTCTTGCTAGTTTTTGAAGGAAAAGAGAGAGGAGATCTAGATCCACATTTCCACCAATCACTTTCTCCTCTATGTGAAGGGAACCCCTTGGATCTAGATCTTGGAGTTCTTGGTATTCTCCTTCTTGTTCTTCCTTTCATCTTCCTCCCTAGCATTAGTTGCTTCGGTGGGATTTGAGAGAGAAGGACTTGGGCACTCTGTGTGCCCTTGCCATTGCATTTGGTGCATCGGTTTGAGTTCTCCACGTGATACGTGGATGTTACAAGTTGCGAAGCTTATTACTCTTGGGTGCTTGGTGCCCTTGAGCTTGTTACTCTTGGGTGTTTTGGACACCCTAGAGCTTGTTCCTCTTGGGTGCCTTGGCGCCCTAGACGGTTGGTGTTGTTTGGAGCTCAATCATTGTGGTGTAAAGCTTCGGGAAAGCGTCGGGGTCTCCAATTAGGTTGTGGATATCGCCCCGAGCAATTTGACGGCACGGTGACCGCCCCCAAAGGGTGCCAAAGTGTACGGGTCCGGTGACCGCCCCCAAGGGTCGCCATTTGTATGGTTCGGTGACCGCCCTCAAGGGTCCCTTAGTGGATTCACGGCATCTTGCATTGTGCGAGGGCGTGAGGAGATTACGGTGGCCCTAGTGGCTTCTTGGGGGGCATTGTGCCTCCACACCGCCTCCAAGCGGAGATTAGCATCCGCAAGGGTGTGAACTTCGGGATACATCATCGTCTCCGCGTGCCTCGGTTATCTCTTACCCGAGCCCTTTACTTATGCACTTTACTTTGTGATAGCCATATTGTTCTTTGTCATATATCTTGCTATCACATAGTTGCTTATCTTGCTTAGCATAAGTTGTTGGTGCACATAGGTGAGCCTAGTTGTTTTAGGTTTTGTGCTTGACAAATTAACCGCTAGGTTTATTCCAAATTTGTTCAAGCCTAAACTGTAATTATTTTAAAGCGCCTATTCACCCCCCCCCCCCCCTCTAGGCGACATCCTCGATCTTTCAACTGTGTAGATCCAGGATTCAAGCTGTGTGCTCCTGTTCAGAACAGACCACCAGGAAGACCAAGAAAGCAGAAACCTACATCTACCTTTGGCATAGTTTTGTCATCAACGTCGTCGATGGCAAAACCTACATCTACCTTTGGCATAGTTTTGTCATCGACGTCGTTGATGAAAAAACCTACATCTACCTTTGGCATAGTTTTGTCATCGACGTCGTCGACGACAAAACCTATACTACATCTACCTTTGCATACATCTGAAGCAACATCTGCTTTGCATCCATCCACACCATCATCTAGTTTGCATAGACAAAATAGCATGTTCATCTTGACCACAACAATGCATCATCGTCTTCAGATACATCAAACTAGGTTGTACCATTCGGTCAACAAGCACAAACTGATACAACTACAGCACGAACAACATTACAACACAAATTCCTACAAACAACAATGCTAAAAGAAGCATCATCTCATCTCTTCCTCTCAGCTTCTTCTTCAAAACATGATTCTTTCTTGACAGCTCCATGTTTTCCTTCTTCAACTTGTGACTTTTGATCCAGCTCTGTTCTACCTCTGCGTGCAGGTCTTCAAAAGCCAGGGCAACATGCAATGGAGGAGGAGGATCAACCCACACCACCCACTCACACTCCTGTGGTAACTGATTGCACATCACATTTACCAAAAATTAGATTTTTCATAAACAATAAATAAAACATGCTAAAATTCACAATCTCTTACGTCTAAAGGACACCCTAAAAACCGGCGGCCAGTGCTTGCCCCTCCCCAGGAAACACGGCGGGCTGGAACAAGGCCGTGACCGGGGCAACGATGTTGTGAACGATACTCCAATCCACAGTAGATGTCATCGGGAAGATAGAACTCGGAGGAAAGCACAATCCCGACCCCATCAACCTAAACCAAATGGAAGGGAAGGAAGGTCAAAATTTCCCCCAAATCTCACAAACCCTAGAAACCCTAGAACAAATTGGGGGTGGAGGAGCCGCACAAGCTCATGTTCACTTACCTCACCGGCTGCCTGCGAGTAGCTGGACGAGCCCTAGCTCGCCATGCTGTGCCGCTCCATCTTCTTCCTCGTCGGGCCTCGCGTCGCCGGCTCCGCTACTCTGTTTTCTTCAGCGCGAGCTCACTATGGACGAAAGAGTACTAAGTGTAGCACTGACAGGGGCAAAAATGTCCAAAATCTAGCGCCGCTTGCGGTCAAACGGCGCTGACTGGACAGAGGCGTGCCGAAAGGGCAAAAGCACAAGACAAGCAAACTGAGTTGGGCAAGACCGCGTGTTCTCCAAAAGTAGGGGCAATCCTGACGAGTGGTACCCAACTAAGGGTATAAAACCGATTATCCCTTATTATGCAGATAAAACGGGTGAATTGCGAGGCGCTAACTCGGGGAGTGAAGCTATTTGAGCAAATAGCAAATGAGTCTCGTGTGACTGATGTGATCTATAAAATGTGTGGCTTCTTACAGCTATGGAGACCGCTTAGCAAGCGGCGCGACCGAGACGTCATCGACAACATCATGGCGGGTCTTCGTTCCTCGGCGGCGGCTTTTGCTCCTCCACCGCCACCACCACCACCGCCTCCCGAGCCGGATTAGCCGTTCTTTTTAGCTTTCTTTGGGGCTTGTTTTGCTGTGCCCCCAGCATGACTCTACGACTTGATTGTACTTTGTACTACTATGTTGGATGCTCGGTTCTTTGCTTTATAATATAAAGCGGGGAAACCCTTTTTATTAATAGGAAATGACTTGTTTCGCCCAAGTCATGGCTGGCGAACCTAAACTCGGGCAAACGTCGGGCCGGGCCGGGCTTGTAAAAGCCCGACCTTCACTTCCCAAGCCCAAGCCCGGCCCGAAGCCCAAAATACTCCCTGTTTTCAAGCCCGAACCCGGCCCGAAATCAAGCCCGGAGCCCGAAAGCCCGGCCGAAGCCCGGAATACAGAAAAAATGAATCCCGAGCCCGGCCCGAACTATCTTCCGGGCTGTAAAACAAGGCCTGAGCCCGGCATGAACGTCAAGCCCGACGACCCGGCCCGGCCCGGGTTATTCGGGCCGAGCTGCCCATGCCCAGGTTTAGGCGAACCCTTACGATGATGATCACTGCTGGTTGATGCATTCTACTACTGGCATTCCACAAGGAGGGAGATTTAAATGCAGCCCCTTTGTGTGCTTTCTTCACTTTGCTGGAAGTTTCTTTAGGTCTTCAAGAAGTGTTTGCTGCTGTTTTGCGTCCAGCCCAGGGTTTTTTTTTTTTTGCCTCTCAAGGTTAAAACATTTGGTTTCACATATATGAAGTCGGAGAGGAAGCTCGCTTTCTTCAAAAAGGAAAATGTCAGCACCAAGTTACTGCCAACTTCAGGACCCCTTTACGTTAAAGCCAAAGTATCTTCTAGAAAAATACGAAAGCGTAATCAAAGTGTAACTCCGTAAGTGCTTATCCAGCAACATTCTTTCACGATATGGAAGTCGCATGACCGAGCTAACTTCAGCAAAAAATATGGCTGTTTCCACCCGTTGTGGGACTTGGTAGGAAGAAAAGTGTCCTCATACCGACCTATAGCCATCAGCGTGTCAGCGACCAGACAGAAAAAAGTATCCATTTAATCTGTTTTTCAAAATCTCAGTTGTGAACATCACTGAAGATCGTCGGGTCAAAAGAACAGAGGTACATGTTGCAAACGCTGTAGCAAAACAAAATAATGGCACCGGAGCCCTACTCTCCACGATTCTTGATTTCCAAAATTTTGGCTCCTGGGATGTGGTGGTAGACATGTTAGTCTCTGGAGGAAGCAGCCGTCCCACCCATGGCTTGGTGACAAGATTGGTCAAGGTTAGCCTTTGAGTGCTGCAGCTCCATGGCGCCTTTCCTTCTTGAAGCGAGCTTGATCTGGGTCGAAGCCACCTTCGTCTGCGCCATAGACAGCCCAGGAAGGTGTCACAGCCATGTAATCGCTGCTCTTGAAAGGCTTGCCGGATGTCACCTGCATTGGTCAATGAATGTCAACTCAGATGAAATTCTCATTTTTATCAGTCACATCTCAATCTCTATCTACGTCAGTAAATGGGTACAGACAATAATGTATGGGAGTGCCACATCATCACAATTTTTCCCTGCCATCTGATTTCTGACGCAAATGTATATAGGAAAAAACAACAATGCACAATGCAAAACATGGCTTCAAAAACATAGCTCCATGCCTGGATTTTTATGAGCATATGTTTGTAACTTCATATGCATCTACTGTCAGTTTGAGTACTTGCGCATTAGTAAATTTCCCAAAGCAACATATACTAGAACATGTTAGGATATGTACACATGCAAAAGTTTGTGCAAAAACATGATCATATTGTGCACACAGTTTTGCATGTGTGCAAGAGCGCCTAATGATTTTATTTATTTTGCACAATTTTGTATGTACACATATTCTAAGATGATCAAGTGCTGCAATTTTGTATTTCTAATGCACATTATATAAGTAATACTTGCATATGAACATCATATGTACAAGACGATTTTATTTTGGCAACCTACTGATAGATGATGCACATAGAATATTAACTTATGTACCGACACAAATGCTCAACCCCAGTATTAATTATTCTTGAAGGAAAACTCACCAGTTCATTGAATCGGTCGTAATCTATCCAGGTATGCCATTTTCCATTGATCTTGAACTTGTCCACCTTTGCGAGCAGGACACAGCATGAATGCACATGCTCATGAGGCTAATTCATATATGCCACCACTTTTTGATGCCAACACCTCAGAGAATTCTTTTACATCAGCGTGCCAGGGGACATTTTCCATTGTCAACTTTGAAGTTGCTGACCTGTATCAATTACCGGAAAATATCAGCAACCCAAGAACCCAAGCCAGAATCAGCATGTGATATTTTATTTTATTTAAAATGCACTTACGAGCCACAGTATGTTACACCCTTGATTTCAATGAAATCGGGTTGCCCAAGTTTTAGTAAGTTTGCATATGCATCTATCTCTTCCACATTCCAGCCTTTGACCAGTGTCAGTCGGTACACCGTCCTTTGATCTTTGTCATGCAGGGACTTGAGTGAATCCTAAATATCAAAGTTAATAGTATGCAATGATAAGAGTTAGTATTTGTAAACCATAATTCCATGATGTGCATCTGCAAATATTCTGCATATATACCAGAAAACGCTCCCAGAAGTCCGAAAAGAGTGGCCTGTCAACAGCCTTCAGGCTTTCTTTTGTAGCTGCATCCACACTGACATACAGCTGCAACCATAGATAGAGGCATTATAATTATCTCTAGAACGTGTTGTCTGGGCATTAAAATGCCAAGGTCTGGATCTTAATTTCAAATTGAGAATATTACCTGGGTTATAGGTTTCAGAGCCTTGATCTTTTCAGGAAATTGAGCATTTGTAACCAGAAACGTAGATATGTGTCTGCGATGTAGGTCATCAACCAGAGTATTTATCTCTGGGTACATAATTGGTTCACCAACAAGAGATAACGCACAATGTCTAGGGGATAGACCCTCTGCTAGTCGCTCTGGCTTTACTCCTGAAAGAAAGAGAGCAAGAAACAGCATAATTAAAGACCGCAGTGTACTTCATGATACAAATATTATGGTACTAACTGATATTCACAACCACTGCATTATGTAATCAATAGATTTACAGGATAATTATGAGGTTCTATTAATCATGTATAGCCCAAGTTCTCAGCAGTGCAGTCTGAGTACACAAAATAAACAGATCAAAAGTTCACACTTGATGGAGCCTGGCATATCTTAATGGAACACTTCCGTCACGATTACTGCTGGCGTAGGGTTGAAAACCTTTAAAAGGCTGTATGCGTTTAGGCAAGTTACAGGTGTTTTGCCATGGATCTAATTTTTTGTCTGGGTACTAGAATATTCAGTGCAACTTTGATTTGGCAGAATAATGCATACCTGGCACGCCTTTCATTTGCTTAACCATCTTCCTGTGTTCGTCAATTGCAGTATTAACAATGTCAAGAGGATCGTCCATCTTCCACTTCCAACTCTTCCCAACAGGATTCGTGTGATGCCTCCAACAGAACACACACTTATTTGCACAAGCCAAACTTGGAGTTGCCTCCATGCATCTACAAAATTGAGCATCTAATAATCAAATTGAGCATCTAATAATCAGAAAACAAACACTCACGGAAGCAAACCACACAAATATTATGTTCTGCGCAGTGGTTCTATGTTATGAAACCGACTGTGACATAGAATATGTATGAACTAGTCCAACCATGTATTCAGCAAGCATTCCCATATACAATATCACAGAAGCAAAAAAAATCACCTGTGGCTTTCTATGCCATAAAATGAGTGCTTATAACACCCTCCACGACCTCGAAGCTGTGACTTTGTCCATCTACAAATCTTCACCCCGCTATGAGAACCAACAATTTTGTAGCCCTGAAAAAAACACAGGGATTGATTAATAGGGCACTAGATCACCATATGTAGAATGAAAATATACAGGCTAAAAACATAAACTACAGACAAGAACTATAAATAGTTAAACCCATCTATACAGGTGGAGAATTCTACCTTATAGGCAAGGACCACAGAGATCTGAGTACATACACAACCCTAGTGCAATACCCTATTTTCATTAGGCATCATAGGACTCTTCAAAATTTCAGGTTGATGTGCTTATACATGTGCAATCAAGAGCATTATGTATAAAAGAAAGAACAGAACAACAAGCTGACGCTCACTTGTTTCTCCAAGCTCGCCCTGATGATGGGCGTGACCATCGCCCTAGCGCCATTCTGCCCTCCATTGGGCAAAGCACTCTCCACCTTCCCGTTCTGCTTCTTCGCTGTCGCCTTGCCGGCAATGTCTTCCATGTCAACCTCCGCACTAGCCACCTCCTCCTCCTCCTCTTCCTCATCATCATCGTCGTCATAATCGGACTCCTCCCCTTCCAGCCCATCAAATCCATTGGCCTCTCCATCGACCCCATCTTCCTCAACCTCCTCCCCTTTGACCACCCTGAGCACCCTCCCGCACCACTCCTCGAAGACGTCGTCGAGGTCCCCCTCATCCACGTCGCCCTCCCCGACGGGCAGCACCTCGACGGCCCCCAGCGCGCGGAGCCACCGCGAGAAGCTCCTGGCGGCGGCGTTGAAGGTGTCCCCGTAGGCCCTGGAGCCGACGCCGAAGACGGCGAAGCGGAGGCCCGAGAGGAGCAGCGCCCCTGCGCGGAAGTCTGCGGCGGTCTCCGCGAGCCAGCGCGCGAGGAAGGCGGCGCCGGGCGGGGGCGCGCCGGCGTCGTGCGTGGGGAGGACGAGGAGGAGGAGCGGGACGGAGGGGAGGTCGTCCGGGTCGAAGGCGGCGGCGTCGGTGGCGCGGGCGGGCAGCCCGGCGTCCGCGAGGCGGGCCGAGAGGCGCTCCGCGAGGGCCTTGGAGGTGCCCGTGGCCGAGGCGTAGAGGAGGGTCGGGGCGGCGGCGGCGGCGGGGTCCGGGGAGGAGGATGGGGATGGGGAAGGGCGTAGGGTGCGGCGGAGGCGGCGGAGGGTGATGGACTTGTAGAGGAAGAAGAGGGAGGAGGAGGAGAGCAGGAGGAGGAGCGCGAGGTGGGAGGTGCCGGCGGCCGCCGGGGAGGGGGGCATCGCGGCGGCGGCGGGCTGGGGTTTGGGGAGGAGGGGGAGGTTGGCTTCCGGTTTCGGTGGGTTTTGCTGTGCCCTTGCCTTGCGCCGCGCGAGGCGGTTGGGGTTTGCTCTTCTTTCTGAAACTAGACGCCGTGCACGTCAAACTTCAGAGAGAGTCCCAAAGTCTGACGATCTTTTGCATTTTTGCATTGTTGTCACAACTTTCAGAAGCACCAGACGATTGATCAACAACTCTCCCACATCCTTTTACAGATTCATTTACAATGTTCAGAAGCTTTACATCCTTCCACACATTGTTACAATGTTGAGAAACAACACCGGCACGTCCCTTGGTTTGGTTGGCCCTGTTTACACAGTCTATCCAAGATTTTGCCTGAACCTAGAGCTGGATGGATGCTGTTACAAGGGTACAGGACGAACTGACGAGTGTAACACCGGCCGCAGCCCGCCGACAATCGTGTGCGCGGTACATGGTCGTGGAAGCCAACGAATGAACAAACCGTGTATGTGCCTTCATCCCAGATCAAGAACCAAACAGGGAGAATCAAAACTGTACCACTTCAAAAAATCCTTCAGGATACCTCACGGTCGCCACGTTGTTTTCTTTACAGACATGATGCCCTCCTTGTCCTTCCGGAAGGTCATCACGATCTCCCAGTGGAGCGACTTCAGGATCGACTCCAACGGGTCGAGAATATCCAGTTTCTCCCGGATGATGGCCCAGCCTCCGGGTCTCAGGATCCGGTCCATCTCGACCAAAATCGAGACAGGTTCCTTGCATCTACATTGTGCAGGCCATGTCAGTATGTCACATCAAACACTGTAAGCTCACCAAACAGTATGCAGAGTCAAAGCTCAAGTGAGCCTGGTCCATTCCACAAGCATACCTGTTCTTCAAGCGTGAGAACAAATGGTCGGCATGAAGAAGATCGTACGACCTTGGGTACGTGCTAAATGGTTCGCACCAGTCGTGATAAACACCAACCAGCCCACGCTCAAAGATTACAGGTAGGGTGTCTGGAGCATGCACAGGGACAACATTCATGACCCAGACTTTTTCAGACGACAAAGCCGCAGCAAATCTGCAAGGAAACAAGCATATAAGTAAGAGAAATTCAATTTATATACTGGGAAATGTGAAATTGAGAATGGAGAGCGTACCCTCCATATACAGCCTTCATATCCACTACGTTTCGGATATTTGTCCAGTTAATACCCAAGCCATCCAGATACGATTTCTCAACGACGGCCTTCCAGTGGCTATGGTCAGCAGACACCCTTGTCTGCAGGTCCCCGAGCCAATCAGGAAAAGTCTCAAGCCTCTTGGGCCATTCTTCAGGCCACTCACTGCCTCTTTCTTCAATTCCAGCAGGAGCTTTGTGCAGGCAATGCTTGATTGGAGTATACCTACAGAGGGAAAACAAACGTTTCAGTTTTACAAGCCAAACAAACTCTAGAGTACTCCCTCCGTCCGGAATTACTTGTCAGAGGAATGGATGTATCTAGATGTACTTCAGTTCTAGATACATCCACTTTTATTCAGTTTTAAGACAAGTAATTCCGGACGGAGGGAGTACATGATAATTCAGGAAACACCGTAGTGATTAATCCAGGTGTCCTACTTACCATGCAGTAGCCTTGTTTTGCTCTTCCTTACAAAATGGAGGGTCTTTTTTTGCTCTCAGGTCATACTCATCATTTGAGGCTGGTCGCTGAAATATCGTTACTCCAAGCTCGCTGACATCATCACTGTTGTAAGCTATCACGTTCCAACAAACCGCGGCCATTGAAGCTGATATTCCTGTAAAGTCCGTCGAGATATTTAAAACATACAAGGGAAATAAAGCTAACAAGACTAGTAATGACCCATACATGCTTGTTCATTTATAACGACATTGGTATTTCAGCAATTCCAGCCTTTTCTCCACACACACAGAGTAATGTGCCATACCTTCTTCACTCTCGAGGTCACCATGTCTGCTCGAGATAATAAAGTATCCTCCTGGGCGAAGGATCCTATTCATCTCTATGAGAAGCTTTCCACCTAATCCATACAATACAAAATGTTGTTCAAGATGTGAGTAACGCAGGATAGTGGCATGCTGGGTCTAAAGAGAGGAACGAAGCAGCATGTAAATACCATTAGAATGCCATGGTATGTTGCATTCACTACAGTGGATAATATCAAATGAACCACTAGGAAAGGGTAATCTTCTTGATCCCAGACTGCCAATTGTTGCAGGGATGCCACGTTCAAGGGCAACTTGTGCAAGGTCTGTCTGGTCATTTGTAAGGCCTAATGACAGTGTAATCACATCCTTCTCGAGTAGAGCGACTCCAAATCCAGCACTTTTGCATCCAATGTCCAATGCTATGCGAATATTTTTACCCCAGTCAAGATCAGGTGCCATCTACGTGACAAACAAAATATCATGAAAATCGCGTTAGCACACTAAGTAATAGTACAAAATATGAAAACATTTGTATTTCAATTATAAAAAATGTAAACAATGTCCATTTTAATATTTAGCCAAAGTCAACTAATTTGTTCCATTATGCATTACTGTGTAAGAACTAAATTTTTGAATCCATATACTACCAGGGTACTCGGTGTGGTAAATGATTTCACAGTTGATGAAAGCTACCTAGGAATGACCTTCCAAAAATCATGAAAGCTATCGACACATTAACCAAGAGACAAAAGATGAAAATCATTTGAGCAGATCACAGCTAAGACATTAATTGTCTTCCACGCAAAATGGTTCGATCTTTAAAAAGAACAGAGCTGTGTGCATAGATTTCCCAAATAATTTGTTCCATATTCACATACTTCTGCTAAATGATCCCCACATTTGTTACTGCACTTATTTAGTGTTCAATCAGTTAGCAGTGTGCAGAAACTGATTTAATATCATTTCCCACTAGTAAACTGTAACTGAGCCTTGGTGCTAGAGCTCTTTCTGCATACAACTACCTTGCATCAAATGCAAATGTAAAAGATCCACCAATTGTTACCTCATCAATTGTGTCGATATAATGTCTTGCGCCGCCTTTGAACTCCGATTCCTCCGGCGGGAACACCAGGTGCTCGCCGGTCCGATTCAGCCAGCTGTGGTCCTTGGCATAGCTTGACAACCTGGGATGCCCAACATTCCCATACCAAACCTGCAGAGATAAGTGCGTAACGACAGTTCAGAGTTCAGACACACAAGAACAACCTAGTAAAGCAGAAGAAGGAGAACGTCATGATTTTTCATCCAATTATATCGGACCCGCTCACCTTCTCCTTCCTCTCCGGCCATGGAGCAGGCAGCTTGTACTCTTTTGGCAGCGACACCAGGCACGTCACCGGCGACCTCGGGCAGCTCCGCTGGTGGTGCCTCTGGCTCCCATCCCCATCGAAATCCACGCAAGGGGTGTAGTGGTGGCCGCTCTTGGCGCTGCAGAGCTTCCAGTGGTAATGCGCGGCCGGGCTGAAGAGAGGCGGCAGCTTCTTCTTCTTCTTGGAAGCCTTGCCCTTGGCCGCCTCCGGGTCCTCCTCCTCCTCCTCGGCGTCCAGCTCGCTGGATTCGTCGGCCCATTCCAGGGCCGGCGCCTTGTCGTCGTTCTCCTCCTCCTTGGGCGCCTTCCCCGTGGCGTCCGCGTCGTCCTCCGGCACGGACAGTTCCGGCTCCTGCTCGTCCTCCCACTCCCACTCCGGCTCCGGCTTGTTGGCTTGTTCCGGCTGGGTGAGGTTGGACTTGAGCGCGGCGGCGGCGGCGTCGGGCGAGGGGGTGGCATTGGGGCGGCGGGATCTAGGCGGGGCGCGGCGCTTCTTGCGGGCGCGGGGGCTGGCGGGGCGGGGCTTCCTGTGGGCGGTGGCGTTGCGGGGGGCCGGCAGCGCTCCAGGGGGCGGGTCGGCGACGTCGGCGGCGAAGTAGGTGCGCTCGGTGGAGATCTGCTGGGAGGAGGAGGTCGGGGCGAGCGTGGTCCAGGTGACGACGAAGGAGAGGCCGAGCGCGATGGCGATGGAGACCTTGGCGGCGAAGCCCAGCGGCGGGCGCCTCCTCCACCAGCTCACGAGCGCCGACGGCCGGCCGGGCGGGCCCCGGAACACCGTCATGCGGCCGCCGGCTGTCGGTGGAGCGGGAGCGGGCCGGGGTGGTTGGTGGCGGTGGCGTGGACTGTGGAGGAGGCAGAGGAAGTCCGGGAGGAACAGAGTTGGTTGCTACCGTTCGTTCGCTGTTTTCACCAGCTCTTTTTTTAGGTGTTTTGCGTCATTTTTTCTGCCTTGAAGAAGCTTGTACCTGTGCTGTGCATGGTTAGTCAGTGGTCAATTAATGGTGAGTGAGTAAGCTTAGCAATGCAATGAGACGGTGTTTTTCTTGTTGAATTGGGAAGGGAAGCAGTGTGCGGATGAGTGAGCTGGACAGGCCACCAGCAGGTTGATGGGCAGTCTTCTCTTCACTTTGATGGAGGGAGAGAGAGTGAGAGGGGGCATCTTCAACATCCTAAATTAAAATGTGGGAAATCATGGTCATTTTTGGGAAATTTGAAATGTAAAAATATTCATTTGAGACCAGAACATTAAAAGCCTCTTTGACTTATTGAAAAACCGAAGGAAAATAGCATGGGAACACAAAATTTTACCATGGTGACACTTGATCTAACCATCATTAAATTTTTCAGATGATAAGTGCCAAAAATGTGACACGAAGCACTCCGCCCTTGACGTTTTATAACTAAAGTTGACATCGGGAAAGAAAAAGCTGAAACTTGCCATCTGAAAAGAAGTTTTTTTGTGTGAGAAAACTTCCGATCTATTCATCAACTGTCATGGTAGTACAAGAACACTAGAAGTAAAAAATACATCTAGGTCCATAGACCATCTACGACGACTACAAGCACTGGAGTGAGTCGAATGCGCGCCGCCGTCATCGCCCCTCCCTCGTAGGAGTCGAGCAAACCTTGTTGTAGTAGACAGCTGGGAAGTCGTCGTGCTAAGGTCCGATAAGACCAGCACACCAGAACAGCAACCGCCACCGATAAAGAGACGCGTAGATCAGAAGAATCCAAATTGCGAGCTGTGACGGACGAACAAAGACCGAATCGAAAGCGGATCCAGCCAAGACAACCACCGACCGGATCCCACGAGATCAACCGGAAACACACCTCCACACGCCCTCTGACGTTGCTAGAAGCACCACCAGACCGGAGCCTAGGCGGGGAGACCCTTATTCCATCTTCAGAAAGTCGTCACCGCCTCGTCTTTTTGAGCATTGGCACAAACCCTAACAAAACAAAACAAAAACACCTAAAAACAAAGCTCTCCCACCGGCAATGGCCGAGATCCACCATGCCTCCATAGTCCTAGGACCATAGGAGATGAGGCGGACCGGCGGCGCCGCCGGCAAGAGGCAAGCGAGCTGATCACTTGGATCGTGGGAGCGAAGGGGTACATCTCAATGCAGAAAAAAAATGTATGTCATGTTGGAACGCACACATCCTTTTTTTTGGCAAGAAAATTAACTACTCATCCGAAAAAGAAGTTATCATACTTGATAACTAAAGTTGTGATCCTCACGACACTAAACTTGCCATAAAAAACTTTCAGAATTGCTATGTGTTCGTGTCACACGTGTGGCAATTATCAAGTCCTACAATAAGAAAAGAATTACATAATAGAGTGGATTTCATTTTTTTTTCACCCAAAAAATTCACGTTTGTGACAAATTTTAGCGTAATTTCTCAACTTTTACTCGACTTAGCCAAACCTGTGCCACATCTTTTAGATATGTGTAAGTCGTTGGGGTCATGTTTTCTTATGTAAACTTGATCTTTCCACTTGGTTCGTATCTCAATACGAAGCTGTCAACGTATACAAAGAATAACATGATTAGTTTTAGCAAAACCTTCTGACATAAAATAGGTCAATTTTCTACATATCAAGATGCCCTTGGTTCACCGCACTTTTTTTTATTCTGTATATGGATTTTGATATCGATATTGATATAGCAAATATACTAAATAGTAAACTTAAAAAAAATATACTAAATAGTAGTGTCTTAATTTCTCGGCAAACTGTAATATAATTCAAAGATTACAAAAAAAGGTTATTTTTAGAAAGATGTCATTATTTCAATAGACTACATTATTCCCAAAAAACAATGTCACCTATTTCAGAAAGGTTCCATTGTTCCAAAAAAGTGATTCCATTTGTTTCAGAAAGGTTCCATTATTCCAAAAAAAAAGTGATTCCATTTGTTTCAGAAAGGTTCCGTTATTCCAAAAAACTGATTTCATTTGTTTCAGAAAGGTTTTCAATTTTCATTAATCCAGAAAAGTGGTTTCAACTATTTAAGATATATTTCAATATTTCAGAAATATTGCAGCGTTTTCAAAGAGTGATTTCAAACATTTCAGAGAGATTTTGTTGTTTGAAGAAAGCGAACGCACCTATCCCGAGATATTTCAGTCATTTCATAACCGTTTAGTTATTATTTTAGAAAAAAGGATTTCAACCATTTCGGCGAGAATTCATTATTTCAAAAAAAAAGAGAATGTGGTCACAGCTATTTCAGACATATTTCAATTTTTCCGGAATGGTTCCATCATTTCAAAAAGTAATTTCAAATACTTTAGAAACATTTCATTACTCACAAAATTGTTCTTTCGACTTCATTATCTCAATATAAAGGGAAAAAATAAAAAAATGAAAAAGCTCAAAAAGGTGATTTCACATGGCAGAGAATCGACGCGTCCCCCCTCCGCACCCGGTGGCCGCACGCTCACACACTCGCGCCACAGCATAGACAGTCGGTCCTCGGTGGCGACGCACAGCCATAGCTGGCAACAAAAGGGCGTGGCCGGCCGGCCGGAGCCCAACGGCCGCCCCGCGCGCGCACGTGCTTGTCGCCTCCGCCGCGGGACAGCTCCACTCGCCTAGCTATTAACTCGCAACCGGCCACGCGCCGTCGCCGTCGCTCCACAGTTTCGCCGCCCCCCCGGGCGCCTGGCCGTACGTACTACGAGCAGGAGAAGCGGCGGAAAAACACGCACCACCCGCACCGTACGCAGGTCACGAGCGCCGAACTGGCTAAGCCCATGCCGACGGGTGGTCCTCTTCTCCTTATCTCCTCCCATACAACGAGCGATCGACGTAAAGCGGGCGCGGCCCAGTCGATCAAATGCACGCCGTCACACCCACGCTGCCCGGCCGGAACAGGCCGGGGCCGGCTACGCACACTATATATGCGGCTTAGCCATGGCATCGTGTGGCCGGCTGGCCGCTGCGCGCTACCCCCTAATCCCGTCCCCCCGGAGAGCCAGCGGCATACTCCGGCCGCCGCGCCGAGAGCTACGCAGCTGGTCGATCATGTCGTCCAACGAGGGTGAGGGTGAGGGGAAGGCGGGCGCCAATGGCGAGCGCCGGCTGGAGGAGGGCGAGGGCGAGGGCGTGCTGGCGGCGGCGATGGAGCAGCTGGCGGCGGAGGGGGTGCGGGCGCTGCACGCGCGGGTGGAGGCGGAGTGGGACCCCGTGCTGCAGAGCGCGTGCCAGACGGCGGCCGTGCGGGCGCTGTGGGCGGGCGCGGTGCGGGACCCGGCCGCCGGGGTGCTGGCCGGGGAGCGCCACCTCAGGGGCCTCCACGAGAAGATGCGCCGCGACGAGCGCACCGGCGCGCGCGAGGTGCACGGGGTCATGATCGCCGTGCGCACGCTCTGGTTCGACGCCCGCATCGAGGCCGCCGTCGCCGGCCTCGGCGGCGCCGCGCAGGTCGTCCTCCTCGGCGCAGGTTCGTCGCGCGTGCACAAGTAACTCAACCTCGCTGCGCGTGCACAAGTAACTCGCACGCGCGCGCACAACCTCTCTGCCCGTAGCTGCTTGGCATTCGTGAAATGTGTTGCGAATTCAAATCTTGGAATGCATCTTCGTATTGTACGGGCGCATGCTGCATGCCTCCGTGCGATCGAAACAGAATTGGCTCCATCGATCAAGCAGAATAATAGTTTTTCACTTTCACAATTACATGCTTCAAACAAAATGGATGCATGTCTCCCAAGAATCGGAAATTGCTTCCGTCTAATGGGTCATTAGTTTTGGTCGTGAAACACTGCGGCCTCTACAGAGCTTAAATAGTTTAGCCATTCGCAAATATATGTGTTTCTAGAAACCGCGCAGTAGACAATTTTCAGCTTTTATATAAGTATATTTGGATTGGTAAACTGAAATAGTATCAGTTAGTTTGTTGTGAAAGATATTTTTATAATTAAATTAATAATTTCATACTAACGTATGCCTGCAAAAATCATGGTAAAAAACGCACTGGAGACTAAGTTAGTGTATGATGAGCTCATCTATTTATGACCAGAGGGGCTAATACCTCACAAAGTGTCATTTCAATTGCCTTTCTAAAAAGCAGGCTCACAAAAGAATTGTGAATAATTTACAGTATATTTTCGTAATCCTATCAGAGTTTTTTCTTTTGAAAGGCCAATCCTATTGAAAGTTGTTTAAATTCTAGTACTATCCAACAGGCCTTATCTCATATTTTCACGAGACATCATCTAAGCAAAGCGGCAAAACAAATGCATACAAAAATACGTATCATTTAACTAAACGGTATTGTCATAATCCATCATAATACCCAAACCGGCTTCAAATATGTGGAAAAGTATGCCTCAAAATCTTAAACGGGAGTTTCATTGGTAGGCAACGGTCCCTCTTCTGTGCCAGTCTTTTTCCACCCAGCAAATTTTATATGTGGCAGAAAGCTTATGTGGATCACTTTTGCAAAACAATCAATGTGAAAGAAAAACTCTGATCTTTTTCCTTTTTGCGGTGGAAAGAAACCCTGATCGGTTCGAAGAAAAAAACAAGGTCCGCGAGAGACATTATCACTGTACATGTAGACAGAAAGGGAAACAAAACAAAATACACAATTGTGGCTAGCAATGGAGACACCCGGCGACACTGCAGCAAGAGCAAAGCTATCCAGCAATGTAGGGATGAAAATTTTAGTACAGGCAATCTGAGTGTGATTTGTCCAGATTCCAAAGAGCACTTGACACGTCAACTTCATGTCCTCTTCTTTTTTGCGGAAAAACTTCATGCCTTCAAGACCCTGGCATTTATATCCTCCATCGGTTGGCGCCACGTAGACCAGGATATTTTTTTCTCTAGATACAATGTACCAGGACATTTTGTTGGTACTCCCTCCGTCCGGAAATACTTGTCATCAAAATGAATAAAAGGGGATGTATCTAGATGTATATTAGTTTTAGATACATCCCTTTTTATCCATTTTGATGACAAGTATTTTCGGACGGAGGGAGTATCTACATAGGGGAGTAAAGGACAAACACATAATGTTCCAAGAAAAGGAAAAAACATCAATTTCATTTTCATGAGCTACAGATGAGCATCTATAGAAACCCAAACTCCCACAAGCAAATTTTCCTTTGGATACATGACAGTTTACCGAAATTCGCTATGTATTCAGCAATGCATTTGGGGTTCATCCCTGAACATTCTAATGCTTTTCCGCAATTGCGCAAAAAATTGCTAGAAGAAGACATTGATCATTTTGCAGCTGATGAAAGAAGTAGAGCTGCACAATTAAACTCTAGCATTTTTCATTAATAGTATATTGTTTTTCATTTTGAAGCATTGCACAAACCTGATGAAGAAACTTGGGAGATATGTTTAAATGTACAACACACTTTTACTTTGACGTAACAAAGGACTGACTTGGATAAATATTGTTTTTATAGGGATGGACGCAAGAGCCTATCGACTGGGCTGCCTAAAGGAATGCGCCGTATTTGAACTCGACTTTGCAGATCTCCTAGATATGAAATCAGACATTCTGCATGAAGCAATGAGTTCTGGAAATCATCAAAAACTCACCATGATGGCAAAATCATTGACTAGGGTTCCTGCTGACATACGAGATGTTGACTGGATGACCAAGCTACAGAGTTGTGGGTATGTTCCTGAAAGAAATACCGTATGGGTTCTTGAAGGAATCCTCTATTACCTTCACAATGTGCATGCAATGCAAGTCCTTGAAACAATTGCGGCATGCCGCACCTTAGCCTGCACAGTCCTCCTTGCTGACTTCATGAACAAGAATGCGGCGTCGTTGTCGCATGACGATGTACCATTTCTACCACGACAGCCCTGATCTCCTACTGCCTTCTATGGGGTTCTCTCAAGCAATGTTGTCACAAATTGGAGACCCCCAAGCACATTTTGGTCTCCTAAATCATCCACAAAATCTGTTTGATAAGCTGAGGAGATTGCCAAGATCAGTGGAGACTAATCCAGAGGATGGCACACCATGCCGCAGACTGTATTTGGTGGAAGCCTCTGCTTCTCCAGATGATCATACCACTTTATAAGGCTGTACATGCACTGGATCGCTGTTTGAAATAATTATGATTCTTCATTTTCCTTTGATTACTTGGAGAGTACGGTCGCACTCAAACCCAGATGTGACTTTGTATAATACACTTATTGATATTTTTCACTGACAAGATTTTGTGGATTATCTCGGACTGAAAGGTGCACTTTATCAAGGATTTGCCCAGTTCTTCACCCATTTATAGTACCTTCCAAGCAATCACAGTTCATTAAAAATCATCAATAAGTGTGAGCATAAGACAATCTCATGGTACACAAAGCGAAGGAAGGGAACCACACTACAGGAAGATGCATGGATAAATATTTTACTAGCACTAAACATTCTGATAAAATGTGGAACACAAGAGATGGAAAACATTAAACGAGGTAACCGAAACACAACAGATAGAAAACATTGAAGGAAGTGACATATATCTTATCTGAACCAATAACTCTTGTTATTTCATTTGACCTATTGGGTGAGCGATTCTATTTACTATGAATAGCATTTGCCAAACAAAATATACAAACTGTATTGAACCAAAAAGGCAATGGTGAGCAAAGACCAGAGGCAAGCAAAACCCTTACCACACATGGCAGGAAAACAAAACGATTGGTATTCTGAAATGATTTCAATCCTCAAGAATTGCTTCAGAGTAAACTTAATGAAAATCAGCAAAGTATTCTATACACCTAAACAATCCTTAACACCCTGTTCGTATTTATCAAGGGCGGAGATAGTGCTCAGCAGGTCATCCTTCATCTTCTTTCTGCAGTACAGTGAAGTTGGTAAGCGCCAGCGAATTTACTAGCTTACGAAGACTCCAAAGCAGTTTCATAGAAAATCAAGAACTATAATCTACATCATAAAACTCTTTTTGGGAAGTCCAGGAATGGGTACGTCAGCATTGGTATTTAAATCCTACCTAGTATTAGTGAACAAAAGTGTAAATTTTACTTGATTGGAACATGAAAAGACTTTTCACAGTAAAGAATATAAATATGAAAATAACCTGTGATGACAAATTGACGATACATAAGACCTATGGGTACTTCAACACGGTTTTCTAAAACTGTCTGAAACCATCACCTGAACTAGCAAGTTGAAAAAGTGGTTACATTAGTACAATCACTAGTACTAAAACTAGTAGTTGATGGGTTTTAACCTGGCTAAAAACCAGCATGAACACATGTAATAAGACCTATCAAAAACGCACAGAATTGGTTGGTCACGACCTTTTTTGGTAAAGAAACAAGTTGATTGGCAAGGCCACATTACTCACTCACCTATCCTCACTGAGCTCAAAGTTACTGTTCTCCACCACAGTTCCCAGGTCAGAGAATGATCTGCACAAGGTTAACTAACGATCAATTTTGCCACAAAAAAGACCCATTAAGTTTACTTGACACAATAATATACAGAAATTTGGCAAGATTCTTGAGATGTCTGCGATGAACCGACTGTATTAGCTCTGCAAGGCTGGTATCAGCTTCAACCTTGAGAGGATCCTTATCGTCGAGCAGCGACGCGGCATTCTTCAGAATCAAGCTGAATGTGCAGACCTGCGGGTAATTTCATCAAACACTTGGAACACCAAGAATGCAAAGAGAAACCACCCATGGCTAGTGCAAGCCCCCAAACCTCGACGCCGGTTCGTGACTGAAAGGCGACTACCGAGTTCCTCTCCCGTGGCACGCAGTCCCTTCCCGCCGCGCTCAGGCGCCCCCTCACCTCCTCCGCGTCCGCCGCAGACGCATTCTCCGAAGCTGCATTGCGAAGGTCACAATTGCGGAGAACTGCAAGACCAAATTAGGAGGATAAACTAAGCAACTGGAAAATACCGAGAAGGTCCTGGGCCTTGACGAGGGTCTCGCGGGAGGCGGCGATGGGCGCGAGGAGGAAGCGCGCCGACTTCCTCTTCTGCTCCCGCAGCAACTCCTTCGGCCCAGCTGCGCACACAACAGCGAGAAAATCAAGCAGAGGAGAGAAGAGTGAAGGCGCACGCTAGCCACGGCCGGAGGTTAAAGAGATGGTGTTGGTGTCCGTACGGAAGCTGAAGGAGAAGGCGGCGGCGGCGGGCCTTGCCGGCGAGGCGGCCAGGACGAGGGCGAGGAGGGCGGCGCGGCGAGAGGAGATGCTCAGGGGCGCTCGAGGAGGCTGTGGGGACTCCCGGAGGGTGGACGCCGCGGAGGTAGCGCGCTGGAGAGGAGGCGTTGCCGGCGCCTGCGGCCGCGGCGGCGCGCTGAGCGAGTGGATGGCGGGCGTCGGGGCGCTCATGGTCGTCGCCGGATGTGCTTCTTCCGTGTGGGCCTCAACGCAATTTCGTGCTTACGCGCCCGTCCCCGAAGATAGTCTCCCGCGGCCACAGCTAAACCCGCTTTATTTTTTTGAAACCGAGGTAAAAGCTTTGCCTCATCCATTAATTAAGAAGAAAATGGACAAAAATTTGCAACACATTATGAAAAAAAATGAAAAAATATTACATCATGGTCATTACTCTCTCGGCATCAGAAGACCCACATCTTTTGCCCCGGCGGTGATCCAAAGTTTAGCCTCGCTTTTTATGTTGATAAATAGGATGTTAGGTGGCTTGAACTTGTTGCGGAAAATCCTTGTGTTCCTCTCATTCCATATAGTCCAGCTAACAAGCATTGTGAGGGAGGCCATAGCTTTCCTATGCACCCTCGTTGCGCTAGACATCCTTATCCATCAATCCTTGATCGATCATTCCCCCGGCCAAGTAGTAATATCCATGGTATCCAATTGTAGTCATACTTTCAGCATTTTCCAGAGCCTCAACGTGTATAGGCACTTGTAGAAGAGGTGAGCCACAGATTCTTGCTCCCTCTTGCATAGGGGGCAAAGTCCGCAATTGTCCCAACCTCGCTTGGCCAAACGGTCGGCGGTCCAAACACGATTTTGAATTGCTAGCCAAGCAAAGAACTTGATTTTTGGTGGAGCCCATACCTTCCAAATGGTTGTATTCATTTCTGTGCGTGCAATGTCCAAGAATTGCGCCCTATACGCCGAGGTTGTGGTGTATTCACCATTCGTTGTGTGCTTCCATGCGATGGAATCCACCCTATCCTCCTCGAGATGAACATTCCGAAGCAAGGTCCAAAGATGGATAAATTGACGGATATGCTCGAGTGAAAAGGAGGTCGAAATTTTGACTTTGCCAATCCATGCGCCCTCAAGTCAGGCTTCGCGCACCTTCTAATTTTTCCTCGTAGAGCACTCAAAGATGAGTGGAGCCACATCTTTTGGTTTCCTACCAAATAACCAAGGGGAGTCCCAAAAAGGCGCAATAGCCCCATTGCCAATAGTGATAGTGGTCGAAGCATAGAAGAGGTCCATGTCGTCCTCGTCATAGGGATTTCCCATTCCCACCCACATCCGATGGGAGTTATTCCACTCATACCAAGGTCATCGTAATCCGCTTTATGAAGAACAAGGCGTATTCACAGTTTATGCTTTTAGAATACTCCGAATGTGTTTGGTTGCCCGCATCGATTTTGACTCCATCGTCCTCATATAAGTTTTGTCACATGGGCTTGGCTGAGCAAAACCAGCCTATAAATCATCATTTGCACATAGTTTGGTTGCCCGCATATAGGTTAGCTGCATGAGGGAACTAATTTTGACTCGCCGTTTGGTTGGTTGCATCACATTAGGCGTAAATATGACTCGCTGTTTGGTTACAACCTGTATAAGGTGTTGTCACCACTTCTTGCTAGTGGTAATCTTACCACACACTATCTAAACAGTTTCATTCCTAGGTGCGAACAAATTACGTTTCATCCTAACTACTATCAAATGGCATTACAGATTATTAAGAGCCATAGGGATGTATAGGGGGAAGTTCATCGTTGATTCTAACTACTCCCGCCGTTTCAAAATAGATGACCCAACTTTATACTAACTTTAGCATTTTGGAACGGAAGGAGTGGATGCAAGTCCATCTTCCTCTTCTGCTGGTGGTGATAGTTCTTCCTCTTCCTCTTCTGCTACCGCTGCTTCTTCTTCCTCTTATTCTGCTGCTCTTCTTCTTCTTCTTCTTCTTCTTCTTCTTCTTCTTCTTCTTCTTCTTCTTCTTCTTCTCCTTCTTCTTCTTCTTCTTCTTCAGATCCTTGTCTCACCTATGTTATCCCACATTGCGCGTGCTTGTTCCATCATTTTGTTCTTCGAGCCTTCGTTGTCAAATGCCTCCACACCATGACCGGAGCTGACAACATCGCCAGGCTTCACATCTTCCTCCGCAGGCACCAGTCCATCACAACCCCATTGCAGGATCCATTTATGCAGAATGCAACAAGCAACAACAAGTTTAACCTGAGTGGGAAAAGTGTGGAATGGCTTCTGATTTAGGATCTTAAACCTGTTCTTCGGAGCTCCAAGTGCCCTCTCATAGTAACTCTAAGTCTGGAGTGTCTGAGATTGAACAACTCATGTGGAGTCCTAGGATGGTTCCGACCAGCGGACTCGTTCAGATGGTACCTGATTTTCCTGAAGGGTGGAAAAATACCTGGCCGACGTGCATAACCATCATTGGGGATGTTGATGCCATCAGGACGACTCATGTTGTCACTGAGAATGTTAGCATCATGTGTCAATTCTTCCCGGCCGACCAAAGACATAGGTGAATTTCAAATCGAAGTCATCCTGAAATAATGCCATGGAAATATTTTAGTCAACCCTCAAACCATCCCTTGACTTCATCCCTCCCAAAATAATGCCATGGAAATATTTTATACAATGGCATAATATTCATTTTCCTCCTGAAAATGAATATTTTTCACTTCTACTCCAAAGCAACCCTCATTTTTATTGTTCAGAAAAATCTCAATAAATTTCCTAATATTCTTTAGATCATGCCTCACCTTCCTATGCAAAAATATCCTGTGGTCATGTGGAAAATTTTGGCTCAAGAAAATATCTTATTTTCTGGACAGCAAGGGCACTTTGTGAAGGAAGTGCATTTTTGCTTGGTCCATTTGGGCTGAATTTTTTATGGCATGGCAACCTTCCAACCCAAAACTTAGCCGCCAAGTATCAGCTCTTATCTCACAAAATGCTGCAACAGTTTACATCCGTAAACTTGCAAACTCTCTCAAGTCTTGTCTCGATCGACCTGGTGATGAACCAAGAGCATGCACCACCTCAGTGTTGAAGGGACAAGAGCCCAGACACGGTCTGCTCACCCTGGCGCACCGCGTTGCACTAGCGCACGCGGTGACCACGTGAGTACACAGTGCTCCATGCAAAGTTCTCCGGCCTGAATCAAAAACGCCTACATCCTTTCTGTAGAGCCTCAGCCACAATAATATTATGATTAAAACACAAAGAATATAGCCTGGGGTAGTCATATTTAAGTGGTCTATCATCCACCCATATGTCCTCCTAGAACCAGATACTACAATCATCTCCCAACTTTTTCTTAGCGAATTTTAAAAAAATGTCTTTAATTTTTAGTAAACTAGACCAAACCGAGAGTCCCCCACTTTGGTTCGACCCTGGAGATACATCCATCAGGCACATACTTGCCCCAACATCAAGGACTGCCATAACCCAGTTTCATTTTCCAATTTCTAAAACCATTCCACTAACAAAGCTTTATTAATAATATCCATGTTCAAAATCCTAGCCCCCCCAATCCTTAGCCATACAACATTTGTTTCATTCACCAAATGATATTTTTTTCTTATCCTTGTCTTCTTACCAAACGTACCTAGCCCGATAGAAATCACATTATTTGAGAACTCCTACAGGATAGGATAAAAGACATCATGAAGAGAGGAATGTCACCAAACAAGCCTCAACAAGAGTAATCCTTCCAGTAATAGAGCCCAGGAGTTTCCCTTGCCAGCAACTACGCCTTTTCGCAATCTTATCTACCACACCACTCCAATGCTTATTTCTAATTCTAATATCAGAAACATGCATCCCCAAGTATTTCATAGGCAATTCCCCCACTTTAAAGGTAAAAAGTTCCTGATAAATGTCTTTCTTTTTAATTGCCTGCCCAAAAAGGAATAGTTCACTATTAAGAAAAATGATTTTAACTAGACATCCGCTGAAAAGCACATAAGGTAAGTTTTAGAAATTTTGCATTCTCTATATCATCCTGCAACAAAAAGATGGCATCGTCAGCGTATCAACCTCTTTACCTAGTTTCTCTTTCAACGTGCCTTTCTCAATAATTATTATTAGCATTATTAGCATTGAGAAACAGTATAACGGGTCTAGTTTTTTTTAGACAATCCACAAAGCTTTTTATTCAATCGTCACAACGTTTACAGGGACGAACTGAAGTTCACCAGGGTTGCCCAACCAAACATGGCGGCCAATCCCTAGTTTCAAAACATGCTTCGCTAGATTGTGAGCCTCGACATTCGAGCTCCTAAACTCATGCACAAAATTACATAACTGAAAACTACTGGAGTATTCAACGGGTCTAGCTACAAGCCTTCACAACGATTTCACCGCTTCAGCCGTCCGATCATTGAACGTACGATCTGATCAAATTCGGGCGTCCCTGCTCGCGTGCGTCGCGCACCGTCTCGCGGGCCACTGCTCCGCGGAGCGACCTCCATTTCCTGTCCGTAATCGGGCCGGCCCACTTATTCCCACTCCCACGCTAAAAAAACAGATTCCTCTATTCCTCCGCATCGCCGTCCTTCCTCCTCTCTCAATGCGGCGGCGTTCGTCCCTCCTCTATGCACCGTCAATCCGCTGTGTCCGAGATTATGCTGCGAGACTGCGTCAGCGCCGGCACGCCCCCCCCCCCATCCACCGTACACTTCCTCCATAGCCCCTTGCAGCGTTCGCGTATTTAATGGCGGCTGCGGCGGTCTTCTGCGCCGCCGGCTTTCACCGCCGGCTGTCGTCGTACTGCACCGTCCTCCATACCTTCCAGTTCTACCACACGCCCCTTCCCCTCCCCTAACCAAAGCTGAAACTGCCGTTTTGAAGGCCCTGTGATAATGGTGATGATGGTAATTAACTTCAGGGGTGATGATGGTGATTAATTAGCCGTATTGGTGCGTTACCGCAACCTTATGCCTCCCAACATCCCTTCCTTCCTTCCACAGCTAAATCATTCTTACATACTGTTGCTTTTTCATCATTATGTTTTATTTGTTACTTTCATTTTAGTTGGAATTCAATGCGGTTTATTTGATTTTAATTTCTAAACATTCTCGATTACAATTTTGGTTGATTGGGCTGTTGGAAATATGCCCTAGAGGCAATAATAAATTAGTTATTATTATTATATTTCCGTGTTCATGATAATCGTTTATTATCCATGCTATAATTGTATTGATAGGAAACTCAGATACATGTGTGGATACATAGGCAACACCATGTCCCTAGTAAGCCTCTAGTTGACTAGCTCGTTGATCAATAGATGGTTACGGTTTCCTGACCATGGACATTGGATGTCATTGATAACGGGATCACATCATTAGGAGAATGATGTGATGGACATGACCCAATCCTAAGCCTAGCACAAAGATCGTGTAGTTCGTATGCTAAAGCTTTTCTAATGTCAAATATCATTTCCTTAGACCATGAGATTGTGCAACTCCCGGATACCGTAGGAATATTTTGGGTGTACCAAACGTCACAACGTAACTGGGTGGCTATAAAGGTGCACTACGGGTATCTCCGAAAGTGTCTGTTGGGTTGGCACGAATCGAGACTGGGATTTGTCACTCCGTGTGACGGAAAGGTATCTCTGGGCCTGTGACGCCTCCGATTCAATCATACACTAATCATACACGCAAACGTGTACGATCAAGATCAGGGACTCACGGGAAGATATCACAACACAACTCTAAAACATAAATAAGTCATACAAGCATCATAATACAAGGCAGGGGCCTCGAGGGCTCGAATACAAGTGCTCGATCATAGACGAGTCAGCGGAAGCAACAATATTTGAGTACGGACATAAGTTAAACAAGTTCGCCTTAAGAAGGGTAGCACAAACTGGGATACAGATCGAAAGAGGCATGTGCCTCCCGCTGGGATCCTCCTAACTACTCTCGGTCGCCGTCGGGCTGCACGTAGTAGTAGGCACCGCCGGTGTAGTAGTCGCCATCGACGGTGGCGTCTGGCTCTGGGCTCCGTCGTGCAGTCGCACAATCGGATAGAGATAGGGGGAAAAGGGGAACAAGGCAACCGTGAGTACTCATCCAAAATACTGCAAGCAAGGAGCTACACTACATATGCATGGATATATGTGTAAAGGGCCATATCGGTGGGTGAATCGCAGAATGCCGTAATAAGAGGGGATAACTAATCCTGCCAAGACTACGCTCGGCAGCCTCCGCCTTGCAAACATGTAGAAGAGAGTAGATCAAGTCCTCCAAGTAGCATCGCATAGCATAATCTTACCCGGCGATCCCTCCTCATTGCTCTGTTAGAGAGCGATCACCGGGTTATATCCGCACTTGGAAGGGTGTGTTTTATTAAGTATCCAGTTCTAGTTGTCATAAGGTCAAGGTACAACTCCAAGTCGCCCCACATCAAGATCACGGCTATTCGAATAGATTAACTTCCCTGCAGGGGTGCACCACATAACCCAACACGCTTGATCCCATTTGGCCGGACACACTTTCCCGGGTCATGCCCGGCCGCGGAAGATCAACACGTCGCAGCCCACCTAGGCTCAACGGAGAGGTCAGCACGCCGGTCTAAACCTAAGCGCACAGGGGTCTGTGCCCATCGCCCTTAGCACACCAAGCACGCTATGCACGTCTGCCGGAAGCAGACCTAGCCTTGTGGCGTTCGGTCCAATCCGGCCAAGCGCCGCTCGACGTCACGGCAAGTGCCCGATACCACGACGCCGAGTGCCCATAATCTGTTCCCGCCAGTAGTTGGTTAGTGCGTATAGACCAAATGGCGGCACCGGATCAAATACCAAGATCTCGTTAAGCGTGTTAAGTATCCATGACGCCGACGAGGCGAGGCCCACCTCTCTCCTAGGTGGTCTCAACCTACCCTATCGCTCCGCCACAAAGTAACAATGGAGCCGTGGGAACCCAGGCCCACCTCTACGGGATGGAGCCACTGTCCTTTCAGCCCCATCTCTAACGATATCACGGTAATGTAACGATGTAAAGTATATAGTATATGCCCGTGATCACCTCGAAGTGATCACAGCCCAAGAGTATAGCATGGCAAACGGACAAGAGTGTAGGGTCAGCGATGGAACACTAGCATCCTATACTAAGCGATGAGGATAGCAGGAAAAAGGTAACAAAGTAGTAGCAAGGACAAAGCTATGCAAAGGTATAGGATTAACTGAAAGCAGTAACATGCTACACTACTCTAATGCAAGCAGTATAGAGAAGAGTAGGCGATATCTGGTGATCAAAGGGGGGGCTTGCCTGGTTGCTCTGGCAAGAAGGAGGGGTCGTCAACTCCGTAGTCGAACTGGGGGTCGCCGACAGTCCCTGGTTCACGGAAAGAAGTAACGGAGGGGGAACACAATAAATAACAAAGCAATCAAAGCATCACAAAGCATAACATGGCAATACACGGTGCTAGGTGTGCCCTAACACGGCAGTAGGTGGTACCAGCGAAAGGGGGAAACATTCAGGAAAGTATCCCCGGTGTTTCGCGTTTTCGGACAGATGAACCGGAGGTGAAATGTTGCAGGTTCGCTATGCTAGGGATGTGTGGCGGACGAACGGGCTGCGTATCCGGATTCGTCTCGTCGATCTGAATAACTTTCATGTTCAAAGTATTTTCATCCGAGTTACGGTTAATTTTATATGAATTTTCAAATTTTAAATGATTTCTAGAATTTATTTAACTTGAATTATAAACGGTGAAATACTTTGCCACCTAGCACTATTCTAGCTACAATGTATGACAGCGGGGCCAGTGGGGCTGGGTTGAACCAGTCAACATTTGACTGGTCAACACATGAATAGTAGAAGTGGATCCCACATGTCATAGGCTATACCTAAATAAATAAATAAATACTAACCTAATTAATGGGGTCCACATGTCATCTGCTAGTAGCTAACCTAAATACTAATTAACCCTAAACTAATTGAACATGGGGCCGGCCTCACAAACACAGAACACACACGCACACACACAACTAGGGGTTAATTATGTTCTTTGTTAACAGAAGATAGCCTTTTGTGATTTTCATACGATTTAATCCATTCATCGAAAGGATTTGGTCCAATGGGATAAAATGAAGTTTGTCAAGTATACTTTCTACTCATAATTTTTCTTGGCCTATTAGTAGTTGTTCGTCAGCGTAATATTCGTAAAGCTAGCCATAGATACAAGAGCATTCAAAGAAGAAAGAAGCAATATCGGCATGGCGCCGAGGCGTAACGTGCACAAGACGGCCGGATGCGGCCCGGCTGCGTTGTCGGATCTAGCGGCAAAGCGGCGCAGGACTAGCAGGTGGGCGGCGGCAGCTGGCAGCGGGCGAAAGGCTGGCAGAAGCTCGAGCGGCGCGGCGAAGTAGCATGGCCAAAGCGGATGGGAGTGGCCGGCAAAAGCGGGTGACAGGCAGGCAAGGGGGAGCCCGGGCGTGGCCGGTGCGAGCGAACGAGGTCGGGGGGGACGGCGGACGCGGCCGTGGAGCAGCAAGGCAGCAAAGGAGAAGGCAAGAGCAGAGGCGGCTCAAACACGCGCGTACGCGGGAGCTCGGACGAATTCGTGGACGGAGGCTACGCAAACGAATCGAGGCGGAAAGAATGGGGATTCGGGGAAGGAGCTCACAGCGAGCTCGTGGTGTGGTCGAGGAAGCTGCAGGGAGTCGAGGTGGACCGGAGGAGCGACGCGGCGGCGCATTTAACGGGTCGGGTCATGGACAAAGGCGGCTCGATCCGGTCGATGTAGGTGCTCCGAGCTCGAACGCGTCCCCGTAGTCGAAGAGGACGATGGCGGCGGTCCTCTGGCGCCTTTGGCTGGCCGTGGGGAGGTCGGTGGCCACGGCGATGAGGGCAACGCGGGCGGCGAGGCATCGGGGGCTTTGGGTTCGAGCGGAGGAGCGAATGGAAGAGGAAGAAGGAGATAGGGTTCGATCCAGGGGCTCGGGTCGTTCTTATCCGCCATTGGAGACGACGGGAGGCGCCGGATGGCCGCCCGTGGCTAATCTGTCCATGGACAACGCATGGTCATCCACCGCGCTCGGTGAACAGAGAACGAAGAAGACAGAGGGGAGGACTTGGGCTAGGCCGGTTCAGTGGGCTAAGCTAGCAACTGTTCATACTGGGCTAAAGTGCATAGTAGTTCGGTTCTTTCTGCATTTACTAATTTCTGTTTTATATTTTCCCTATGGTTTTCTTTTTTTTTTTGCTATCAAAACAACTTTTTCAAATGTGCCACTTAGCACATAATCACTAGGCAATATCTTAAAGCAACTCAGAAAGTTACAGTTTATTTTGAAAAGGTTGGATATCTATTTAAATTGAAACGGTAAATTTAATTGTTGCTAACTCAGTTTTAAATAGATAGGGGCATTTTATTAATTCAAAAGATGTTGGGTAATTCATGACAAATAGTTAAGGATTTATTTCAAACCAGCCTACATTTTTGTTTTATTATTTGAAAATTTAATAAATTGACTTGCATTTGATTTTGACTTCGAGTTTGTTTGGATCAAGGTGAGGCTTAGAAAATTAATCATGATGACATGGCACAATTAAGGTGTGGTTACTGTAGCTTAATTATCCGGGCGTCACAGGGCCCACTCGGTAGGACATCATCATAATGTGCACAATGTGACCAAGGGGTTGATCACGGGATGATGTGTTACGGAACGAGTAAAGAGACTTGCCGATGCGAGATTGAACAAGGTATCGGGATACCGACGATCGAATCTCGGGCAAGTACAATACCGGTAGACAAAGGGAATTGAATACGGGATTGATTGAATCCTCGACATCGTGGTTCATCCGATGAGATCATCGAGGAGTATGTGGGAGCCAACATGGGTATCCAGATCCCGCTGTTGGTTATTGACCGAAGAGTCATCTCGGTCTTGTCTGCATGTCTCCCGAACCCGTAGGGTCTACACACTTAAGGTTCGGTGACGCTAGGGTTGTAGAGATATTAGTATGCAGTAACCTGAAAGTTGTTCGGAGTCCCGGATGAGATCCCGGACGTCACGAGGAGTTCCGGAATGGTCCGGAGGTAAAGATTTATATATAGGAAGTCAAGTTTCGGCCATCGGGAAAGTTTCGGGGGTCACCGGTATTGTACCGGGACCACCGGATGGGTCCCGTGGGTCCACCGGTGGGCCACCTATCCCGGAGGGCCCCATGGGCTGAAGTGGGAGGGAACCAGCCTGGTGGGCTGGTGCGCCTGGGTCTCTCCTGCGCCTAGGGCAGGAAACCCTAGGGGTGGGGGCCCTTGGCTTGGGGGCAAGCCACCCCTTGCCGCCGCCCCTTGGAGATCCCATCTCCTAGGGCCGGGCGCCCAGGGGCCTATATATAGTGGGGGAGGGAGGGCAGCCGCACCCTAGCCCCTGGCGCCTCCCTCTCCCTCTCCAACACCTCCTCCTCTCTGTAGAGCTTGGCGAAGCCCTGCCGAGATCCCCTCTGCATCCACCACCACGCCGTCGTGTTGCTGGATCTCCATCAACCTCTCATTTCCCCTTGCTGGATCAAGAAGGAGGAGACGTCTTCCCCAACCGTACGTGTGTTGAATGCGGAGGTGCCGTCCGTTCGGCACTTGGTCATCGGTGATTTGGATCACAACGAGTACGACTCCATCAACCCCGTTCTCTTGAACGCTTCCGCTCGCAATCTACAAGGGTATGTAGATGTACTCCTTTTCCCCTCGTTGCTAGATAAATCCATAGATTGATCTTGGTGAAGCGTAGAATTTCTTTTGATTTCTGCTACGTTCCCACACAGTGGCATCATGAGCTAGGTCTATGCGTAGTTTCTATGCATGAGTAGAACACAAAGTAGTTGTGGGCGTTGATTTTGTCATTTACTTGCCATTACTAGTCTTATCTTGATTCGGCGGCATCGTGGGATGAAGTGGCCCGGACCGACCTTACACGTACGCTTATGTGAGACAGGTTCCACCGACTGATGATACGTCTCCGTCGTATCTACTTTTCCAAACACTTTTACCCTTGTTTTGGACTCTAACTTGTATGATTTGAATGGAACTAACCCGGACCGACGCTGTTTTTCAGCAGAATTGCCATGGTGTTGTTTTATGTGCGTAAAACAAAAGTTCTCGTAATGACACGAAACTCCACGTAATATCTTGGAATAAATAATAAAAATCCTCGCCAAAGATGAAGACCAGGGGCCCACACCCTGCTCACTAGGGTGGGGGCGCGCCCTCCCGGGCGCGCCCCCTACCTCGTGGGCCCCTGGATGCCCTCGGCGCCAACTCCAACTCCATATATTGGCTTTCAGGAGAAAAAATCGAGAGAAAGTTTCATCGCGTTTTACGATACGGAGCCGCCGCCAAGCCCTAATCTCTCGGGAGGGCTGATCTGGAGTTCGATTCGGGGCTCGGAGAGGGGATTCGTCGACGTCGTCATCATCAACCATCCTCCATCACCAATTTCATGATGCTCACCGCCGTGCGTGAGTAATTGCATCGTAGGCTTGCCGGACGGTGATGGGTTGGATGAGATTTATCATGTAATCGAGTTAGTTTTGTTAGGGTTTGATCCCTAGTATCCATTATGTTACGAGATTGATGTTGCTATGACTTTGCTATGCTTAATGCTTGTCACTAGGGCCCGAAAGTGCCATGATTTCAGATCTGAACCTATTATGTTTTCATGAATATATGTGTGTTCTTGATCCTATCTTGCAAGTCTATAGTCACCTATTATGTGTTATGATCCGACAACCCCGAAGTGACAATAATCGAGATACTTCTCGGTGATGACCATAGTTTGAGGAGTTCATGTATTCATTATGTGCTAATGCTTTGTTCCGGTTCTCTATTAAAAGGAGGCCTTAATATCCCTTAGTTTCCAATAGGACCCCGCTGCCACGGGAGGGTAGGACAAAAGATGTCATGCAAGTTCTTTTCCATAAGCACGTATGACTATTTACTAATACATGCCTACATTACATTGATGAACCGGAGCTAGTTCTGTGTTACCCTATGTTATGACTGTTACATGATGAACCACATCCGGCATAATTATCCATCAACGATCCGGTGCCTCTGAGTTTTCCATATACTGGTTTACGCTTATTTACTTTTCCGTTACTCTTTGTTACAATCACTACAAAATACCAAAAACATTACTTTTCTTTGTCTTTACTTTGTTACCGTTACCACCACTATCATATTACTTTGCTACTAAACACTTTGCTGCAGATATTAAGTTTCCAGGTGTGGTTGAATTGACAAGTCAGCTGCTAATACTTGAGAATATTCTTTGGCTCCCCGTGTGTCGAATCAACAAATTTGGGTTGAATACTCTACCCTCGAAAACGGTTGCGATCCCCTATACTTGTGGGTTATCAACTGACATGCACTTGTTGCATAAGGTGGCTAGCGGGTGCTAGTCTCTCCCACTTTAGTCCGATCGGATTCGATGAAAAGGGTCCTTATGAAGGGTCAATAGCAATTGGCATATCACGCTGTGGTTTTTGCGTAGGTAAGAAACGTTCTTGCTAGAAACCCATAGCAGCCACGTAAAACATGCAAACAACAATTAGAGGACGTCTAACTTGTTTTTGCAGGGTATGCTATGTAATGTGAGTGATGAATGATATGTGATGTATGAGATTGATCATGTTCTTGTAATAGGAATCACGACTTGCATGTCGATGAGTATGACAACCGGCAGGAGCCATAGGAGTTGTCTTAATTTATTGTATGACCTGCGTGTCAATGAACAACGCCATGTAATCACTTTACTTTATTGCTAAACCGTTAGCCATAGTAGTAGAAGTAATAGTTGGCAAGACAACTTCATGGAGACACGATGATGGAGATCATGGTGTCATGCCGGTGACGATGATGATCATGGAGCCCTGAAGATGGACATCAAAGGAGCAAAAGGATATTGGCCATATCATGTCACTTTTTGATTGCATGTGATGTTTATCATGTTTTTGCATCTTATTTGCTTAGAACGACGGTAGTAAATAAGATGATCCCTCATAATAATTTTCAAGAAAAGTGTCCCCCTAACTGTGCACCGTTCGCGAAATTTCGTTGTTTCAAGCACCACGTGATGATCGGGTGTGATAGATTCTAACGTTCACATACAACGGGTGTAAGCCAGATTTACACACGCCAAACACTTAGGTTGACTTGACGAGCCTAGCATGTACAGACATGGCCTCGGAACACAAGAGACCGAAAGGTCGAGCATGAGTCGTATGGTAGATACGATCAACATGAAGATGTTCACCGATGATGACTAGTCCGTCTCACGTGATGATCGGACACGGCCTAGTTGACTCAGATCATGTAATCACTTAGATGACTAGTGTCTATCTGAGTGGGAGTTCATAAGATGAACTTAATTATCCTGAACATAGTCAAAAGGACTTTACAAATTATGTCGTAAGCTCACGCTTTAGTTCTGTTGTTTAGATATGTTCCTAGAGAAAATTAGGTTGAAAGTTGATAGTAGCGATTATGCGGACTAGGTCCGTAAACTAAGGATTGTCCTCGTTGCTTCGAAAAAGGCTTATGTCCTTAATGCACCGCTCAGTGTGCTGAACCTCGAACGTCGTCCGTGGATGTTGCGAACATCTGACATACACGTTTTGATAACTACGTGATAGTTCAGTAATGTTAAACGGTTTAGAGTTGAGGCACCGAAGACGATTTCGAAACGTCGCGAAACATATGAGATGTTTCGAGGGCTGAAATTGGGATTTCAGGCTCGTGCCCACGTCAAGAGGTATAAGACCTCCGGCGAGTCTCTTAAGCCTGCAAACTAAGGGAGAAAAGCTCAATCATTGAGCATGTGCTCAGATTGTCTGAGTACAACAATCACTTGAATCGAGTGGGAGTTAATCTTCCAGATGAGATAGTGATGGTTCTCCATAGTCACTGCCACCATGCTATTAAAGCTTCGTGATGAACTATAACATATCAGGGATAGAGATGATGATCCTTGAAATATTCGCGATGTTTGACACCGCGAAAGTAGAAATCAAGTAGGAGCATCAGTTGTTGATGATTTGTGAAACCACTAGTTTCAAGAATGGCAAGGGCAAGAAGGGATACTTCATGAAACGACAAATTAGTTGCTGCTCTAGTGAAGAAACCCAAAGTTTGAACCAAACCCGATATTAAGTGCTTCTGTAATAAGGGGAACAGTCACTGGAGCAGAATTACCCTAGATACTTGGTAGATGAGAAGGCTGGCAAGGTCGATAGAAGTATATTGGATATACATTATGTTAATGTGTTCTTTACTAGTACTCCTAGTAGCACCGGGGGATTAGATACCGGTTCGGTTGCTAAGTGTTAGTAACTCGAAATAAAAGCAACGGAATAAACGGAGACTAGCTAAAGGTGAGTTGACGATATGTGTTGGAAGTGTTTCCAAGGTTGATGTGATCAAGCATCGCACGCTCCCTCTACCATCGAGATTGGTGTTAAACCTAAATAATTGTTATTTGGTGTTTGCGTTGAACATAGACATGATTGGATTATGTTTATCGCAACACGGTTATTCATTTAAGGAGAATAATGGTTACTCTGTTTATTTGAATAATACCTTCAATGGTCTTGCACCTAAAATGAATGGTTTATTGAATCTCGATCATAGTGATAAACATATTCATGCCAAAAGATATAAGATAGTAATGATAGTACCACCTACTTGTGGCACTGCCATGTAAGTCATAATGGTATAAAGCGCATGAAGAAGCTCCATGTTGATGGATCTTTGGACTCATTCGTTTTTGAAAAGATTGAGACATGTGAACCATGCCTATTGGTATATACGCATGAAGAAACTCCATGCAGATGGACCGTTTGGACTCACTTGATTTTGAATCACTTGAGACATGCAAGTCATACCACATGGGCAAGATGATTGAAAGCCTCGTTTTCAGTAAAATGGAACAAGAAAGCAACTTGTTGGAAGTAATACATTTTGATGTGTGCAGTCCAATGAGTGCTGAGGCACGCAGTGGATATCATTATGTTCTTACTTCACAGATGATTTGAGTAGATACTGAGTATATTTACTTGAGGAAACACAAGTCTGAATTATTGAATGGTTCAAGTAATTTCAGAGTGAAGTTGAGGATCGTCGTGACAAGAGGATAAAATGTCTGTGATATGATCATAGAGATGAATATCTGAGTTGCGAGTTTGGTATACAATTAAGACATTGTGGAAATTGTTTCACAACTAACACCCCCTGGAACACCATAGTGTGATGGTATGTCCGAACATCATAGATGCACCCCATTGGATATGGGGCATACCATGATGTCTCTTATCGAATTACCACTATCGTTCATGGGTTAGGCATTAGAGACAACCACATTCACTTTAAATAGGGCACCACGTAACTCCGTTGAGACGGCACCGTATGAACTATGGTTTGGAGAAACCTAAGCTGTCGTTCCTTAAAGTTTGGGGCTGCGACGCTTATGTGAAAAAGTTTCAGGTTGATAAGCTCGAACCCAAAGCGGATAAATGCATCTTCTTAGGACACCCAAAAACAGTTGCGTATACCTCTTATCTCAGATCCGGAAGCAAAAGGGATTGTTTCTATTAACGGGTCCTTTCTCGAGGAAAAGTTTCTCTCGAAAGAATTGAGTGGGAGGATGGTGCAGACTTGATATGGTTAATGAACCATCACTTCAACTAGTGTGTAGCAGGGCACAGGAAGTTGTTCCTATGGCGCCTACAACAATTGAAGTGGAAGCTTATGATAGTGATCATGAAACTTTGGATCAAGTCACTACCAAGCCTCGTAGGTCGACAAGGATGCGTATTGCGTCAGAGTGGTACGTAATCCTGTCTTAGGAGGTCATGTTGCTAGACAACAATGAACCTACGAGCTCTGGAGAAGCGATGGTGGGCCCGGATTCCGACAAATGGTTCGAGGCCATAAAATCCGAGAGAGGATCCATGTATGAAAACAAAGTGTAGACTTTGGAAGAACTACTTAATGGTCGTAAGGCTGTTGGGTACAGATAGATTCTAAGAGGGAAGACAGACATTGATGGTATGTGTCACCATTAAGAAAGCTCAGCTTGTCGCTAAGATGTTTCCGACAAGTTCAAGGAGTTGACTACGATGAGACTTTCTCACTCGTAGTGATGCTAAGAGTCTGTTGGAATCTTATTAGCAGTTACTGCATTATTTATGAAATCTTGCAGATAGGATGTAAAAAAAACATTGTTTCCTCGAAAATTTTCTTGAGGAAAGGTTGCATGTGATACAACCAGAAGGTTTTTGTCAATCCTAAAGGATGCTAACAAGTATGCAAAGCTCCAGCAATCCTTCTAAGGACTGGAGTAAGCATCTCGGAGTTGGAATATACGCTTTGATGAGATAATCAAAGTTTTTGGGTTTATACAAAGTTTGTTAGAAACTTGTATTTACAATAAAGTGAGTGGGAGCACTACAACATTTCTGATAAGTATATGTGAATGACATATTGTTGATCCGAAATGATGTAAAATTTCTGGAAAGCATAAAGTGTTGTTTGAAAGGAGTTTTTCAAGGGAAAACCTGGATTAAGCTGCTTGAACATTGAGCATCAAGATCTATAAGGATACATCAAAACGCTTAATAGTACTTTCAAATGTGTTGGGGTACGTAGTAATTTCAAAAAATTTCCTACGCACACGCAAGATCATGGTGATGCATAGCAACGAGAGGGGAGAGTGTTGTCCACGTACCCTCGTAGACCGTAAGCGGAAGCGTTATGACAACGCAGTTGATGTAGTCGTACGTCTTCATGATCCGACCGATCCAAGTACCGAACGTACGACACCTCCGAGTTCAGCACACATTCAGCTCGATGACAATCCCCGGACTCCGATCCAGCAGGGTGTCGGGGATGAGTTCCGTCAGCACGACGTAGGGCTTCGCCTAAGCACCGCAACGATATGACCGAGGTGGAATATGGTGGAGGGGGGCACCGCACACGGCTAAGAAATGATCACGAAGATCAACTTGTGTGTCCTAGGGTGCCCCCTTGCCCCCATATATAAAGGAGCAAGGGAGGAGGCCGGCCGGCCCTTGGGGCGCGCCAAGGAGGAGGAGTCCTCCTCCTAGTAGGAGTAGGACTCCCTCTTTCCTACTCCTACTAGGAGGGGGAAAGGAAGGGGGAGAGGGAAAGGTGTGACGCCCTCGATTCAATCGTACACTAATCATACACGCAAATGTGTACGATCAAGATCAAGGACTCACGGGAAGATATCACAACACAACTCTAGACACAAATTGAAAATAATACAAGCTTTATATTAATAGCCAGGGGCCTCGAGGGCTTGAATACATAAGCTCGAAAACACAAGAGTCGTGAAGCAACAATATCCGAGAATGACATGAGTTAAACAAGTTTGCCTTAAGAAGGCTAGCACAAAAGCAACATCGATCGAAAAGGCAAGGCCTCCTGCAGGAGCCTCCTAACTACTCACAGTGGTCGTGGCCTCCACGTAGTAGTAGACATCGGCGGTGGCATCGACTGGCTCCAACATCTGGTTGCATCAACCGGAAAGAAGAAGAAGAAAGGGGGGGAAAGGGGGAGCAAAGCAACCATGAGTACTCATCCAAAGTACCCGCAAGCAAGGATCTACACTACATATGCAACATTATCAAAGGAAGGCTATATATGTGGACTGGGCTGCAGAAATGCTAGAATAGAGAGAAGGCCTAGTCCTATCAAAGACTAGTATCTTCTGGAAACCACCATCTTGCAGCAACAGGGGGAGTAGAGTAGCATAAAGTAAAGTAGTAGTAGTGTTATCAACCTCGGTCGGAGATCCTTTCTCGACTCCCTGCGAGAAAGAAATCCCAGACCATACTATCCAGTTATCATCACAATCCATTACTCATCACCATCCAATTCTCATCACAAGTATCCAGTTCTAGTTGTATCGATCGGGATACAACTCCAAGTGTCCGTTACCGTAGGACAGGCTATCGATAGATGTTTTCTTCCCTGAGGGTGCACCAACTTACCCACCACGCTCGATTAACTCCGCCGGACACACTTTCTGGGTCATGCCCGGCCTCGGCCAAACAATACGCCGCAACCCGACCTAGGCTTAATAGAGAGGCCAAGACGCCGGACTAAACCTATGCCCCTCAGGGGTCATGGGCCATCTCCCGAACTCCTCAAGACGCTAAGTAGGGCGGCCGGTGAGCGACCTAGCTACCTCCTTCAAAAGGCAGGTGCTTACGCAGTCCAACCCGGTAGCGCCGCTCGGTCGTGACGTCTATTAAGCTTCGGCTGATGTATACTGACGCAGTAACGCCCATACTATGCCGACGTGATGGTTAGTGCTATCGTGCCAAGGCCCCTCGGATCAAATATCCAAATCGTAGTGGATTAGGAATGCGCGGTAACAAGCAGAGACTCACGAAAGATGTGACCCGTTGCCCGTCTCGAGGACTTGCGGCAAGGGCTAGGAATGCCCGCCACGCCTCGTATTTATCTCGCGGGCACCCTCCGTGTCAACCCGACTCCACATCACTGCAATTAAGCTCGCGGGTACCCCTCGTGGTCGACCCGTCTTTAGTAACATGGCTCGGTGTAAAGTCATACTAATCATAGTAACTGTGTGTCTAAACATCAAGGGAAAACCGAGGAATCACCCTGTGTGAATTCCACTCGATGTAGTCATCAAGGTTAACGTAAGAGGATTCACCCTCGAGGTCCACACTTGAGGGGTTGCACGGCTGCAGTCGTATCGAAGTGGTTAAAGAGGAAATCACCCTCGATGACCACGACCGAATAACTACACTACTGAGTTAACATCGGAAGTCGATGAGGTCTCACCCTCGGTACTCGATAGTAACCCAAAGAGTGTCGAGCAACTAAGGGAAGTGATGTGCGGTGTCGGGCCTGGTCTTCGATCCGTTGATCGGTTCTTCCGATTATCCGGTAGGCGATCGGGACAAAGTGGGGTCACCGATGGATCTCTAAGCAACCTATACTAAGCAGTTTAGGATAAGGTGTAAGGTACAACAAAGAGTTACAAAAGCAGGCTATGCATCAGAATAGGAGCAATCAAATATAGTAGCAAAATCTAATGCAAGCATGAGAGAATGGAATGGGCGATATCGGGGTGATCAAAGGGGGGCTTGCCTGGTTGCTCAGACAAGAAGAAGGGGTCGTCGTCGACGTACTTGATCACAGTGCCGCATCGTGGCCGGTCTCGGGGGTCTACGGAGAGAAGAGGGGAAGAAACAGTAAATCTGAGCAAACATATGCACAACATGATTACATGCGGGGCTAGAGGTATTCTAACGAAGTGCTAGGCTTTCTTGGCGATGGGAGAAACATCCGGAAAGTTTTCTGGTCCCGGACGTCTATCGACAGAGATGAACCAGAGGGGAAAGGTTGCATGTTTGCTATGCTAGGGACGTGTGACAGACGAACGGAGGGCGTATCCGGATTCTTCTCGTCGTTCTGAGCAACTTTCATGTAGAGAACATTTTCATCTGAGCTACGGTTTATTTTCTATTATTTTTCAAAGTTTTATTTATATATAGGAATTAATTTTAATCCAAAAACAAATGCGAAAAAGCTAAGTGCACACAGCACCGTGTACACAAGTGTACATAGGTTGACAAGTGGGTCCAGGAGGGGCTGAGTCGGCCCGATCGACCAATCAACGATTGACTGTTGACTGGTCAAACTGACTGGTGGGGACCGTGTGTAAGTGATACATATTTTAATAGGGTTTTTTAATTAAATTAAGTTATTGTCTCGGATTAAGTTAGTGGCCTTGGGCCCATGGGTCAATGAGCGGTTAGGGGACTTGTTAGTGTCAGGGAGGGGTTATCCCCACTAACCGAACAGGCCGCCTGTGCAGAGGCCGGTGGCCATTTGGGCTGGCTCACAGGCGCCGGCAGCAGCCTGGCCGGCTGGACTAGCGGTAGGGCTAGCCGAGGGCGGCGAGGGCGAGGCCATGGCCATCAGCGGCCGGCCGGAGTAGGAGGGCGGTCTGTGACCTCCCAAGACGTGACGCTGCCACGGCCTGAAGCGCTGGGGGTGGCTGTGGTGGCCGTGGCAGCGATGTACAGGAGGAGAAGCGGGGCGAAGGGCAAGGCGAGGCGAGCAGCAGGTGGCAGGCGGCGGCGGCGTTAGTATGATGTGGACGCGCTGACAGAGCGAGCATGCTCGGGGAGCCGGCCTCCGTCCATGGCGAACAGCAACGCGCGGGGGCATCTATGGCAACCAAACGAGACAAGGAACACGGGGGAGGTGAAGGGGGAACAGACAGGGCTCACTGGGAGATCGTGTACGAGCTCGGGGAAGCCGGGGGTGGGGCGGAGCAGGGCGAATCGACAGCGGCGGCCGTCGGTGTAGAAGTTCGAGGACGAGCTCGATGGCGGCGATTCGGTGCGGATCCACTCGATTTGATGCACGGGATGGACGACGTTGACGGTGGCTTTCCTCCTGGTCGCGGTCTCAGGGCTTGGGGAGGCCGATGGCCGCGTCTGTGGAGGCGTCATGGCGACGGTGTCGCTCGGGCGGGGCAAGCAGAGGAGGTCGCGGCACGGGGGAGAGGAAGGAGAGGCGGCTAGGGTTCGCCCGGGGGAAAGAGGGGGGGCTTGGGGTGCCCTTGTAGCCATCGGGGAGGCGGGGGATGGCCGCCACGCACGACATGGCCGGGCGGATGGGCGCCACGATACCTGTCTCCTATGTAGCAGGTTGAAGGAGAGGGGAGGTGGGCTGGGCCGGCCATTTGGCTAGTTGGGCCAAAGTGCCAAGTAGAATAGGCCTTTCTCTTTTTATTTTATTTTTACTCTGTTGCAGAATCTGTTTGCAATATTTTGAGCTGCCAATTGGTCTTTGTAAAAATGTGGAACTTGGCCACATAAATACATTACAATATTTGGCACTACCACAAAAAGTTTGAGAGGAGTTTGAATTGATTTGGATTTTTCACAAATGGAAAAGTATAAGAAAAGTTGATTTGAACTGTTTTAATTTCCAAGGGAAATTAAATATCTCAAATGATGTTGAATCATCCATGACAATTAGTTAGCGAATATTTTCAACCCATCAAACATTTTTACTTGATAGCTCGAAGAAATAAGAATTTGACTTGTTTTAGGAATTTGAATTTGACTGTCTGCAAAACAAGTGAGGTTTAGCAAAATGCTTGATGGTGACTAGGCATCATTAATAGAGGATTACTGTAGCTTAATTATCCGGGCGTCACAATTCTCCTCCCCCACAAGAAATCTCGTCCCGAGATTTAAGGGGTAGAGTAAGGGGGAAAGACTCGGAAAGGACAAAGCTCAACACAAGATATGTACCTGTGGCTATCTCGACAAACGTGGCATAGAGGCATCTCTCGAGTTAAAATTCAAGAAATTCATCGAGAGCAAGGTAAGGTGGAGCAATAAGAAGCTTCAACCGGGTAGGCAATCGTTCGATGTCAAAACAGAGGGTTAAAGGGGTTCAAAGCATCGAGAATAAGTATTGCATCCGATACCATAATAGATCCCTAGGAAGGGGCTCGTGATTTACATCTGAAGCCAAGTGTGAGGAACAATTTTGGAAGACAGGGATGTACAGAGAGTCAGGTTTCGATTACGTGGAACTATGGGTTATGGGCCCATCATGTGGGTTAAAAGGTGAAGGGTGCTAACATTTGCACGGTCATGATAGCAAGGCAGGTCGAGGATAGCATGTGTCATGTTGGCAACAACATTGGTACCAAGGGTGAGGGACGAAGAGAACCATTTTCCTGCTCGTTAAGACGAGGCGGACCAATGGGCAAAGTTCTCGTCCATCGGCGGCTACCAGAATGTCATCAACAATAGTAACAATGTCTTACTGACAGAGTTGTATATCGAGGCATTTACATAAGCAGCGAATTATTACTGCTCAAATATGTTACTTTACAAGAAAGGTTAACATAACAATGGAAAGGAAAGTGTAGACTCGAATCAGTTATTGGTGTTCTCGAGTGTCTAAATACTCAGAACCCGTGGAAAATTGGAATCGGCGAGAAATAATAGTTGATCAAGAACTCATAAGAAGTTATGTAGTTCCATGATATTCTCGAGATACCAAAGGGTAATACTCAAAGGTATATCAATGTAGAGGTTGAACAGGTGAAACGATCTGAAGAAGACAAGTACTTTAACTTGTCCGAGAAATGGGATCAAAGAAGAACAATATGGTCGAAACCACAGTTGCAAAGGACCAAATATAGATAATGATGGACTTATCACAAGGGGATTATTATTATAACAAGAAGCTTCCATGATAAGTTCCACCTCGGGTCCATGGGCATGAACACAAAGGTTCAAGGTCGACTCCCACTTCTCAATGCATAACTTTCCATTCACTTCTCGTTTTTGATGAAGCCGTAGTGTTGAGATTTTATCTGGCAAAACACCAGAAGAGTAAGACTCTTGAAGACTCTCGGGTTCAAGCGGATTAGGGGAGGCATAGGTTCAACCCATAGGGGCATCTTAGGAACATATACCACAAACCTCACGAGTACTCAAGCTCAAAAGTAGAGTATGGTTGACAAGTGCAGGGGATACAATTTTCCAAAGGCATTGTGTATCCGAGGAAAGGCTCACAAGGTTACTGAATATGAAGGATGCTATCGGATAAAAGCCAACAAAGGACCTGGAGGTCCACAATGGATCTGATGTGAGTATTGGTACTCAACCAGAAGAAGAAAGAATTCAAGGAGGCCAGGTTATAGAACAACTAACTAATTCAAAACTCAAATGCAAAGGAATTATGGTTTCCAAAACGGTGGACCAGAAGCAGAGGCTCTGATCAAAGACGAATAAGTTGAATAGACATAGATCGACAATCAAGCAAGGCTTGTTTTGCCGAACACCAGCTCATGTCCGGAGTGACGTCTGAACCAAGGGAAGGATTTTAAATAGGACTGGTGATCGCGAGCATTCACAAACAAATCAAATCAAATGCTCGAATTCACGATGACAAAGGATATTACTGAATATTGCCAGACATATGGAAATCATTCACAATGCAAGCAGACAAGGCGGAGCAAGAGCAATAGGTTATTAAGGATTTTCGGAAGATCGAATAATATTCCAAAGAATTTTGTGAAACCACGAACAACTGTGGATGAACGGATACTCGGCAAGCGCGAGTAATTATCCGTAGGGGTATTCATGTGGCAAAGAACTGCTAGGCAGTAGGCTCAATGGATTCTCAGGACAACAGAGAGTAATTCGGGGCATCTTATAATAATAAGAGCAACTAGGGACGGAAGTATGAAAGACAACGTAGGTAGTTACGTATAAGGATTTATTGGTGGTAGGGATCGCAATGGGGAAGGGTATAAGGGTCTCGCAAAAACATCTAAGAGTATCTTCAGAATCTTCTGGTGCACCAAGCAATCATCTTGAGTGAGGGCTCTTCGGGAGAAAGTATTTACGAGAACCTAGAGTTAGAGTTAGCAAAACCATTTAACCCGAGTAGAAGAGAGATCAGAGTCCCAGAGTATAGACGAGGAGTAAAAGATCCTAATACCATCCATTTGGCGACGTGGGCCTGTAAGCCACAGAGCCAGGTTAGTAATTCCGTTTTTCAAAGACTAGACTCAACTTCAGCCAAAGGAGTTGGAAAGGGGTTCCTACATGCAGTCGGCTCTGATACCAACTTGTGACGCCCTCGATTCAATCGTACACTAATCATACACGCAAATGTGTACGATCAAGATCAAGGACTCACGGGAAGATATCACAACACAACTCTAGACACAAATTGAAAATAATACAAGCTTTATATTACAAGCCAGGGCCTCGAGGGCTCGAATACATAAGCTCGAAAACACAAGAGTCGGCGGAAGCAACAATATCTGAGTCTGAGACATGAGTTAAACAAGTTTGCCTTAAGAAGGCTAGCACAAAAGCAACATCGATCGAAAAGGCAAGGCCTCCTGCCTGGGAGCCTCCTAACTACTCCTGGTCATCGGCGGCCTCCACGTAGTAGTAGACATCGGTGGTGGCATCGACCACTGGCTCCAACATCTGATTGCATCAACGGGAAAGAAGAAGAAAGGGGGGAAAGCGGGAGCAAAGCAACCATGAGTACTCATCCAAAGTACTCGCAAGCAAGGATCTACACTACATATGCAACATTATCAAAGGAAGGCTGTATATGTGGAATGGGTCAGAAATGCCAGAATAGAGAGAAGGCCTAGTCCTATCAAAGACTAGTACCTTCTGGAAACCACCATCTTGCAGCAACAGGGGGAGTAGAGTAGCATAAAGTAAAGTAGTAGTAGTGTTATCAACCTCGGTCGGAGATCCTTTCTCGACTCCCTGCGAGAAAGGAATCCCAGAGCCATACTATCCAGTTATCATCACAATCCATTACTCATCACCATCCAATTCTCATCACAAGTATCCAGTTCTAGTTGCATCGATCGGGATACAACTCCAAGTGTCCGTTACCGTAGGACAGGCTATCGATAGATGTTTTCTTCCCTGCAGGGGTGCACCAACTTACCCACCAAGCTCGATTAACTCTGGCCGGACACACTTTCCTGGGTCATGCCCGACCTCGGCCAAACAATATGCCGCAACCCGACCTAGGCTTAATAGAGAGGCCAACATTCCGGACTAAACCTATGCCCCCAGGGATCATGGGCCATCTCCCCGGGAACTCCTGCACGTTGCGAGGGCGGACGGTGAGCAGACCTAGCTACCTCCTTCAAAAAGGCAGGTGCTTACGCAGTCCAACCCGGCGCCGCTTTCGTCACCGACGCCTATTAAGCTTCGCTGATGTATACGACATACGTAACGCCCATACTATGCCCACGTGATGGTTAGTGCTATCGGGCAGAGGCCCCTCGGATCAAATATCCAAATCGTAGTGGATTAGGAACGCGGTAACAAGCGAGACTCACGAAAGATGTGACCCGTTGCCCGTCTCGAGGACTTGTAGCAAGGGCTAGGAATGCCCGCCACGCCTCATATTTATTTCGGGCACCCTCCGTGTCAACCCGACTCCACATCACTCGCAATTAAGCTCGGCTGGTACCCCTCAGGGTCGACCCGTCTTTAGTAACATGGCTCAGTGTAAAGTCATAGTAATCATAGTAACCGTGTGTCTAAACATCAAGGGGAAAACCCGAGGAATGACCCCTAGTGAATTCCACTCGATGTAGTCATCAAGGTGAACGTAAGAGGATTCACCCTCGAGGTCCACACTTGAGGGTTTGCACGGCAGTCGTGTCGAAGTGGTTAAAGAGGAAATCACCCTCGATGACCACGACCGAATAACTACACTACTGAGTTAACATCGAAGTGCCGATGAGGTCTCACCCTCGGTACTCGATAGTAACCCAAAGAGTGTCGAGCAACAAGGGGAAGTGATGTGCGGTGTCGGGGCTGGTCTTTGATCCCGTTGATCGGTTCTTCCGATTATCCGGTAGGCAGTCGGGACAAAGTAGGGGTCACTGATGGATCTCTAAGCAACCTATACTAAGCAGTTTAGGATAAGCAGGTAAGGTACAACAGCAGGTTACAAAATCAGGCTATGCATCAGAATAGGAGCAATCAATAAGAGTAGCAAAATCTAATGCAAGCATGAGAGAATGGAATGGGCGATATCGGGATGATCAAAGGGGGGGCTTGCCTGGTTGCTCAGACAAGAAGAAGGGGTCGTTGTCGACGTAGTTGATCACAATGACATCGGTGGCGGTCTCGGGTCTCACCGGAGAGAAGAGGGGAAGAAACAGTAAATACAGGCAAACATATGCACAACATGATTACAAAGGGCTAGAGGTATTCTAACGCAGTGCTAGGCTTTCTTGGCGATGGGAGAAACATCCGGAAAGTTTTCCCGGTCGGGACGTCTCATCGAACGAGATGAACCGGATGGGAAAAGTTGCATGTTTGCTACGCTAGGGACGTGTGACAGACGAACGGAGGGCGTATCGGATTCGTCTCGTCGTTCTGAGCAACTTTCATGTAGAAAACATTTTCATCTGAGCTACGGTTTATTTTCTATTATTTTCAAAGTTTTATTTATATATAGGAATTAATTTTAATCCAAAAACAAATGCGAAAAAGCTAAGTGCACACAGCACCGTGTACACAAAAGTGTACACAGGTTGACAAGTGGGTCCAGGAGGGGCTGAGTCAGCAGCCCAGTCAGCAGTCAACAGTTGACTATTGACTAGTCAAACTGACTGGTGGGGCCGTGTGTAAGTGACACATACTTTAATAGTTTTTTTATTAAAATAAGTTATTGCCTCAGATTAAGTTAGTGGCCTTGGGCCCACGGGTCAGTGAGCGGTTAGGGAGTGGGTTAGTGTCAGGGAGGGGGGTTATCCCCACTAATCAACAGGCCGGCCCAGGCAGAGGCCGGTGGGCCGGCTGGGCTCACAGGCAGGCACAAGGCGCCGGCAGCCACGGCCCGACCGACGGACTAGCGGTAGGGCTAGCCGAGGGCGGCGAGGGCGAGGCCATGGCCATCGGGGGCTGCCGGAGTAGGAGGCGGGTGCGCAGCCTCCCGTGACTGCCACCACTACTGCGGCGTGGGGGTGGCTGTGGTGGCCGGCGGAAGTGGCACGGGAGGAGAAGCGAGGCGGCGAAGGGGCAAGGCGAGGCGAGCCAGCAGGGGTGGCTGTGGCGGCCGGCAGCGTTGGGCGTGGTGGACGCGCGACAGGAGCGGCGAGCATGATCGGGGAGCCGACCTCCGTCCATGGCGAACAGCAACGCGCGGGGGCTTCTATGGCAACCAAACGAGACAAGGAACAAGGGGGAGGTGAAGGGGGAACAGGCAGGGCTCACTGGGAGATCGTGCTCTGAGCTCGGGAAGCCGGGTGGGGCGGAGCAGGGCGAATCGACAGCAGCGGCCGTCGGTGCAGAAGTTCGAGGACGAGCTCGATGGCGGCGATTCGGTGCGGATCCACTCGATTTGATGCACGGGATGGACGACGTTGACGGTGGCTGTCCTCCTGGTTGCGGTCTCAGGGCTTGGGGAGGCCGGTGGCCGCGTCTGTGGAGGCGGCATGGCGACGGTGTCGCTCGGGCGGGGCGAGCAGAGGAGGTCGCAGCACGGGGGAGAGGAAGGAGAGGCGGCTAGGGTTCGCCCGGGGGAAAGAGGGGGGGCTTGGGGTGCCCTTGTAGCCATCGGGGAGGCGGGGGATGGTCTCCACGCACGACATGGCCGGCGGATGGGCGCCACGATACCCTGTCTCCTATGTGAGGTTGAAGGAGAGGGAGGTGGGCTGGGCGGCCATTTGGCTAGATTGGGCCAAAGTGCCAAGTAGAATAGGCCTTTCTCTTTTATTTTATTTTTACTCATTGCAGAATCTGTTTGCAATATTTTGAGCTGCCAATTGGTCTTTGTAAAAATGTGGAACTTGGCCACATAAATACAAAGACAATATTTGGCACTACCACAAAAAGTTTGAGAGGAGTTTGAATTGATTTGGATTTTTCACAAATGGAAAAGTATAAGAAAAAGTTGATTTGGAACTGTTTTAATTTCCAAGGAAATTAAATATCTCAAATGATGTTGAATCATCCATGACAATTAGTTAGCGAATATTTTCAACCCATCAAACATTTTTACTTGATAGCTCGAAGAAATAAGAATTTGACTTGTTTTCGGAATTTGAATTTGACCTGTGTCTGAAACAAGTGAGGTTTAGCAAGAGTAACAGTGGTGACTAGGCATCATTAATAGAGGATTACTGTAGCTTAATTATCCGGGCGTCACAAAAGGGAAAGAGGGGGGCGCCGCCCCCCCTCTCCTAGTCCAATTCAGACCAGAGGGAGAGGGGGAGCGCGGCCCATCCTGGCTGCCCCTCTCTCTCTCTCCACTAAAGCCCATAAGGCCCGTTACTTCTCCCCGGGGGTTTCCGGTAACCCTCCGGCACTCGAGTTTTCTCCGAAATCACCCGGAACACTTCCGGTGTCCGAATATAGTCGTCAAATATATCAATCTTTATGTCTCGACCATTTCGAGACTCCTCGTCATGTCCGTGATCATATCCGGGACTCTGAACAACCTTCGGTACATCAAAACTTATAAACTCATAATAAAACTGTCATCGTAACGTTAAGCGTGCGGACCCTACGGGTTCGAGAACTATGTAGACATGACCTAGAACTGTTTCCGGTCAATAACCAATAGCGGAACATGGATGCTCATATTGGCTCCTACATATTCTATGAAGATCTTTATCGGTCAAACCGCATAACAACATACGTTGTTCCCTTTGCCATCGGTATGTTACTTGCCCGAGATTCGATCGTCGGTATCCAATACCTAGTTCAATCTCGTTACCAGCAAGTCTCTTTACTCGTTCCGTATTGCATCATTCCATAACCAACTCATTGGCCACATTGCTTGCAAGGCTTATAGTGATGTACATTACCGAGAGGGCCCAGAGATACCTCTCCGACAATCGGAGTGACAAAACCTAATCTTGAAATACGCCAACCCAACATGTACCTTCGGAGACACCAGAGAGCATCTTTATAATCACCCGATTACGTTGTGACGTTTGGTAGCACACAAAGTGTTCCTCCGGTAAACGGGAGTTGCATAATCTCATAGTTGTAGGAACTTTGTATAAGTCATGAAGAAAGCAATAGCAACATACCAAACGATCATGTGCTAGGCTAACGGAATGGGTCAAGTCAATCACATCATTCTCCTATTGATGTGATCCCGTTAATCAAATGACAACAAATGTCTATGGTTAGGAAACATAACCATCTTTGATTAATGAGCTAGTCAAGTAGAGGCATACTAGTGACATTATGTTTGTCTATGTATTCACACATGTATCATGTTTCTGTTGGGGAACATAGCAGAAATTCAAAATTTTCTACGCATCACCAAGATCAATCTATGGAGATTCTAGCAACAAGAGGAAGGAGAGTACATCTACATACCCTTGTAGATCGCTAAGCGGAAGCGTTCAAGAGAACGGGGTTGAAGGAGTCGTACTCATCGTGATCCAAATCACCGGAGATCCTAGTGCCGAGCAGACGGCACCTCCGCTTCAACACACGTACAGCCCGGTGGCGTCTCCCACGCCTTGATCCAGCAAGGAGAGAGGGGAGGTTGAGGAAGACTCCATCCAGCAGCAGCACAACGGGCGTGGTGGTGGTGGAGGAGCGTGGCAATCTGCGAGGCTTCGCCAAGCACCGCTGGAGAGGAGAAGGGAGGCGGGGCAGCACCAAGAGGGAGAAGTTCTCATGTGTTGGGCAGCCCCCCAAGCCTCAAGTAGTTAGAGGGGAGAGGGAGGGGGCTGCGCCCCCTCTAGGGTTCCACCCTAGGGGTGGCGGCCAGCCCCAATCCCATCTGGGTGGCGGCAGGTGGAGGGAGAGGAGGCGCACGGTATGGGCCCTAAGGCCCATCTCGCCTTAGGGTTTGCCCCTCTCCTCTCCTTAGGCGCCTTGGGCCCCTTGTGGGGCCGCACCAGCCCACCGGGCTGGTTCCCTCCCACACTTGGCCCATGCAGCCCTCCGGGGTTAGTGGCCCCACTTGGTGGACCCGGGACCCTCCGGTGGCCTACAATGCGTTCTGGAAAAACCCAAACTTTTCCGGTGACCAAAACAGACTTCCCATATATAAATCTTTACCTCCGGACCATTCCGAACTCCTCGTGACGTCCGGGATCTCATCCGGACTCGAACAACATTCGGTAACCACATACAAACTTCCTTTATAACCCTAGCGCCATCGAACCTTAAGTGTGTAGACCCTACGGGTTAGGAGACTTGTAGACATGACCGAGACGTTCTCGGTCAATAACCAACAGCGGGATCTGGATACCCATGTTGGCTCCCACATGTTCCACGATGATCTCATCGGATGAACCATGATGTCAAGGACTCAATCGATCCCGTATACAATTCCCTTTGTCTAGCGGTATTGTACTTGCGAGATTCGATCGTCGGTATCCCGATACCTTGTTCAATCTCGTTACGGCAAGTCTCTTTACTCGTTCCGTAACACATCACCCGTCATCAACCCCTTGGTCACATTGTGCACATCATGATGATGTCCTACCGAGTGGGCCCAGAGATACCTCTCCGCTTACACGGAGTGACAAATCGATCTCGATTCGTGCCAACCCAACAGACACTTTCGGAGATACCGTAGTGCACCTTTATAGTCACCCAGTTATGTTGTGACGTTTGGTACACCCAAAGCATTCCTACGGTATCCGAGAGTTGCACAATCTCATGGTCTAAGGAAATGATACTTGACATTAGAAAAGCTTTAGCATACGAACTACGATCTTTCTGCTAGGCTTAGGATTGGGTCTTGTCCATCACATCATTCTCCTAATGATGTGATCCCGTTATCAATGACATCCAATGTCCATGGTCAGGAAACCGTAACCATCTATTGATCAACGAGCTAGTCAACTAGAGGCTTACTAGGGACATGGTGTTGTCTATGTACCCACACATGTGTCTGAGTTTCCTATCAATACAATTATAGCATGGATAATAAACGATTATCGTGAACAAGGAAATATAATAATAACTAATTTATTATTGCCTCTAGGGCATATTTCCAACAGCTTTAGTAATACAATTCTAGCATGAATAATAAACATTTATCATGATATGAGGAAATAAATAATAACTTTATTATTGCCTCTAGGGCATATTTCCTTGATCTCCCACTTGCACTAGAGTCAATAATCTAGATTACACAAGTAATGATTCTAACACCCATGGAGTCTTGGTGCTGATCATGTTTTGCTCGTGGAAGAGGCTTAGTCAACGGGTGCGCAACATTCAGATCCGTATGTATCTTGCAAATCTCTATGTCTCCCACGGACTTGGTCCCGGATGGAATTGAAGCGTCTCTTGATGTGCTTGGTCCTCTTGTGAAATCTGGATTCCTTTGCCAAGGCAATTGCACCAGTATTGTCACAGAAGATCTTCATTGGTCTCGATGCACTAGGTATGACACCTAGATCGGAAATGAACTCCTTCATCCAGACTCCTTCATTTGTCGCTTACAAGCAGCTATGTACTCCGCTTCGCATGTAGATCCCGCTTCTGACGCTTTGTTTAGAACTGCACCAACCGACAACTCCACCGCTTAATATAAACACGTATCCGGTTTGCGATTTAGAATCGTCCGGATCGATGTCAAAGCTTACATCGACGTAACCATTTACGACAAGCTCTTTGTCACCTCCATAAACGAGAAACATATCCTTAGTCCTTTTCGTGTATTTCAGGATGTTCTTGACCGCTGTCGATGATCCACTCTGTATTACTTTGGTACCTCCTGCTAAACTAATAGCAAGGCACACATCAGGTCTGGTACACAGCATTGCATACATGATAGTGCCTATGGCTGAAGCATAGGGAACTCCTTTCATTTTCTCCCTATCTTCTGCAGTGGTCGGGCATTGAGTCTGACTCAACTTCACACCTTATGTCTGAGCAAGAATCCTTTCTTTGCACGATCCATTTTGAACTTTTCAAAACTTTATCAAGGTATGTGCTTTGTGAAAGTCCAATCAAGCGTCTTGATCTATCTCTATAGATCTTGGTGCCCAATATGTAAGCAGCTTCACCGAGGTCTTTCATTGAAAAACTTTTATTGAAGTATCCTTTTATGCTATCCAGAAATTCTATATCATTTCCAATCAACAATATGTCGTCCACATATAATATCAGAAATGCTCTGAGCTCCCACTCACTTTCTTGTAAATACATGCTTCTCCAAAAGTGCAGATAAAACCATATGCTTTGATCACACTATCAAAGCGTTTATTCCAACTCCGAGAGGCTTGCACTGCACCATAAATGGATCATTGGAGCTTGCACACTTTGTTAGCTCCCTTAGGATCGACAAAACCTTCCGGTTGCATCATATACAACTCTTCTTCCGTAAATCCATTCAGGAATGCAGTTTTGACATCCATCCGCCATATTTCATAATCGTAAAATGCGGCAATCGCTAACATGATTCGGACAGACTTAAGCATCGCTCGGGTGAGAAGGTCTCATCGTAGTCAACCCCTTGAACTTGTCGAAAACCTTTTGCAACAAGTCGAGCTTTATGTGATAACATTACCATCGCGTCGGTCTTCTTCTTGAAGATCCATTTATTCTCTATTGCTTGCCGATCATCGGGCAAGTCAACCAAAGTCCACACTTTGTTCTCATACATGGATCCCATCTCGCATTTCATGGCTTCAAGCCATTTTATGGAATCTGGGCTCACCATCGCTTCTTCATAGTTCGTAGGTTCACCATGATCTAGTAGCATGACTTCGAATAGGATTCCGTACCACTCTGGTGCGGATCTTACTCTGGTTGATCTCTGAAGTTCAAGAACAACTTGATCTGAAGTTTCATGATCATCATCATTAACTTCCTCACTAATTGGTGTAGGTGTCACAGGAACCGATTTCTGTGATGAACCACTTTCCAATAAGGGAGCTGGTACTGTTACCTCATCAAGTTCTACTTTCCTCCAACTCACTTCTTTCGAGAGAAACTCCTTCTCTAGAAAGGATCCATTCTTAGCAACGAATCCTTGCCTTCGGATCTGTGATAGAAGGTGTACCCAACTGTCTCCTTTGGGTATCCTATGAAGACATATTTTTCCGATTTGAGTTTGAGCTTATCAGGTTGAAGCTTTTTCACATAAGCATCGCAGCCCCAAATTTTCAGAAACGACAACTTTGGTTTTTTGCCAAACCATAGTTCATAAGGAGTCGTCTCAACGGATTTTGATGGTGCCCTATTTAACGTGAATGTGGCCGTCTCTAAAGCATAACCCCAAAATGATAGCGGTAAATCGGTAAGAGACATCATAGATCGTACCATATCTAGTAAAGTACGATTACGACGTTCGGACACACCATTACGCTGTGGTGTTCCAGATGGCGTGAGTTGCGAAACTATTCCGCATTGTTTCAAATATAGACCAAACTCGTAACTCAAATATTATCCTCCACGATCAGATCGTAAAAACTTTATTTTCTTGTTACGATGATTTTCAACTTCACTCTGAAATTCTTTGAACTTTTCAAATGTTTCAGATTTATGCTTCATTAAGTAGATATACCCATATCTGCTTAAATCATGTGTGAAGGTGAGAAAATAACGATATCCGCCACGAGCTTCAACATTCATTGGACCACATACATCTGTATGTATGATTTCTAACAAATCTGTTGCTCTCTCCATAGTACCGGAGAACGACGTTTTAGTCATCTTGCCCATGAGGCACGGTTCGCAAGTACCAAGTGATTCATAATCAAGTGCTTCCAAAAGTCCATCAGTATGGAGTTTCTTCATGCGTTTTACACCGATATGACCTAAACGGCAGTGCCACAAATAAGTTGCACTATCATTATCAACTCTGCATCTTTTGGCTTCAACATAATGAATATGTGTATCACTACTATCGAGATTCATCAAAAATAGACCACTCTTTAAGGGTGCATGACCATAAAAGATATTACTCATATAAATAGAACAACCATTATTCTCTGATTTAAATTAATAACCGTCTATCAAACAAGATCCAGATATAATGTTCATGCTCAACGCTGGCACCAAATAACAATTATTCAGGTCTAAAACTAATCCCGAAGGTAGATGTAGAGGTAGCGTGCCGACCGCGATCACATCAACTTTGGAACCATTTCCCAGCGCGCATCGCCACCTCGCCCTTGGCGGTGTTCGCTTATTCCGTAGTCCCTGTTTCGAGTTGCAAATATTAGCAATGTAACCAAAGATCAAATACCAGTGCTACTGAGAGCTCTAGTAAGGTACACATCAATAACATGTATATCACATATACCTTTGTTCACCTTGCCATCCTTCTTATCCACCAAATACTTGGGGCAGTTCCGCTTCCAGTGACCAGTTTGCTTGCAGTAGAAGCACTCAGTTTCAGGCTTAGGTCCAGACTTGGGTTTCTTCTCTTGAGCAGCAACTTGCTTGCTGTTCTTCTTGAAGTTCCCCTTCTTCTTCCCTTTGCCCTTTTTCTTGAAACTAGTGGTCTTGTTGACCATCAACACTTGATGCTCCTTCTTGATTTCTACCTCCGCAGCTTTTAGCATTGCGAAGAGCTCGAATTGTCTTTTCCATCCCTTGCATATTATAGTTCATCATGAAGCTCTTGTAGCTTGGTGGCGATGATTGGAGAATTACATCAATGACTCTATCATCCGGAAGATTAACTCCCAGTTGAGTCAAGTGATTATTATACCCAGACATTTTGAGTATATGCTCACTGACAGAACTATTCTCCTCCATCTTGCAGCTATAGAACTTATTGGAGACTTCATATCTCTCAATCCGGGCATTTGCTTGAAATATTAACTTCAACTCCTGGAACATCTCATATGATCCATGACGTTCAAAACGTCGTTGAAGACCCGGTTCTAAGCCGTAAAGCATGGCACATCGAACTATTGAGTAGTCATCGACTTTGCTCTACCAGACGTTCATAACATCCGGCGTTGCTCTGCGATGGGCACGGCACCCGGTGCTTCCAGACGTAATTCTTCTGTGCAGCAATGAGGATAATCCTCAAGTTACGGACCCAGTCCGTGTAATTGCTACCATCATCTTTCAACTTTGCTTTCTCAAGGAACGCATTAAAATTCAACGAAACAACAGCACGAGCCATCTACCTACAACAAACATAGATAAGCAAAATACTATCAGGTACTAAGTTCATGATAAATTTAAGTTCAATTAATCATATTACTTAAGAACTCCCACTTAGACAGACATCTCTCTAGTCATCTAAGTGATCACGTGACCAAATAAACTAAACCATAACCGATCAACACGTGAGATGGAGTAGTTTTCAATGGTGAACATCACTATGTTGATCATATCTACTATATGATTCACACTCGACCTTTCGGTCTCCGTGTTCCGAGGCCATATCTGCATATTCTAGGCTCGTCAAGTTTAACCTGAGTATTCGGCGTGTGCAAAACTGGCTTGCACCCGTTGTAGATGGACGAGAGCTTATCACACCCGATCATCACGTGGTGTCCGGGCACGACGAACTTTGGCAACGCGGTGCATACTCAGGGAGAACACTTCTTGATAATTAGTGAGAGATCATCTTAAAATGCTACCGTCAATCAAAGCAAGATAAGATGCATAAAGGATAAACATCACATGCAATCAATATAAGTGATATGATATGGCCATCATCATCCTGTGCTTGTGATCTCCATCTCCGAAGCACCGTCATGATCACCATCGTCACCGGCGCGACACCTTGATCTCCATCGTAGCATCGTTGTCATCTCACCAACTATTGCTTCTACGACTATCGCTACCGCTTAGTGATAAAGTAAAGCAATTCTGTATGCGTTGCATTTCATACAATAAAGCGACAACCATATGGCTCCTACGATTGCCGATAACTCGGTTACAAAACATGATCATCTCATACAATAAAATATAGCATCACGTCTTGACCATATCACATCACAACATGCCCTGCAAAAACAAGTTAGACGTCCTCTACTTTGTTGTTGCAAGTTTTACGTGGCTGCTACGGGCTGAGCAAGAACTGTTCTTACCTACGCATCAAAACCACAACGATAGTTCGTCAAGTTAGTGTTGTTTTAACCTTCGCAAGGACCGGGCGTAGCCACACTCGGTTCAACTAAAGTTGGAGAAACTGACACCCGCCAGCCACCCATGTGCAAAGCACGTCGGTAGAACTAGTCTCGCGTAAGCATACGCGTAATGTCGGTCCGGGCCGCTTCATCCAACAATACCGCCGAACCAAAGTATGACATCTTTGGTAAGCAAGATGACTTGTATCGCCCACAACTCACTTGTGTTCTACTCGTGCATATAACATCAACGCATAAAACCTGGCCCGGATGCCACTGTTGGGGAACGTAGTAATTTCAAAAAATTTCCTACGCACACGCAAGATCATGGTGATGCATAGCAACGAGAGGGGAGAGTGTTGTCCACGTACCCTCGTAGACCGTACGCGGAAGCATTATGACAACGCGGTTGATGTAGTCGTACGTCTTCACGATCCGACCGATCCAAGTACCGAACGTAGGGCACCTCCGAGTTCAGCACATGTTCAGCTCGATGACGATCCCCGGACTCCGATCCAGCAGGGTGTCGGGGATGAGTTCCATCAACACAACGGCATGGTGATGGTGATGATGCTCTACCGACGCAGGGCTTCGCCTAAGCACCGCAACGATATGACCGAGGTGGAATATGGTGGAGGCGGGCATCGCACACGGCTAAGAAACGATCACGAAGATCAACTTGTGTGTCCTAGGGTGCCCCCTTGCCCCCGTATATAAAGGAGCAAGGGGGGAGGCCGGCCGGCCCTTGGGGGCGCGCCAAGGAGGAGGAGTCCTCCTCCTAGTAGGAGTAGGACTCTCTCTTTCCTACTCCTACTAGGAGGGGGAAAGGCAGGGGAGAGGGAAAGGGAAGAGGCGCCCCCCTCTCCTAGTCCAATTCGGACCAGAGGGGGAGGGGGCGCGCGGCCCATCCTGGCTGCCCCTCTCTCTCCACTAAAGCCCATAAGGCCCATTACTTCTCCCGGGGGGGTTCCGGTAACCCTCCGGCACTCCGGTTTTCTCCGAAATCACCCGGAACACTTCCGGTGTCCGAATATAGTCGTCCAGTATATCAATCTTTGTGTCTCGACCATTTCGAGACTCCTCGTCATGTCCGTGATCATATCCGGGACTCCGAACAACCTTCGGTACATCAAAAATTATAAACTCATAATAAAACTGTCATCGTAACGTTAAGCGTGCGGACCCTACGGGTTCGAGAACTATGTAGACATGACCTAGAACTGTTTCCGGTCAATAACCAATAGCGGAACCTGGATGCTCATATTGGCTCCTACATATACTACGAAGATCTTTATCGATCAAACCGCATAACAACGTACGTTGTTCCCTTTGTCATCGGTATGTTACTTGCCCGAGATTCGATCGTCGGTATCCAATACCTAGTTCAATCTCGTTACCGGCAAGTCTCTTTACTTGTTCCGTAATGCATCATTCCGTAACCAACTCATTGGCCACATTGCTTGCAAGGCTTATAGTGATGTACATTACCGAGAGGGCCCAGAGATACCTCTCCGACAATCGGAGTGACAAAACCTAATCTTGAAATACGCCAACCCAACATGTACCTTCGAGACACACCAGAGAGCACCTTTATAATCACCCGATTACGTTGTGACGTTTGGTAGCACACAAAGTGTTCCTCCGGTAAACGGGAGTTGCACAATCTCATAGTTGTAGGAACTTTGTATAAGTCATGAAGAAAGCAATAGCAACATACTAAACGATCAAGTGCTAGGCTAACGGAATGGGTCAAGTCAATCACATCATTCTCCTAATGATGTGATCCCGTTAATCAAATGACAACACATGTCTATTGTTAGGAAACATAACCATCTTTGATTAATGAGCTAGTCAAGTAGAGGCATACTAGTGACATTATGTTTGTCTATGTATTCACACATGTATAATGTTTCCGGGTAATACAATTCTAGCATGAATAATAAACATTTATCATGATATGAGGAAATAAATAATAACTTTATTATTGCCTCTAGGGCATATTTCCTTCAAAATGAGCACATACCTTGACATGATCTTGAAGGTGTTCAAGATGGATCAGTCAAAGAAGGAGTTCTTGCCTGAGTTGTAAGGTATGAAGTTAAGACTTAAAGCTCGACCTCGGCAGAATAGAGAGAAAGGACGAAGGTCGTCCCCTATGCTTCAGACGTAGGCTCCATAGTATGCTATCTTGTGTACCGCACTGATGTGTGCCTTGCCACATGTCCGCAAGAGGGTACAAAGGTGATCAAGGAGTGGATCACGGATAGCGGTCAAAATTGTCCTTGGAGTAAATAAGGACATGTTTCTCGATTATGGAGGTGATAAAGAGTTCGGCGTAAAGGGTTACGTCGATGCAAGCTTTAACACCTATCCGAATGACTCTGAGTAGCAAGCCGGATACGTATAGTGGAGCAACCATTTGGAATAGCTTCAAGTGGAGCATGGAAGCAGCATTTACAATATGACCTAGAGATTTGCAAAGTACGTACGAATCTGAATGTTGCAGACCCGTTGACTAAAACCTCTCTCACAAGCAAAACATGATCAAACCCCAGAACTCATTGATTCTTAATCACATGATGATGTGAACTAGTTTAGTGACACTAGTAAACTCTTTGGATATTGGTCACATGGCGATGTGACATGTGAGTGTTAATCACATGGCGATGTGAACTAGATTATTGACTCTAGTGCAAGTGGGAGACTGTTGGAAATATGCCCTAGAGGCAATAATAAATTAGTTATTATTATTATATTTCCGTGTTCACGATAATCGTTTATTATCCATGCTATAATTGTATTGATAGGAAACTCAGATACATGTGTGGATACATAGACAACACCATGTCCCTAGTAAGCCTCTAGTTGACTAGCTCGTTGATCAATAGATGGTTACGGTTTCCTGACCATGGACATTGGATGTCGTTGATAACGGGATCACATCATTAGGAGAATGATGTGATGGACAGACCCAATCCTAAGCCTAGCACAAAGATCGTAGTTCGTATGCTAAAGCTTTTCTAATGTCAAATATCATTTCCTTAGGCCATGAGATTGTGCAACTCCCGGATACCGTAGGAATACTTTGGATGTACCAAACGTCACAACGTAACTGGGTGGCTATAAAGGTGCACTACGGGTATCTCCGAAAGTGTCTGTTGGGTTGGCACGAATCGAGATCTGGATTTGTCACTCCGTGTGATGGAGAGGTATCTACGGGCCCACTCGGTAGGACATCATCATAATGTGCACAATGTGACCAAGGGGTTGATCACGGGATGATGTGTTACGGAACGAGTAAAGAGACTTGCCGTAACGAGATTGAACAAGGTATCGGGATACCGACGATCGAATCTCGGGCAAGTACAATACCGTAGACAAAGGGAATTGAATACGGATTGATTGAATCCTCGACATCGTGGTTCATCCGATGAGATCATCGAGGAGTATGTGGAGCCAACATGGGTATCCAGATCCCGGCTGTTGGTTATTGACCGGAGAGTCATCTCGGTCATGTTACGCATGTCTCCCGAACCCGTAGGGTCTACACTTAAGGTTAAATTGACGCTAGGGTTGTAGAGATATTAGTATGCAGTAACACGAAAGTTGTTCGAGTCCGGATGAGATCCCGGACGTCACGAGGAGTTCCGGAATGGTCCGAAGGTAAAGATTTATATATAGGAAGTCAAGTTTCGGCCATCGGGAAAGTTTCGGGGGTCACCGGTATTGTACCGGGATCACCGGAAGGGTCCCGGGGGTCCACCGGGTGGGGCCACCTATCCCGGAGGGCCCCATGGGCTGAAGTGGGGAGGGGAACCAGCCCCTGGTGGGCTGGTGCGCCCCCCTTGGGCCTCTCCCTGCGCCTAGGGCAGGAAACCCTAGGGGTGGGGGCGCCCCCCTTGGCTTGGAAGGCAAGCCACCCCCTTGCCCCCCCCTTGGAGATCCCATCTCCTAGGGCCGCCCCCCAGGGGCCTATATATAGTGGGTGTGGCTGCCCCTCCCTCTCCCTCTCCCACACCTCCTCCTCTCTGTAGAGCTTGGCGAAGCCCTGCCGAGATCCCCTCTGCATCCACCACCACGCCGTCGTGTTGCTGGATCTCCATCAACCTCTCCTTTCCCCTTGCTGGATCAAGAAGGAGGAGACGTCTTCCCCAACCGTACGTGTGTTGAACGCGGAGGTGCTGTCCGTTCGGCACTTGGTCATCGGTGATTTGGATCACGACGAGTACGACTCCATCAACCCCGTTCTCTTGAATGCTTCCGCTCACGATCTACAAGGGTATGTAGATGCATTCCTTTTCCCCTCGTTGCTAGATAACTTCATAGATTGATCTTGGTGAAGCGTAGAATTTTTTTTTGATTTCTGCTATGTTCCCCAACATGGGCCACATCCATTTTGGTTGCTTTTTCATCACTAGGCGATTTGTTTGATTGGGCCATATCCATTTTGGTTGTTTCCTTTCCTTTCTTTCAGATTTCGTATAATCTGTTTGAGAGACGTGATGCATCTAAGTAGAATAAAAATGCCTAAACATTAGCCTTAAAAAAAAGCCTAAATGTTCTCCATTACAATCCCGTGGAAGCGATGCGCGCCAGCCACCTTGCGCTAGTGGGCCAAGTAGAGTCCTGCCCCAATGTAAGCGGGCAAGGATTAACGAACCACTTACTATGCACAGTTCAATTGGACGGCCGAAAAAAGTGTTAATTCACCTCCACTTGTGCTGCTGCTCATTTTCTGTTCCTTCCTCCGCGCCGCCGCTGTTCTCCGTCCCGCCGCAAGCTTCTGCTGTGTGTCTGCCTCCGCATAGGTGCCCTCCACTAATCCTGTACTCATTCTCCGCATGCCTTATTATTATTATTTTTAATGGCTTGTCTTGCATCCGTCGCCGGTCGTTCTCCTCCTGCATCGGCCTCCATGCCCTTGCCGCTGTACCGTGCGTCCCTCCCCATTAGGTAATTGAAGCTGAAACTGCCGTGTAATTATCCTGATAAAGGTCCAGTATTTACCTGTATGCTTATATCTATTTTGTGAATTCCCCTAACACCGATCACTGAAAGACACATGGAGATGTAGACATTAATCGAGTGGGCTGTTATGTGTGTTCAATTGTTAGACTGGTATTGCCACTTTACTATCTAACAAAGCTAATTGAAACTAAGCTCGTTTAAGTTGCAAGACAATTACTGGTTGAAATCACTTTCCTAGGCAATTAATAGATGTACGACATTGATCAAACAAATGAGAAGCAAGCCAGCAACGACCCAGTACTCGAGTGGAGATTTTGATATGCTTGATTGGGCCACTTATTTTAGCAAACCATTGTTGGTATAGGAGGATAATTTACTATGATTCAGTTGCCAAGGAGGCTCTGATCTACAGATGAAGTGATGAATAAATTCTGGAACCTTGGACTAGAAGCATCTTTAACAAAAGGAGAAGATCTGCTAATATGCTAATAATACACCCCATTTAAATAGATTGTGTTTTCTATATTACGTCCCAATGTCTTATTTGGTGCAACTACTTCCATCGGCATGCAATTTTTTTATCAGCTCAAGTTAGTCTGAAGAATTAGTAGTTCAGTACTATATGCCAGTCTATATATTTTGAATATTTTTCAGTAGCACCAACTTTTTACATGCTCATATGTATAATGTTTGGCGTCTAAATTATATACTGGCGATTCTTTCCCTCTTTGCAGGAAGTATGAAATGCATCGAACGCACATTATTTTCTTAAGATCCGTGCTGAAGTTGCAGGATTATGGATGCACATTTCTTTCTTTGTTGACCATAGAACATGACTTAACTTTATTTTGTCTCCTAATCGTGAGACTTTGGGCTCCCTGGAAGCTATTTCTATGGTGAAAAGGGTGAGAAGTCAGCTCTTTGAGACATGGAACACACATAAATTATTTGAAGATCATATTATTTGGGAAACCAATAATAGTTATGTCAATTTGCATCGATTATTATGTGAGAAACCCCAATCTGTCAAATTTAGGAATCCTACACAACGGGATCTCTCTATGGTCGGTGGAGCTTTACGCAATGCAATCACAGTGAGATGAATTTATGACTTTCAGTTACAGAGATCACATTTCTATTTATCGTGAGCTCATAGGGAAATGCTACAAAAAGTTGATTATGGCATTCATGTTAATTTCATTTCTTTCTTCATTTCCTTAAATTATTGTACATGTCCAGTCTCATCTTTACAATCATTTATTCAAAGCATACAGCTTTAGGAGATGTTGTTTGAAATATTGCTTCTAATTTCGTGGTTGTTGATTTCAGAATGCTGCTCACTACAGGTAGACAAGAATGATGTTTTTTCTTTTTAGGAGTACTTGGGCATTATGACTTGCTGTTGTACCGGCACTCAAATGTCATACATGAGATGTATGGAGCGGATGAACATATATATATATATATATATATATATATATATATATATATATATATATATATATTGCGGGAGGATGAACATATAACTATTCCGGCAGAAGATAGCACCAAGTTTGATTGCTCCAAGTGGTATAAATAACTAGATTTTTTTCAGATATTTCCATAATTCTTTTGTTAAGATGCCCTATTGTTTTGTTAAGACGCACTCCCTCTGTACACTGATGTAAGACCTTTTTTCAATTGAAATTGAACTGCAAAAACTTCCTATATTAGTGTACAGAGGTAGTACTTAAGATGGCGGGCGCGGCAACGCGCGCTTTTATGGTCTAGTTATTCATGATTACAACAAGAGCATCAACTGCTAAAACAAAAGGCTGTGGTTTGGATGGTTAGAGGGACTATGGTATCCCCAGTCCATTAGAGTTCAAGTCCTAGTGCTCGCACTTATTTCTGGATTTATTTCAGGAATTCCGGCGATGCGCATTCAGTGGGAGGAGATGTTCCCGTCGACGACGAGGTGCCTATGGTAACTTTGTAAATTTCAAGATGATATGCCAGCTCAGTCTTTCGGAGGTGCTCATAAGGGTAGCGTGTGCGTGTGTGCGTTCACAGGGGTGAGTGTGCACGTGTATATGAGCGTTTACGTTTGTACTATGTAAAAAAACCCTGCTAAAACAAAAAGCAAGGAGACAGAGCATCTCCTTGCCTAAGCCCTTTATGTATTCTGAACTAAGATCCAATTTTATCATTAACCCTAAGCCCTACATGTCCACCTGTCATAGCCATCATCACCCAATTATGCCATTTGTCAGGGAAACCTTTCATTTTAGCATCTGATCTGCTGCCATGTGGAGATGCTACACAAGGCCCTTAATTCCATTCATTAAAAAAATAGAATGCCCTTCTATTCAAAGTAGACTTTGATAAAGCCTATGACAAACACCTACTTGATTTTATAAGATCCGCCGGAGACACACCTCTACACGCTCTTCGCCGATGCTAAAAGCAGCACCGGGACGGCGGCTAGGTGGGGAGACTCTTATTCCATCTTCAAGAAGCTGTCACCGCCTCGTCTTCTTTAGCACATGCCATAAACCCTAATAAAACTCAGAAAAACACCAAAAACCGAAGCCCTTCCACCGCACCTCCATGATCCTAGGACTAAAGGAGATGAGGCGGGCGCCAACGAGAGGCAAGGAAACCCTAGTTGAGTGCTTGGGTCGTATAGATAAACCCTTCTAGAAACTTGTGGCAGTGTTCAAAGCACGAGCGATACGTGCATGCTTGCACTACACCTACGCTAAGTAGGTGCGAGCGAAACCGGTAGCCAGACCGAACGACAACGCATTGCTGGAATCCATGGTAGTGTACCAACTAGACGAAATGCTTTGCTCGCCTCCTTTTTCTCCAGGCCCGCGAAAAGCGTCCTCCTCTCTCTGGCAAGTGTACGTACGGTGAAAACTCTCCAAGACCAAGAGAGATACCATCGGATTTGGCATCTTTTCATTCGATGCGGATGCCAGCGCGATCGACACCGGATGTTGGGCGTTGGGGTCCGTCCACTTGCTCCCGGCCATGAATCAGATCCCAGCTTTGCTGTCCATCAGTCTAATCTGACCTCATCTCATCACACCGTCCTAATCCCAGCCTAAACAGAGAAAAACGACAAACCGCTTCGACCACTTCTCCGGCTCGTCTCTAGATCAGATCTCCGACGCGCTGTACCCCTCTTCCCAGATCCGTTGCCACTCTCACTCCCACAAGCAAACTGGGCTACATACGAGAACAGCACGCAACTGAAAAAAGTTCAACGGAAAGGCCACGACGTGCTATCACTTATCCCTGCCAGTATAAGCAATCTTGCCAGCATAGAAAAGCGACCGTTTTACAGGTCATGTGTGGCCGTGTGGGGGTATATATAAACAGGCCACTAAAAACCCATCACGTGGTTCACGTGACGTGAAGCTCCCGCCAAGATACGTCCACATATCATCATGCATCCCAGTCCAACCGGTCGATGCATGGGGGCCAAGAGGGTCGCCTCTCCTCCAGGAGGGGTTCTTGATCCAGAGCCAGCGTGGAATCCACGGCGCAGATCGCGTGGGAGAATCTGCTCAACAGCTGTGATGCTCCCCGGCGTGCCGCCGCCCTTTATCCGCACGTATGATATAGTTTTTGGGACGGCTTTGCACACATGTAAATCCACAGGAGAATATATATGAAGAACCATCAGGAAAGAAACATTCCAATTCCACGAGCTTCTAGGTGCGCGTATGCTTATGTAAGTCGAGCCCATGGGCTCCATATATAAAACCGCGGTATCGTATCGTTGTCGTCGCTTGGTTTCTTCTTCGCATTTCACTTTTCTGCTCCACCTTCTAAATTCTTCTCATAGCAAACCGTAACACGATATTCCTCTTCGTTGCTAGATATTCCTAGTCCCACTCATTCACTGCTATCAAAGATACATGTCGTTGTCATCACTCATGATAACTCCTGCGTGTCGATTACATGTACGGTAACTATGCGAGCACAAAACCGATCTAACCAAATATAGACCGCTGTCGTAGTTGTGCTAGAAGAGAAGTCTTGTCGATAAAACCGTCCATATCGTTTTTTATCGGCCATTTTGACTTGAGAAGCAATGTCCAATTGGTATACCAATGCCACAAGTCTTCCATGAATGGTATGTCATGCCATATTAATTTTGGAAGCTCACTTCTATGTCTTTAAAGCTACCAAGCATATGTGTATCTCTAGTGCTGTCGATTTGTTAGGGTTATCTTTACTCTTGTAACTTCTAGTCGATGGAGGCAGTCATGTATTGCCTACGGTTTTTATACTAGTAGTAAAATCTGTTGCAAAGTAATCTCTCTGTTAAAATAAATGTCAACCTTAAGACAACTGTTCAAGGCTTAAAGTTAGTCTAAAGTAAAGCATACTTTTTGAAGACGGAGGGAGTATGTGAGATGGTGAGTCTATTGAGTATAAAAGGTGTCATCGCTATGGAGTAGCGAGTACCAAAGTTGAGATGACTAGTTGATATGACTCGACATGATATGATTGGTAGAGGAATTTGTTCTTAGCAACACACAAGTGTTGAGCATGTGTGATCTATATGTGCAAAATCAGCTATTACGTTTGGGAAATGTCTAAGAACTCTTCAGATTCTTTTTTAACATTTCCCGACGAACACCTAGAATTGCCAAAACAAGATAAATTTTTCATGTTGTTTGTAAGAGATTTTCCATGCTCTAAGGCGAATATTGCCAGTATAGTGCAAAAAATGGTAGAAAAATTGCCACGTTTCCAAAGAACTTTGTTATGCAGTTGCCAAAAAAAAAATAAAAATCCAAGTTATCCACGTGACGTGTCACCCTAATGACACGATAAGCACGACGAAATCCGGCTCGTGCGCGTGTGGGCGGAGGAAAATCCCATCCAGGAGGCGGAAGCGGAGCCGCGCACCACCCGTTCCGTTATTCCCTCACCCACGAACGAACCGAACCGAACCGACCTCTCTCATTATTGCCCCGCGGCCCCCGCCGAAGAGCCCCACCTCCCCTCGCTCCCTCCCGGAACTCTCCCCCACCCACCTCCCTCCGTCGCCCGCGGTCGCTGCTGGCTTCCAACGCACGCGGCATCCGAATCCGCACCGCACACGATCCCCGCGCCACTTGTCCCTCCCCTCGCGCCGGCCAATGCCCGCCCTCCGGTGAGATGGCGCCGCCGCGCGGCGGTGCTCCCACCCCCTCGGATTCCCCCCACGCCATTTATTCTCCCCCAACAGCGTCCCGTCATCCCCCTCACCCCCGCTCGCCTATTTAAGGCCCAGCGATATGCTCTCCAGGAGGCCGCTCGCTGCCGCTCTACGCCTCGCGCCCCTATCGCCTCCGCTCCTCCTCTTCTTCGCCTCCTCCTCCTCCTCCTCCTCCTCCTCGTCCGCCCCCGCCGCTTCGGCTTCGGGCCCCAGAGGTGCGTGCTCCTGGGCATTCGTTGATTCGGGGGCGTTTTTTGTGTGTGTCGGTTTCGCGCTTAATTTTAGCGATGCCTGCGTTGGCCGTTCCTCTCTAATTTTGGTGCTCTTGAATTAAATACGAGAATGTTGGTTTTGATCCGAGGCCAGTCCTGCTAGGCTGTTGAGGGGCAACCCAATTCGGTTTCCGGTCCATGGGCGAATGCTGAAGCATAATCCTGTATGCTTTGCTCTGCTTTCGTGCCCGTCTTAACGAATTTCGTTGTTCGTATCCGTTTACGATGAGATTTTGGGATTCGTATGTATGGCTTGATCCGCCCCTTTTTTTCCCCTGAACTGCTGACTATACTCTGGAATTCGTTTCAGTTTGGCTGAATTATGCAGTTTAAATCCCGTTTCCTGATCGTGTCGTTATGCTAGTCTGAATGTGGCAGAGCTTCAGTCATGCCACGTTTTTTGATCGGTCGATCGCTTGACTTTCACCGACCTTTGTTAATTCCTGGTTGAAACACGGAGTTCTACCACTGAATTACAGTGTCATATCTCTGATGGACTTTGGTCTATTCTCCTCGTATCAGGCTGCAGTGCTCTAAGGATGGATAGCGGCGCTGTGGAACCACCTTCAACGGGGGCAATCTGGTCAACACCGTCGGTGGAGCCGAGAAGCATTTCCATCGGGAAGCAGATATTCTGCAACAGGTCTCTCAACATGAGGAACATCACCGCAGTAGGATTTGATATGGACTACACTCTTGCGCAGTACAAGCCCGAGACATTTGAGGCCCTTGCTTACCATGGCACCATCGAGAAGCTCGTCAAGGATCTCAACTACCCTGAGGAGGTTGATGTCAACAGTCACTTCTCCCATTCTATGTGATTTTAGGTTTGATATAGATACTTGGATCTGTTGTTGTGTCTAGGATTTCATGGTTGCCTCAAAGTAACTTAATAGTTGCATTTAACACAGTACCAACATCATGTCGTTACCTGTTTTGACTTTTGAGCAATATTCCCACCTGTGACAGTCCATGATTTGGACCATGAATTTTGTTCGGTAGTATAAATGCGTGAAATTTGTTGCTGCTCTGAACCAAAGAATTTTGTGCTAGTTACTGCTATTTATCTTAGGAAGGATCACTAATTACTGCACTAATGTAGTAGCAAAAGATTCATACTATCAAGTGACTATCAGTTTATTACACAAGTGCGGAATTCTTTGTGAAGGACATTTAGTTTTCTTAGGACTAGCAATTTGATGCTGAGACTTGTAGGCTTAATACTCTCTTGGCTTGCAAGTTTTTGTTCTGAATTGGATTTACTCTGTTTCATTCTGCAGCTGTTGACATGGCAATTTGACTGGAAGTATATGGTCAGAGGACTAGTTCTTGATAAGAAAAGAGGAAATATCTTGAAGGTCCGCTGCATTTGCTTGAACTCACTTCACTTTGTTGGCTGAAAATGAACTTGTGACACATAGAAACAACATTACTCTGTCTAATAAAAAATGTACATTGTTTTGGATATTGACATGATCTACAAGGCGAAACTTTGACCATCAGTTTCTATGAAAGTACATTGCTTCAAATAAAAATGTTTATTCACTAAAAAACATATTCCATATCAGATTTAGTAATATACATTTCATGTAACCATTGTTGGTAAAAAAACAGTGCTGGTTAAACTTCAGAATGTTTGACTGATCTCTTAAAAACCTTTTGCAAGCAGTGGGTGTAGGATCTAAATTAAAGAATAATGAGAACAAGATGCAGGAAACCCATAGGAGGACAGGGAGCAATTTTTTGTATTTAGCAACAAAGGGGTCATATTATTTACAAAATCAAAGTTCCATGTCTACATTGATGCCTGAAACCTTTTGTTTGTGCTTGCATGATACTAGTGCCGACCTAATTTCTACCTTATTGTTTTTACTTTATATCTAGTTTTCACTTTAAGATTGCATGTTGTAGTTCCCTATTCATACTTCTTGACCGTTGAAAACACCAATTGTTCACTAAGGCCCTGTTTGGTTGCATTAAGTCACCTGACTTATAAGTCAGGTGACTTAAAACCAGTGACTTATAAGTCAGGCATGTTTGGTTGTCACCTGACTTATAAGTCATCTGACCACACCTTCTCACCCAATCAATGACCGAAGAGATGGTGGGATCCACGCAAAAGGGGTGACTTATAAGTTGTAAGTTGGGGTGGAGCAACTTATAACTTATAAGTTGGGTCTGTTTGGCAAAATAAGTCACTTTTTTCACTTTTCGACTTATAAGTTGGTGACTTATTTGGAACCAAACAGGCCCTAAACACTTCCCATCATGTTGAAAATATTCAATCCTCTCTTGATGCAAAAGTTCTGTATGATAGGAGGCAACTGTTGAAGTGTATATGTGGATTTCCTAGCCCTTTCCATCAGTTTGGACCTTTGGTTGCATTGGCTAGTGCATGAAGCTTAACAGCAACAACACAAAATAGACCTAGCATAAATTAAATTGCCACTGCTTATTTACTGTACTTGCTACTGTTGGTTAATTTTACGTTTATACTTTCTGAATCAGTGATCAGTTTAACTGCCATTTTAACTATGATGTGCAATATCAGATGGACCGGCACAAGTATGTAAAAGTTGCATACCATGGATTTAGGGAGATGTCAAAGGAAGAAAAAGTTGCTGCTTATGGGAGTACATTGATAAGGGATTCCTTCGATGAACCTGATTATGCCCTTATTGATACACTTTTCTCACTGGGTGAAGCCTATCTGTTTGCTCAGCTTGTTGATTTCATGGACAGCAATCCTGCAAAAGTACCTTCAGGCACTGAGTATGATCATTAGATCCATATATAGTTATGATTCTTTCACAAATGATTTGAAAATGATTGCAACGTACCAAATGTGTATGGATATTGGCAAGCATAGGTGAAAATTATGCTTTCACGTATGTTTGTCTATTCATTTTCCTCTGTTCCTCTGCCTATATACGTAAAATATTGGACAGACATTTTATTCCATGTATTCTGATCTGCGTCTTCCATTTTACTCGTATTGAAATGCTAATGTACTTGCTACCTTGGATTATTTTGTTGTTACAGCTATGCGCATATGTATAGAGATGTGAGGTCTGCGGTTGATCTGTGTCATCGTGATGGAACTTTAAAACGAATGGTTGCAAAGGAACCTAGCAGGTAGTTCTGTATAATCTTAAACAACCATGTAGTGGTTATTCTAGATCATAGTGCTAGGCACAACAAAGAGTGGACATAATTTTGCTTTCTTTTTTGCAATAATTTGGTATGGTTCTCTTTTTGTTTGTTCACGTGCCTATAGACCTGCGTATATTTCCCCCATTGTTTATGATGTAAGAATTTATACACTTAGGTTTTAACTGGCACAGCTGATTTGTGTGTTCAAACTTGCCAGGTATATTAATGAAGACTTGGCAATTGTGCCGATGCTTCAAATGCTTAGAAAATCTGGACGCTCCACATTCTTGGTGACAAACAGGTATGCTCTTATATCATTTCAGGTTTGATAGATGTCCACCCAAACTGAGGCAGTTTATTTGATGGACAAAAGAAATAATTTGATCATTTTTGTCTGGCTGCATTTTGTCTGTCTCTTACTATCTGGAGATGAGCTTGTTTATGCAGTTTATGGGACTACACTGATGTTGTCATGAACTACCTATGTGGGCCATATATGTCAGATGTAAGCTCAAGTCACAACCACAAGTGGCTTGAGTATTTTGATGTTGTTATAACAGGCAGGTTGGTATATCCTTTTTTTTTGTAAATTTATGCTTAGTTATCTGCCTTCTCAACTAAGCCCATCCTTTCTGAACTTTTCAGTTCAAAGCCAAGCTTTTTTCATGATGATAATCGAACAGGATTGTTTGAAGTTGAGCCTGATTCTGGGAAACTTCTAAATGCTGATCTTCAGGAAAGTAAAGTGGTTTTAATGTCTTACCCGTTTCTATGAACCATGTTTTATAATATATGTGTTCTTTATGTAGATTGGAAGCCCAAGATCAAGTCAACATCAGCCAAAACCAATTCACAAAGTGTACCAGGTACTTGTTTTCCTGATTCTGGATGTGTGTAAAACTCTAAAAGTAGAATACAAAAATCTCTCTTATTACTTTCTAATAGTGCAAATGTCTACCTGGTCAATTAGCATTTCATGAATGTACTTGTAATGGCTACGCTATGTATCTTGCTCTAATAAGCGAAGAAATTATTTTCCAGGGAGGCAATGTTGGTCATCTTCACAGACTACTTTCTGTTGCTTCTAGTTCGCAGGTAACTTCCTGTACTTATTATACAATCTGTTGTAGGTTTGGTACATGTTAGCTGTATTTCTCTGTTTGTGGCTGGTTGCATTGAATTTCCTGTTTACTTGGAATTCCAATAATCAAATCAAATAATGCAATATCTTACCATATAGATCCTCTATGTTGGTGATCACATATATGGGGACATACTCCGCAGCAAGAAAGTTCTAGGTATGTGTTATTCAATCTATAATGTTAGTACACTTGCAATCGCCCACTGCTGTTAAATTGATTCAATTTGGTACTTTTGATTGTGCGGAAGCTTTAATGATGTTCTTGTATTTTATAGATAAAAATACACATGGCAATTAGCGTGCATGCTTGATCAATTCAAGTAACTACACAGCACCATCCAATGAGTCCTAAGTGCCTTATTATTTTTCTCTGCACTCATCATCGATGCTGCTGATGGTGTGAAATTCAGTTTGAATAGCAATGCTTAGTTAAAAAGTCGGCCTGTGTTACGGATGTCCTCTGAGTTGTGGTTGGTGGTCGATTCCGCATTTCACTTTCCATTTCTCCAGTGATTATGTGCTGTGTTTATTTAAAAGGTTGGCGGACTATGCTGGTAATACCTGAGCTGGAGCAAGAGGTGAAGCTTCAATCAGAATCAAAGTCTACTCGAAAGGTATAGATATATTACTCAGTAATCCTGAAAATGACTTTTAGCAACATATAATAACTGGGCACAAGCTTTAACAGACTTAACTTTGCATGATTCGCAAATAGCAGTCTGTAAGATTTTCATTGTGGTTCCACGAGATCTTAGTGTTGCACCAGAACTGTTGCCTTTAGAACTGCAGCAAAACTTGGTGGCACAACAGCTTTCTAATGGTGGTAAATTTAACTAAACTTGATGGCCACAAGTTGCATGTGACTGTTCAGATTTGCATGTTAAATTGGTTATAATCTTGACCAGTAAAGGGCCTTCTGTGTTTGTCTCTCAGATTTCAATACAGTCTAATAAGGTTTGGGTCAAAACAAGGAGTTTGTGAGGATTATTAGAACTGAAACCTTTGGACTATAGGTGTTATTTGCGGCCAGCACTATTGGCCCTGCATTTTAAATTGATTATAGTCTTGACCCGGAAAAGGTCTTATGAGATTTTGTCTGAGATTTGAATAGTCTAATAAAGTTCGTGTCAGAACAAGGAGTTTGTTTGGATTAGTTGAAGTGAAACTTCACTCATGATTACACCCTAGGGATGAATTTTAGTTGGTATATCTGGCCTGAAAGCTTTGCAAACTCAGAAGTTTCCCCTCACATAGGCACAATGTTCTGAGGGTGCTTGCACATCACAAGTACTATGGGAAGAAATTGAGCGGCAAATCAGATTGTTTCTGTATTCATGTTAGGAAAGCATAGCAAAAGGGCGATGAACTTCTTTCTAAAAATATATATATTCTCCATTGGTTAATACATCATTACGGGAAAATGTAGGCAAGGTGCACATGCAAAATAAATATCTCATTTGCCAAAACATTCGAGTTTATTTTCCCTTTATCTGTTTTTTCTCTGTTGAGCTTCCATGTTGTCAATCTGTGTGTTGGCAATCTTCTTAATAGCTCTTTTTATGCTTGTCACCCTACTCAGGAGCTTAGACACCTTAGGATGGAGCGCGATTCAGTTGAAGACACGATCCATCGCCTTGAATGGTCTCTTCAGTAAGTTGATCACTTTTGGTACTTTTCTGCCTTTTGAGTCACTCACATTTAATATGTTCTTGATTCATCGTTTAAGGGTTTACTTGAATACTTCTATAGATGAACCAAAATTTATAGGAATGATTTTGTGAATCATTACAATGCATATGGATCAAATCATCAATGGAAGTAACTCATTACGTGCATACACCAAATACCAAATAGGGAAACTCGTTTAAGGCTTGGACTTTTGAGACTACATTTAATGATCGTCAAACAGTGTTCAGTAGGGTCATAATTCTTTATTGAATGCAAAGAGAGTACTTTGGAACCTTCCTTTCAAAGACGTGCTTGATGTAACCTGCATGTCCATGGAATGAAGGTCAGAACATGGATGGTAATGATGTTTCAGATGCGAAGCTCATGGTTGTGCAAGTTGCAGGACATGTATGCTGGTGCATACTGCTGCTGAATGTGAACTACTTTGTTTCATAGTTGGCCATCTTGAGATGAAACACAGTGTCGTCGCAAGCATGCAACAGCTTCGCCGCTGATTTGTTCATCTGTTCTCTGGTGAGTATCGGTCGCTTGTTGCGGCAGTGCTTCTGCTGTTGCGTATGCTCTCTAGTTTGGGTCTTGCAAAGAGAAGTGGCCTCAAGTGAACGGAGATGCTAGGGCTGTTAGCGTCAATGGATCTAATGTTGCACAAAAAATATCAATACACATATACAACATGACACACACACCTTTATGAAAGATAAGATCAAGCAAGAATTTTTTCACTTAACTTGTGTTCTTTTCTAAATCGGTTGTATGTAGCTGTTATAGGGGTTTAGAATGCCATCAATTTACATATGTGAACAAATACTTGGCAAATAGTACGAAGCATTGAGAATTTATGCACATTAACTCTGTGCACACTCTTAAGAAATTCTCTGATACTTCCACACTAATTTTCCTTAGGGTATTGAATTGACCATTCAAATGCTCCTAGAATAATTCAAATTGGCCCTTGTATGAATGGTCAAGTTGTACCCTTGAAGCTTTAGTGTGAAAGCATTGGACATTTTCTTAGAGCGTGCATGAAGTTAATTGGCGTGTAACTTCATAATGCTTTGCTTGTTTTTTGTCCACATATTTAAATCATTAGCATTTAGAACCCTCATGAAAGATACATATGACTGACGAATAAACCAAGCCAAGTTGAGTTGAAACAATGTTTGCTTTTTGGTCGTCTTTCTCAAGTGTGCGCGTCTATTTGTGTATGCGTGTTTGAAATGTTTGTCCATCGATAGATCCTTTGGGGCCAACAGCCATGGCATCTTTGTTCATTTTTTATCACTTCTCTCTGTAGGAGACATACCTGAGAGCAAACGCAGAAGCAGAATCACTGCCACAACAAATGACCACTTCTCACCAGCGATGAGATTAAAGAAATCAGCGGTGAGGCTTCTGTGTGCTTGGAGCGGCACCGTGGTTGATCTCAAGACAAGCAATTCTAAGACAAAGTAGGCCACATTCAGTAGCAGCAACCACCTTCATGTTCTTCTCTTCTTTGACAGCCTACTCCTCTAGCAGAGCCCCTCCCCATTTGAGTCGTGCCCCACTGCCCCTCCCCATTTGAGTCGTGCTCCACTGCCCCTCCCCATTTGAGTCGTCACTGTGCTAAACCCCACTCTTATTAGTGTGAAAGAGCAAGTGGTGCAGCACATTCCAAGTTGAGTTGCATTTGCAGCGCGAGAGATTTATCATTCACGCTCTTGCACAGTTGATTTACCTCGGCCCTTCCTCTGAATCTTAATCTTTTCCGAGAGTATTTGTATTCCGCATCACCTTTCAAAAGGCTGAATGGTAAAATTCCTTGCTTAGGAAATTCAATTTAAGTTGAATGTGATGCACCGACCAATTTTTTGTTTCAAACAGATGGGTTTTTTTATGCTTCATTTTGTTGCTGCAGCATGGGTCATTTTCCAATTCAATGTCCGTGCTGTCTCCAATTGGCCAATGAGTTGTCCAGATCCTGCCTCTGTAGCTTTTTTACCACCACAATATTGATCTCTGCTTCCTCGATCAATGATCACATACATTCTTGGCTGCGCGGTGGCATTTGGAATGCTCAATGATTATGTCAGATGCTAATGCCATCACACACACTTAAGGATGAAAAACGACGTGCTTCAAGGATCTGTCAAATGCTTTGTGAAAAACTCTGCTTGCTATTCCCTAACTTTGTTGAACTTTGTTTTGCTAACTTATCAAACAGAGGAGGGATTGGGAACGGGGGTTGTGATTAGACTATTAGAGCCGACAAAACTCAGCAAGAAAGCCAGAGGGAGGGAGCATTTAGGTCGAAGGTAAAAGAGGAAAGAAGTTTGCAAGCTGCTGGCATCGCTTGCAGGAGTGTTGCTCTAGGTCGGCAGCATTTGGTCTAGTAGGCAAGGAGGAATGGGTGGCCTCTCATGGCGGATTTTGCGCCGACCTTCCTGTCTCCAAGCGGCAGTAGAATGCCGACGTTGATGGTGTCTGAAATGACTTATGCAAGCTTGTTCCAAAATGTGTGACCTCTAACTGGTCATCACCCTGGAGGGCTTGTTCCAAAATGCAATTTACTCTTTAATAATTATTTTTTGAAGAAGACAACATGGCACAAGAGTAATTCAGAAGGCGCACATATATTTGTGCCTTTGCATGCAAGGTATGCAAAAATCACAACAATGACATTAATGAGGTGATGGGCTTAATATGTCAAGATCAAACTTTCTAATCATTGTGCACACTTTAATGTGAAGTTAAGTGTTAAGCGTTCACTTGCCTAACGCAAAAAAAAATTATGGTCAAAGTGCAATTTTAACGTTTACAACTACCCAGTACCATTTCTGTGTATAGTGCATAAAACAGTTCTGCTTGGTTATTTTTATTTTATGTCTAAATCATTATGTCCAACCTCTTTGTGTTTTCTAGATTTGAAGATCTTACAGAGAATGAGAAGGGGAAGTTGTTATCTGAGCATGATAATCTACTGGTAAGTTCTTGTTCTGTTTTAGTCTTGTTGGTTGGTGGGTATTTGGAAGAAATTAGTACTCCCTCCGATCCATATTAATTGACGCTGGTTTAGTAATATGGATCGGAGGGAGTAGTTGTTTCACATGAATCTAACTGGTAGCATCTACCGTGCCATTTGGACTGAAAAAAGCGTAGGATTGGTGAACAATATGGTAGCCCTGCATGACTCATGCTGTATCCACTTCTAGCTGGCTTGCTTTTTAACTCGTGGTAGTTTTTTCTCTGATTGCAGCAAAAGCTGAAGGGTATCCGCTGCCTTCTCCGAGATGCTCAGATGCAACATCATCAGAAGGTAATTTGTCAAGTTACATAACTTTGTTATCACATTCATCATTGTGTATCATAGTTCACAAAATTTGGGTGATATGCTTAATCGTAGAAAATATCCTCTGCAAAAAAATCATAACTGTGTTAATATTCTGTGTCTGTCCAGTTTCACAAGGTGTGGGGACAGCTTATGAAGACTGGGTACCAAAATTCTCGGTTTGCTCACCAGGTGATGTACCTGTAAAAAAACACGACAGTAATTTTTAGCAGTCGACTGATATATTCTACTTTTACTTGTGTCAAACATTCCACAGGTCGAGAGATTTGCGTGCCTATACTGCAGCCAAGTTACAGACTTTGGGTTGTATTCTCCCAACAAGTATTACCGTCCGAGTGAAGATTACATGCCCCATGAGTTTGATGTGCTTGGCCTGTAGAACTAGTCTGTGTTCGTGCGGAATCGAAGTTCTCCTTTGAGGTGTAGGTTGCAACAAGATATGGGCACAATTTTAGCATGATACCGAATAACAAATGTTTACCACCTCACACAATGGATGAGGTCTACGGTCTACCTGGTGAAACTTCACCCATTTTACATGTTTATATACTATAGTTGCTGATAGGAAATTTTACAGGTTTCCTGCTTTGTACATAACATGTTCTAACAGGGGGCGAATGAAACCAATGTTGAATGTTTCATTCCAACTTTCAAAGTAAATAATTTAATTTGGTTACTCCGCTTGCCTATGCTCATCTGAATTTAAAGTGGTGTGTAACAATTGATAATCCCAATGAGGTCTGTTACTCCTAATGAATTTTGAGGGCCATTTGGTTCAATGTTTGAAAGGCCGAGCCATTTGTTTCGCATTGGTTAATGTGTGACCTGACCATACAGAAGCCCAACCCTAACAGCTCTTTGTGAAAACAATATAATTCTTGGCTATTTTGAGGGTGAACGACAACCTGGAAATGTTAATGCTCCATTGGTAAGCAGAGATATATGGTAAGCTAGCAAAAACATGGGCTAGTTAGAAACTTCAGGTATGTAAGTTGACCTTAATTGTAATTGATCATAATCCTTTAATAGTTGATACAAACAAAGTTAGGCACAAATCCTTTAGATTTGAACATAGCTGGCTGCTTTTAAGAGAAGATTTTTTAGAATAGGTGGAAAGAATCTGAAATGAACCTATCTAGTTTAGATGTGATGCAGAAGAAATTGAAGAAAGCAAGTATTTGGAAGGACGGGGAGAGAAATCTAAGAGGCCAAATACTAAAGGACATGGTAGATCTAACAAATGAGCTAATATGGCTAGGAGTCGTCGTATTCAAAGCTCTCTATGTGAATCTTTGGAAGAAGAGCAATAGTGGCATAGGAGATTAAGTGAAGACGGGATGCTTAAGGGGGGCAACAACACTAGCTGCTTTCAGAGGACTACTAAAGAAGGAAAAATTGTATTTTCTCCTTGAATATACATCAACTGCTCATTTGCTAATTGTGCTACTGAGTTTTACAAAAACTTGTTTGGTCCTGCTGAAGGTTTTACCTGCAGATTAAGGAGTGATGTTTGGGTTGTCCATGCAAAAATATTTGAGGAGAACACCAAGGAACTTAGTAGACTAGTGAAGACGAAATTAAGAATGTGATAGATGTGACGAAAACAAATAGGGCTGGAAGTGTGCTGCATTTTCCATTAACTTCTTTTCAAACTTGTTGTCCTTTTATTAAAGGTGAAGACGATGTCATGATGTGCTTAGTGGAATTAATTTTGGTACCATTACACTTGTTCAAAAAGGGGCTAACACTGACACAATACATAATTTTGTTTAAGCCTTCAAAAAGTCATGGATGAAAGGGTGACACCATATATGGAGAAGCTAATCTCTGTGAACCAGAATGCTATCATGAAGGGGAGGAACTAAATGGATGGAGTTATGTCTCTGAAACTGGACTTTGGAAAGACATATGATAAAGTTAGTTATGACTTTCTGTTTCATAGCCAATGATTTGTGGATGAATTGCTTTCATACAGTTGTGAAAGGATTCAATGATTTGTGGATCAACCCCACAATTAATGTTAAATTGATGTCGTGGGGAATTTTTGGCAGCTTCAAAGGTTTGAGACAGGGAGATCCGCTTTCTCCTTTCCTGTTCAATATTGCTGCAAACTGCTTACGAAGGATGGAATTATGAAGAATGCCGATGATGCTATTCTGTTTATACAAGATAGATTGGATGACTCGAAAGCATGGGACTCTATCCCATGGTAGTAGAGTGAAAATAATAAATGCTTGCCTGACTAGTATGCTAGTATACTATTTCTCTATGTACAGGTTCTCTAAAACAAATATGGGAACAATGGAGAAAGCTATAAGAAAGTTTTTTGGCAGTTGAGTAAAAAGAGGAGAGATACCACATGGTGATGTAGTCTATGATATGTAGGCCCAAGAAGAAAGGGGGTATGGCATTAGAAAGCTTGAAAGATTTAATATCGCCTATGCAAATGGTGGTGGAATCTAGTGAGCAAAAAGGGGATGTGGTAAGAGTTAGTTAAGAAAAAATAGAATGGCATCATGTGGATTAAAAGTATTGTTAGATTCTCCATGTTGGACCGATATGCTGAAAGTTCAACAATTGTATGCTAGAGGAAGAGCTGTAATTTTGAGGAATGCCCAACGAATTGATTTTCGGTGTTATGCCTGGTATGATAATACACCTCTAGGCGATCAGTTTCCTGAGCTCTTCTTGATTAACAATGAAAATGGAAAAACCGTGAAACAGATGGCTGATAGTGGGTGGAGTTTTACTTTCTGAACATGGCTAAGAGTGTAATCCAATTACATAGGTTGAGGATCATGTTACAAAATGTCAACCCAACTAGTGGTGATGATTCTCCTTGGTTGATCTGGAACAAAAATGGCAAATTCACTATCAAAACCATGTACAATCATCTGTTTGATGCTGGTCCCGACATATCCTTTAAACACCCGTGGAAAGCTAGAATCCCACTAAAAGTTAAATTTTTTCCATGCCTAGAACTTGAGTGAATCTGCTACTTTTCTTTTGCTCTTTTGCTACGAAATATGTTTGGGGTGTGAATGCAAAGCATTGGTGCTAGGAACGTACCTGGTTGTTTCTCGCAATACTTCACGTGGATCCCACCTTCTTACCTAGAAGAAGAAAATTACAAATTGTGGGTTTGGTTGTTATATGCTTGACTATCTAAAATTACACAACCAAGCATGATTTGATAAGAAGCTAGTTCAATCTGCTTCGGAGTTCATATGATATGCTTCCTCGTTTATGCAATATTGGGCAGGTTTACAAAACAAAGGTGATCATGCTGCGCTGGAACAGGGGGCAGCTACTTTGCATGCTAGGGCTTTGGCGATGCATGACATGGGCACGCGAAATGAAGGGGCGATGTGATGATGATCGAAGCAACCAACCAAGAGGATGAAAACATTGATGATGCGGTGGAGGAGAACCGATGAAGATGACTAGATGGAGAAACTGTGGTTGCCCTTTTGGTTTGGTGATGTGGTTTGGGGATTACATGATACCCCTTGTAAAAAATTCCTTGGTGCCTAGTGTGGCTTGTGTTGCTCGTCTTATGTGGCAATGGCATACATACTTTTAGCAGGCTTTCTGTTTTTTTGCTTTTGCACCAGGATGCTATTTTTTATTTCCGGTTCCTTTATCTTTTGATAGTGGAACCCGGTACATGATGGATGGCATGGAAAAAGTTGGAACCTTACATGCTTATTGAAATGGTTTAGCAACATATTGAATTGAAAATGTATCCATTAATACTAACATGTCAAGATTTTTACACATAATTTTTTTCTTGTGAATAATTTTTGTGCTTAACTACTATTACCTAACATTTCTGTGGGAACAATTTTACATGTAGAAGTCCTTTGGATCATGAGGCTGCTTGGTTTGATGCCAAAACTTGACAACTAACTACTTTGCCAACTAACCTTGAAACTTAGAAAGAAACTAACTAGCCTTAACTACCTAGTGCCTTCACAATGAACACATGCACAACTAATAGTCTTAATTACTAATTAGTGGTCAGAATAACAAATCAATTATCTAACACATCACTAACCTGACCTGCACAACCCAAGAGCCTATGTCATCTTCTTCAAAAGCTACATATTGCTCACAAGGGGCTCGGCGATGGCAACAGACAGGTAAACCCATTGCTCGGCCGCAATAATCCTTAGTCATAAATGGTTTTGGGGACCTAACGAATGACATATGAATGGAAAAAAATAGATTGAACGGAGCTGAAATAGAAAATATCCCCAGATGAACCCTAACAGAGCAACTCACATCACTACACAAAGAATCACTGTCAAATCCTTCGAAAGAGTCAGCCCTATCTCCCAATGAGACCAATGTGGTGGCGGCACCGATGGTGGTCAATTCAAGGCAACGATGATGGCGGGAGAGAGTGGAGAGAAGCGACTATATAAATGGAAAATGTAAGAGAAAAGAGGATGCCCTGTTAACCACACATGCAAACGCTGGCTGTTTTTAGCCAAGGTAGGCCCAACCAGTCAGAATTGCTATTAAACCGAGCAAAACGCCAAACCAGTGCAACGTGTTACATACGAGCTCCAAAAGTGATGGTTTTGCGTCGTTTTAATCATGGATCGTAGTACGTGTTAACCTAGCTTCAAATGTAGTGGTTTTGCATATTTTGCTTCACCTGCGATGCTTGTAGGTTGTTACAAGCCAAAATTGCTTTTGGAGGCCAAGCGTCATGGAGGCCTCCAAATGCAAAATCCAAAATTCTTGAAAATTCATATTTTTACATTTCAAATAATTCTGAAAAAATATAGAGATATTTGAAGGCATAGTGTACAAATGTGTAAATTTTCAGGACGAAATACGTTGAAACGAGGACTGTGCAAAAAAGACAAATCTGGGGCTTTTTAACACATGATACTATTCATCCTCTCAAACCATGAATTTGTTTTTTTGTACAAGTGGCATTTCAACGTATTTCATCTTGAAATTTTACACGCATACGCCTCACATCATTGTTTACTTGTACAAAAAAAAATCAGATTTTTTCAAAACCAAAATTTTGAATTTTTCAAAAAAAAAAAAAAAGGCCAGGCCGAGAGTCAAAACGCCATTCTCGTTACAAGCTGGCTTCTGGCTTCAATGAAAAGAAGTTGTTATCGCATAAGTTCAAAGTATGACCGGACGCCCTAGTCAAGTCAGCGTCAATGCATACATTTTTCCTACACAACCACTACCCACTCTTCGTTTTCTATGAGCAACGGTCCAAAAAAAAAATATAGATTTAAATTTGGAGCAGGCAGCAAGGCCTGAAAAGTCTTCGAGGGGTGGACGTTGTGCTCCTCTGCTCTCAGCTGCATAAATGCAGAGCAGTTTCCAAAGCCCGTCTCGCCACTACTAGGTAGCTGCAGAGCAGAGCAGAGGAGGGCCTTCGTTCCAATAACAGATCTGCGGAGCATCCATCACATTCACGGGCAAAAGATGTCTTCGCCGGTGAAGGTGTTCGGGCACGCGATGTCCACGAACGTGGCGCGGGTGCTGCTCTGCCTGGAGGAGGTGGGCGCCGAGTACAAGCTGGTGCCTGTCGACTTCCTCGCCGGCGAGCACAACACCCCCGAGCACGTCCAGCGAAACGTACGTGACCCACATCACTCTCGCCGCCCATCTCTCTAGTCTCTATTCATGTCAGTAGCCACTTATAGCCGCCGCCGATGATGACCGTGGTCGGGTTCCTTGCAGCCATTCGGGAAGATCCCTGCGTTCCAAGACGGCGACCTCGTCCTGTTCGGTGAGTCCCCTCGTTAGCCCATCCACATCATCATTCCATGAATTCCATCATCCTGTCTCACCTGCTCGATCGATTTTGTGCCACCAGAGTCGCGCGCGATCGCGAGGTACATCCTCCGCAAGTACAGGACGCCGGGCTCGCCGGACCTGCTGGGGGAGGACGGCGGCGCCGAGGAGGCGGCGATGGTGGACGTGTGGACGGAGGTGGAGGCCCAGCAGTACCACCCGGCCATCTCGCCCGTGGTGTTCGAGTGCATCATCTTCCCCGTCATGCGCGGCGCCAAGACGGACCAGAAGGTCGTCGACGAGAGCCTGGAGAGGCTGAGGGGGGTGCTGGGGACGTACGAGGAGCGCCTGTCCAGGAGCAGGTACCTGGCCGGGGACTCCTTCAGCTTCGCGGACCTCAACCACTTCCCCTTCACCTTCTATTTCATGGCCACCCCGTACGCGGCCCTCTTCGACGAGTACCCCAGGGTGAAGGCCTGGTGGGAGGACCTCATGGCCAGGCCCTCCGTCAAGAGGGTCTGCGCCAATATGCCTACCAAGTTCTAATTCCATCACGTTGTGTGTGTGTGTGTGCATGTGTGGAAGTGAATTTGCTGTGGAATAAATGAACGAATGAATGTTATTGCCGAATATGTTCTGTTTTGGTAAACTTCTTCTGGGCAAGCACACAGAGTTGCGGAGCATGTTGTCATGATTGTTAGGAGATGTCGATTTGGTGAAAGGTTCAGGAGATGATGCTTCTTTTCATGCCAGATCGATCATGCCGCCTGCTCCTGATCCACATTGTCGTCGCCATGTTCCCGATCCACACTGTCGCCACCACCTAGCTTGCTTGCCTCCGGCGGCCGGACCTAACACCATCGGAGCCGCACGCCCTCATCTTCTCCTCCTCTTCCCCAATAGCCCAACCACCTGCCGAATAAGTAAATTTACCGGTTGCGGGAGGTACCGGTTAGGAATCGACCGTCCATCAATTTCATCTAGATTGGTGAAACCAGCTGGTATAAACATGCAAAGCATTTTGCACCACTATACTTTACTTATACGGGCTGACACACCTGACAGCTTTTCAGAGAAAAAACAGTGTGAGGCTGGATGGCCGCATGCATGTAATATTCTCTCTCTCCCACATAAAGACTTGGGTTTTAATTTCAGGACCAAAATTTAAATGACTGATAACTTGTCAACCGTATTTCCGCTTTTGTAAAATTTTATATATTTGAAACCAGGACGACAAGACCTTTCAAACAAGACCAATCTTGGATACATTTTGACTAGTTTAAATTTTATCTATCATATTTCAATTTTAGTTCATTTTAACTATTTCACTCATCTCAAACGACTAATTTCATTCATTTCAATTGGAAAACATGTTTCAATTATTTTCCAAAATGGATTTCAATTGAAAAACTATCGCACTCATTTCAATAAACAGATTTTACTCACTCCAAACAAAGTATTTCACTGATTTGAAAATACATATTTCACTCATTTACAAAACACATTAGATTCACCCATGGAGGACTGATTTCACTCATAAAAAATATAAAGATTTTAAAACAATATTTCGCTCGTTTCAAGAAACTAATTTCAGAAAACATATTACAATTTTTTCCAAAAAAGTATCACTCATTTCATAAAACATATTTTGCTCATTTCAAAGAAGTTTTGAAATAATCAGCTTCACATGTTTGAAATAACTAGTTTCAAAATTTTGAAATAACTAGTTTCACGTATTTCACACCGAAAAAATGTGGCATGTGTATTTAAAAGGATTTCACTCATTTTAAAAATTTGGTTCCATTTATCTCAGAAAACTAATTTCACTTACATAATTAGATTTCACTCAATTTAGAGAAACACATTACACTCACTTTGTAATACTATGTTTCACTTGTTTCAAAAAACTGATTTCACTCATTCCAAAAGATAGATTTCACGCATTTCACTAGTTTTAGAAAAAAAAATTACACCCATTTAAAAAAGATATATTTGTAACTAGTTATTTCAGTGAGATATGTATTGAAAAATGTGAAATTACTTACTAAAATATATTTCAATGTGGTAAATAACAAACTTTGACTCTTTTCAATACTGTAATATGCAAACTTGACAAAACACAATGAAATATGTTTCATATACTTAAAAAATACTAATTCATATAAAACTGATTTCATTCATTTCAAAAGAACTGACTTCACTCATTTCATTAAACATATTTCATTCATTACCAAAATGTTTTGAAATCATCAGTTTGACATGTTTGAACAAACTAGTTTCAGAAAACTGATTTCACCTATTTCAAAAAAATAATTTCACTAGTTTCAAAATCGGTTCCAATTATTTCAAATAAGTAAATTTGAAATAAGTGAAATTTAAATTTTAATATGATTGAAATAGAAAAACTTAAACTAGTTTAAATATATTCAAAATTGGTCTTGTTCTACAGATCACATGTTCAAGAATTTGAATATATAAAAAATTCAGTAATAGAAAATTAGTGTTAGAGATATTGTGCATCTAAAATTTTAAACAAAGATAAAATGGATGGATTTGTGTGTGTGAGAGAGGAGAGATTATGCATGCATGCATGCATCCGTACCGTTCCTGTTAAAGACACTATATCATTCTGACATTGATTAGACTAAAATCAGAAATACAAGAGATCTTTTGCAATGAATAGTTACATATACACATGCACATGGTCCCACAACTTTAGATGTGGCAGCACCTCATTGGTGGGAAGATCACCGGTAGCTCCCGGCTCCGATAAAAGACACTTTGCGAACCACCTGCGCCCTTGCCATCTCTCCATCTCTCAATAGCAGGCTGAGCAGAAACGCCTAAAATAGTGTTTGGTTGTAGGCCTGTTCTATGTAGATGCAAAGTGTTATTGTTTGGTAACATACAAAATATGTGGTCTCGTAACCTCTTGTTCGAGTGCTGAGATTGTCAACACACACAGAGTCTTATACGCAGAACATTGTCATAGGCGCATCATAGTCATACGTGATTAAACCATAGTCTTAACATTAACAATCAAATGCAGAAGTAAACTAGCACACAACATCAAAAGATAACACCCTACCGGTCTAGGGCAAATGCTTCCTAGTGCGGCTTGAACACGATCACCTTGAAGGTCACGAGGTACTTGCTTTCAGGCCATGATCTACGATGAAGTGGGGCACCCTTTATCAAGGGTGAGCCTGTCGTTGATGGATCAGAATGTGGTTTTCTAGGCGCGACCGATGTTCATCATCATCACAACCTCCGGTTGGATGGTGGCCATGTGCTCCGTGAAGCCAATGGACATTGGCAGGCACTCCACCCATGGAGCAAGAATGACCTTACTGTAAGGCGTCGGTCCTGAGTCCTCATGGAAATGCCCGCAGTTCCATGGCCTCTTACTGGGGGCCCTTCTAACCTCTAGCAATGCCTTGCCCTTCTTGAAGTTGACCGGTGGAACCTCGTTGACTGAGGGAGTCCTGGATTAGGGGGTATTCGGACAATCGGATTATATCCTTTGGCCGGACTGTTGGACTATGAAGATACAAGATCGAAGACTTCGTCTCGTGTCCGGATGGGACTCTCTTGGCCTGGAAGGCAAGCTTGGCGATACGGATATGTAGATCTCCTTCTGTTGTAACCGACTCTGTGTAACCCTAGCCCCCTCCGATGTCTATATAAACTGGAGGGTTTATTCCGTAGGACAACAACAGTCATACCATAGGCTAGCTTCTAGGGTTTAGCCTCAACGATCTCGTGGTAGATCAACTCTTGTAATACTCATATTCATCAAGATCAATCAAGCAGGAAGTAGGGTATTACCTCCATAGAGAGGGCCCGAACCTGGGTAAACATCGTGTCCCTTGCCTCCTGTTACCATCCGCCTTAGACGCACAGTTCGGGACCCCTACCAGAGATCCGCCGGTTTTGACACCGACATTGGTGCTTTCATTGAGAGTTCCACTGTCTTGCCGCCATAAGGAATGATGTCTCGCCTCGTTGTCAAGGACAGCGTCACCTCTGGAGGAGCCTCGGCTGTCGGCCGACTCTCCGGCTAGGCGAGTTCGTCATGACCGCCCGTTCATTTCTTCTGCGACGATGACTTCTCGGGTCATCAAAAACAACCTCCACGTCGGCTCGGAACTTGCCGAGCAGATGGATCCGATGGAGCTCTCTTCCCTAAACGAGCTCTTGGACTGCATCGCCGCTTTGGGAGTCGCTACGGACTATGATCGGATCGGGCTTTAACCCGACCAAAGGGAGATTAACTCTCCGCCGGTCACCCATCAGATAGCGGTGGTGGAGGAACAATGCGGTAATTTTCCCTCAATCTTGAGGACAAGCTATGTTCAGATTCTAGAGCTCTCCGAGCCGGATACCTGTACACGGAAGGACATCCCCCAAGCCTCGAACGTAGAATCAGGCAGTGGGCTAGACCTATCGGGCGACATCCCGGAGCCCGAACCTCCAAGATCAGAAACTCCCATGCCCCCGAGTCGCAGATCGGGTCAGGGTTCGGACTTAAATCCGCCCACTCACCCAGATACAAGCGATCTCTCCCACATTAGACAAGAGCCCCAGGAAACAATACATCACTATTGGGCCAGATTCCTCCTTGTAATGAACAAGGTCAAGGATCATCGAGAGGGAGACGCAATTTCATTCTTCTGCAATAATTGCACGGACAAGGGAATCCTTAACGCCATAAGCCGCCGCAACATAGCACACTTCGCTGACTTGGCGGCCATAGTACAGAAGTACTGCGCGATGGAGAGCGCCTGGAAAACCGATATAGAGTTTTGGGATAATCCGGCTTTGGCTAAATACCCAGTCCGAACCAAAAGGGTGCACCCCTGTAAGTGACCTGATTCAATCATAAAAAAGCAAAAGCCCACTACAGGGCACGGAACCGTATTGGAGGGATGGCTTAACGGACCCTGCAAAATTCACAGTACGGTGGATACCACACCGAGCATGTTGGGTACTCCGGCAGGTTGCTAAGAGCGGTGAGGATCTCCTCATTCAAAACACCGTAGAGCAACATCCCGCGAATTACAATACGGTCTTAACAGTCTTCGAGACATTCGCCTCAAATAATAGGCGCAAGCGAGCACTCCGCAGCCTTGCTGAGATCTGCCAGGTGGCAGCAATAAATCCATGGAGCGACACGGCCATCACCTTCAATTCCAGTGACGAACCTAAATGCCGAACAGCCCGAGCACCATCCGCATTAGTCCTTAGTACAATTGTGGACGGCTTTCGGCTCACTAAAGTGCTCATTGTGGAAAGCTTTCGGCTCACTAAAGTGCTCATGGACAGCGGCAGCGGATTAAACCTCATTTACGAGGAAACTCTTCACAAAATGGAAATAGACTGGAACCGCATTGAGCAAAGTAGCACAACCTTTAGAGGAATCACCCCGATGGGAGGCACGCTATACTGGGAAAATCACACTAGATGTGGTATTCGGCACACCGGAAAATTACAGGTCCGAAGAAATAACATTCCAAGTGGCCCCGTTCAGTAGCGGATACCACGCCCTCTTAGGGCGGGAGGCATTCACGATCTTCCAAGCTATACCCCATTACGGGTACATGAAGCTCAAAATGCCTGGGCCCAATGGAATTATCACTCTAGCTAGTGATCCGGACATAGCGCTCCGCGCCAAAAACAAAACAGCCGCACTAGCCCTCGAGGCACTATCCAAGCCCTAGCGGCAGAGGAGTTAATGCGCTTCACGCTCGACCATGGACGGGGACGGCGTGATACTCGACAAGAGACCCAAGTACACCTCTTTCAAACCAAATGACGAAATAGTCAAATTCCAACTCCACCCAACGGACCCTACCAAAACAGCCTCAATTGGGGCACAGTTAAACCCCGATGTGGACGCCGCACTACGGGAGTTCCTGCGTGAGAACTGGGATATATTTGCCTACCACCCATCAAATATGCTAGGAATCCCACGCAAGTTGGACGAGCATAGCGTTAACATTCTAAAAGGGTTCAAGTCGGTCAAGCAGACCCTTCGGTGCTTCTCCGAACCTAAGAGACAAGCTATGGGCGAGGAGCTAGCCAAGTTATTGGAGGCCGGGTTCATCAGAGAAATAAAACACCCGGACTGGCTAACAAACATGGTGATGGTACCAAAGAAGGACAAATCCTGGCGCTTATGTGTCGACTTCAAAGACCTCAATAAAGCTTGCCCAAAGGATCCCTTCCCCCTCCCCCGCATCGATCAAATTATCGACGCCACCGCGGGACACGACTCATTGTGCTTCCTCGATGCATACTCCGGCTACCACCAAATCAAGATGGCCGATCCCGACCAAGCCGCAACGGCGTTTATCATGCCATACGGCCCCTTCTGTTTTGAAACAATGCCTTTCGGGCTTAAGAACGCCGGTGCAACGTATCAACGCATGATTCAGACATGCCTGAAAAAGCAAATCGGCAAAACAGTGGAAGCATACGTAGACGATGTGGTCGTCAAAACCAGACACATCGACTCTTTGATAGACGACTTGAGGCTTACGTTCAACAACCTCCGAACATACGACATCAGGCTCAATCTGGAAAAATGCGTTTTCGGCGTGCCCGCCGGAAAGCTCCTGGGTTTCATCGTCTCCAGTAGAGGGATTGAAACAAATCCGGCTAAAATCCGAGCCCTGTCTCAATTGGCCATCCCAATAGACCTCAAGCAAATCCATAAATTAACTAGATGCGTTGCGGCCTTAAGTCGCTTTATCTCCCGATTAGGAGAAAAGGCACTACCCCTTTATCGCCTTCTTCGGCGCACCGAACACTTCGAGTGGACGGATGCTGCCACGGCCGTACTGGAAGAAATAAAAGCCATACTGGCCACCAACCCAATCCTGGCCGCACCAAACATCGGCGAACCGATGCTGCTATACATAGCAGCGACTCATCAAGTCGTAAGCGCAGCACTCGTCGTCGAACGAGAAACGGCGGACATAAATTCCCCCTTCAAAGGCCGGTATATTATGTGTCCACTGTCCTCACCCCATGCAAATCACGGTACCCGCATTATCAAAATATAGCGTATGCGGTATTCATGGCATCCTGGAAACTACAACACTACTTTCAAGAGTGTTCAATTACAGTGGCCTCTGAAGTGCCACTGAACGACATAATAAACAACCGCGACGCCACAGGCCGGATTACCAAATGGGCCATAGAGCTCCTCCCGTTCGACATAACATATAAACCTCGGCGAGCTATTAAGTCGCAGGTATTGCCCGATTTCGTCGCCGAATGGACAGAAGCCGAACTACCTAAGGAATACGACGCATACTCCAACTAGATTATGCACTTCGACGACTCTAAAATGTTGGCCGGTCTGGGGGCTGGCGTCGTCTTGACGTCCCCCACCGGAGATACAGTCCAATATGTACTCCAAATACTGTATACAGACTCCAACAATGCCGCCGAATATGAGGCCCTGTTACATGGTCTCCGGATGGCAGTCTCCATGGGCATTCAACGCCTGGAGGTGCGCGGGGACTCGAACCTCGCAATATCCCAAATAAATGGAGACTTGACGCTAAAGATCCGAAAATGGCGGCTTATCGCAATGCCGTACTCAAGATGTCACCGGTTCGAGGGGCTCGAATTCCACCATGTAGCTCGGAAAACAATCATGCGGCGGACGCCCTGTTAAAGATCGGCGCTTAAGCGCGATCCGGTCCCACCCAACATATTCTTGGAAAGGCTGTTTAAGCCATCCGTGGCATGGGAAGGGGAAAAAAGCAACAACAGTCCGGACCCGGCTACAACGCCAGATACCGAACACTCTGACATAATCGGCGGCTCCGCCACCGAAATAACACCTTCAGCCCACGTAATAATGACCGTCATTGCCCCATGGACTGAACCATTCCTGGCCTACCTAACCAGGCAGGAACTTCCCAAGGACCAAAATGAGGCACGCTGCATTGTGCGATGATCTAAAGCCTACAAGGTCCACGAGGGAGAGATCTATAGGAAAAGCACCACCGGAGTCCTTCAAAGGTGCATCTGCGAAGAGGAAGGGCAGAAGCTTCTGGTAGAAATTCACGCCGGACTTGGTGGCCACCACGCCGCAGCCCGGGCCCTCGTAAGTAAGGCCTTCCGTACAGGATTTTATTGGCCGACGGCCCGAGCAGACGCACAGGACTTGGTCCAACGCTGGGTCGGTTGCCAGCTCTTTGCAAACCAAAGCCATATGCCACCCGTCGCCCTACAAACAATCCCCATTACCCGGCCTTTTGCGGTCTGGGGGCTTGACATGGTTGGACCCCTTAAAGGGGGAACCCATAAGAAAAAATACTTACTGGTAATGGTGGATAAATTCACCAAATGGATAGAAGCCAAACTTGTTAAAACGGCCGAATCCGGACCAGTGATAGACTTTATATCAGGGGTTGTACACTGTTATGGTGTCCCCCACAGCATCATCACTGACAACGGCATGAACTTCACTGCCGATGAGGTGAAACTATGGTGCAGCAACACGGGCATCAAGCTCGATTATGCTTCTGTCTATCATCCACAAACTAACGGTCAAGTCGAACGAGAAAATGGTCTTATCATGAGCGGCATCAAACCCAGATAAGTGCGGTCCTTAAAGGAATCTAACACGCACTGGGTAGAGGAGCTCGACTTCGTACTCTGGGGGCTGCGGACCACGCTGAATCGCACTACGGACACACACCGTTCTTTATGGTGTACGGCACAGAGGCGGTTCTGCCCTGCGACATAATTCATGACTCACCTCGAGTGCGCATGTATGAAGAGAGAGAGAGGCCGAGCTCGATCGGCAGGATAGTTTGGACGCCCTCGAGGAGGAGCGTGGCGTGGCAAAAGCTCGTTCCGCATTCTACCAAAGAACAGGCTAGAAGATACCAGCAGAGAAGCACGGGCCAAAACCTATAACGTTGGTGAACTCGTTCTACGCCTACCGGATAATAAAAAGGAAAAGCTCAAGCCCAAATGGGAGGGTCCCTTCATTATTGACCAGGTCTTAACCGGTGGAGCGTACCGTCTGCGGGACGCATCGGACAACCGCCTCGAGCCAAATCCATGGAACGCAGCTAGGCTTCGAAGATTCTATGCCTAGTGCCGGACTCCGTGTTCGTCTCCTTACCTCTGTTAAATTTTTATACATTCGTTATCTATCTTTTCTTTCTTCCTTTCTTCCCCTTTTCTTTCGAGGCCTTGAAGGGCTAAAATGTGTTTTGACTACACAATCTTGATGCGCCAGCCGCGCTCATTATACCTGGAGGCTTCCTATACAGAAGCTTAAATGTTTTATGGGCCTCATGCCCCGCACATGTGTTATTCTTCCGCATGTACCTTTTTTTTCGCCACTATATGCATCAATATGACTTAAGTTTTGGCCAAGCTGGGTTGCCTGGCTCTGTATTTATTCCCTACGTTCCCGTTAATTCGGCTAGGGCATAAGGGGAGCACCTCTGCATTGTTACTACCGGGTTAGCCGGATGTGTACCTCAAACTGGGTGAAGCCGAAAGCTAGCGTTCTTAAGGGAATATTCGGTCGGTGAATAAAAGATGACTTTTTGTTTTTTCCACTTGCCCCCAGATGTTTTTGCCTGCGTCTCTTCGCATGATTCGAGACATGCACATTAGGGCATGTGTACCCAGGGAAAGGAACCCTTAATGGAACTATTCTCCCTGGAAGATGTTTCTTACTACCCATGTAATATAACATAACTAGTTGGGTACTTGTCTGTTCAAGCACTTATGACCCCTACGCCTGGTTTCCACGCATACCCCGGTTTTTACATAACCGCGCTGGTATTCGGATACACTCCGGACTATCGAGTCCAGAGATTGAAGCAAAAAGGTCCGCCATGACAAATGATTTACAATCCGGCTAGAGACATTCTACATGTCATTCAAATTACATAGTCACTTAGACTGATTAAATTCCTCTTCTATGCCATCCAACAGGCTGTCTAGCCTACAATCCCGTTGGGAATACTTGGTGGCTAACTCTACTTGGTGATACACCAAACTGACAGGGATTTCTTTCCCATCGGGCCCCACAGGTCCGACCTCGGCCATGTGGTTTGGGTCAGCCTTGGTATACCGCGTCTTCACCATGGCGCAGGCTTCCCTGGCACCTTGACGGCAGGCCGATACCTTCCATAATCGGAGGCGCCGCCGCGCTCCCTTGAGCTTCTCTGCAAGTCCTCCAAGGCCTTCGGGCAGGGTGACGGATGGCCACAAGGCCTGGGCAATACCTTGCATCACCTGCCGAACTTGTTCATGCAGTTGGGAGAGCTTTGGTAGAAGATCACCCGCAGACCCGGGCATCTCGTTCGCGGGACGACCTGTCAGCATACCTGCAGACATAACTCTGTTAGTGGGCTTCCTCGTCGAACTCTTTGTGAAGTTCGTTCAAGCACTTACTGAAAATGCCGCGTCGAAGCCGCTTGTTCTCCTTCATGGAGTCTGACAGCTGGGAGCGAACATCCTTTAGTTCCACGCTCAGCTGGGTATTGGCATCTTGGAGGTCGTTTTTCTCCTGCCTAACCTTTGTAAGAACGCGCTCGCCAGCCTTTAGCCACCGTATGACATGTTGCTCATCCGGATTCACTCCGGCGTCATCTGCAATACTTATTGTCAGAATTGCATGCATGCTGCATCCTATATGGTACCCGTCATTCTTTAAAGCAGGTGTTACCAGAGGGGGCCTTCTCGGACTCCTTCAATGCGGCCCGTAGCTGGGGCCTTGCACTCTTCCAGCTCTTGAGACAATTGGGTATTCTTCTCTGTAAGAACCTGCACAGATAATGATCCTTAAATCAGTTGTGCCAACTGTTTCAAGTCTCGGGGGCTACTGATGTATATAATCATCAAATTTTCTTACCCGTATATCCTTTACATACTAGTCCATGGCTCTGGCAAGACCATTTTGAGCAGCACAGATGTACGCGTCTCCTGAATTGAAGGCATCAAATGCCTCTTGGGAGAAACAAGCGTCACAGAGTACGACCCGGCGGCGCCTGTGATTCATGGCGCTCTCCACTTCGGAATTTATAGCAGAGATTTTATCCGCATCCTGTGTAGGAGGAACGTCCGACGCGTGCCCCGCCTCCGTGTCCGGCCCTGGAGCCCGGCTAATGGGGGCGTGATTGGCAACTTCTCCGGATATAGTCTGACGAGTATTTTTCCTTCTGGGAAACATGGGTGTTATTATGTTTTCAAAGACAAACCCACGGAGCAAGGTTTTATATCATACCTCTGCGCCGGTGTCTCAGTCCAAACCACTTTTCTTTTCAGCCTGCCGGGCCTCGGTACCCCTTGCTGGTAACTCACCATGGGCTCGGCATGGCGTCCGGAGGACCTTTCCTGCAACGTGCAGATACGGAAGGTAAGGTGCGTGGAAAGGGATACTTCTCAAAGGTTGGGCCCCTGGTCTCACTTACCGCGAGGCGTGCAAGAGCCTGGATAGTCGGCTGTAATAGCCACCATGGCCTCATCACGGCTTAATTGATAAAATGTCCTATCGATTAGCTCCACGAATATGTCCGGATCCTCCACGAAGACCGGGAATCGAGGGACCGCTCAGTTCCTCCGGTTGTGGAGGTGGGCTATTTATCTCCCTTATCGCCTTACGCAGCTCCTGCGGTGAACGGGCAAAATAAGACATTTATTGTGGAAATGCGAAAGGGAAGGGCATGAAAAGTGGCAGCTTACCCAGCTCGGAGGATTGTACATGGAGAATCCGTCCCGCGGTTTGATGCGGCGGAACTCCTCTTCCTCTCCCTTGTACAGACCGGACAGAGTTTTTGCCAGAGCGGCAACGGAGTCCGGCCCCCTACGGCCGCAGCGGGTGGCATCATCTTCCCCGTTAAAGTCCCACATTGGGCGGCCTCGGTATTTAAGCGGCTGCACCCTCACATAATGCATATTGACATAACTTCGGTTGTAGTCAGTCCTGATAGAGCCAGCACCTTTATCCGGCTCATCAGGTAAGAAACGTCTCTATCATCTTCCTCCTAAGGGCTCCTTGGTCGCCAGCTTAGGCGTTTCTTCAAAGGAACATTATTAAACTCAGGAAGGCCGATCCGAATAGGATCCGGAAGAGGGATGTACTCTATATAGAACCACTCTGAAGGCCAGTCTTCGGATGCCTTCTTCGAGGTGCTGGACAAGTATCCGGTCCCGGTGACGTGCCATATTTCGGCTCCGCCCACTTGAAACAGTGACCCCTCCTGTGTACGGGGTACGAGGCAGAATAGCCTCTTCCATAGCTCGAAGTGGGCTTCGCAGCCCAAAAACAGTTCGCAAAGAGCGACATAGCCAGGAATGTGCAATACGGAGGCAGGAGTGAAATTATGCAGTTGGAGGCCATAGAACTCCAGGAGCCCACGGAGGAACGGGTGAATTGGAAATCCTAGTCCCCTTAATAAATAAGGAACAAGGCATACCCGTTCCCCTTTGGAGGGATTGGGGAAGCTCTCTGCTTGTTCTCCGCCATTATAGGTGGCAAGCCCGGCTCGAAAGGAGACCATATACGCTGGGGGGAGAAATCCCTGGGTCTGTAGCATCACTAGTTGGCTATGCGGGACGAAACACTTCTTCCAATCACCGGGCTTAGGGCTACGGGGGCGAGAGGAGGAGCTGCGCGATCGGCCATGTTGGAATGGATTTTTTCCAGGCGTGCTCTGATGGATACTCGCTGTGGGAGGATGGTACGATATGGATCTGTGAATCTCCGTCTCTTTAATAGGCGATTTGCCTACATGGCTAGGGTGGCAATTATAAAAATGCCCCGGCTTCTCGCGTTCGCTCGACGCGTGGAGGATCTCCGTTATTGGGCGCAGAAGCCAAGGAGTGCAACATTTATGGGAAGCCGGACACTATTCAAACAAGTATTCAGAATTTGGAGAAGAACCCACCTTGCAATGCCGAAGACAATCTGCGCGCCGGACTCATCGTCATTGAAAGCCTGGTTCGGGGGCTACTGAGGGAGTCCTGGATTAGGGGGTATCCGGACAGCGGACTATATCCTTTGGCGGACTATTGGACTATGAAGATACAAGATCGAAGACTTCGTCTCGTGGTCCGGACGGGACTCTCTTGGCGTGGAAGGCAAGCTTGGCGATACGGATATGTAGATCTCCTTCATTGTAACCGACTTTGTGTAACCCTAGCCCCTCCGTGTCCAAATAAACCAGAGTGTTTAGTCCAGAGGACAACAACAATCATACCATAGGCTAGCTTCTAGGGTTTAGCCTCTACGATCTCGTGGTAGATCAACTCTTGTAATACTCATATTCATCAAGATCAATCAAGCAGGAAGTAGGGTATTACCTCCATAGAGAGGGCCCGAACCTAGGTAAACATCGTGTCCCTTGCCTCCTGTTACCATCAGCCTTAGACGCACAGTTCGGGACCCCCTACCCGAGATCCGCCGGTTTTGACACCGACATTGACCATCGAGGAGTTGAAGGAAATATGCCCTAGAGGCAATAATAAAGTTGATATTTATATTTCCTTATATCATGATAAATGTTTATTATTCATGCTAGAATTGTATTAACCGGAAACTTGATACATGTGTGAATACATAGACAAAACAAAGTGTCCCTAGTATGCCTCTACTTGACTAGCTCGTTAATCAAAGATGGTTAAGTTTCCTGACCATAGACATGTGTTGTCATTTGATGAACATGATCACATCATTAGGATAATGATGTGATGGACAAGACCCATCCATTAGCTTAGCATAATGATCGTTAAGTTTTATTGTTATTGCTTTCTTCATGACTTATACATATTCCTTTGACTATGAGATTATGCAACTCCCGAATATCGGAGGAACACCTTGTGTGCTATCAAACGTCACAACATAACTGGGTGATTATAAAGATGCTCTACAGGTGTCTCCGAAGGTGTTTGTTGGGTTGGCATAGATGGGGATTAGGATTTCCCACTCCGAGTATCGGAGAGGTATCTCTGGGCCCTCTCAGTAATGCACATCATGATAAGCCTTGCAAGCAATGTGACTAATGAGTTAGTTGCGGGATGATGCATTATGGAACGAATAAAGAGACTTGCCAGTAATGAGATTGAACTAGGTATGAAGATACCGACGATCGAATCTCGGGCAAGTAACATACCGATGAAAAAGGGAATAACGTATGTTGTTATTGCGGTTTGACCGATAAAGATCTTTGTAGAATATGTAGGAACCAATATGAGCATCCAGGTTCCGCTGTTGGTTATTGACCGGAGATGTATCTCGGTCATGTCTACATAGTTCTCAAACCTGTAGGGTCCGCACGCTTAATGTTCGATGACGATTTGTATTATGAGTTATGTGTTTTGGTGACCGAAGATTGTTCGGAGTCCCGGATGAGATCACGGACATGACGAGGAGTCTTGAAATGGTCGAGAGGTAAAGATTGATATATTGGACGATGGTATTCGGACACTGGAATAGTTTCAGAGTGGTTCGGATATTTTTCGGAGTATCGAGGGGTTATCGGACCCCCCCCCCCCCCGGGAAGGTAATGGGCCTACATGGGCCATAGGGGAGAGAGAAGGGAGCCCGCAAGGGGTGGCGCCCCCCATGGGAGTCCGAATTGGACAAGGGGGAGGGGCGCAACCCCCTTTCCTTCTCCCTCTCCTTCCCTTTTCCCCCTCCGAAAGAAAGGAAAGGGGGGGGGGGGGCGACTAGGATCGGGAGTCTTAGTCGGTCCCCCCCATGGCGCGCCCCTTGTGGTTGGCCTCCTCCCCTCCTCCTTTATATACGGGGGCAAGGGGGCACCCCATAGAAGATCAATTGTTCTCTTAGCCGTGTGCGGTGCCCCCCTCCATAGTTTACTCCTCCGGTCATAGCATCGTGGTGCTTAGGCGAAGCCCTGCGCGGATCACATCACCATCACCGTCACCACGCCGTCGTGCTGACGAAACTCTCACTCGACACTTTGCTGGATCAAGAGTTCGAGGGACGTCATCAAGCTGAACATGTGCTGAACTCGGAGGTGCCGTACGTTCGGTACTTGATTGGTTGGATCGTGAGGACGTTCGACTACATCAACCACGTTAAACTAAAGCTTCCGTTTTCGGTCTACGAGGGTATGTGGACACACTCTCCCCCTCTCGTTGCTATGCATCTCCTAGATAGATCTTGCGTGATCGTAGGAATATTTTTTTGAAATTGCATGCTACGTTCCCCAATAGTGGCATCCGAGCCAGGTCTATGCATAGATGATATGCACGAGTAGAACACAAAGAGTTGTGGGCGATCATAGTCATACTGCTTACCACCAATGTCTTATTTTGATTCGGTGGTATTGTTGGATGAAGCGGCCCGGACCAACCTTACATGACCACGTTCATGAGACCGGTTCCACCGACAGACATGCAACTTGTTTTCCATAAAGGTGGCTGGCGGGTGTCTGATACGTCTCCAACGTATCTATAATTTTTGATTGTTCCATGCTGTTATATTATCAATCTTGGATGTTTTATTATCATTTTATAGTCATTTTATATCATTTTTTGGTACTAATCTATTGACATAGTGCCAAGTCCAAATACAACGAAACCTTACGGAGATTTTTTATGGACCAGAAGGAACATAATGGGCCCTGGCTGCGCCTGGGGGTGCCTCGAGGGAGGCACAACCCACCAGGGCGCGCCAGGAGGCCCTGGCGCGCCCTGGTGGGTTGTGCCCACCTCGGGTGCCCCCGGACCGCCTCTTTGCTCTGTAAATACCCCAATATTCCCAAAACCCTAGGGGAGTCGACGAAATATTCATCCGGCCGCCGCAGAGTCCAGAACCACCAGATCCAATCTAGACACCATCTCGGATGGGGTTCACCACCTCCATTGGTGCCTCTCCGATGATGCGTGAGTAGTTCTTTGCAGACCTACGGGTCCGTAGTTAGTAGCTAGCTAGATGGCTTCCTCTCTCTCGCTAAATTCTCAATACAATGGACTCTTGGAGATCCATATGATGTAACTCTTTTGCGATGTGTTTGTTGGGATCTGATGAACTTTGAGTTTATGATCAGTCATATCTTTTTATATCCATGAAAGTTATTTGAGTTTCTTTGATCTCTTATATGCATGATTGCTTATAGCCTTGTATTTCTTCTCCGATATTTGGGTATTGTTTGGCCAACTTGATCTATTTATCTTGCAATGAGAAGAGGTGCTTTGTAGTGGGTTTGATCTTTCGGTGCTTGATCCCAGTGACAGAAGGGGAAACAACATGTATGTATCGTTGCTACTAAGGATAAAACGATGGGGTCTACTATATAGGTAGATCTTGTCTACATCATGTCATCGTTCTTATTGCATTACTCCATTTTTCCATGAACTTAATACACGAGATGCATGCTGGATAACGGTCGATGTGTGGAGTAATAGTAGTAGATGCAGGCAGCAGTCGGTCTACTAATCTTGGACGTGATGCCTATATAATGATCATTGCCTGGATATCGTCATGATTATTTGAAGTTCTATCAATTGCCCAACAGTAATATGTTCACCCACCGTTTGCTATTTTTCTCGAGAGAAGCCACTAGTGAAATCTACGACCCCCGGGTCTCTTTCTCATATTATTTGCCTTTGCGATCTATTTTATTTTCTCTTTTTATTCAGATCTATTAAGCCCAAAAATACAAAAAATACCTTGATGCGTTTTATTTTATTTGGGATCCATTATTCAATCTACTATAATTTATTTCCCGTCCATGCACCGTTTGAGGCGCCGTACCCGAAAGGGATTGACAACCCGTTTAACATGTCGGGTTGCAAGGTGTTGTTATTTGTGTGCAGGGGCTGTTTACGTTGTGTTGCTTGGTTCTCCTACTGGTTTGATAACCTTGGTTTCATATCTAAGGGAAATACCTACAGCCGCTGTGCTGCATCATCCCTTCCTCTTTGGGGAAATACCGACGTAGCTTCAAGCGACATCAAAAGGAATTCCAGGCGTCGTTGCCGGGGAGGATCTTCAACATATACCAGGTTCCAAATCACAATCTCATCTCCTCGCAATTTACATTATTTTCCATTTGCCTCTCGTTTTCCTCTCCCCACTTCACAAAAATTTGCGGTTTTATTCGCCTCTCTTTTTTCGTTCACCGTTTTCTTGCCGGATCTGTTTTTGTGTGCAATCTTATTCGCCGTTATGGATAGCTCATCCTCTATTGCGTGCACTCCCGAGAACAAAGTTCTCAACTTTAAACAAAGGGGAGGATAAAATTTAAAAGATGCTTGGTATAGAATTTGCAATGCTCATAATAGATATATCCGTAAGCAATCTACCGTTGTTCTTCTTCGTTGTTTTTATGTTGGCATCACCACTTGGTATAGATTCGTCCTTGGTACGATTACCGGTGGAAATTTCTTGATGTGTCCTTCTCTTGATGCTTTTAATGCTATGGTAAATTTAGTGGCTCACCACCTCTTATGACCAATGAAACAACTTTGACTCTTGAGCATGTTATGGAAAGACTAGATGCTATTGAAAAGAAAATGCTCACCGAAGATCATATGGAAATTATAGATAAAAAGATGCATAATTTTGCCACCAAGATTGGGTCAAAGGCGGGAGAAAATTTTAAGTTGTTAAAAGAAAAGGGTGCCGTAATCCATGAAAGAATAGAAGAAAGCCTGTCTCGGATTGATAAACTAGAAGAAATCTTTAGTAATCTAAGAACGGCTTTTGCTTCCACTAAAACAATCAAAAAAACTCTCGTAAAGATTGGCAAAGTTACTCAAATTACCAGGAACAAGGGTGCAACTTCTAGTAATAGTAATAAAGAAGATCTTAAGATGATTAGTATTCACCCGATTTTGTTGAAGTGATAAGAGATCCTTTTTGCAAGAATGAATTCTCTAAATTTATTCCTAGAAGTGTTGTTATTGAAGATCTTTATGCCAAATATTTTAATGATTCTAAGTGTTTGATTGAATAGTTGGACAAGGATGACAAAACTTAGATCCTTGCTTTATGTCTAGCTAAGGGCGTAAAACTATAGCGCTTGTTGGGAGGCAACCCAATGAATAAAATTTATTTTTTCTTTTTGATTTCTGTTCTTGTGTGTTTGCAGAATTATGCTACTGGTATGATTGTGTTTTTTGTGTTTTAATTAGTGTTTGTGCCAAGTAAAGCCTTTAGGATCTTCTTGGATGACAGTTGTTTGATCTTGCTGAAAAAAACAGAAACTTATGTACTCACGAAAATAATTTTAATAAATCACAGAAAAGTGCTTTTGCCCTGATTCTTTTTCAGAAGATTAATATACAAATTACCCTGGTCGTCCTAATTTTTCAGAATTTGTGGAGTTACAGAAGTGTTCGAAATAGTCGATTACTACTGATCGTTGCTTTTTGATGATTCTATTTTCTTTGTGTTGTGTGCTTATTTTGATGGCTCTATGGTTTTCTTTGACAAGTTTTTGCCATAGAAAAGTTGGAATACAATAGATATAATACAAAAACAAAATATGAATTGGTTTGATACAATACTTATAGTAGTGGTTTGCTTTCTTATACTAACGGATCTCACAAAGGTTTTGTTGAGTTTTGTGTGATTGAAGTTTTCAAGTTTTGGGTTATCTTACGATGGATGAAGGAAGGATAGAAGAGCCTAAGCTTGGGGATGGCCCGACATCCCAAGCTATTATCCAAAAATGAGCAACCTACTAAGCTTGGGCATGCCCCCGAGTGGCATCCCCTCTTTCTTCTAACGACCATCGGTATTTTACTCGAAGCTATATTTTTATTCGTCACATACTACGTGTTTTGCTTGGAGCGTCTCGTATGATATGAGTCTTTGCTTGTTTTATTTTGTGTTTTAAGTCATCAACCCTTGCTGGATACACCTATTTGAGAGCGCCAAAATTATGTCATGACTTGTTAGAATTGCTCTCTATGCTTCACTTAAATCTTTTATGAGCTATGGACTTGCTCTAGTGCTTCAATTATATCTTTTTGAGCACGGTGTTCTTAGTATTTTTGAAGAAATGCTCTCTTGCTTCACTTAGATTTATTTGAGAGTTCGTAAAATTTTCAAGAAATTCTCTCTTGCTTCACTTAAATTATTTTGAGAGAAAAGAAAAAAACATGCTCATGATCTTCACTTATATTTGTTTGAGCTTATGAAAAGCAACACATGAACATTAGTCCCAAAGTGATAGATATCCAAGAAGGATATAATAAAAAATTTCATGAAGATCATTGGACAAAATAAAGTTGATTCTTAGTAATAGTTTTGAGATATGATGATGTGATATGTGAGTTGTGTTGATGAGTAATTATGCTTTAGTAAGAATATTGGTGTTAAGGTTTGTGATTCCCTATGCAAGCACAAAAATTAAATAGTCATGCAATGAAATTATATCCTACTTGTGGTGCATTATTCGGTGTTAATTATGCTTAATGCTTGCTTATGAGATTATTCGTTTCTTGGTTGGTCGCTTCTCAATCTTTTGCTAGCCTTCATTTTGCACTAAGTATGACCTCTACTTGTGCATCCAAAATTCTTTAAACCAGTTTTGCCACATGAGTCCACTATATCTACCTATATGCGGTATTCTTTTGCCGTTCTAAGCAAATTTGCATGTGCCATCTCTAATTTTCAAAATAAACTTCTCTTTGTGTGTTCGTTTCACTTTCATGAGCGTGTGAGGGGTGGCTAATATTTTCCATGCTGGATGTGTTATTCTCACGATGAGTATTTATTCACTTGTCATTGCACGCGAGTAAGTCAAAGGTTTTAGGGATGCCAAGTCCCGAAATGCATCAATTAATTTACTTTATGTTGTCAAATAGTAAATTCCTTAGAAAGTGTTGGTATGGAGGGCAACCGTGGATACGGCTAGCCATGGAAAGTGAAAGTATGGTGGAAAAAGGAATAAACTTTATTTTCTGTTTGGGAACCGACTATGATATATCTAGCATGGAAAGTGTTGGGAACTCTAAGTCATTTTCGTTGGTGGGATGGATACACCTCCCAAAATGTTTTTATCTCTAATTTTTCGCTTTGAGATCTGGCACCTCTACAAAATCCCTACTTCCCTCTGCGAAGGGCATTTCTTCTACTTTATGCAATTTTTATTTTGAATTTGAGTCTCCATCTTCTCTTATAAAAGCACCAACTAGGAGGCAATATGATCGTACTCGAGTATTGGGTCTAGCTAATATGCGAGTTTGTTCATGAATAGATCAATGGTTGAGCATGATGGGCTAGGGATAACTTATTTTAGCTGATATTCTGAATGACATGGTTGCTTGTTGATATGCTTGAGTATCTAAATTATCATGTCAAAACTAGACTATTGCTTTGAATCACATAAAAGTCCAAACGTCCATGCTTTAAAGTAAAGATTATGATATGACATGTTAGGCATCATTCCACATCAAAAATTCTGTTTTTATCACTTACCTACTCGAGGACGAGTAGGAGTTAAGCTTGGGGATGCTGTTATGTCTCCAATGTATCTATAATTTTTGATTGTTCCATGCTGTTATATTATCAATCTTGGGTGTTTTATAATCATTTTATAGTTACTTTATATCATTTTTTGGTACTAACCTATTGACATAGTGCCAAGTGCTAGTTGCTGTTTTCTGCATGTTTTTAAATCGCAGGAAATCAATATCAGACGGAGTCCAAATACAACAAAACTTTACGGAGATTTTTTATGGACCAGAAGGAACATAATGGGCCCTGGCTGCGCCTGGGGGGTGCCCCGAGGGAGGCACAACCCACCAGGGCGCGCCAGGAGGCCCAGGCGCGCCCTGGTGGGTTGTGCCCACCTCGGGTGCCCCCGGACCGCCTCTTTGCTCTATAAATACCCCAATATTTCCATAACCCTAGGGGAGTCGACGAAATATTCATCCAGCCGCAGAGTCCAGAACCACCAGATCCAATCTAGACACCATCTCGGATGGGGTTCACCACCTCCATTGGTGCCTCTCCGATGATGCGTGAGTAGTTCTTTGTAGACCTACGAGTCTGTAGTTAGTAGCTAGATGGCTTCCTCTCTCTTACTGAATTCTCAATACAATGGTCTCTTAGAGATCCATATGATGTAACTCTTTTTGCAGTGTGTTTGTTGGGATCTGATGAACTTTGAGTTTATGATCAGTTATATCTTTCTATATCCATGAAAGTTATTTGAGTTTCTTTGATCTCTTATATGCATGATTGCTTATAGCCTCGTATTTCTTCTCCAATATTTGGGTTTTGTTTGGCAAACTGGATCTATTTATCTTTCAATGGGAAGAGGTGCTTTGTAGTGGCTTCGATCTTTGTAAGAGCCTGGTTTTTGGCCCTTTTCTTTTTCTTTTAATTTAATTGGTCTTTGCTTTGTTTTTCTTTTTGGAGTGGATCTGTGGCCTTGTCACCTGGGAAATCATCTTCATTTCCTCTCCCAAGTGACTCATGATCCTCAAAACCTTGCCAAGATCATGTCACTTCACTCCTTGACCAAACCCTAAAATCTTTTTCTAGGGAATATTCCTTTTTCTATTAAAGGAATAACCCTTTCTGCCCTAGGTTGTGAAGCAACCTATATTTTTGTCCATCCAAATATTCCCAAATAATTCTCATAATCCCTTTGGGTCATATGTTTTGAAAATATGCCCAAACTTTCCTGTCCTAGCCCAAGAATAACTCCCCAATAATTATTCTTCATTTCTGTCCAGAGTGGCATTTTGTGAAGGAAGTGCCACCTACCCAATCTTGTTTGCTCTCAAACTTGTTGGGCATTCTTTTATGTCCAAATAATTTCCTCATGCCAAAATTCAACTTTATTTGCCTAGCCAATCTTCCTCAGTCATTTTTCAAAGTTTCTGTCAGACAGAAGCCATTGTGAAGGAAGTACTAGCTAGGGTTATCCAAATGATTTGAAACTTTGCATGCATCTTCATGTGCTCATATAATTACCCTCCTCCAAATTTAAGCCCCATCCAATCATCTATGTGAGCACAGGACCAAATCTTTGATTCTGGCAATCTTTTCAGGTTGTGAAGCAAGTGCATTTTATATTGCTTCAAAAATCCTGATAAATTACCAGATTGTGATTCTACCCTAATAACATCTCTCTACCAAATTTGGCACCATTTAACTTAGCAAATATTTCTCCAAAAGTATTGCAAGTTTCTGGTCAGTAAGGATGTTTGTGAAGCAAGTACCATTTTGGTAAATCCAATTGGTATGAAATTTTTACAGCATCATTGTATGACAAAATCATCATCCTATGGCAAGTTTGAGCTCAAGTTGATGCTCCATGTGGGTGCACCTTCCTGATTTGGTTTCTGACTAGATTTGGCAGTTGCAAAGCAACTATATTGAATCTTGATCCAAATCTTCTCAAAGCTAACAGGATTATAGTCCCTCCTAAGCTAATCATCCCAGACAACTCCATTGCTTCCAATCAAGTTCTTGTGGACCACCAGTACACATTCAAGTTTACTGCAGTAAACTTCAGAGGATGATTACCATTTAACCACAGAGCTTTTCATCGATCTACCACCGCAGTTGAAACATCCCTTGGAAGAACTTACCACTAGACAACAGGTTCCAGTCCATCGCCCATGCTACATGCCAGTGCATGCGGTGACCGCGTTAATGTCATAACAGTGTGCGTGCTCTGCTGCCGTTGGCCGCGCCCTGGATGGCTTCTTGCTCGGGCCCATTCCCCTCTCGTCGTCTTTGTGCGCGTGAGCGTGTCCGGCAGCTAGCCTGCGTCGTCGCCGTCCCCTTGGACAGCTCTCCCCCTCCGGCAGCTTCCACACCGACGCTCACCCACGGGTGCACTATGCTCTGTTTGGCTCCGAGCTCGGTTCGGCCTCTTCCTCTGCTCTCCAGCGTCGTCTACCCCTCCGTGACCTCTGAATCAATGCCTCGTCACGTTCCTCGCCCCTCCCCGTGACCGCTGAGCTCGCCAGAGGTTTCGCCGAGCTCGAGCGGCGGCAACCGGCTCGGCACCTTGCCCCGCGCCAATTTAAGCATCCCCGGACCGCGTCTCTCCTCATCCACGACCTCACCTTCCTCCTAGACCCTGCCCTAGCCTCTCAAACGAGCTCGCGAAGCTCTCTTTCTTGGAAATTGCCACCATGGCCGCGTCTCTGCTCTGCTCCGATTCCGGCAACCCCAAGCCCCATTCTCTCTTCCACCACCTCTAGTAGATCACCCAGCCATCAGAGCCTCTCCCGCAGCTCTTCGTTCTTTGCCGGAGTCGCCATGGCCTCGTCCTCAAATTCCGGCCGAAGCCCCGTCCACTGCAACCGCGGTTCTCCTTGACGCCGACCTCCCCTGGATGTCTGGATGGTCCAGGGTGGCGCGGCTCGGCCTGCTGGTCACGCCGGTAGGCGACACATCGCGGGAGGTGGACGGAGACGCCGACGGTCATCGTCGGGGCGGCCGGCCTCGCCTCTGCCTCAGCGCGCGTTGGGGAAGAAGATGGAGAAGGCCAGGAGGAGAGAGAAGCCGCGTGGGACCCGTGCGTCAGTCTCTCCGCATTGACCCAGTCGGGTGATGACATGGTTAAGTGGCGGGCCCCGCCTGTAAGTCTCCCGCGTCGACCCGAGACGCTGACGTGGATAAGTGAAAGTGTATTCTTTGTAATATGTTTTCTTCCACTGAAAGCGCACTTTCTCTCTTCTTCAGCCACGAATACGTTTTCAGTTGAGTGAAAGCGTATTTTTTTATTTACGCTTTCTGTTTTTCTGTCCAGGTGTAGCGACGGACCTCAAGCGATCGATCTACGTGCATCGATGTAATCCTCGGATCGGTAATGCCGACACACACGATGCCAAGGATTTATAACAGAGTAGCAATTACACACTTATTACATCGAATGTCTCAAAAGAGAACTTTTTACAATAATATGACTTAAGGCCATCTAAAAGCGATAACAGTGGAAGGCTTGGAAGATAAAGTGAGTCCATCAACTCCAACGACATCACTGAGTGAAAGACAACGACCTATGGCACTTTACTCGTCGTCTGAAAAGTCTGCAACATGAAACGTTGCAGCCCGAAACGGGTCAACACATGGAATATGCTAGCAATGTAACACAAGTATAATGAAAAGAATAATTGCTATCACTACATGCATATATGGCTGGTGGAAAGCTCTATGGTTACAGTTTTGCATAAAGCCAATTTTTCCCTACTACAAAGGAATAAATTTTATTTAATTATCATGGTGGTTGTTAAACATTGAGAAGGTTCCTCCAACTCAATCCCAATTAAACATCATCATTAAACCCAATCAAATTATATTTAGAGTGATGAGATCAACATGATAATCCAAGAACCAGATACTCAAGATGTCCATAACCGGGGACACGGCTAACCATGATTAGTTTGTACACTCTGCAGAGGTTTGCGCACTTTTCCCCACAAGACTCGAATACATCCATGGTCGGAGAATCGAGACACAGTCTTTCTGAAACAATAACTCTTTACTCTGGGTGGACAGTTACACCTACTTTCCCCTACATCTGCTAGCCCACCATTGAAAGAGGTCTTGCAACGTACTCAACTATGCTAGAGCCCATAATAGCTTGTGGCTGCACACGGAAGTTTCTAGCATGAATAATCTTATGATACCTTTGAGCCTGGGTGGCGGACCGTAGGATGATCACACGGGTACTCTGGGATATCCTAGGACAACACTGGATTCTCCAGGTGCCCACAAGCAATCCACCCAGATGTGTATTAAAGTTGCCACCTTAAGTTGAACCATTAATTAACAATCTCACATCTGTCATGGATACACTCAAACCAAACCCACGTCTACGAGGATAGCATGGCAATATAAGCATAACGTAGAAGTAACTCCCAAGGGTTTGATAGTAAACAGGGCAATAGGTTCTACCTCATCATCTACTTCCCAAAACCCACATGTTAAATCAGATCCTAACCATGCAATTGTTTGAGGATTGATCTAATGGAATAAAACTGGGTAGTAAAGAGGTATGATCAAAGTGTTACTTGCCTTGCTGATGATCCGAGAAACCTAGAGACTCATAGTAGAACGCTTCGCACTCCGGGTACTCTATCGCAAACAAACAAGCATACAATAAGCACTCAGCTAGAAGCACGGGTAAAACTCAAATAAGAGATCTAACCAGAAAGTTCAACTTAAGAACTCTGGTTTGCAAAAAGAATCAAATCAAACGAAGCAACGAAACTCAAACTGCGAAAGAAGCAAGATCCGTTCACTAATATGGACTGAAGTCAAATTTTACAGTAGCAAAATCTTGTTTAAGTTGGTTAAACAGAAAGAGGGCTTCGAGACGAAAATCTAGGCGCTTGAATCGCCTGATTCCGATAAACGAGCGAAAAGATAAATTAAAACGAAAATCAGGGCAGAAATCATGATCGAAAACAATCGCAGAAAAACCCTGGAAAAAGAAAACTGACGAACAGGCTAACAAACGAACGTTCGCTGTCTGCGGCTAACCAGTGAAAACCGTTCGTTAAAACGAACGTACGAACGGGCGTTCGCTAAAATAACTAAACCGATAAAAAAAATAAAACCGATCTAAAATAAAATAACCGTGGGTTTACTAAAAAACCGAACGGTTTTCCGGCGACAACCGGCGGCTACCTTGGGACGGGCGGTAATGACGGCGGCGAACAAAGCGGCAATGACGTCTGGCGGCGGCGTAATGGCGGCGGGATCAAAGGGCGGGTTAGGGTTTGGGGGCGGCTCAAGCCTCCGCTTAAAAAGGCCGGCCGGGCGAAGTCCTAGTCGGGCACGGCCCGGCTAGGTCGGTTGACTTTTTTTAAATAATTCGGCGCAGAAAAACAAAGAAAAGAAATACCAAACGGACTCCAAAAATCCTGAAATAAAATTTTCCCCGTCCTCTAGAAATATAGCGGACAAAGTGAACATTTATTTGGGCCTATAATGCAATTTTGAAAAACACATATTTTCTTAATTCAAATAAAATAGCGATAAAACTCCGAATAAAATTCTTATTTGATTTTAATATTAAATATCCAATATTTCTTTATTTTGGGGAAGTCATTTTATCCCCTCTCTTTTATTTTCATAAAGGAAATATTCAAAGAGAAAATAATTAAAATTAAACGATCCTCTTTTCAAAATTTGAGAAAACTCAGATATGAAAATAACGAAATCCCCAACTCTCTCTGTGGGTCCTTGAGTTGCGTAGAATTTCTATGATCAAGTCAAAATGCAATAAAATATGATATGCAATGATGATCTGATGCATAACATTCCCAATTGGAAATTTGGGATGTTACAAACCTACCCCCCTTAAGATGGATCTCGCCCTCGAGATTCGGGTTGGCTAGAAAATAGGTGAGGGTGGTCCTTCCGTAGATCTTCCTCTCGTTCCCAGGTGGCTTCATCCTCGGTATGGTGGCTCCACTAAACTTTGCAGAACTTGATAACCTTAATGCGTGTGACTCATCTGGCAAACTCGAGAATCTTCACTGGTTTCTCCTTGTAGGTCAAATCGCTATCCAACTGAATCGATTCCAGTGGCACTGTATCTCTCAGAGGGATATCAACCATCTCTGTGTGGCACTTCTTCAACTGGGAAACATGGAACACATCATGCACTCCTGGCAATCGTTCAGGCAATTCCAACTTGTAAGCAACTTCTCCCATACGTTCCAAAACTTTGTTTGGTCCCACAAAACGTGGTGCTAACTTTCCGTTAACTCCAAAACGCTTAACTCCTCGAAGTGGGGACACACGAAGATAAACTTTGTCTCCGACTTTGTAAACTGTCTCCTTGCGTTTATAATCCGCATAGCTCTTCTGCCGAGACTGGGCTACCTTGAATCTATCGTGAATCAACTTAACCTTCTCTTCAGATTCTTTAATCAAATCTGATCCAAACAACTGACGGTCTCCAACTTCATCCCATAACAACGGTGTTCTGCACCTCCTTCCGTACAAAGCTTCGAAAGGGGCCATCTTCAAACTGGCTTGATAGCTGTTGTTGTAAGAGAACTCTGCATATGGCAAATTATCGTCCCAACTAGAGCCATAATCTAGTGCACAAGCTCTCGACATGTCCTCCAGAATCTGATTGACTCTCTCTGTCTATCCATCTGTCTGTGGATGGAAGGCTGTACTAAACTCTAGTCTGGTACCCAAAGTTTCATGCAACTGATTCCAGAACTTTGAGGTAAACTGGGTTCCTCTGTCTGATATAATGGTCCTTGGAACTCCATGCAGACATACGATCCTGGTCATATATATCTTTGCCAACTCAGCACTGGTGTAAGTGGTCTTCATGGGAATTAAATGAGCTACCTCCGTCAAACGATCGACTACAACCCATATCGAGTCATAGCCTGAACGAGTCCTGGGTAACCCATGATAAAATCCATGCCTAGCTTGTCCCACTTCCATTCGAGTATCGGCAATGGCTGTAGCAATCCTGCTGGCTTCTGATGCTCTGCCTTCACCCTCTGACATACATCACAAACTGCTACATATTCCGCAATATCCTTCTTCATTCCGGTCCACCAGAAACCGTCCTTCAAATCCAGACACATCTTGGTATTTCCTGGGTGAATCGAATATGGTGAATCATGGGCCTCTTGCAGAATCAACTTCCTGATCTCCGGATCATTTGGCACATATACGCGGTCCTCAAACCATAATGTATCGTGCTCCTCCTCATGAAATCCCTTAGCTTTTCCTTTGCTCATCCTCTCTTTTATCTCGGCAATCTCCTTGTCCGTCTTCTGAGCTTCCCTGATCTTAGTCATCAGAGTAGACTGAATTTCCAATGCTGCTACATAGCCTCTCGGAAATATTTCCAAACATAGCTCACGAAGATCCTCTGCTAACTCCTTGGGTAACTCTCCGGTCATGAGCGTATTGACATGGCTCTTGCGGCTCAACGCATCGGCTACTATGTTAGCCTTTCCGGGATGATAATGCAACCTCATATCATAATCCTTGATGAGATCCAACCATCTCCTCTGCCTGAGATTCAAATCCTTCTGCATGAACATATACTTCAAACTCTTGTGATTCGTGTACACCTCACAATTGTTTTCGATGAGAAAGTGTCTCCAAGTCTTCAACGCATGCACTACGACTGCTAACTCCAAGTCGTGTGTAGCATAATTCAACTCATGGGGTTTAAGCTGTCGTGAGGCATATGAAACAACTCTTCCCTCCTGCATAAGCACTGCTCCAAGTCCTCGACGAGAAGCGTCGCAATACACTTGATAATCCTTGCGTTGATCTGGCAGAATCAACCTTTGGAGTCAGTAACCAAGCGTTTCTTCAACTCCTGAAAACTGGCCTCACATTCCTCAGTCCATTTGAACTTGGTGTCCTTCTTCAACAACTCCATCATGGGCTTTGAAATCTTCAAGAAATTCTCAATGAACCTCCGGTAGTATCCTGCGAGTCCAAGGAAACTCTGGATCTCCTCAACTGACGTGGGTGCTTCCCAATTTGTCACAGTGACAACCTTGGTGGGGTCTACTTCTATTCCTTCTCTGGATATAACATGTCCGAGGAATCCAACTTCCTTCAACCAAAAATCACACTTGCTGTTGGCATATAGCTGATGTTCTCTGAGCTTTCCAAGTACCAAACGCAAATGCTCTTTATGCTCCTCTTCATTCTTCGAGTAGACCAATATGTCATCAATGAATACCACGATGAACTTATCCAAAAACTCCATAAACACCTTGTTCATCATGTTCATGAAATAGGCAGGTGCATTAGTCAGACCAAATGACATAACGGTATACTCATATAGCCCGTACCTCATGGTAAAAGCTGTATTAGGTATATCCTGCTCTTGAATCTTCAGCTGGTGGTATCCTGATCGCAGATCGATCTTGGAAAATACTTTAGCTCCTTGCAACTGGTCAAACGAATCATTGATCATCGGCAGGGGGTACTTGTTCTTGATCGTCACCTCATTCAATCCACGATAATCAACAACCATCCTCAACGATCCATCCTTCTTCTCCACTAGAAGCACTGATGATCCCCAAGGTGACGAACTTGGGCGAATATAGCCCTTATCCAGTAATTCCTTAATCTGCTTCTTAATTTCTTCCAAATCCTTTGCGGGCATCCTGTACGGTCTCTTAGATATTGGCCCTGTGCCTGGCAAAAGCTCAATCAAAAATTCAATGTCTCTGTCTGGTGGCATGCCTGGAAACTCTTCTGGAAATACATCAGGGGAATCCTTCACCACTGGTACTTCCTCCTGTACAACTCCTGATAAGGAATTCACTTGAGTCCTCTTCGGCACATGTCGGGATACATACTTGATCCTCCTTCCTTCTGGGGTGGTGAGCATAATCGACTTACTGGCGCAATCAATGTTTCCCCCATACATTGATAACCAATCCATGCCTAGAATTACATCCAAACCTTGTGACTCCAAAATTATCAGGTCTGAGGGGAAAACATGCCTACCTATGGTCAAAGGCATCTGAAAACATCCTTGGCTTGCCTTATGTTCTGCTCCTGGCGAAATTACTAACATCGGTGTTCTAAGAACCTTGATGGGCAACTTATACTTATCCACAAATCCCCTTGATATGTATGAATGCGATGCACCAGTATCAAAAGAACGACTGCAGTAAATGACTTAACCAAAAACTTACCTATTACTGCATCGGGTTGCGCTTTAACCTCCTCCACACTAACGTGGTTCACTTGTCCCCTGTTGAAAGGGTTGGACTTCTTCCCAGAGCTTCCATTGCCATTTCCATTCTTTGCTTCAGAGCACTCTGTGGCGTAATGTCCATTCTTCCCGCACTTGAAACAAGTAATGTGACTTAGATCCTTCTTGGCGGGTGTTGCTGGGTTGGACGGTTCTGTCCGTTGCTTCCTCCATTACCATTCCCATTCTTGGGGCCACTATGGTTGTGCGGACTCCCTCCATTGTTATTGTGACCTCCGTGGTTATGTTGAAGGGGTCCTCCCGAGTTCGGGGTAAAACGGGGCCTCTGCTGAGCTCCAGAATTGTACTTCCCTTGTCCATATTTCCTCTTGCGGTTGCCAAACTGCTGCTGCTTCCCTTCAATCATGAGAGCTTTATCTACCAACTACTGGTAGTTGTTGAAGGTTGCTACCATCAACTGCATGCTCAGCTCATCATTCAGTCCTTCTAGAAACTTCTCCTCTTTAGTTGCATCTGTAGCGACGTCATCTGGGGCATAACGTGCTAACTTACTAAAATCATCCACATACTGGCCTACTGTGCGTCCTCCTTGGCGCAAGTTGCGAAACTCGCGCTTCTCCATGGCCATAGCTCCTGCTGAAACATGAAATTTGTCTTGAAAAGCTTCTTTGGCGGTCCCATGTGGCGGTGTCTATGGAGTGCGTGGTCGTGAAATTCACCCACCATGATGCTGCGGGTCCATCAAGCTGATGTGCGGAAAAACGCACTCTCTCCGCATCTGTGCATCCTGTAGTGGTCAACTCCCTTCCAACCTTGCGGAGCCAATCATCTGCAACTATCAGCTCGGTGCTACTGGAGAACACCGGCGGATTCAGCCTTAGAAAACGGGCTAAGTGATCAACAGGTGGTGCTGGTGGTGGGTTGTTGTTGTTGTTCCCCTGGTTCTGATTCTAGACTAGTATCTACATCAAAGCATTTTGCTGCTAGATCAACTGAGTGAGCTCCGGCGGGAAAGCAAATCCATTGTCGCGTCTCGGAGGCATCTGATGTGTTTAGAAAAGATGAGAAAACAGAATAGAAATAGATCTAGAGCGAAAACACTACCCATATGCACATGAGACAAACACAAACATATCACTTCAATCAATTCAAACAAGGGCATACATCGATCTATCTATCGTTACAAAAGTGCTCGGACTATACTATATACATGGGGGAATTACTACAACTAATATGGTGGTCGACTGAAAAATTGATCGGTGGAAGACTCCATGATATCTGCTCCAGCTTCATCAACATAGTCATCATCGCTATCATCAGGGTCTGAGTCGGTGTCGTCGATGATGATGTAGTTCTCCGAGCAAGTGGAATCGTCGTCTTCTCCTCCTGGCGCAGGGTCTCCCATGAATACTCCTAGCTTCTTCTTCAAATCATCGTTCTTCTCCACGAGTATCGTCATTTCCTCCTCATATCCATCGCGTGTAGACTTGAGTTCTTCCTCCAGCTCCGTGATCTTGGTCATTGCCTTCTTCAGATCTATCATGCTGCACAAGACATCCGGGTTCTCTGGCGTCGAATGTGCTGGTTTAACTCCTGGATGAAAGCTACAATAGACCTATCCTTCCTGGTGCTGACCATATCCCATTGCTCATCTCGGCGCCCACAAATCTGGTAGATAGTATCCTTGAGATCATTGTGGTAAACTTCTCCAATGCGTCCCATAGCAATGTGGGCTGCCATGCTCTTTCCTAAACTCCAGGTTGGTGCATCAAAGGAAAACTCTTTGGGCTCAGTGACTGGCGTGAATGTCCTTCCTGGAACTTGAACTCGAATCATCCAACACTCCTCTTCCGGTAAAGTGGCGATGTAGGTCCCGGTGAAGCTTGGTATTCCGATGTTCAGGTATCTAGTGACTTCCTTCAAGTGTCGTCCAAAAGGTGTATCTTCATCCGGTTTAGTGAACTTGTTCCTTGCATCCGCCATCCTAAAGGGTAGAAAAGGGAGAGGAGTCAGAAATGAGAAGAGAGTAGTGATCTAGGGCTTTAGCTTAGTGGCCGTGTCCTACATTCAGCGTGTGCTCTAATACCATCTTGTAGCGACCAGACCTCAAACAGTCCGATCTCTGTGCATCAATGTCATCCCTGGATCGGTAATGCTGACACGCACAGTACTTGAGGATTTATAACAGAGTAGCAATCACACACTTATTACATCAAATGTCTCAGAAAAGAACTTGTTACAATAATATGGCTTAATGCCATCTAAAATCGATAATAGCGGAAGGATTGGAAGATAAAGTGAGTCCATCAACTCCAACGGCATCACTGAGTGAAAGACAACGATCTATGGCACTTTACTCGTCGTCTGAAAAGTCTGCAACATGAAACGTTGCAGCCCGAAACGGGTCAACACATGGAATATGCTGGCAATGTAACACAAGAGTAATGAACAGAATAATTGCTATCACTACATGCATATATGACTGGTGGAAAGCTCTATGGTTACAGTTTTGCATAAAGCCTAATTTTCCTACTACAAAGGAATAAATTTTATTTAACTGTCATGGTGGTTGTTAAACATTGAGAAGGTTCCTCCAACTCAATCCCAATTAAACATCATCATTAAACCCAATCAAATTATATTTAGAGTGATGAGATCAACATGATAATCCAAGAACCAGATACTCAAGATGTCCATAACCGGGGACACGGCTAACCATGATTAGTATGTACACTCTGCAGAGGTTTGCGCATTTTTCCCCACAAGACTCGAATACATCCATGGTCGGAGAATCGAGACACAGTCTTTCTGGAACAATAACTCTTTACTCTGGGTGGACAGTTACACCTACTTTCCCCTACATCTGCTAGCCCACCACTGAAAGAGGTCTTGCAACGTACTCAACTATGCTAGAGCCCATAATAGCTTGTGGCTGCACACGGAAATTTCTAGCATGAATAATCTTATGATCCCTTTGAGCCTGGGTGGCGGACTGTAGGATGATCACACGGGTACTCCAGGATATCCTAGGACAACACTGGATTCTCCAGGTGCCCACAAGCAATCCACCCAGATGTGTATTAAAGTTTCCACCTTAAGTTGAACCATTAATTAACAATCTCACATATGTCATGGATACACTCAAACCAAACCCGCGTCTACGAGCATAGCATGGAAATATAAGCATAATGCAGAAGTAACTCCCAAGGGTTTGATAGTAAACATGGAAATAGGTTCTACCTCATCATCTACTTCCCAAAACCCACATGTTAAATCAAATCCTAACCATGCAATTGTTTGAGGGTTGATTTAATGCAATAAAACTGGGTAGTAAAGAGGTATGATCAAAGTGTTACTTGCCTTGCTGATGATCCGTGAAACCTAGAGACTCGTAGTAGCACGCTTCGTACTCCGGGTACTCTATCGTAAACAAACAAGCATACAATAAGCATTCAGCTAGAAGGACGTGTAAAACTCAAATAAGAGATATAACCAGAAAGTTCAACTTAAGAACTCCGGTTTGCAAAAAGAATCAAATCAAACGAATCAACGAAACTCAAACTGCGAAAGAAACAAGATCCGTTTACTAACCTGGACTTAAGTCAAATTTTATAGTAGCAAAATCTTGTTTAAGTTGGTGAAACAGAAAGAGGGCTTCGAGACGAAAATCTAGGCGCTTGAATCGCCTGATTCCGATAAACGAGCGAAAAGATAAACTACAACGAAAACCAGGGCATAAATCATGATCGAAAATAATAGCGGAAAAACCCTGGAAAAAGAAAACTAACGAACAGGCTAACGAACGAACGTTCGCTGTCTACGGCTAACCGGTGAAAACCATTTGTTAAAACGAACGTACGAATGGGCGTTCGCTAAAATAACTAAACCGAGAAAAAATTAAAACCAATCTAAAATAAAATAACCACGGGTTTACTAAAAAAAACAAACGGTTTTCTGGCGAAAACCGGCGGCTACCTCGGGACGTGCGGCTGCGGCGGAACTCGTGGCGGCGGTCGGCGGCGGCGTGCGGCGGAATGAGCGGCAATGACGTCCGGCGGCGGCGGCGGCGACAGCGTCCGGCGGCTGGCGGCGACGGCGGATCGGGCGGGGCGGCGGATGGGGCGGAGCGGGGTTAGGGTTTGGGGGCGGCTCGGGCCTCCGCTTAAAAAGGCCTGCCGGGCGAAGTCCTAGTCGGGCACGGCCCGGCTAGGTCGGTTGATTTTTTTCTAATAATTCATCGCAGAAAAATGAAGGAAAGAAATACCAAACGGACTCAAAAAATCTTGAAATAAAATTTTCCCGTCCTCTAAAAATATAGCGGATGAAGTGAACATTTATTTGGACCTATAATGCAATTTTGAAAAACGCATATTTTTCCTAATTCAAATAAAATAGCGATAAAACTCCGAGTAAAATTCTTATTTGATTTTAATATTAAATCTCCAATATTTCTTTATTTTGGGGAAGTCATTTTATCCCCTCTCTTTATTTTCATAAAGGAAATATTCGAAGAGAAAATAATTAAAATCAAACGATCCTCTTTTTAAAATTTGAGAAAACTCAGATATGAAAATAACGAAATCCCCAAACTCTCTCCGTGGGTCCTTGAGTTGCGTAGAATTTCTATGATCAAGTCAAAATGCAATAAAATATGATATGCAATGATGGTCTAATGCATAACATTCCAAATTGGAAATTTGGGATGTTACACCAGGCCCTGTTTGAAAATATTTTCATTACAGATGGGTCCCTGGCAGTCAAACACTCATATCTTTTTACTCCCAACTCCAAATGAGGTGATTCCAAAGCCCACTTCTTCGTTTCGTCGAGCCTGTTCTGTTGGTATCATTTTCACCATGTTTTGACATTCTTAAAATGACCATTTTGTCCTTGCACTAAATCAGCCCCCTCCGAGAGAGAATGTTTTTGGCGATTCTTTCCGCGAGCTTCTCGTATTTCTTCCTAGTGATTTCTTCCACCCCAGGCAAGCCACAACCACCATTTGCATGATAGCCATGCAGTATCATTGGTTTTCAACTTGAATCTTTAATAACTGTATGCTTGTTCTGCTACTGTTGTCGTTATTTCGGTTATGCTTATGGGTCGGTGGTTACCGTCATGCTACGTTTTCTTGCACTCTGTTATTATGTTCTACTTGCTAGTATTACTTTCATATTTCCATGCTTGATAATAGTACATGTTGGGTTGGTCATGTTCTTCGGTGCATGACTAACGCTTGCCATCGAAAGCACCGCTTTAATATGCATGGTTCCTTTGCTGTTAGTTGGATAAGTATTTACTCGGTAATGTTATTGATGTGTTCTTGCATGGTATTCATTGTTGATGCTAGTGGTCATGTGATGCTACGAGTAGTGTTGTCCTTGTGATATTCATGCTCGTCATTATGCCATGCTCAGTGGATATGATTCATTGTTGATATGGTTGATAGTTATGTGGTACCCTCATGCTTATGATGATATCCTGCTCATGCATTGTAATTGCATCATGTTATTTTATCATGGCTCAGCATATTTGCATTCAAGTTTAACCGGATTAAATTGAACTTGAACAACTGTTGGCTGAGTCATGGTGCCACCATATCGGTGACCGGTGCAACCACGCTTACCTTTATGGGACGGTCCTAACTGGGTCTATTGCCGTGCCTCTCGCCGGTGCCTCCAACGAGGGAAGGTTATGGGCGCGTGCTACCCTGATCAGGTCGGCGGACATAAGCCTTGTGTGCCCGTTGTTGTTGTTATGGATCCTTGTCCCCGTTTGGGACCGTTTATGTTTTGCCACGACGGTGGCCGTTGGTGCCTTTGGTAGGCACGAGGCCACCCAGGACTTAGCCCCGAGGGGAGTTTGTCGGAGTGGCCAGGAGGGTGTCATGGCAGTAGGACGGTTTTGTCGGAAGGCCGTTTGTCAGTGTGGAACGACACCTATGGGATCACAAGAATCCCTACTACGGTTGCTGGGGCGCAGGGTTGCAAGAAGAGCAGGATTAGTAATCAGCACAAGGATCATTTACCCAGGTTCGGGCCGCGAGGATGCGTAAAACCCTAGTCCTGCTTTGGTAGATGTATTGAGTGTTCTTGAGCCCTCGAACTAGCTACGGTGGCCGAGTAGTTCCAGAGAGCCGAATCCTTCTCCAGTACGCCATGGGCCTCCTTTTATAGTCGAAAGGGGTTGCCACAGTGGCACACAGGAGTTGGAAAGGCATCTGATGCTCTGAGCTTATCGCTCAGACATGTGACAAGACGCATTTAATGCGTCGCTTAGGTGTCCCCTTGCTTTATCGGGGACGGGGGCGAGGCCCGTCCCGTCTGTCGCCGCTCCCCCTCGTTTCGACATGCGCCCTGGCCAGCGCTGCATGCAGCACCATGTAGGCAGGCAAGCAGCTGAGGTGGTGCGGCGGTAGGGTCTTCACGAAGATCTGCATGCCACCACGCATGTGCTTGCTGATCCGGTTCGGGAGCTGCATGTTGCCACGCAGGTGCCAGCCCAGCTGGTTGGGCTGGCAGCTGCATGCGAACGGCGGTGGAGACTTGGCTGGTGCGGGCCTGGCAGTGGCCCTGCTGGCGTCCTTGGTGACGGCCTTGCCGGGTGGCCCGGCAAGTGTCTTGCATGGCGCGCTGTCATCCCCGGCAAGGATCTTGCCGGGGGTCTTGTGGCTCTCCCCGGCAAGGATCTTACCGAGGACTGTTGTCTTTTAATCCTCATCTGATCTTGAATATTCCTTGGTCTTGACAAAGATCTGCATGCCATCATGAAGATGCCTCCCGAGCCCTAGTTCCAATGTGGTTGGTTGAGTTGGAACCCGCGGGCTCGAGGGTGGCTCACTTCGCTGGTGTTGGACGAGCCGCCTCGACAAGGGCCTTGCCGGGGCAGCGGAGGCTGCCCCGGCAAGGGTCTTGCCGGGGGAGCCTGCTTCATCCTTCTGCTTCTTTGTGTTCTTGGCCTTGGCGTCGCCATGGCTGTCTTGTACTTCAGCGTCTCTCCGGCTTCCCTCCCGTGCCTTGCTTCGTGTGGCCGCGGCGTGTGGCTCTGACTGCCCGTGCACAAGTAAAGGGGTACAAAGGTGTTCCCCTACTTTTGTACACCGACAGGAGCCCCCGGTCCTGGGCCATACATAAGCGCGACACGTTTTTGGGCCAGGCCCAAAACGGTGCGCGGGCAGGCGGGGCGGATTTTACCACGGTAACTGCTCATCCGCTGCACTTCCCCACGACCCGCTGATACGTCTCCAACGTATCTATAATTTTTGATTGCTCCATGCTATATTATCTACTGTTTTGGACAATATTGGGCTTTATTTTCCACTTTTATATTATTTTTAGGACTAACCTATTAACCGGAGGCCCAGCCTGTAATTGTTGTTTTGCCTATTTCGAGTTTCAAGAAAGCGGAATATCAAACGGAGTACAAACGGAATGAAACCTTCGGGAACGTGATTTTCTCACCGAACATGATCCAGGAGACTTGGACCCTACGTCAAGCAACCAACAGGGAAGGCACGAGGTAGGGGGCGCGCCCTCCCCCCCCCAGGCACGCCCTCCACCCTCGTGGGCCCCACGTTGCTCCACCGACGTACTTCTTCCTCCTATATATACCTATGCACCCCCAAATGATCAGATACGGAGCCAAAAACCTAATTCCACCGCCACAACCTTATGTACCCACGAGATCCCATCTTGGGGCCTGTTCCGGAGCTCCACCGGAGGGGGCATCCATCACGGAGGGCTTCTACATCAACACCATAGCCTCTCCGATGAAGTGTGAGTAGTTTACTTCAGACCTTCAGGTCCATAGTTAGTAGCTAGATGGCTTATTCTCTCTTTTTGGATCTCAATACAATGTTCTCTCTCTCTCGTGGAGATCTATTCGATGTAATCTTCTTTTTGCGGTGTGTTTGTTGAGACCGATGAATTGTGGGTTTATGACCAAGATTATCTATGAGCAATATTTGAATCTTCTCACGAATTCTTTTATGTATGATTGGTTATCTTTGCAAGTCTCTTGAATTATCAGTTTGGTTTGGCCTACTAGATTGGTTTTTCTTGCAACGGAGAAGTGCTTAGCTTTGGGTTCAATCTTGCGGTGTCCTTTCCCAAAGTGATGAGGGTCAGCAGAAGGCACGTATTGTATTGTTGCCATCGAGGATAACAAGATGGGGTTTTATCATATTGCTGAATTTATCCCTCTACATCATGTCATCTTGCTTAAGGCGTTACTCTGTTTTCTTTAACTTAATACTCTAGATGCATCTTTGGATAGCGGTCGATGAGTGGAGTAATAGTAGTAGATGCAGGTGAGTCGGTCAACTTGTCTCGGACGTGATGCCTATATACATGATCATACCTAGATATTGTCATAACTATGCTCGATTCTGTCAATTGCTCAACAAGAATTGCTCACCCAATCAGAGAATACTTATGCTCTTGAGAGAAGCCACTAGTGAAAACTATGGCCCCCGGGTCTATCTCCATCATATTAATCTTCCATCACTTTATTTATTGCCTTTGCTTTTACTTTTCTTTTATTTCACTTTGCATCTTTATCATAAAAATACCAAAAACATTATCTATCATCTCTATCAGATCTCACTCTCGTAAGTGACCGTGAAGGGATTGACAACCACTAATCGTTTTGGTTGCGAGGAGTTATTTTATTTGTGTAGGTACGAGGGACTCGCGCGTAGCCTCCTACTGGATTGATACCTCGGTTCTCAAAAACTGAGGGAAATACTTACGCTACTTTGCTGCATCACCCTTTCCTCTTCAAGGGAAAACCAACGCAGTGCTCAAGAGGTAGCAAGAAGGATTTCTGGCGCCGTTGCCGGGGAGGTCTACGCAAAAGTCAACATACCAAGTACCCATCACAATCCCTTATCTCCCGCATTACATTATTTGCCGTTTGCCTCTCGTTTTCCTCTCCCCCACTTCACCATTGCCGTTTTATTCGCCCTTTTTCCGTTCGTCTTTTCGTTTGCCTTGATGTCTTTATTGGCTCGTTTGCTCGCTTGGTTGAAATTGTTGAGTATTTATTCCTAAACAGAGAAGCTAAGATCTATGGATCCTCATCCGCTTGCTAATCTTTTTAAGAGATCCAATTATGATGAACCAATTGCTAGTGAGTTTTGTGCACTAGATTATCTTTATGAAGTTTTGCTTGAAATTTGTGAATCTGAAAATTGTGATGAAGAAACTGATGAAGAGATTCACGATAGCTCCTTGAATAAAAAGCATGATGGTAATAATTTTATTACAAATTCTCTTGATGTCAATTGTGCTAATAATATGCGAAATCCTAATCTTGGGGATGCTAGTTTTGCTATGTCTACTACTTGTTGCAATGATCATGATTGGGGTGATTCTTCTTATAATCTTGAAATTTTATCTAATCCCCATGATGAATATGAGATTGATAACATTGTTTGCAATAATATTGAAAGTGGGTTTGGAAGAGTTTCAACTTTAGATCCCATATATTTGGAGAATATTCAATCTTATGAAATTTTTGATAAAAGTGGGTTCGGAAAGGTCATGACTTTAGTTAATGTTAATCCCACTATTTCGAAAGAGTGTCAACTTTGCATGCATGTGGATCATGTTGAAAATATTTTATGTGATAGCTATTTTATTGAATTTTATTATGATCCCACATGTAATTATTATGAGAGAGGAAAATATGGTCGTAAAAATTTTCATGATAATAAATTACCTCTCGTTATGTTGAGATTGCTATTGTTTCTTTCCATTTCCTTGCATATGCTAGTCTTTGCTTGCTTTGATAATTTGTTTGCCTATAAGATGCCTATGCATAGGAATTATGTTAGACTTATATGTGTTTGTCACGTGTTTCATGATGCTCTTTTTGTGCTTCAATTCTTGTCTTTCTTGCGAGCATAATTAAAATTATCATTGCCTAGCTAAAAGGCTTTAAAGAAAAGCGCTTGTTGGGAGACAACCCAATATATTTCCTTTCTGTCGTTGAATAAATCTTTGATCTAGCCTCTGGTTAGATGTGTTTTTATGTTTTAATTAGTGTTTGTGCCAAGTTAAACCTATAGGATCTTCTTGGATGATAGTTATTTGATCTTGCTGTAATTTCCAGAAACTTTCTGTTCACGAAAACAATTGTTAAAAATCACCAGAACGTGATAAAAAACTGATTCCAATTGCTACTGATCAATAAACAAATTTCCTAGGTCTTCCTATTTTGGCTGAATTTTTGAAGTTCCAGAATTTCGCGTTAGTTACAGATTACTACAGACTGTTCTGTTTTTGACAGATTCTGTTTTTCGTGTGTTGTTTGCTTATTTTGATGAATCTATGGCTAGTAAAATAGTTTATAAACCATAGAGAAGTTGGAATACAGTAGGTTTAACACCAATATAAATAAAGAATGAGTTAATTACAGTACCTTGAAGTGGTATTTTGTTTTCTTTCGTTAACGGAGCTCACGAGATTTCTGTTGAGTTTTGTGTTGTGAAGTTTTCAAGTTTTGGGTGAAATCTTTTGATGGATTATGGAACAAGGAGTGGCAAGAGCCTAAGCTTGGGGATGCCAATGGCACCCCCAAGATAATATAAGGACACCAAAAATCCAAAGCTTGGGGATGCCCCGGAAGGCATCCCCTCTTTCGTCTACTTCCATCAGTAACTTTACTTGGAGCTATATTTTTATTCACCACATGATATGTGTTTTGCTTAGAGCGTCTTGTATGATTTGAGTCTTTGCTTTTTATTTTACCACATTCATCCTTGCTGTACACACCTTTTGAGAGAGCCATACATGATTTGTAATTTGCTAGAATACTCTATGTGCTTCACTTATATCTTTTGAGCTATATAGTTTTGCTCTAGTACTTCACTTATATCTTTTAGAGCACGGTGGTGGATTTGTTTTATAGAAACTATCGATATCTCATGCTTCACTTAGATTATTTTGAGAGTCTTAAATAGCATGGTAATTTGCTTAAATAATCCTAATATGCTTGGTATTCAAGATTTGTAAAACTTTCTTATGAGTGTGTTGAATACTATGAGAAGTTTGATGCTTGATAATTGTTTTGAAATATGAAGATGGTGATATTAGAGTCATGCTAGTTGAGTAGTTGTGAATTTGAGAAATACTTGTGTTAAAGTTTGTGATTCCCGTAGCATGCACGTATGGTGAACCGTTATGTGATGAAGTCGGAGCATGATTTATTTATTGATTGTCTTCCTTATGAGTGGCGGTCGGGGACGAGCGATGGTATTTTCCTACCAATCTATCCCCCTAGGAGCATGTGCGTAATACTTTGCTTTGATAACTTGTAGATTTTTGCAATAAGCATATGAGTTCTTTATGACTAATGTTGAGACCATGGATTATACGCACTCTTCCTCCTTCCACTATTGCTAGCCTCTCTAATACCGCGCACTTTTCACCGGTATCATACACCCACCATATACCTTCCTCAAAACAGCCACCATACCTACCTATCATGGCATTTCCATAGCCATTCCGAGATATATTGCCATGCAACTTTCCACCGTTCCGTTTATTATGACACACTCCATCATTGTCATATTGCTTAGCATGATCATGTAGTTGACATCTTATTTGTGGCAAAGCCCCCATTCATAATTCTTTCATACATGTCACTCTTGATTCATTGCATATCCCCGTACACCGCCGGAGGCATTCATATAGAGTCATATTTTGTTCTAAGTATCGAGTTGTCATTGTTGAGTTGTAAGAAAATAAAAGTGTGATGATCTTCATTTTTGGAGCATTGTCCCAAGTGAGGAAAGGATGATGGAGACTATGATTCCCCCACAAGTCGGGATGAGACTCTGGACGAAAAATAAAAATAATAATAATAAAGAGGCTATAAAAAAGAGAAAATGCCCAAATAAAAAAATGAGAGAAAAAGAGAGAAGGGACAATGTTACTATCCTTTTACCACACTTGTGCTTCAAAGTAGCACCATGATCTTCATGATAGAGAGTCTCTCATTTTGACACTTTCATGTACTGGTGGGAATTTTTCATTATAGAACTTGGCTTGTATATTCCAATGATGGGCTTCCTCAAAATGCCCTAGGTCTTCGTGAGCAAGCGAGTTGGATGCACACCCACTTAGTTTCTTTTGTTGATCTTTCATATACTTATAGCTCTAGTGCATCCGTTGCATGGCAATCCCTACTCACTCACATTGATATCTATTGATGGGCATCTCCATAGCCCGTTGATACACCTAGTTGATGTGAGACTATCTTCTCCCTTTTTGTATTCTCCACAACCACCCTTCTATTCTACCCATATAGTGCTATATCCATGGCTCACGCTAATGTATTCCGTGAAGATTGAAAAAGTTTTGATAATGTCAAAAGTATGAAACAATTGCTTGGCTTGTCATCGGGGTTGTGCATGATTTAAATACTTTGTGTGGTGAAGATAGAGCATAGCAAGACTATATGATTTTGTAGGGATAACTTCCTTTGGCCATGTTATTTTGAGAAGACATGATTGCTTAGTTAGTATGCTTGAAGTATTATTTTTATGTCAATATGAACTTTTGTCTTGAATCTTTCGGATCTGAATATTCATACCACAATTAAGAAGAATTACATTGAAATTATGCCAAGTAGCATTCCGCATCAAAAATTCTGTTTTCATCATTTACCTACTCGAGGACGAGCAGGAATTAAGCTTGGGGATTCCTGATACGTCTCCAACGTATCTATAATTTTTGATTGCTCCATGCTATAATATCTACTGTTTTGGACAATATTGGGCTTTATTTTCCACTTTTATATTATTTTTGGGACTAACCTATTAACCGGAGGCCCAGCCTAGAATTGCTGCCTATTGCCTATTTCAGAGTTCGGAAGAAACGGAATATCAAACGGAGTCCAAACGGAATGAAACCTTCGGTAACATGATTTCCTCACCGAACATGATCCAGGAGACTTGGACCCTACGTCAAGCAACCAACAGGGAAGGCACGAGGTAGGGGGGCGCGCCCTCCCCCACCCCAGGCGTGCCATCCACCCTCGTGGGCCCCATGTTGCTCCACCGACGCATTTCTTCCTCCTATATATACCTACGCACTTCAAACGACCAGACACGGAGCCAAAACCTAATTCCACCGATGCAACCTTCTGCACCCACGAGATCCCATCTTGGGGCCTGCTCGAGCTCACGAGGGGGCATCCATCACGGAGGGCTTCTACATCAACACCATAGCCTTTTCGATGAAGTGTGAGTAGTTTACTTCATACCTTCGGGTCCATAGTTAGTAGCTAGATGGCTTCTTCTCTCTTTTTGGATCTCAATACAATGTTCTCCCCCTCTCTCGTGGAGATCTATTCGATGTAATCTTATTTTTGCGGTGTGTTTGTTGAGACCGATGAATTGTGGGTTTATGATCAAGATTATCTATGAGCAATATTTGAATCTTCTCTGAATTCTTTTATGTATGATTGGTTATCTTTGCAAGTCTCTTGAATTATCAGATTGGTTTGGCCTACTAGATTGGTTTTTCTTGCAATGGGAGAAGTGCTTAGCTTTGGGTTCAATCTTGTGGTGTCCTTTCCCAGTGATAGTAGGGGCAGCAAGGCATGTATTGTATTGTTGCCATCGAGGATAACAAGATGGGGTTTTATCATATTGCATGAATTTATCCCTCTACATCATGTCATCTTGCTTAAGGCGTTACTATTTTTTCTTTAACTTAATACTCTAGATGCATGCTGGATAGCGGTCGATGAGTGGAGTAATAGTAGTAGATGCAGGCAGGAGTCGGTCTACTTGTCTCGGACGTGATGCCTATATACATGATCAGACCTAGATATTCTCATAACTATGCTCGATTACATCAATTGCTCCACGATGAATTCGTTCACCCACTATAGAATACTTATGCTCTTGAGAGAAGCCACTAGTGAAACCTATGGCCCCCAGGTCCATCTCCATCATATTAATCTTCCATCACTTTATTTATTGCCTTTGCCTTTGCTTTTCTTTTTTTTTACTTTGCATCTTTATCATAAAAATACCAAAAATATTATCTATCATCTCTATCAGATCTCACTCTCGTAATTGACCGTGAAGGGATTGAAAACCCCTAATCGCGTTGGTTGCGAGGAGTTATTTGCTTTGTGTAGGTACGAGGGACTCGCGCGTAGCCTCCTACTGGATTGATACCTTGATTCTCAAAAACTGAGGGAAATACTTACGCTACTTTGCTGCATCACCCTTTCCTCTTCAAGGGAAAACCAACGCAGTGCTCAAGAGGTAGCACCCGCGCGCGACGTGGAGGGTCGTGCGTGACGTGGGGGTCACCTTCAACTTCGGGTCACTCAGCCCCAGAAGAAAGAGGAAGGCAACAGAGGAGGAGGTGGACGACGAGTGAGTATCATGTTCCTCTATGTCATCTTCGTCTCCTCAATCTGTGCTGCTTGTGTTGATTTGTTTCCGCCTTCGCAGGGACGCAAAGACGCTGGCCCAGAGGGTGAAGAGGGCCAAGGCCTCGGCGGGCGGCCAGCCCCCGGCAGGTACTTCGAGGGCGCCATTGGTGGTGCTGAGCAGCCCGGACAGTAGCGCCCGGCACAGCCCCCAGCGTAAGTCCATCACTCTCCACTCGTCGACATGTGTCGGGGGTATGACGCTCTGGTACTGACCTCGCCGGGTGCGCAGGAGGAGAGCAGCGGCAGGAGAAGCCACAGAGGGCTACTCCCAAAACGCCGCCCCCGTCGTCCACGCCGCCCCGAGGGGCGTCCCCGGCAAGGGCGTCGAGCGCCGAGCCCATGCATATGGAGGAGGAGGAGGAGAACTCGGGCGCCGGTGGCTTCGCCTCAGCACCAAACGTTGGCGGGGAAGGGACTTCTGCTTCCCACCCTGACACTGGTAAGTTGTTCGCCTTTCGTCCCTGCTCCTTTTTATTTCTGACCCTTGGTCTCGGCCTTGCCTCACTCCCTCCTTTGGTGCCTAGATCCCTCCTCAGAGGACCCAGGGGACGTGGACGCCATCATCGAGGACGTCGCCAAGGCCGCTGCGGCGGAGGCCGAGGAGATCACTGCCGAGGAGGCCGCCAAGGGCGCTGCTGAGGACGCCACCAAGGGGCCTGCCGAGGAGCCCGGCAAGGCCACTGCCGAGGAGGCCGGGAAGGGACCTGCCGGGGAGGCCGGCAAGGCCGCCACCGAGGAGGAGGTGGCCAATGACCAGCCTTCCTCCTCCGCCGCCTCTGGCTCCAGCAAGTACCTGAGGGTGAGTGACGACTTGTTCGTCCACCTTCCAGGTGCGTCGAGCACCAGGACGCCCGTCGAAGGAGAGGTGTTTGACGATGAAGTGCTTGCCGCCGCCGGGCTCGAAGTCGTCAACGAGCCGAGCGCAGGTGGCGACGGCTCCCAGGAGGAGCGGATCCTCCAGGCCATGGGTGCCAACTTTCGGAGGCTCCAAGCACTCCACCGCGCCCGCCTGGACAAGGCCAAGTCTAGGATGGCAACGGTGGACCAAGCGGAGGCGGACCTAAAGGTGCGCATCGCCGAGGCGCAGGCTTGGTTCCGCCAAGCTAACGAAGAGCTGAAGACCGCCCAGGGCGAGCTGGCCAAGCGTGACGTGGAGCTCACCATGAAGCTAGCCGACATCGAGAAGGCCCAGGAGACGGCGGAGGGCTTGGCCGCGGTAGCCGAGGCCGCCCGGACCCAGTACCAGGCCACGCTGAACTCCCAGGAGGAGGACCTCGCCAAGCGCGAGCCAGACCTCGACGCCAAACTCCGCGCCAAGGACAAGGAGGTGGAGAAGCTTGTCGCGCAGCGGACCCAAGAGCTGGAGCAGAGGCACAAAGAGACACTCGATGCCCAGGCTCTGGTTCACGCCGGCAAAGTGAAGGAGCTGGAGGTGGAGCGGGACGAGCTGAAGGAGCAGGCCCTGAAGCTGTCCCAGGAGAAGGACATGCTAAACGGCGCCTTGACGAAGGCGCAGGGCGCAACCGTCAGCAGGGCCGGGGAGCTCTCCGAGTCCAACAACTCCATCAAAGACCTCAAGCTGAAGCTGGAGGGTCTTGAGAAGATGCTGTCGGAGGCCAGGGCCCGGGAAGGGACCCTGACCAAAAACCTGGAGACCGAGAAGCAGCTGCAGAAGAATGAGGCCCTCAACTTAGAGGAGCACGTGGAGGGCGAGAACCGCTGGCTCGATCGCCTCGCCACTGTTGCCAACCAGGCCGCCGCGCAGCTGGCCACCATGGGGATGCCGGACGTGAGGTACGCCCCGGAGCTGAGTGTGAGCGCCAACTACAGCCTGACCCTGTTCTTTGAGAGGGTCGTCGGTGCTTTGGAGCAGCTTCACGCCAACCGGGCGGCCTCACTGGCCGACGAGGCCCAGAGGCTTTGCCAGGGCGCCATGACCAATGTTCTCACCAAGGTGGCGTACTGGTACCCCGACCTCGACTTCGACGCGCCTTGTATTTGGAGAGCTTGCTTTGGAGGATATCGACCTCGCGCCGCTCGGGGAGCGCATCAAGCTGTCATCATCGGTGTCGGCAGAATTCGAGGTGGGGGGCGGTAGCCGGATTAGGCACCCGTTTCTTTTCGTTGTCGCAAGTTCACAACCAAGACGATTTTTTATCTTTAGTTAGAACTGCGACAACAAGCGATGTAATATAACCTGCGATACTTTGATATTATGCACGTTATTTTCCTATTCGATTTTCCTTTGTATGTCCACCCCACGAATCGGGTAGGCTGCCGCCAAGATAAACCTGTGGTGGCGTCTTGGGGACGGATCCCCATTGGCCTGCAGGGCGAACCACCTTACCGCCCCTAACGCGGCCGCCCGAACTATCGAGCTTAACTCGAGTCAGAATCGAGAGCATTGCTAGGTGCGGAAGGCTACCCCGGCCCCTTGAGCTGTTGAGCAGACTCGAAACAGAACAAGGGCGTTGCCAATCACGGGAGGGCCCCTTCGCGTGCAGGTTTTCCATACATAGGCAGGATCCCTGAGGACGATAACCTTATATAAAAAAGGAAATAACTCAAGGCTCTGAATGACTTAGCTTTTCATTTGCTGTTGGCGTCCTTCAGCGTCTTGCGGCGCCGTTTTCTCCTGGCCATCTTCTTCTTCAGAAGCCACGACGATGCAGAACTGCTAGACCAACTACTAGACCAGATTCTCACAATTGCGCCCCCTACCTGGCGCGCCAAAGATGTCGGTGTGGAACGACACCTATGGGATCACAAGAATCCCTACTACGGTTGTTGGGGCGCAGGGTTGCAAGAAGAGCAGGATTAGTAATTAGCACAAGGATCGTTTACCCAGGTTCGGGCCGCGAGGATGCGTAAAACCCTAGTCCTGCTTTGGTGGATGCACTGAGTGTTCTTGAGCCCCCGAACTAGCTACGGTGGCCGAGTAGTTCCAGAGAGCCGAATCCTTCTCCAGTACTCCATGGGCCTCCTTTTATAGTCGAAAGGGGCTGCCACAGTGGCACACAGGACGTGGAAAGGTGTACAGTGCTACGACCTTATCGCTCGTATTACAGGACAAGACGCATTTAATGCGTCGCTTAGGTGTCCCCTTGCTTTATCGGGGACGGGGGTGAGGCCCATCCCGTCCGTCGCCGCTCCCCTCGTTTAAACCGCATACGGCGGTGCTACATGCGGCGCCATGTAGGCAGGCAAGCAGCTGAGGTGGCGCGGCGGTAGGGTCTTCACGAAGATCTGCATGCCGCCACGCATGTGCTTGCTGATCCGGTCTGGGAGCTGCATGTTGCCACATAGGTGCCAGCCCAGCTGGTTGGGCTGGCAGCTACATGCGAACGGCGGTGGAGACTTGGCTGGTGCGGGCCTGGTAGTGGCCCTGCTGGCGTCCTTGGTGAGGGCCTTGTCGGGTGGCCCGACAAGTGTCTTGCCGTGGCGCGCTGCCGTCCCGGGCAAGGATCTTGCCGGGGGTCTTGTGGCTCTCCTCGGCAAGGATCTTGCCGAGGACCGTTGTCTTTTTATCCTCATCTGATCTTGAATATTCCTTGGTCTTGACAAAGATCTGCATGCCATCATGGAGGTGCCTCCCGAGCCCTAGTTCCAACGTGGTAGGTTGAGTTGGAACCCGCGGGCTCGACGGTGGCTCACTCCGCTGGTGTTGGACGAGCCGCCCCGACAAGGGCCTTGCCGGGGCCGCGGAGGCTGCCCCGGCAAGGGTCTTTCCGGGGAGCCTGCTTCGTCCTTCTGCTTCTTTGTGTTCTTGGCCTTGACGTCGCCTGGCTGTCTTGTACTTCGGCTTCTCTCGGGCTTCCCTCCCGTGCCTTGCTTCATGAGGCCGCGGCGCGTGGCTCTGACTGCGCGTGCACAAGTAAAGGGGTACAAAGGTGTGCCCCTACTTTTGTACACCAACACCGTTGGCCCACCCGAATGGGAGTGCGAGGCCATGGGTTCCGTGGTGTGGGTACAGTGTACTAACCTCTGCAGAGTGTATATTAAATCTATCGATAGCCGCGCCCGCGGATAAGGGCCTAGTTCGTAGTTGGTCACACTGTGGGTCAACAGTATTAATAATAACTTGATTAATAACAACCCTGGTTTGATGATGAGATAAGTTGGTTATGTGATCCGTGAATGATCATCGTTTGGTTACGAGGTAACCCGTTGAGCCCAGAGTGGTTCTGTTTGTGATCCGTGAATGATCACCGTGGTATCGAGGATACTGAGTAGTTGGATATTCGTGATGTTGTGCGAGAATCATGGGTAAAGATCAAGATCCTTGTGGTCATTTAATGATTACTACGGTATTGTTTATACCAAGCTTGATTTGATCTTGAGATGATCGTGATGATGTCCGAGGTTGGTAAGTGCTGCATGTGATGGTTACGAGATAACCCGAGCAGAATTAGTGGTGCATATAGTGTCATCATGTTGCATGCTAGTATCGTCAGATTTATATGTTCATGCCATGCTCATATTTTTCTAGCGGTATTATGTTCATGTTGTCCATGCCATGTTATCCTGATGATCTCATGATAATTCCTCTTAACCTGTAATTGCCATGTTGTTGTATGTCTTGTATGCTTCTGGTAATTGTGAGCTTGCAAGTACATTCAATGTACTGACCTGGCATGTCATGCCAGTTTGCTTGTCGTGGTTTCTGTTCATGCGAGCTAGGATAAGCGTTCCAGCCAGAGTCCCTGCGGAGTGGAGTTCATCACTGTCGTCGTTGTTCCGCTGCTAGAAGTTTTTCCGCTGCTTCGAGTTGTTATGTTGCTTGCATAGAGCAACTGAGGATGGCGTAGTGTCGCCGTGTCGATGTTATTCATTGTAATATTGGAGACCTTGTATTCTTATTCGTGTAATAATAGAAAGTTGGTTTGTTCTATGCTAAGCAGTGCCGTATTCCAGAAGACTTATCCTCGATCTCTGGGCTAGAATACGGGGCATTCCGGTTTCTCTGAGCCGGGGTGCCACAATCTTACGGTGCTTGATCCCAGTGACAGAAGGGGAAACGACACGTATGTATCATTGCTACTAAGGATAAAACGGTGGGGTCTATCTCTACATAGGTAGATCTTGTCTACATCATGTCATCATTCTTATTGCATTACTCCGTTTTTCCATGAACTTAATACACGAGATGCATGCTGGATAGCGGTCGATGTGTGGAGTAATAGTAGTAGATGCAGGAAGGAGTCGGTCTACTAATCTTGGACGTGATGCCTATATAATGATCATTGCCTGGATATTGTCATGATTATTTGAAGTTCTATCAATTTTCCAACAGTAATTTGTTCACCCACCGTTTGCCATTTTTCTCGAGAGAAGCCACTAGTGAAATCTACGGGCCCCGGGTCTCTTTCTCATATTATTTGCCTTTGCGGTCTATTTTATTTGCTCTTTTTATTCAAATCTATTAAACCCAAAAATACAAAAATACCTTGCTGAATTTTATTTTATTTGCGATCCATTATTCAATCTACTACAATTTATTTCCTGTCCACGCACCGTTTGAGGCGCCATGCCCAAAGGGATTGACAACTCCTTTAACACGTCGGGTTGCGAGGTGTTGCTATTTGTTTGCAGGGGATGTTTACGCTGTGTTGCTTGGTTCTCCTACTGGTTCGATAACCTTGGTTTCATAATGGAAATACCTTCCGCCGATGTGCTGCATCATCCCTTCCTCTTTGGGGAAATAATGACGTAGCTTCAAGCAACATCAGTGTCTATTTCTCCAACTTTAGTTGAATCGAATTTGGCTGCGGCCGGTCCTTGTTGAAGGTTAAAACAACACACTTGACGAAAAATCGTTGTGGTTTTGATGCGTAGGTAAGAACGGTTCTTACTAGTAGCCTGTAGCAGCCACGTAAAACTTGCAACAACAAAGTAGAGGACGTCTAACTTGTTTTTGCAGGGCATGTTGTGATGTGATATGGTCAAGACATGATGTGATATACGTTACTGTATGAGATGATCATGTTTTGTAAAAGTTATCGGCAACTGGCAGGAGCCTTATGGTTGTTGCTTTATTGTATGCAATGCAATCGCCATGTAATTTCTTTACTTTATCACTATGCGTTAGCGATAGTTGTAGAAGCAATAGTTGGCAAGACGTACGACAATAATGCTACGATGTTGATCAAGGTGTCAAGCCCGTGACGATGCAGATCATGACGGTGCTTTGGAGATGGAGATCAAAGGCACAAGATGATGATGGCCATATCATGTCACATATTTTGATTGCATGTGATGTTTATCTTTTTTGCACCTTATTTTGCTTAGTACGGCGGTAGCATTATTCCCTCACTACATTTCAAGGTATAAGTGTTCTCCCTGAGTATGCACCTTGCGACAGTTCGTCGTGCCGAGACACCACGTGATGATCGGGTGTGATAAGCTCTACGTTCACATACAACAGGTGCAAGACAGTTTTGCACGTGCGGAATACTCGGGTTAAACTGGATGAGCCTAGCATGTACAGACATGGCCTCGGAACACTGATACCGAAAGGTTGAACGTGAATCATATAGTAGATATGATCAACATATTGATTTTCACCATTGAAAACTACTCCATCTCACGTGATGATCGGACATTATTTCGTTGATATGGATCACGTGATCATTTAGATGACTTGAGGGATGTCTATCTAAGTGGGAGTTCTTAAGTAATATGATTAATTGAACTTAAATTTATCATGAACTTAGTCCTGATAGTTTTTGCATATCTATGTTGTAGATCAATGGCCCGTGCTACCGTTCCCTTAAATTTTAATGCGTTCCTAGAGAAAGCTAAGTTGAAAGATGATGGTAGCAACTACACGGACTGGGTCCGTAACTTGAGGATTATCCTCATTGCTGCATAGAAGAATTATGTCCTTGATGCACCTCTAGGTGAAAGGCCAGCTGTAGGAGCAGATGCTGATGTTATGAACATCTGGCAAGCTCTATCTGATGACTACTCGATAGTTTAGTGTGCCATGCTTTGCGGCTTAGAATCGGGACTTCAAGGACGTTTTGAACATCATGGACCATATGAGATGTTCCAGGAATTGAAATTAATATTTCAAGCAACTGCCCGAGTTGAGAGATATGAAGTCTCCAACAAGTTCTATAGCTGCAAGATGGAGGAGAACAGTTACAAGTGAACACATACTCAGAATGTCTGGGTACCATAACTACTTGACTCAGCTGGGAGTTAATCTTCCGGATGATGGTGTTATTGACAGATTTCTTCAATCACTGCCACCAAGCTACAAAGGCTTTGTGAGGAACTATAATATGCAAGGGATAGATAAGACAACTCCCGAGCTCTTCGCTATGCTCAAAGCTGCAGAGGTAGAAATCAAGAAGGAGCATCAAGTGTTGATGGTTAACAAAACTACTAGTTTCAAGAAAAAGGGCAAAGGAAAGAAGGGGAACTTCAAGAAGAATAGCAAGCAAGTTGCTGCTCCCAGGAAGAAGCCCAAGTCTGGACCTAAGCGTGAAACTAAGTGTTTCTACTGCAAAGGGACTGGTCACTGGAAGCGGAAATGCCCCAAGTATTTGGCGGATAAGAAGGATGGCGAAGTGAAAGGTATATTTGATATACATGTTATTGATGTGTACCTTACCAATGCTCGTAGTAGCGCCTGGGTATTTGATACTGGTTCTATTGCTCATATTTGCAACTCGAAACAGGGGCTACGGATTAAACGAAGATTGGCTAAGGATGAGGTAACGATGCGCGTCGGAAATGGTTCCAAGGTCGATGTGATCGCCGTCGGCATGCTACCTCTACATCTACCTTCGGGATTAGTTTTAGACCTGAATAATTGTTATTTGGTGCCAGTGTTGAGCATGAACATTATATCTAGATCTTGTTTGATGCGAGACGGTTATTCATTTAAATCAGAGAATAATGGTTGTTCTATTTATATGAGTAATATCTTTTATGGTCATGCACCCTTGATGAGTGGTCTATTTTTGTTGAATCTCGATCGTAGTGATACACGTATTCATAATATTGATGCCAAAAGATGCAAAGTTAGTAATGATAATGCAACATATTTGTGGCACTGCCGTTTAGGTCATATTGGTATAAAACGCATGAAGAAACTCCATGCAGATGGGCTTTTGGAATCACTTGATGCTTGCGAACCATGCCTCATGGGCAAGATGACTAAGATTCCGTTCTCCGGAACAATGGAGCGAGCCATTGACTTATTGGAAATAATACATACTGATGTATGCGGACCGACGCGTGTTGAGGCTCGCGGCGGGTATCATTATTTTCTGACCTTCACAGATGATTTGAGCAGATATGGGTATATCTACTTAATGAAAGACAAGTCTGAAACATTTGAAAAGTTCAAAGAATATCAGAGTGAAGTGGAAAATCATCGTAACAAGAAAATAAAGTTTCTATGGTCTGATCGCGAGGCGAATATTTGAGTTACTAGTTTGGTCTTCATTTAAAACAATGTGGAATAGTTTCGCAACTCACACCACCTGGAACACCACAACATAATGGTGTGTCCGAACATTGTAACCGTACTTTATTAGATATGATGCAATCTATGATGTCTCTTACCGATTTACCACTATCGTTTTGGGGATATGCAATAGAGACAGTTGCATTCACGTTAAATAGGGCACCATCTAAATCCGTTCAGACGACACCGTATGAACTATGGTCTGGCAAGAAACCTAAGCTGTCGTTTCTTAAAGTTTGGGGTTGCGATGCTTATGTAAAAAAGCTTCAGCCTGATAAGCTCGAACCCAAATCAGAGAAGTGCGTCCTCATAGGATACCCAAAAGAAACAGTTGGGTACACCTTCTATCACAGATCCTAAGGCAAGATTTTTGTTGCTAAGAATGGATCCTTTCTAGAGAAGGAGTTTCTCTCGAAAGAAGTGAGTGGGAGGAAAGTAGAACTTGATGAGGTAATTGTACCTTCTCTCGAATTGGAAAGTAGTTCTCACAGAAATCAGTTTCAGTGATGCCTACACCAATTATTGAGGAAGTTGATGATGATGATCATGAAACTTCAGATCAAGTTACTACCGAACCTCGTAGGTTAACCAGAGTACGTTGGCTCCGCGGTGACCTCAACCGTCTAGGGTGCTCAAACACCCAAGAGTAACAAGATCGACAAGGGATTAATGGGGGAATCAAATTTCTCTTGGTAGAAGTGTAGATCGGGGCCTTCTCAACTTATCCCTAGAAAATCAACACGTTTGATTGGCTAGGGAGAGAGATAGGGCGAAAATGGAGCTTTGAGCAACAATGGAGCTTAGGGAGAGAAGAGGTAGTCAACTTGGGGAAGAAGACCCCCCTTATATAGGGTGAGGACAAATCCAACCGTTACCCACCTACTCAGCCCGCGACATGCGGTACTACCGCACAGACCCACGGTACTACCGCTGGTTAGTGCGGTACTACCGCTCGTGCGGCAGGGGCCAGGTGAGGCCCTGTTGCATAAGGCGACGGGCGGTAGAACAACCGAAGCGGTGCTACCGCGCGCTGTTGCGGTACTACCGCAAGGCAGGGCTCATCTTGGGCTGGGAAGGCACGGACTAATAAAATTACATCCGCGGCTACTTCTGCTGAGTTTTGGTCAGTGCAAAAACATGGTACGGTACTACCGCTCACTGGGAGCGGTACTACCACGTAGGGTGCGGAAGTAAAAAATTACTTCCGCCCCTACATCCGCTCATGACACAGTACTGGGCCAGAGGCCACGGTACTACCACAATCCAGGAGCGGTACTACCGCACTTACAGTACTACCGCTGCCCTGTGCAGTACTACCGTGGCCAACTGTGGTACTACTGCTCCCTTGAGTAGTACTACCGCAAGCCACAGACCAGTAGCACTGGGAGGCCATCATGTTCGCAATGACAAGGGGAACAACCGGTGCTCCAGTGAAGTAAGGAAAGGTGGTGCAAGGGACAGATGTGTATGTGTTGATTCCACCCTAACCTTTCCAAAGCGGACCCCCTCTTAATAGTACGGCTTTCCTACGACTCAATTCCACCAAAAAGAAACATAGAGAAACACCATCTTCGAGAAGCTCCAAGGGGCACCGAATCGTCTTGTGCCTATACATGATATATCTGAAATGCTCAATGCACACGATTATTCCGCAAAAGCATTGTCATCAATCACCAAAACCACTTAAGGAGAAATATGCCCTTACAGTCTCCTCCTTTTTGGTGGATTGATGACAATACATGATGTTCAAATAGGAATATAAAATGACACATAAGCAAACCCAACATCTATAAAATATAGACATGCTCCCCCTAGATGTGTGCACTCTAGAGGAGTGTTTTGGACTGCACGACACACATACTAGGATCAACACTCCCCCTATATTTTATAAACAAGGCAATCCTTGCAACAATATGAATGACAATGAGCATGGAGGCAAGGTATAGAATTGAGCATGAATGAAAAGGGCACATGGCATAATAAGCTCACAAACTACTAATTAAACTGGACATAAGGATAAGATAGACGATAAGCTGAGCACGTATGTCTTACACCATATGATAGTCTTCAGGACTCACACGAACACAACCACAAACCGGCGAGGCAACGCAAACAAGGTTCAACCGAAAGAAAGCAAAGCGACAAAACGAAACGAAACACGACTCAAGACTCGCAAATCCCTACACTCTCTCCCCCTTTGGCATCGAGACACCAAAAAGGCAGAGAGGGCACCTACGACACAGGTGGTAGCTCATGCTGCAGTGATCACCCATCACGCTCCTCGTCGGTCTCAGCAGCGGGAATGGTCTCCTCCTCTGACTCAGTCCACTGGTAGCTCGCTTCACCATCCAGTCAGCCTCAGGAGTGATGTTCCTCTCGGACCCGCTCGATACATGCTCGCTGGACGTCCTCAAGATCCTCTTGTCGCGCTGGTGACTCTCCTTCTGAGCAACATGGGACTTGTATTGTCCCTTGGCCTGCATGTAGAACAGATCCTTCATCTTGTTCTTCAGCCGCTTAGCCCAAGTGGGCTCAGAAGAAGGAGTGTATCCCTCAGAATTGTCCTCAGCCGCTTCTTCCTCCTCAAGCTCATCCTCATCCACATTCGTCCTTGCAGCCTCTGCCTCAGCCTGGGTAGTTGTGTTAGCCCACTTGCTCTTGATGCGTAGCTTGATAGGATCATGGCGAATCCAGTTGGGAGCCTCAAACTCTTCATTGGGAAAGAGCTGCTCCCAAGTCTTCGAGATCAAAAGAAACAAGTAAGGTCCATAGATGGGTACCTTACGGTTGAACACCATAAACCGCAGCTCACACCACATGATATGAGAGACATCAAGTGGGTCCGACTGTTGGAGATGCGCCTGCTCACAGATGAGCATCATATCCACCAGATAGGGATGCACCTTATCCTTGTCACCAATGCGAGGAAAAAGTGTGTTGCGAAAGATCCGATGCATAATGTCAAGGAATGGATTCAGCACCCAGGTCTTCTTGCCACAGGCAAGCTTCTTCTCAACAAGATAGGGCTGAAGCTTGTTCTTGTTGGCCGACTCGGGGTTGCCATGAGGGCGGACACCAACGGGCACATTGAGCCTCTCATCACGAACGTTTAGCATCGCCATGAACCCCTTCCACTTAGCAGTCATCCTCCTCCCATTGGTCATCCACGTCATGGTCCGCTCCTCATAAGTGTGGAAGTGGACGGAAGTAAAGAACTGTGCCACGACTTCTGGGTCAAAATCCATGTGGAACGTGATAAGGTCTTCAATGACAAACTGCTCCAGCAGGTCCAGAGTCTCACCAAAATATGCCATGTTGTTGTCCTTCCTCACATGAACCATGTCGATCCAGTGCACACCCACGTAGATGTTTTGCTTAGACTTGATCACATCCAGGAAGATGAGATTCTGTTGCTTGGTCCAAAACAGATCATTTCCTCTGAAATTCTCACGGGGCTTCACATAGGCGTTGAGCTTCCTGCGAGTGACAAACTCGGCTAGTGGTATCTCGTCCATGCCCAAAGATGGCTCCTTGAACTTGCTGGTGGTGGTCTTAACATTGCGTTGTTGGGCACTGGAGCCCTTTGGTGCCTCTTGATTGCGAAGGCGCTTGGAGCTCGTGTCGCGGCTGGGATTGGAGCGCCGGATATTGGAAACGGAGCCACCACCTATGACACACAACACAAACACGAGAACACCGAGAAGGATTATTGCAAAGACGAGGGCCAAAACCAAATTAAACAAGCAAACATGAGATTTGGAAGGACAAAACAGCATAGTTTGCAACTCTACGGTAGTACCGGACCTGCTTACGGATGTAAAAAATTACATCCGCTCTAGCCGCGGTAGTACTGTGCCGGGGTGGCATGGTAGTACCACGCCTGGAGCAGAAATAATTTTTTACTTCCGCGCCCCGGGCGGTAGTACCGCTCCAATGGAGCGGTAGTACCACACGAGGACAGTTCGTGGGCGAGCATGCGGTAGTACCACTCCAGGAGGAGCGGTAGTACCGCTCAGAAACGAAATCCCCACGAACAGCATATCCGGATCTAGAAACATTAGCAACAATAGATTGATACTACCGTTGTATCACTCCAAATAGCATGCCTACTGCACTAGCACTCTCCTACAATCCCCTCTTCAAAGATTTAGCCAAAAATCACAGTAATAACACATGCATCTCCCCAAAACCTAGAAGCACAAGAACGGATAAAAAAGGGAAGGACTTGGGTAAATACCGGGGTCCATGGCAAGAGGGCGAGGTGGGGAACGATCCCACCGGCCGGAATGCGAGGAGAGCGGCCGGAGGCGGAGATCCGGCGAGGTCCTCCGGCGCCGTCCTTGGGCAGGAGAGAGAGAGATGGGGTGGGGAAAAGAGATGAATGGGTATGGGGGAGTTCGAACTCCCCCTGCCCAGCTCTTAACCCCCACCCGCTCGCGATGGCGCGGTAGTACCGCAGGTCCTTGCGGTAGTACCGCCCGGGCGGAAGTACCGCTCGCAGGGCGGTAGTACCGTTCTTCCAGCTGCAGTAAAAAATTACTGCCGCGATGGAAGCGGTAGTACCATGCCGGGGATGCTTCTGTGCACGCACAGAGCAACCCATCTCCAGCAGTAGTACCGTGGCTTGCCACGGTAGTACCGCAAACCCAAGAAAGTGCAAGTTTCGACAAGCAGAAAATAACACGGCCTTTGCAATGCAACCTTCAAGCAACGAACACACAAAAGAGCGAACATACGAGGCAACTCAAACACAAGCTTGGCTCAAGGAAAAAGGCAAAAGACAACAAGGGCCAAACGCGAAACACAGCCTCTCCAAAGAGAGGGTGGTGGCCGGAGTTATGTTTGAGTCAATTTGTATGGCAGCACGAAGAATTATCCTTGGGCCCATGACCAAAACTCTTCTTTGAAGCACAAGTGGCTAATGTGAAAGAGATGATCAATTTATGCATAATGGGGGGAGGGAGTGTTCATTGAGAGAACAACACTCCCCCTATGTCCATGCCTACACCTAAACAAGACATCAAGATGAGTATGGTGGGGTGTGCAAGGGTGCAAGCCACATTGCTTGAATCAATGATATTTAGCTCATGCCTTAACTCATGAAATCTTGCTTCATCCAAGGGCTTCGTGAAGATATCTGCAAGGTTATCATGAGTGTTGACATAGTTGAGCTCGATCTCCCCTCGCCTAATGTGATACCAGATGAAGTGATACCGAATCTCAATATGCTTCGTCTTGAAGTGTTGCACTGGGTTGAGAGAAATCTTGATGGCACTTTCATTGTCACACCAAAGAGGCACTTTGTCACAGATGACACCGTAATCCTTTAAAGTTTGCCTCATCCATAGAAATTGTGCACAACAACTACCGGAGGCCACATACTCCGCTTCGGTGGACGAGAGAGACACACAACCTTGCTTCTTAGAAGACCAACTCACCAAAGAGCAACCAAGGAATTGGCACCCTCCGGAAGTTCACTTCCTATCCACTTTGTCTCCCGCCCAATCCGAGTCCGAAAAGCCCACAAGGTTGAAGTTAGCTCCTCTTGGGTACCATAAGCCAAAGTTTGGGGTATGGGCCAAATATCGAAAGATTCGCTTGACCGCCACAAAGTGGCTTTCCTTAGGTGCGGCTCCAAACCGTGCACAATTCCCACACTCAACATGATATCCGGTCTAGATGCACAAAGGTAAAGCAAGGAGCCAATCATGGAGCAATATACCTTTTGATCCACCGCTTTACCATTGGGATCTATGTCAAGTTGGCATTTGACGGGCATTGGAGTGGAAGCCGGCTTGACATCACTTAACTTGAATCTCTTGAGCATGTCTTGAGTGTATTTGGCTTGGTTGATGAAGGTTCCTTCTCTTCTTTGCTTGACTTCGAACCCGAGAAAGAACTTCAACTCTCCCATCATGGACATCTTGAACTGTGAGGTCATGAGAGCGGAAAGTTCCTCATTGAAAGATAATATCATCAACATATAGTTGGCACACAAACAACTCCCCTTTGACCTTCTTAGTAAAAAGAGTGGGGTGAATTTTCCAAATTTCAAACCCACGATCTTGCAACAACTCGGTAAGGTGGTCATACCACGCACGTGGGGCTTGTTTAAGGCCATAAAGTGCCTTATCGAGTTGGTACACATGATCGGGGAAATATGGATCCTCGAAACCGGGGGGTTGTTTGACATACACCAACTCATTAATAGGACCATTATGAAAAGCACTCTTCACATCCATTTTTTGTAACTTGAAGTTATTATGAGAAGCATAAGCAATCAACAAACGAATAGATTCAAGGTGAGCGATGGGAGTGAAGGTTTCATCATAGTCAATACCCTCGACTTGGGAGTAGCCTTGTGCTACCAAACGAGCCTTGTTGCGAACGATAATTCCATGAGCATCTTGCTTGTTCTTGAATATCCACTTGGTTCCAATGACATTATGGTTCCCGTTGGCCTTGGCACCAATCTCCACACCTTGTTGTGCTCGAAGTTGTTGAGTTCTTCATGCATGGCATTAAGCCAATCCGGATCCTCGAGCACCTCATAGACCTTTTGGGGTTCAACACAAGAAACAAACGCGTGATGTTCACAATAGTTTGTTAATTGTCTACGAGTGCTAACCCCCTTTCTTAATCTTCCAAGCACATGCATCATGAGATGATCTTTGGTAGAGAGCTTGGATGCAATCTTAGCGGCACGATGCTCCAATTCCTCCTCAGGAGTGAGTTCAGGAGCGGAAACTTGATCATCTTGAGCGTCGTCTTGAGCTTGTTCTTGATCTTGAGATTGCTCTTGATCTTGAACTTTCTCAGGAGTGAGAACTTGACCTTGGGCATCACTTGGTGGTTCACCACCATATTGAGGTTGATCTTGTCCTTGATCTTGTTCATTTGGTTGTGGGCCTTCACTTTGTTCTTCGGAAACGTGTGGGTCCTAGGTTGGTGATGGTTCCGCTTGAGTGGAACATTGTCCTTCTCCTTCGGCCACAAGGGGTTCCTCAATGGGTAGGATATGACCAACAACCATTCTTATTATGGCTTGGGGAGGAATTTTATCACCTACATCACAAGTACCACTTTGCTCCACTTGGGAGCCGTTATTCTCATCAAACTCCATGTTACACGTCTCCTCAGTAAGTCCCGTGGACTTACTGAGGACACGGTAAGCATGGGAGTTTATAGCATAACCAACAAATATGCCCTCATGAGATCTAGCCTCAAATTTAGACAAACGGACACCTTTCTTGAGAATGAAACACTTACACCCGAACACCCGGAAGTACTTGATGTTGGGCTTGTTACTGGTGAGTATCTCATATGAAGTCTTGTTCAAGCCTTTGCGGAGGTAGAGCCGATTTGATGCATGACAAGCGGTGTTGATGGCCTCGGCCCAAAAGTTGTATGGAGACTTGAACTCCACCATCATGGTCCTTGCCACATCCATCAACGTCCGGTTCTTCCTCTCTGCTACACCATTTTGTTGAGGGGTGTATGGTGCGGAATATTGATGCTTGATCCCCTCATCACTAAGAAACTCATCCAAGGAGTATTTCTTGAACTTGGTGCCGTTGTCACTTCTTATCGTCAAGATCTTTGCATTGTGTTGGCGTTGAGCTTCATTTGCAAAGTCAATGACGGTTCGTTGGGTCTCACTCTTCCTCTTGAAGAAGTATACCCAAGTGTATCTTGAATAATCATCCACAATCACCAAGCAATGCTTTCTACCCCCAAGACTATCAAAGGATGGAGGCCCAAAGAGATCCAAGTGAAGGAGCTCCAAAGGCCTCTTCGAGTAAATGATAGTCGTGGGAGGGTGAGCCTTCTCATGTAGCTTTCCTTTGATACAAGCACTGCAAGCACGATCTTTGGCAAAACTAACATTTGTTAGTCCACGGACATGGTCCCCCTTGAGAAGACTTTGCAAAGATCTCATACTGACATGGGCTAAATGGCGATGCCAAAGCCATCCCACGTCAACTTTAGCCATTAGGCATGCGCGGTCGTAGTTGGTCGCTCCGAAAAGTTAATCACATAGAGACCGTTCTTGACATGCCCAACAAAGGCTACTTTAAGAGTCTTGCTCCACAAGAGGGCCACGGTATCAATATCAAAGAAAGTGGCAAAGCCCATGAGTGCAAGTTGACGAACAGAAAGTAAATTGTATGCAAGGGACTCAACAAGCATGACCTTCTTGATCGTGAGATCATGAGAAAAAACAACCTTGCCAAGTCCCAATACCTTAGAAGGCGAGGCATCACCCCACTCGACATTGGTGGGCATAGATGGAATCTTGTGCACGTCTACCACCAAGACCTTGCTTCCGGTCATATGATTTGTGTCTCCACTATCGAACAACCATGACCCCCCACAGGAAGCAAACACCTACAAGAGATCAATGCTTGGTTTTAGGTACCCATTTTGTAATGGGTCCTTTGAGGTTAGTAACAAGGTTCTTAGGAACCCAAATAGACCATTCAATGTACTCATAAGGAGAACCAACAAATTTAGCATAAACATGCCCATCACTAGCACGACATAACACATAAGAAGGATTAAAGTCGCCGAACTTGTTGGAAGGGGTGGCGCTGCCCTTCTTGACACCACCACCCTTCTCGTTGTTCTTCTTCTCCTTAGAAGCACCCTCTCCCTCCTTAACAAAAGTTTGCTTGAGAGGAGGAGGTCGTTTGGCCTTGCCATTCTTCTTTTTGTTCTTGGACTTGGGTTCGGACCCAATTCCCTCCTTGGCCACAACTTCCTTTTGATTTCTCAAAAGGTCGTTGAGGTTCTTCTCACCTTGTATGCAAGACACAAGGCCTTTCTCAATTTGCTCCTTCAACTTTGCATTCTCCTCCACAAGATGCACATGTGTAAGGGCATTCTTGTCCCTAAGTGGTTTTGGTGATTGATGGCAATGCCTTTGCGGACTAATCGTGTGTATTGAGCTTTTCAGATACATCACGACTAAACACAAGACGATTTGATGCCCCTCGAAGATTATTGAAGACGACATTTATCTACGGTTCGGTTCAGTGGAGTTGAGTCGTAGGAGAGCCGTACTATTAAGAGGGGGTCCGCTTTGGAAAGGTTTGGGTGGAATCTCACGTACACATTCCCTTTTGCACCGCCTTTCTTTGAGATCCTTGGAGTGTTCCTCCGTCTCACCTTGTCTCTGCAATATGATGGCCTCCGCCTTGCTCTTCTCAGGCTAGCGGTAGTACTGCTCTTAAGCGGTACTACTTGCAGAACCAATGTAGTACTGGCTCCTGACGGTAGTACCGCTTCCTAAAGCAGTAGTACCATGAAGCTCGTCCGGCACCGCTGCTCAAGCGGTGGTACGCGGTTTACATCCGCGCTCCCCGCGGTAGTACCATGCTGCGGCGCGGTAGTACCGTGACGCCAGGCCAGGTTCAGTAGCAAGTGCGGAGGTAAGGGCGGATGTAATTTTTTACATCCGCACCTTTCACGGTATTACCGCACCCATGGTCGCGGTAGTTCCGTGTCAGATTTTTGCACGACAATTTCTCAAGCGGAGGTAGTCACGGATGTAATTTTTTACATCTGTGCCTACCGGGCCTGGCCTGCGGCTGTCTTGCGGTAGTACCGTATGGGGTCGCGGTAGTACCGCTCCTGCGGATCTACCGCGCCCTGCTAGTGCTCCTTTTGTCAGGTCTGGTCTCTGCCGTGCCCACGGTAGTACCGCGGCTCGCCGCGGTAGTACCGCAGGCCCGTGCGGTAGTACCGCGCCTGAGGTGCGGTAGTTCCGTGGGTCGCGGGCTGAGTGGTGGGTAACGGTTGGAATTGTCCCCCCACTATAAAAGGGGGTCTTCTTCTCCAAGAAGACCCACCTCTTCCAACCCTAAACTCCATTGTTGCTCCAAGCTCCATTTTCACCCGATCTCTCTCCCTAGCCAATCAAACTTGTTGATTTGCTCGGGATTGGTTGAGAAGGCCCCAATCTACACTTCCACCAAGAGAAATTTGATTCCCCCCACTTATCCCTAGCGGATCTTGTTAATCTTGGGTGTTTGAGCACCCTAGACAGTTGAGGTCACCTCGGAGCCATAGTCCATTGTGGTGAAGCTTCGTGGTGTCGTTGGGAGCCTCCGATTAATTTGTGGAGATTGCCCCAACCTTGTTTGTAAAGGTCCGGTCGCCGCCTTCAAGGGCACCAATAGTGGAATCACGGCATCTCGCATTGTGTGAGGGCGAGGAGAATACTGGTGGCCCTAGTGGCTTCTTGGGAGCATTGTGCCTCCACACCGCTCTAATGGAGACGTACTTCCTCAAAAGGAAGGAACTTCGTAACACATCCTCGTCTCCACCGGCGCCACTCTTGGTTATCTCATCCCTTTACTTGTGCAAGCTTACTTGTGTTTTATTCATTGCTTGCTTGTGTGGTTGTGTTTGTTGCATCATATAGGTTGTCCACCTAGTTGCATATCTAGACAACTTACTTTGATGCAAAGTTTAATTTGGTAAAGAAAAGCTAAAAGTTGTTAGTTGCCTATTCACCCCCCCCCTCTAGTCAACTATATCGATCCTTTCAATTGGTATCAGAGCCTCGTCTCTTTTTAAGGACTTTACCGTCTGAAGAGTATGGTTGACGTCGTAGACAATGTGGGAGAACACTCCGGTGCGAATCCGATATCGTCTACGGGAGATGGGGGTAACTCGATCTCACGTGAGGAATTCAATGTGGCGTTGGACACATTGAAAACCTCCATGATGACCGAGGTCAAGGACATGTTTAAGGAATTCTTAGAAGGGCTTAAACTTTCCACCGCGCCTGTGAAAGTGGGTGATCCCGCCAACACGGAGACGGATGCTAACCCCGACAAGGGGGAAGCTACTAGTGAGAAAGATCCTATGTCTAGTGGTAAAAATGGCACCGGCATCTTTGCCCATGTGCAACCTCCACCCGTTTATGGTGACCTATTTCTTCTACTCATTTGAATCATGCCGGTCCTCCCCCCAAGATTGATAAAAAGGAGGATTTTGATTCTTGGGTCTATCGTTTTAAGCGTCATTTAAATCATGTGAACACTAACCTTTGGAGAATCATTGAAGAAGGTTTTTATCCGCATGACCGGAGCAACTTCACTCCTAGAGAAGCCGTGGATGATCAATTCAATGAAAATGAAGAAGCAATCCTTCCCGGAGACCTCCCGCATCTTCGGCCTTACTCGTTGGCCAAAGATGCTTGGCAAAAAGTGGTTTCTCTCTATCGGGGAAGCGCAAGCATTCAACGCTCCAATTATGAAGTGGTACAAGATGAAGCCGATGAGTTTGCAATGAAAGAAGATGAAGAACCTCGTGAACTTTATCGGAGAGTCACCAAACTCGCCATCTCTCTTCGGGATCATGGAAGCAAGGACACAGATGACAATTGGATCAAGCGCAAATTCCTCAAGGCAATGATGCCCTACCACAAGGCCATGTCCTCCGTCATCCGTCAAAGGCCGGACTTCCACACCTTGTCATCAAGTGATGTATTGGATGAGTTTGTGGCTATGAGCATATTCGACAATGCGGTGCTTCGCTCCCAAAGAGCAAAGAAGCCCAACCTTGCATTGAAGGCCAAGGTTTGTGTCGAAGAAGAAGAAGAGGAGGAAGAAGAAGAGAGCAACCTCGAAGATAATGAAGTATGCCTATCATGAACACATGGCCCTTGCTTCAAGGCAATTTTGGAGCAAGAAGAACTCAAGGCCCAACTTCAACAAGAGCAGCTCAAGTGGGCGCAAAAGGGGCAAGCAACGAGTGAGGACTTGCTTCAATTGTGGCAATGTGAGTCAGTTTGTTGCGGAATGCCCGTATGAGAAGAGGGAAGACAATGGTGGCAAGCTCATCCGTAAGGACAAGGCCAAGTCTTTCCCCAACAAGAGCAACTTCACCAAGAAGACTCCTCACAAGGCTTTGGTGGTACAAGAGGAGTACAATGAGGATGATGATGATGATGAAGATGGTGAGTCGATTGCCATGGCCTCCGTTGCCATTGCGACGACTCCCCGGGTGTCTCTCTTCGACTCACCCAATGAGAGCATCACCGCCAAGTGCCTCATGGCTAAAGCCACCAACAAGGTAACCCCCAACATCAAAACTACAATCATCAATCACTCTTCTTCTACGGATTGCATTGATGAACATGAGGGAACTAATGTGGAGGAGAATGAGTTTGAGGCCTTTATGGGTAAACTCAAGGGCAAATCCAAGAAGCACTTCGTTGCTCTCTTGGAACAACTTGGTGAAGCTAATGTCATGATCGAGGCTCACGAAGAAACCATCTCTAAGATGGAGGGGCATAGTCGTGACTATGCCGATGAGATTTCGGATCTTTCCAATGCTCTTGAGGAAGAGCGTGGTCTTTGTTTGGCTCTTGAGGAGTCATACAACGATGATCATGCTAAATTAAAGAAAGATCTTGATCATGCTCTTGTTGTGTCTCGTGTGCTAAGCTCCGAGAAGGCAAAACTTGGGGTTGATCTTGCTAGACTCAATGAGGAGTTTGACATTCTCGACAAGGCTCACAAAGTCTTGAAGGGTGTTCATGCTAGCCTCAAAGAGTCTCATGATCAACTCCAAGAGAAGCTAACCAAGGAGAAAGCCACCTTTCCTCATATGGTGTTTATTGATAATGCAAATGCTACTAACCCTTGTTGTGAGCATGTGCATCTTGTTGAGGAGAATGCTAAGTTGAAGGAGCAACTTGAGAAAGGCCTTGTCACATGCATACAAGGTGAGAAGAACCTCAACGACCTTTTGAGTAATCAAAAGGAAGTTGTGGCCAAGGACGGGATTGGGTTCGCACCCAAGTCCAAGAACAAGAAGAAGAATGACAAGACCAAACGACCTCCTCCTCTCAAGCAAACTTTTGTGAGTGAGGGAGAGGGTACTTCCAAGGAGAAGAAGAACAACACAAAGGGTGGCGATGTCAAGAAGGGCAATGCCACTCCTCCTAACAAAGCCGGCGATTTTAATCCCTCTTATGTGTTATGTCGTGCTAGTGATGGGCACGTTTATGCCAAATTTGTTGGTTCTCCTCATGAGTACATTGAATGGTCTATTTGGGTTCCTAAGACCCTTGTTACTAACATCAAAGGACCCATTACTAAATGGGTACCTAAAACCAAGCATTGATCTCTTGTAGGTGTTTGCTTCGTGGGGATCATGGTTGCTCGATAGTGGAGCTACAAATCATATGACCGGAAGCAAGGACTTGGTGGTGGACGTGCACAAGATTCCTTCTATGGCCACCAATGTCGAGTGGGGTGATGCCTCGTCTTCTAAGGTATTGGGACTCGGCAAGGTTGTCATTTCTCATGATCTCACGATCGAGAAGGTCATGCTTGTGGAGTCCCTTGCATACAATTTACTTTCCGTTCGTCAACTTGCAATCATGGGCTTTGCCACTTTCTTTGATATAGATAAATTGGCCCTCTTGTGGAGCAAGACTCTTAAAGTAGCCTTTGTTGGGCATGTCGAGAACGGTCTCTATGTGATTAACTTTTCGGAGGTACCCACTAAGACTGTGACATGCCTAATGGCTAAAGTTGATGTGGGATGGCTTTGGCATCGCCGTTTAGCCCATGTAAATATGAGATCTTTGCAAAGTCTTCTCAAGGGGGACCATATCCGTGGACTAACGAATGTTAGTTTTGCTAAAGATCGTGCTTGCAGTGCTTGTATCGAAGGAAAGCTTCATGAAAAGGCTCACCCTCCCACGACTATCATTTACTCGAAGAGGCCTTTGGAGCTCCTTCACTTGGATCTCTTTGGGCCTCCATCCTTTGATAGTCTTGGGGGTAGGAAGTATTGCTTGGTGATTGTGGATGACTACTCAAGATATACTTGGGTGTATTTCTTCAAGAGGAAGAGCGAGACCCAACAAACCATCATTGACTTTGCAAATGAAGCACAACGTCAACACAATGCAAAGATCTTGACAATAAGAAGTGACAACGGCACCGAGTTCAAGAACTACACCTTGGATGAGTTTCTTAGTGATGAGGGGATCAAGCATCAATACTCTGCACACTACACCCCTCAACAAAACGGTGTCGCGGGGAGGTAGAACCGGACGTTGATGGATGCGGCAAGGACCATGATGGCGAAGTTCAAGTCTCCATACAACTTTTGGGACGAAGCCATCAACACCGCGTGTCATGCATCCAATCGGCTCTACCTCCGCAAGGGCTTGAACAAGACTCCATATGAGATACTCACCGGTAACTATCCAAACCTCAATTACTTTCGGTGTTCGGGTGTAAGTGTTTCATTCTCAAGAAATGTGTTCGGTTGTCTAAGTTTGAAGCTAGAGCTTATGAGGGCATATTTGTTGGTTATGCTACAAACTCCCATGCTTACCATGTCCTCAATAAATCCACGGGACTTATTGAGGAGACGTGTAACATGGAGTTTGATGAGAATAACGGCTCCCGAGTGGAGCAAAGTGGCACTTGTGATGTAGGTGATGAAATTCCTCCTCAAGCCATAAGAAGAATGGGTGTTGGTTTTATCCTACCCGTTGAGGGACCCCTTGTGGCCGAAGGAGAAGGACAATGCTCCACTCAAGTGGAGCCATCACCAACCCAAGGCCCACACGCTTCCGAAGAACAAAGTGAAGGCCCTCAACCTCATGGACAAGACCAATGGCAAGATCATGCTCAAGACAATGTTGACACACCAAGTGATGGCCAAGGTCAAGTTCTCTCCCCCGAGCAAGTTCAAGATCAAGAACATGCTCAAGATGGCGCTCAAGATGATCAAGTGACCCCTCCTCAACTCACCTCCGAGGAGGAATTAGAGCGTCATGACGCCAAGATTGCTTCCAAGCAAACCACCAAGGGTCATCTCATGAAGAATGTACTTGGAAGCATCCAAAAGGGGGTAAGCACTCGTAGACAATTGGCAAACTATTGTGAACATCACGCGTTTGTTTCTTGTGTTGAACCCCAAAAGGTATATGAAGCTCTTGAAGATCCGGATTGGCTTAATGTCCTGCATGAAGAACTCAACAACTTCGAGCACAACAAGATGTGGAGGTTGGTACCAAGGCCAACGGGGAACCATAATGTCATTGGGACCAAGTGGATTTTCAAGAACAAACAAGATGCTCATGGAACCATCATTCACAACAAGGCAAGATTGGTGGCACAAGGTTACTCCCAAGTCGAGGGCATCAACTACGGTGAAACCTTTGCTCCCGTTGCTCGTCTTGAATCCATTCGTTTGTTGATTGCTTATGCTTCTCATCACAACTTTAAATTGCAACAAATGGATGTGAAGAGTGCTTTTCTTAATGGTCCCATTAATGAGTTGGTTTACGTCAAACAACCCCCCGGGTTCGAGGATCCCTACTTTCCCGATCATGTGTATCAACTCGATAAGGCACTCTATGGCCTTAAACAAGCCACACGCGTCGTGGTATGACCACCTTACCGAGTTGCTACAAGATCGCGGGTTTGAAGTTGGGCTCATTGATCCCACTCTTTTTACTAAGAAGGTCAATGGGGAGTTGTTTGTGTGCCAACTATATGTTGATGACATTATCTTTGGTTCCCCTAACAAAGCTTTCAATGATGAATTTGGTGCACTAATGACCTCAAAGTTTAAGATGTCTTCCATGGGAGAGTTGAAGTTCTTTCTAGGTTTCAAAGTAAAGCAAAGAAGAGAAGGTACCTTGATCAACCAAGCCAAATACACTCAAGACATGCTCAAGAGATTCAAGCTAAGCGATGTCAAGCCGGCTTCCACTCCAATGCCCACGAAGTGCCAACTTGACATCGATCCCAATGGTAAAGCGGTGGATCAAAAGGTATATCGCTCCATGATTGGATCCTTGCTTTACCTTTGTGCATCTAGACCGGATATCATGTTGAGTGTGGGAATTTGTGCGCGGTTTCAAGCCACACCTAAGGAAAGCCACTATGTGGCGGTCAAGCGAATCTTTCGATATTTGGCTCATACCCCAAACTTTGGCCTATGGTACCCGAGAGGAGCAAACTTCAAGCTTGAAGGATATTCGGATTCCGATTGGGCGGGAGACAAAGTGGATAGGAAGTCTACTTCCGGAGGGTGCCAATTCCTTGGCTGCTCTTTGGTAAGTTGGTCTTCCAAAAAGCAAAGTTGTGTGTCTCTCTCGTCCACCGAAGCGGAGTATGAAGCGTCCGGTAGTTGTTGTGCACAACTCTTATGGATGAGGCAAACTTTAAAGGATTACGGTGTCATTTGTGACAAAGTGCATCTTTGGTGTGACAATGAAAGTGCCATCAAGATTTCTCTCAACCCGGTGCAACACTTCAAGACGAAGCATATTGAGATTCGGTATCATTTCATCCGTGATCATATTAGGCGAGGGGAGATCGAGCTCAAGTATGTCAACACTCATGATAACCGTGCCGATATTTTCACGAAGCCCTTGGATGAAGCAATATTTCGCGAGTTAAGGCATGAGCTAAATATCATTGATTCGAGCAATGTTGCTTGAACCCTTGCACACCCCACCATACTCAACTTGTTATCTTGTTTAGGTGTAGGCATGGACATAGGGGGAGTGTTGTTCTCTCAATGAACTCTCCCTCCCCCATTATGCATAAATTGATCAAGTCTTTCACATTAGCCTTTTTTTGGTACTTGTGCTTCAAAGACGAGTTTTGGTCATGGACCCAAGGATAATTATTTGCGGTGCCATACCAATTGACTCAAACATAGGTGGCTCCGGCCACCGCTCTCCTCATGGAGAAGTTGTGTCTCGTAGTTGGTCTTGGTCGTCTTGTGTGTTCGTCTCTTAGTTGGTTGGTGTCTCTTTCGGAGGTTGTTTTTGCCTTTTCTCTCTTTTCTCTTGTGTGTTCTTACACTTTCTTGGTTTTACGGTACTACCGTGGTGAGCCACGGTACTACCGCAGGAGTTGGTGGCTCTATGTTTTGTGCGTGGCCCTCCAGGCACGCAGTACCATACCTCCGCTGGGCAGTAATTTTTATCGCTGAACGAGCGGTACTACCGCCCAACAGGCGGTACTTCCGCTCGGGCGGTACTACTGATGACCATGGTATTTCCGCTACCATGAGCGGGTGGGGGTTAAGACCGGGACAGGGGGGGTTCCAACTTCCCCCTACCCATTCATCTCTGTTCCCCACCCGTCTCTCTCTCTCTCCTGACCAAGAACGGCACCGGAGGCCTTCACCAGATCTCCGTCTCCGGCCGCTCTCCTCAGTTTCCGACCGGTGGGATCGTTCCCCACCTCGCTCTCTTGCCATGGACCCAGGTTTTTCCCCAAGTGCCTCTTCTTTTTGTCCTTTCGTGTGCTTTTAGGTTTCGGGGAGATGCATGTGGTGTTCTTGAGATTTTTGGCTAAATCTGTGCAAGTGGGATTCGTTGTAGAGTGGTAGTGTAGTCCCATGCTCTTTTTGGATAGTAAAATTAGTTCCGTTTGATCAACGGTAGTACCGTAGTTGTCGTGCGGAGGTTCTAGATCCAGATCCGCGTGCTCTGTGGCGGTTTTCAAACCGTGCGGTACTACCGCTCCTCCTGGAGCGGTACTACCGCAGCCTCACCTGGATCTGGCGCTCAACGGTACTTCCGCACCTTGGTGCGGTACTACCGCTTGGCATCCGGAAGTAAAAAATTACTTCCGCCCCAAGCGCGGTACTACCGTGCTACCCCGGCACGGTACTACCGCGGTTGGAGCGGATGTAATTTATTACTTTCGCAACCCTGCCCGGTACTACCGTAGATTCATCCTGCGCTCCTTTGTTTCGTCCAAATTGCATGTTTTTGTGTTTCTCTCGGTTTGGTTTTGATCCATTTTGTTCCTGTGCGTGTCTTTCTGTCTTTGTGTCTAGGTCGTGGCTCCGGTTTTGCTCGTCGCTCGAATCCCAGCCGTGACACAGGGTCAAAGCGTCTCACAAGAACCCAGATGATGTTCGGAGGGGTCCTCATCGCTCCCCAACGCAGGACCAAGACCACCGCCAACAAACAGAAGGAGCCCGTCATGGGCATGGATGCGATGCCCCTGACCAAGTTTGTCATTCGAAGGAAGCTCAATCCCTATGTGAATCCCCAGGCTAGCACGCGAGGCAATGAACTCTTCTGGAACAAGCAGCAGAATCTGATATACATGGATGTGATCAAGGCCAAGCAGAATCACTATGTTGAAGTTCACTACATTGGCATGCATCATATGAGGCAGGACAAGCACCGTGAGTACTCTGGAGAGGCCTTGGATCTATTCGAGCAGTTCGCCATTGAGCACTTGCTCACCTTCCACAAGGATTTTGATCCAGAGATCATCGCACAGTTCTTTGCTTCAGTCCATTTCGGCATTGATGATGCGAGGACCCTGACTTGGATGACTAATGGTCGCCGACTGTCTGCTACTTGGAAGGAGTTCATGGAGTTGCTTCACGTTCCAGATGAAGGGCTCAACACGCCAGTTGGAGTTTGCCCTCATGCCAACTCTGAGTCTGCCAACAAGAACAAGCTCATGCCATTCCTTGTTCCGAAGACTCTTCCCAACAAGAAGACTGCGTGGGTGCTTAATCCCTTCCTTGACATCATGCATCGGCTCTTTCGGAACACCCTCTTCCCACGCATTCGGGACATGGGCCAGGTACATGCTTACCTCGTTGACATGATGCTTATCTACGAGGAGGCCCATCAGGCTCAGACTCAACCACTTGATGTCTCACATATCATGTGGTGTGAGCTTCAGTTCGCCGTGTTCAACCGTAAGGTCCCCATCTATGGGCCTTACCTGTTCCACTTGATCTCCATGACATGGGAGAGGCTGTTTCCCCATGATGAGTTTGAAGCTCCAGGGTGGATTCGTCATGAGCCCATCAGGCTCCGCATCAAGCCACAATGGGCTAACACCACCACTTCTGCTGAGGCTGCCAGGAGGGCTGTGGATGAGGAGGAACTTGGGGAGGAAGAAGCTGTTGCTGACCGTTCTGCATTCACGCCTCCCTCTGCTGAGCCCTCTTGGGCAACGAAGCTGAAGAACAAGATGAAGAGGATGTTCTGCATGCAGGTTCAGGGTCAGTACAAGGCCCATGTTGCTCAGAAGGAGAGTCGCCGTTGCGACATCAGGATCTTGAGGGCATGCGGGGAGGATGTGGCCAGCGGCTCTGAGAAGCACATCACCCCAGAGACTGCCTGGATGGAGAAGCAGGGCTACCGGTGGACCGATTCAGAGGAGGAGTCTGTTCCTGCTGCGGAGTCTGGCGACGATGAGTCGTTTTCCGCCTGAGCTACCACCTTTGTTGTAGGTGACCTCTCTGCCTTTTTGGTGTCTTGATGCCAAAGGGGGAGAGAGTGTAGGATTTGCGTGCATGTCATGTGTTTCGTCGTTTGCTCGTTTGCTTTGCTTTCCGTCGTTGAACTTGGTTGCTTTGGTTTGGTTGTGCTTGTGAGACTAAGTTTATCATATGGTGTAAGACATATGCACTCTATCGTACCTTATCATCTCATTGAGCTTGTACTATATCATGCTATTCATGTTATGCTCATATCTACTTTCTTGCTTAGTGTCAGCCTTACCATTGCAAGATATGCTTTGTTTTTAAAATATAGGTGGAGTGGTGATCCTAATATTCGTGCCATGCAGTCCAAAGAACTTTACTCTCTATCACGAATCTAGGGGGAGCTCATCTATATTTTAGAGATGTGGGGTTTGCTTGTGCTATATTCATCTCCTTTGTGCAAATCTTGTATTGTCATCAATCCACCAAAAAGGGGGGAGATTGTAAGGGCATTCTTGTCCCTAAGTGGTTTTGGTGATTGATGACAATGCCTTTGCGGACTAATCATGTGTATTGAGCTTTTCAGATACATCACGAGTAAACACAAGACGATTTGATGCCCCTCGAAGATTATTGAAGACGACATTTATCTACGGTTCGGTTCGGTGGAGTTGAGTCGTTGGAGAGCCGTACTATTAAGAGAGGGTCCGCTTTGGAAAGGTTTGGGTGGAATCTCACGTACACATTCCCTTTTGCACCGCCTTTCTTTGAGCTCCTTGGAGTGTTCCTCCGTCTCACCTTGTCTCTGCAATATGATGGCCTCCGCCTTGCTCTTCTCAGGCTAGCGGTAGTACTGCTCTTCTGAGCGGTACTACCGCAGGAGCCAGCGGTAGTACCGGGCTCCTGCACGGTAGTACTGTAGGCTCCCACGATAGTACCGATCCTAGGAGCGGTAGTACCGCGAGCTCTGGTCTGGCACCGCTGCTCAAGCGGTAGTACGTGCGGATGTAATTCTTTACATCCGCGCTCCCCGTGGTAGTATCGTGCTGCGGCGTGGTAATCTTGTGACGCCTTGAGCCGAGTTCGATAACAAGTGCGGAGGTAAGGGCGGATGTAATTTTTTACATCCGCACCTTTCACGTTAGTACCACACCCATGGTCGCGGTAGTTCCATGTCGGATTTTTGCATGACAATTTCTCAAGCGGAGGTAGTCACGGATGTAATTTTTTACATCTGTGCCTACCGGGCCTGACCTGCGGCTGTCTTGCGGTAGTACCGTATGGGGTCACGGTAGTACCACTCCTGCAGATCTACCGCGCCCTGCTAGTGCTCCTTTTGTCAGGTCTGGTCTCTGTCGTGCCCACGGTAGTACCGCGCCTGTGGTGCGGTAGTTCCGTGGGTCGCGGGCTGAGTGGTGGGTAACGGTTGGATTTGTCCCCCCACTATAAAAGGGGGTTTTCTTCTCCAAGAAGACCCACCTCTTCCAACCCTAAACTCCATTGTTGCTCCAAGCTCCATTTTCGCCCGATCTCTCTCCCTAGCCAATCAAACTTGCTGATTTGCTCGGGATTGGTTGAGAAGGCCCCGATCTACACTTCCACCAAGAGAAATTTGATTCCCCCCACTTATCCCTAGCGGATCTTGTTACTCTTGGGTGTTTGAGCACCCTAGACGGTTGAGGTCACCTCGGAGCCATAGTCCATTGTGATGAAGCTTCGTGGTGTCGTTGGGAGCCTCCGATTAAGTTGTGGAGATTGCCCCAACCTTGTTTGTAAAGGTTCGGTCGCCGCCTTCAAGGGCACCAATAGTGGAATCACGGCATCTCGCATTGTGTGAGGGCGTGGGGAGAATACGGTGGCCCTAGTGGCTTCTTGGGGAGCATTGTGCCTCCACAACGCTCTAACGGAGACGTACTTCCCCTCAAAAGGAAGGAACTTCGGTAACACATCCTCGTCTCCACCGGCTCCACTCTTGGTTATCTCATCCCTTTACTTGTGCAAGCTTACTTGTGTTTTATTCATTGCTTGCTTGTGTGGTTGTGTTTGTTGCATGATATAGGTTGTCCACCTAGTTGCATATCTAGACAACTTACTTTGATGCAAAGTTTAATTTGGTAAAGGAAAGCTAAAAATTGTTAGTTGCCTATTCACCCCCCCCCCCCCTCTAGTCAACTATATCGATCCTTTCAACATGCTCACAACATGGGTTAGTAGCATTTGCATTATCAATTAAAACCATACGAGGAAAAGTGGCTTTCTCCTTGGTTACTTGGAGTTGATCATGAGACTCTTTAAGGGTAGCACGAGTACCCTTCAAGGCCTTGTGAGCCTTGTCAAGTATATTAAACTCCTCCTTGAGTCTAGCAAGATCAACCCCATGTTTGGCCTTCTCGGAATTTAGCACACGAGATACAACAAGAGCATGATCAAGATCTTTCTTTAATTTAGCAGGATCATCATTGTGTGAATCCTCAAGAGCCAAACGATGACCACGCTCCTCCTCAAGCACATTAGAGAGATCCGGTATCTCATCCGCATAGTCACGACTATGCCCCTCCATATTAGAGATGGTTTCTTCGTGAGCCTCGATCATGTCATTGGCTTCACCAAGTTGTTCCAAGAGAGCAACAAAGTACTTCTTGGATTTACCCTTGAGCTTACTCATAAAAGACTAAAATTAATTTTCCTCCTCATTAGACCCCTCACTTTCATCAAAGCAATCCATCAAAGAAGGATTAGTAATGATGGTAGTTTTGATGTTGGGGGTTACCTTGTTGGTGGCTTTAGCCATGAGGCACTTGGCGGTGATGTTCTCATTGGGTGAGTCGAAGAGGGACACCCATGGAGTTGTCGCAATGGCAACGGATGCCATGGCAACCAACTCACCGTCTTCATCATCCTCATTGTACTCTTGTTGTGCCACCAACCCCTTGGGAGGAGTCTTCTTGGTGAAGTTGTTCTTGTTGGGAAAGGACTTGGCCTTTGAAAGAAATATGCCCTAGAGGCAATAATAAAGTTATTATTTATTTCCTTATATCATGATAAATGTTTATTATTCATGCTAGAATTGTATTAACCAGAAACATAATACATGTGTGAATACATAGACAAATAGAGTGTCACTAGTATGCCTCTACTTGACTAGCTCATTGATCAAAGATGGTTATGTTTCCTAGCCATAGACATGAGTTGTCATTTGATTAACGGGATCACATCATTAGGAGAATGATGTGATTGACATGACCAATTCCGTTAGCTTAGCACACGATCGTTTAGTATGTTGCTATTGCTTTCTTCATGACTTATACATGTTCCTATGACTATGAGATTATGCAACTCCCGTTCTGGGAGGAACACTTTGTGTGCCACCAAACTTCACAACGAATCGGGTGATTATAAAGGTGCTCTGAGGTGTCTCCAAAGGTACTTGTTGGGTTGGCATATTTCGAGATTAGGATTTGTCACTCCGATTGTCGGAGAGGTATCTCTGGGCCCTCTCGGTAATGCACATCACTTAAGCCTTGCAAGCATTGCAACTAACGAGTTAGTTGCGGGATGATGTATTACGGAACGAGTAAAAGAGACTTGCCGGTAACGAGATTGAACTAGGTATTGAGATACCGACGATCGAATCTCGGGCAAGTAACATACCGATGACAAAGGGAACAACGTATGTTATTATGTGGTATGACTGATAAAGATCTTCGTAGAATATGTAGGAACCAATATGAGCATCCAGGTTACGCTATTGGTTATTGACTGGAGACGTGTCTCGGTCATGTCTACATAGTTCTCGAACCCGTAGGGTCCACACGCTTAACATTTCGATGACAGTTATATTATGAGTTTATATGTTTTGATGTACTGAAGGTTGTTCGGAGTCCCGGATGTGATCACGGACATGACGAGGAGTCTCGTAATGGTCGAGACATAAAGATTGATATATTGGAAGCCTATGTTTGGATATCGGAAGTGTTCCGGGTGAAATCAGGATTTTTACCGGAGTACCGGGAGGTTACCGGAACCCCCCGCGAGGTTAATGGGCCATAGTGGGCAAGGGCCGCGCGCCCCTCCCCCCTAGTCCGAATAGGACAAGGAGAGGGGGGCGCCCCCCCCCCTTTCCTTCCTCTCCTCCACCTCTTTCCCCCCTCTCTCCTAGTCCAACAAGGAAAAGGGGGAGTCCTACTCCCGGTAGGAGTAGGACTCCTCTGCGCCCCTCTCTAGGTCGGCCGCACCCCCTTGCTCCTTTATATCACGGGCAGGGGCACCCTAGAGACACAATAATTGATCGTTTGATCTTTTAGCTGTGCGGTGCCCCTCCACCATAGTCCACCTCGATAATCTTGTGGCGGTGCTTAGGCGAAGCCTGCGTTGGTAGAACATCATCATCGTCCTGCGCCGTCGTCTTGTGAAACTCTCCCTCAACACTCGGCTGGATCGGAGTTCGAGGGACGTCATCGGGCTGAACGTGTGCTGAACACGGAGGTGCCGTGCGTTTGGTACTTGATCGGTCGGATCGTGAAGACGTACGACTACATCAACCGCGTTGTGCTAACGGTTCCGGTTTCGGTCTACGAGGGTACGTGGACACACTCTCCCCTCTTGTTGCTATGCATCACCATGATCTTGCGTGTGCGTAGGAAATTTTTTGAAATTACTACGTTCCCCAACAGCCTTGTCTTTCGGATGAGCTTGCCACCATTGTCTTCCCTCTTCTCATATGGGCACTCCACAACAAAGTGGCTCACATTGCCACAATTATAGCAAGTCCTCACACGTTGCTTGCCCTTGGTGCCACCTGAGTTGTTCTTGTTGAAGTTGGGCCTTGAGTTCTTCTTGCTCCAAAATTTCCTTGAAGCGAGAGCCATGTGCTCATGATAAGCATATTTTGTATCTTCGGGGTTACTCTCCTCTTCTTCTTCTTCATCCTCTTCTTCCACACTAGCCTTTCCTTCAAGGCAAGGTTGGGCTTCTTTGCTCTTTGAGAACACAACACCGCATTGTCGGCGGTCTTGTCCAAGATCCTCATCGCCACAAACTCATCCAACACTTCACCTTAGGACAATGTGTGGAAGTCCAGCCTTTGACGGATGATGGAGGACATGGCCTTATGATAAGGCATCATGGCCTTGAGAAATTTGCGCTTGCTCCAATTGTCATCCGTATCCTTGCTCCCATGATCTCGGAGTGAGACCGCGAGAGTGCGTGGTTAATCTCTGGTAAAGCTCACGAGGTTCTTCATCTTCATTCATTCCAAACTCATCGGCTTCATCTTGCACCACTTCATAGTTGGAGCGTTGAATGCTTGTGCTTCCCTTGTAAATGGAAACAACATGTTGCCATGCTTCCTTGGCCACGGTGAAAGGTCGGAGATGCGCAATATCTTCGGATGGAATTGCATCTTGGATGATGAAGAGAGCATTCTCGTTGAATTGATGATCCGCGGCTTATCTAGGGGTGAAGTTGCTTGGGTCATGCGGATGGAAACCTTGCTCAATGATTCTCCAAAGATTAGTATTAACATGATTCAAATGACGTTTAAAGCGATAGACCCAAGAGTCAAAATCCTCATTTTTCACAATCTTAGGAGGAGGACCAACATGATTCAAATGAGTGGAGGGAACTGGTCCTCCATAAGTAAGTGGAGGTTCAACATGGGCAAAGATGCCATTTCCATTTCTACCACTAGATAAAGGAACCTTTTCACTAGTAGCTTTCCCCTTGTCGGAGTTATCATCCGTCACCTTGTTAGCGGGATCACCCACTTTCATTAGTGCGGTGGATAATTTGAGGCCTTCTAAGAACTTGTTGAACATGCCTTCAACCTCGGTCGTCATGGAGGTTTTAAATGTGTCCAAAGCTGCATTTAACTCCTCACGAGAGACCGTGGTTCCCCCCATCGGCCGTAGACGAGAATGGATTCACACCGAAGTGCTCCTCCCCACCGTCTATGGAGTCAACCATACTCTTCAGACGACAAAGTCCTTAATAAAGAGACGAGGTTCTGATACCAATTGAAAGGATCGATATAGTTGACTAGAGGGGGATTGAATAGGCAACTAACATTTTTTAGCTTTTCTTTACCAATTTAAACTTTGCATCAAAGTAGGTTGTCTAGATATGCAACTAGGTGAGCAACCTATATGATGCAACAACAAAGAGCACACAAGCAAGCAAGGGATGCAACACAATAAAAGCTTGCACAAGTAAAGGTAAGAGATAACCAAGAGTGGAGCCGGTGGAGACGAGGATGTGTTACCAAAGTTCTTCCCTTTGAGAGGAAGTACGTCTCCGTTGGAGCGGTGTGGAGGCACAATGCTCCCCAAGAAGCCATTAGGGCCACCGTATTCTCCTCATGCCCTCACACAATGCGAGATGTCGTGATTCCACTATTGGTGCCCTTGAAGGCGGCGACCGAACCTTTACAAACAAGGTTGGGGCAATCTCCACAACTTAATTGGAGGCTCCCAACGACACCACAAAGCTTCACCACAATGTACTATGGCTCATGATGACCTCAACCGTCTAGGGTGCTCAAACACCCAAGAGTAACAAGATCCGCAAGGGATTAGTGGGGGGAATCAAATTTCTCTTGGTGGAAGTGTAGATCGGGGCCTTCTCAACCAATCCCTAGAAAATCAACACGTTTGATTGGCTAGGGAGAGAGATCGGGCGAAAATGGAGCTTTGAGCAACAATGGAGCTTAGGGAGAGAAGAGGTAGTCAACTTGGGGAAGAAGACCCCCCTTATATAGGGTGAGGACAAATCCAACCGATACGCACCTACTCAGCCCGTGACATGCGGTACTACCGCACAGACCCACGGTACTACCGCACTGGCTTGCGGTACTACCACTGGTTAGTGCGGTACTACCGCTCGTGCGGCAGGGCCAGGTGAGGCCCTGTTGCACAAGGCAACGGGCGGTAGAACCACCGGAGTGGTACTACCGCGCGTTGGGGCTCATCCTGTGCTGGGAAGGCACGGACTAATAAAATTACATCAGTGGCTACTTCTGCTGAGTTTCGGTCAGTGCAAAAATCCAGCACGGTACTACCACTCACAGGGAGCGGTACTACCGCGTAGGGTGCGGAAGTAAAAAATTACTTTCGCCCCTATATCCACTCATGCCACAATACTGGGCCAGAGGCCACGGTACTACCACGATCCAGGAGCGGTACTACCGCACTTGCGGTACTACCGTGATCCAGGAGCGGTACTGTCGCACTTGCGGTACTACCGCTGCCCTGTGCAGTACTACCGTGGCCAGCTGCGGTACTACTGCTCCCTTGAGCAGTACTACCGCAAGCCACAGACCAGTAGCACTGGGAGGCCATCATCTTCGCAATGACAAGGGGAACAACCGGTGCTCCAATGAAGTAAGGAAAGGTGGTGCAAGGGACAGATGTGTACGTGTTGATTCCACCCTAACCTTTCTGAAGCGGACCCCCTCTTAATAGTACGGCTTCCCTATGACTCAATTCGACCGAAAATAAATATAGAGAAACGTCATCTTCGAGAAGCTCCGAGGGGCACCGAATCATCTTGTGCCTATACATGAGATATCTGAAATGCTCAATGAACACGATTAGTCCGCAAAAGCATTGTCATCAATCACCAAAACCACTTAGGGAGAAATATGCTCTTACACAAAGTATGGAGTTTGGTTGACTTGCCCGATGATCAGCAAGCCATAGAAAATAAATGGATCTTCAAGAAGAAGACTGGCGCTCACGGTTATGTTATTGTCTACAAAGCTCGACTTGTTGCAAAAGGTTTTCGACAAGTTCAAGGAGTTGACTACGATGAGACCTTCTCACCCATAGCGATGCTTAAGTGTGTTTGAATCATGTTAGCAATTGCCGCATTTTATGATTATGAAATTTGGCAAATGGATGTCAAAACTGCATTCCTTAATGGATTTCTTAAAGAAGAGTTGTATATGATGCAACCAAAAGGTTTTGTCGATCCTAAAGGTGCTAACAAAGTGTGCAAGCTCCAGCGATCCATTTATGGACTGGTGCAAGCCTCTCAAAGTTGGAATATACGCTTTGATAGTGTGATAAAAGCATATGATTTTATACAGACTTTTGGAGAAGCCTGTATTTACAAGAAAGTGAGTGGGAGCTCGGTAGCATTTCTGATATTATATGTGGATGACATATTGTTGATTGGAAATGATATAGAATTTCTGGATAGCATAAAAGGATACTTGAATAAGAATTTTTCAATGAAAGACCTCGGTGAAGCTGCTTATATATTGGGCATCAAGATCTATAGAGATAGATCAAGGCGGCTTAATTGGACTTTCACAAAGCACATACCTTGATAAAGTTTTGAAGAAGTTCAAAATGGATCGCCAAAGAAAGAGTTCTTGCCCGTGTTACAAGGTGTGAAGTTGAGTCGGACTCAATGCCCGACCAACTGCAGAAGATAGAGAGAAAATGAAAGTCATTCCCTATGCCTCAGCCATAGGTTCTATCATGTATGCAATGCTGTGTACCCGGACCTGATGTGCGTTGCTATAAGTTTAGCAGGGAGGTACCAAAGTAATCCAGGAGTGGATCACTGGACAACGGTCAAGAACATCCTGAAATACCTGAAAAGGACTAAGGATATGTTTCTCGTTTATGAAGGTGACAAAGAGCTCGTTGTAAATGGTTACGTCGATGCTAGCTTTGACACTGATCTAGATGACTCTAAGTCGCAAACCGGATAAGTATTTATATTGAATGGTGGAGCTATCAGTTGGTGCAGTTCCAAGCAGAGCGTCATGGCGGGATCTACGTGTGAAGCGGAGTACATAGCTGCTTCGGGAGCAGCAAATGAAGGAGTCTAGATGAAGGAGTTCATATCCGATCTAGGTGTAATACCTAGTGCATCGGGTCCAATGAAAATCTTTTGTGACAATACGGGAGCAATTGCCTTAGCAAAGGAATCCAGATTTCACAAGAGAACCAAACACATCAAGAGACGCTTCAACTCCATCCGTGATCAAGTCAAGGAGGGATACATAGAGATTTGCAAAATACATACGGATCTGAATATTGCAGACCCGCTGACTAAGCCTCTTCCACGAGCAAAACATGATTATATCACCAAGACTCCATGGGTGTTAGAATCATTACAATGTAATCAAGATTATTGACTCTAGTGCAAGTGGGAGACTGAAGGAAATATGCCCTAGAGGCAATAATAAAGTTGTTATTTATATTTCCTTATATCATGGTAAATGTTTATTATTCGTGCTAGAATTGTATTAACTGGAAACTTGATACATGTGTGAATACATAGACAAAACAAAGTGTACTTAGTATGCCTCTACTTGACTAGCTCGTTAATCAAAGATGGTTAAGTTTCCTGACCATAGACATGTGTTGTCATTTGATGAACGTGATCACGCCATTAGGAGAATGATGTGATGGACAAGACCCATCCGTTAGCTTAGCATAATGATAGTTAAGCTTTATTGCTATTGCTTTCTTCATGACTTATACATATTCCTTTGACTATGATATTATGCAACTCCTGAATACCAGAGGAATACCTTGTGTGTTATCAAACGTCACAACGTAACTGGGTTGTCGGCGTTGCAGGAGCAGGGTACCAGACTTGCACTGCTGCTGCTGTGGCGTGGCTCAAGGGGTGGCCCAAGACGGCCCATCTTCATCGGCACAAGCTCAAGACCCTCGCGAGGGGCCAAGCCTCATGAGGCGGATGACGAAGCTTCCTCGTGCACGGCCTCGTCGGCTGGCTCGCGAGGAGGCGGAGAGATCAAGGCGGGTACCTCACGAGGTGCCCATGATGCAAGCCATGACGACCAAGGGCGCCAGTGGGCGCCAGCCAGTGATGTCCTCATTTCCTCTTTGGTGCAAAGGAGGCAAGTGCAGGCGAGAGTATCAAGCAAAGGCAGCCATTTCGGTGCAACAAGACCAAGACCGTCGCAACGGCAGGAAGGAGGTCATCGTGGAGCCCAAGCTGGTGTCACCACCAGAGCCTTTGACAGGCGAGGACCAACTTTAGTCAGGATAAGTGTACTAGATGTTCCCCTTCAAAATGGCCAATTGTTGGCGCCCTTCCCGCTCAATATTTGGGAAGAGGCCCAGGGCCCCTGCCTATAAGTAGAGCTAGCCACCACAGTAGATCAGAGCGGGATCCAGAGGCCGGAAAGGATCCGGACATCTCACCTCATCTTAGCTTGATCCAATCTGATCGAGAGCCTAGCCACAAGAACACCTCACCCTCGTGAGGCTGTTCTTCCTTGTATTGTTAATCACCAGCCCAAGAGGCTATCCACCACACCACACACTGGAGTAGGGTGTTACACCACAATGGTGGCCCGAACCAGTATAAACCTTGTGTCTCTTGTGTTGTTCCTTTGGTAGTTTAGATCCTAGCGAGGCGACGAGGTGCAGGTAGGTAGGGGGTGAGATCTCTGCGTGCACCCCAGAGTTCGAACCTAGAGGGCATGCCGGAACCCGAAATCTGACATTTGGCGCGCCCAGTAAGTCGAGCTTCCCTTCCGCTGACCCGCTCTCGCGACATCGCGACTTCGCCCTCGATGAGCAGCGCGTACCACTCCGTCGCCCGGCCCGGTGTGAGGGCGAGGGGCTCGAGCCTTGGCCCCAGGCCTTGCGGCAGTGCGGTGGCGAACAAGTTCAAGCCGGAGACGCTTGCCGCGTTTACACGGCACGGCTGATCCAGCCTTCTTTGGCGTCTGAGGAGGCTGTCCTTGAAGCGGTGAGGCGGCACGCGAGGTCATGGCTGGCGGCTTCTCATGGCCCTCACCGGCGCCCCGCGCATGTGGCTGCTCCACCTGCCAGCGGCTTCCGTGGCCTCTTGGGAGGAGTTGCGCAACCTCTTCCTCGCTCAGCACACTGCGCCGGCGCCCCCGGTCGTCGCAGCTCTCCTGGGCGGCTCGCAGGCGCCACCTTTAGGCTGCCACGTCAAGCCATTCATCCACTAGATCGGTGCTGCCTCTGCGCGGCAGGGAGCTCGCCCAGGTCGGTCGGCGCCCAAGGCCGATCTGGCCTTTAGCTCGGAGGACCACCCCTCCAACTCAGCCTGCTCGGGCGCGCTCCCAATGCTGTGCACCCCCACCATCTGCCAGGTGGCCGTCACCAGGACCCTCATCGACGGCGGCGCGGGCCTCAGTGTGCTCTCGGTTGAAGCCTTCAGCCTCCTCCACATACCGCCGGAGCGGCTTCAGCCTAGCGGGCCCTTCTTGGGCGTCGGAGGCGGTTCAGCCGGCTCCCTGGGGCAGATCCGTCTTCCGGTGACCTTCGGCACCTACGACAACTTCCGTACGGAGCTAATCGACTTCGACATCGCCCCCATCGGCCTCCCATACAACGCCATCCTCGGCTACCCAGTACTAGCCAGATTCATGGCCGTGACTCACCCAGCGTACAACCTCATGAAGATGCCCGGGAGCAACGGCATCCTCACCGTGTCCGCCTGTCCAGAGACACCGGGGATGCATTGCAAGTACTCAAGCTCGTCTTCAAGACTGCGGTAGCAGCCCAGCCCGCTGGCTCAGACGCCCCTGAGCCCAAGGGGGCTGCGCCGGCCAAGAAGAAGCAGTTGTTCACCCAAGACAAGGCAGAAACCAAGCAAATACTAGTCGACGAGGATGGGTCCACTAACGCCACCTTCACCATAGGCGCCAACCTCGAGCCCGAGCAGGAGGGGGCCCTGGTCAAGTTCCTGCGAGCGAACAAGAGGGTATTCACATGGGAGCCAGATCAATTGGCAGGGATCCCGAGAGGCGTAATCAAGCACCACCTCAACGTGTGCCCCAACGTACGCCATGTGAAGCAGAAAGCAAGACGGCAATCCACTGAAAAGCAGGCTTTCATCGTCCAAGAGACCCGCAAACTAGAAGCTGCAGGGGTCATTCGTGAGGTCCGATACCCAGATTGGTTGGCTAACCCGGTTGTCGTGCCAAAGAAAGGGGGGAAGGAACGCATGTGTGTCGACTTCACCAACCTCAACAAAGCACGCCCATGGATCCATTCCCGCTCCCCCGTGTCGATCAAATCATCGATTCCACCGCCGAGTGCGACCTGTTATGTTTTCTGGATGCCTTCTCCGGCTACCACCAGATCAAGATGGCGGTAGAAGATGTGGAAAAAACGGCCTTCTTGACCCCGTGTGGAGTGTACTGCTACACATGCATGCCGTTCGGGCTGCGCAACGCAGGAGCGACCTTTCAGCGGCTGATGCACATCACCTTGGGTCCGCAGCTCGGGAGGAATGTTGAGGCTTACGTTGATGACATTGTGGTGAAGTCTCGGGAGGCCAAAACCCTTATACAAGACCTGGAGGAAACCTTCGCGAGCCTTGATGCAGTGAACCTGCGGCTCAACCTGGAGAAGTGTGTGTTTGGGGTCCCATCGGGCAAGCTCTTGGGCTTCCTTGTGTCCCATCGGGGCATCGAGGCTAACCCAGAAAAGGTCAAGGCAGTTGAGCACATGGAAGCCTACCTCGCAGAGGTCTGCAGGATGGAGAAGCAGTTCTGGGGGCTGGAGTTGCAGCATGTGCCTCGTGGCACCAATCAGGAGGCTGACGACATCGCCAAACGGGCATCCAGGCGGCTACCTCGGGGAGCCCGGTGTCTTCGAGGAACGGCTCTTCAAGCCCTCGGCGACGCCATCGCTGTCAAGCACAGTGCAGCCTCGGGAAGAGCTCCCCACCATACGCCTCGGGAGCACCGATGCGTGGCCCGGCCTCGAGTGCGTCTGCTCCCTAACGCTGGAGCCTCGGGAGGGATCTTTGGATCACAGAGCTTCGGAGCTACCTGACGCAAGGAACCTTGCCGGAAAAGGAGGAGGAAGCGGAGCACGTGGCGCGGCAAGCCACGACGTACTGCAACATGGATGGAGAGCTCTACCGGAAGCGACCGAAGGATGTGTCCCTGTGGTGCATCTCCAGGGAGCAAGGGAAGGAGCTGCTGGCGGACATACACAGTGGAGACCGTGGGCACCATTCGTCATCACGGACCCTCGTTGGCAAGGCGTTCCGCAACGGGTTCTATTGGCCCACTGCGCTCAAAGATGCCGTGGAACTGGTAAAGGCTTGCGAGGCCTGCCAATTCCATGCCAAGCAGATCCATCAGCCGGCGGGAGGTCTGCAAACTATACCCCACTCTGGCTGGATATCCTGGGCCCGTTCCCTCGGGCACCAGGAGGCTATCGTTACCTCTACGTCGTCGTGGACAAGTTCACCAAGTGGGTTGAAGTGGAAGCCGTTCGCACCATCCCCGCAGGTTCTACGGTCAAGTTCATCAAGGGCATCGTAAGCCGGTTCGGGGTGCCGAACCGCATCATCACCGACAACGGTTCGCGATTCACGATAACCTCTTCAAAACATATTGTGCTAACCTTGGGGCCTTGAATATGCTACGCCTCGATAGCGCACCCGCCGAAACAACGGTCGGGCCGGCGGGCCAACACAGAGGTCTGAGGGGCCTCAAAACCGAGAAATTCAAGAAGAAATTTGGAGGCCTGCGGCAGAGGCTGGTACGATGAGCTTCAGTCCGTATTATGGTCCATCCGACCGCGACCAAGCCGATTGGCGAGACCCGTTCTTCCTGGTCTATGGAGCTGAAGCAGTCCTCCCTCACGAGGTCAGACGTCGTTCCGCACGGGTCCTGGCGTTCGACGAGGCGCAGTAGGACGCCATGCGGGGGACGGACCTCGTGCCGGGGGAGGAGCATCATTGGGAAGCCGCGCTACGAGCGGCAAGATACCAACAAGTGTTGCGGCGATACCACTGCCGCAACGTCCGCCCCAGGACTCTTGAGGTAGGGGACCTCGTGCTCAGGCGGGTTTTCTCCAGGGAAGGACTGCATAAGCTATCTCCCATGTGGGAGGGCCCGTTCAAGGTTGTTCATGTTTCCAGGCCCGGCTACGCGCGCTTGGAGACTCGGGGAGGGGTGCCCGTCGTAACGCGTGGAACATCCGGCACCTCTGGAGGTTTTACCCTAAAAAGACCCGGTGCTCGTGAAGAAGGCGAATGCCCGTGAAGCGTTGCGTTTTGGAAAAGGCCGGTGCTCGTGAAGAAGGCGAATGCCTGTGAAGCGTTGCGTTTTGGAAAAGGCCCGGTGCCTGTGAAGAAGGCGAATGCCTGTGAAGCGTTGCGTTTTGGAAAAGGCCCGGTACCTGTGAAGAAGGCGAATGCCTATGAAGAAGGCGAATGCCTATGAAGCGTTGTGTTTTGGAAAAGGCCCGGTGCCTGTGAAGAAGGCGAATGCCTGTGAAGCGTTGCATTTTGGAAAAGGCCCGGTGCCTGTGAAGAAGGCGAATGCCTGTGAAGCGTTGCATTTTGAAAAGGCCCGATGCCTATGAAGAAGGCAAATGCCTGTGAAGCTTATCTTTCTAAGAAAGGCCAGGTGCCTGCGAAGAAGGCAAACGCCTGTGAAGCTTATTTTTTCTGGGAAAGGCCCGGGGCTTGTGAAGAAGGCCAATGCCTGTGAAGCTCGCCGCCCGTGACACTCTCATGTAATAATGAGTTGGGGTTGTACATGCCCCGGAGTCTCGGGCGCCCGGCCTCGGGCCTGGGGCTCCCTCCCACGCCCAGTGGCAGCACTTAGCTCCGCGCTGGTGAGAAGATGTCGAAGACTAGATTAGGTGCCGGACGCGGCTTCTCTTCATTTGCTTTCTGCAGTTGGCTTGTTCGTTCCCATTTGAAGTTTTATTGGAGTGGTTGCCGTCTTTGGCTTGTGACTCTTTGCCTTCTTCGCTCTCCTGCTCAATTGCTTTCGCGCGATTCTCGCGAGGGAGCAACGCGGGCACCCTCGTGAGTGTTTTCTGCCCCTGTTGTTTGAGGCTTCCCCAGCCGGGTCCACTACGGGAGCGCCCCTCCAGTCCGTGCCCCACGGGTACCGCGACGCGAACACCGGACCTAGGTCGGTTGCCTCCACGGCTGAGGCCAAAAACTACCTCTCTTGGCTAATCTTTGTAGGGCATGAAGCATTCGACGAGGCCTCGGCCTCCGGAGGCGAGGACCGCGACAGGTCGCCCCCAAGCTAAGTAATTTCTGCGCGCAGGCGTGTGGCATAGAAGCCTAATATAGAAATAACAGGAACAGTACGATAATTAACAGCAATAGTCCAAGCACGCCCCCGCGGGGGCCCTACACTACTGTCTCCTTGCGCGGGAAAAGGAAAAGGACAAAACAGGCGCGACTCGCCCGACACCAACTCGCGGCAAGAGCTCGAACTGCCTCCGGAGCTCAGGCGGACTCCCTCTCGCGCTTCACCAAGGCGCAACGGCGGGCAGACCCGCTACCCCCCTCCAGGCGGGCGCGGCGACACGGGGGCTGGTCGCGGCCACCGCTGGAGGAGCCGCTGTCCGAAGAAGAGACTGTTGGAAATATGCCCTAGAGGCAATAATAAAATGGTTATTATTATATTTCTTTGTTCATGATAATTGTTTGTTATTCATGCTATAACTGTGTTATCCGGAAATCGTAATACACGTGTGAATACATAGACCACAACATGTCCCTAGTAAGCCTCTAGTTGACTAGCTCATTAATCAACAGATAGTCATGGTTTCCTGACTATGGACATTGGATGTCATTGATAACGGGATCACATCATTAGGAGAATGATGTGATCGACAAGACCCAATCCTACGCATAGCTCAAAGATCGTGTAGTTCGTTTAGCTAGAGCTTTTCCAAATGTCAAGTATCATTTCCTTAGACCATGAGATTGTGCAACTCCCGGATACCGTAGGAGTGCTTTGGGTGTGCCAAACATCACAACGTAACTTGGTGACTATAAAGGTGCACTACGGGTATCTCCGAAAGTGTCTGCATTGGGTTGTACGAATCGAGATCGGATTTGTCACTCCGTATGACGGAGAGGTATCTCTGGGCCCACTCGGTAATGCATCATCATAATGAGCTCAATGTGACCAAGTGTCTGGTCACGGGACCATGCATTACGGTACGAGTAAAGTGATTTGCCGGTAACAAGATTAAACGAGGTATTGGGATACCGACGATCGAGTCTCGGGCAAGTAACGTACCAATTGACAAAGGGAATTGTATACGGGATTGATTGAATCCTTGACATCGTGGTTCATCCGATGAGATCATCGAGGAGCATGTGGGAGCCAACATGTGTATCCAGATCCCGCTGTTGGTTATTGACCGGAGAGGCGTCTCGGTCATGTCTGCATGTCTCCCGAACCCGTAGGGTCTACACACTTAAGGTCCAGTGACGCTAGGGTTGTAGAGATATGAGTATGCAGTAACCCGAAAGTTGTTCGGAGTCTCGGATGAGATCCCGGACGTCACGAGGAGTTCCGGAATGGTCCGGAGGTGAAGAATTATATATAGGAAGTGCAGTTTCGGCCATCGGGAAAGTTTCGGGGGTCACCGGTAATGTCTGGGACCACCGAGAAGGTCCCGAGGTCCACCGGTGGGGCCACCTATCCCGGAAGCCCGTGGGCTGAAGTGGGAGGAACCAGCCTGGTGGGCTGGTGCGCCTTGGGGGCCCCCTGCGCCTAGGGTTGGAAACCCTAGGGGGGCGCCCACTAGCCACAGGGGCAAGCCTCCCCTTGGCCCGCCCCCTTGGAGATCTCATCTCCCAGGGCCGGCACCCCCCTAGGGGGCCTATATAAAGGGGGAGGGAGGGCAGCCGCACCCATGCTCTTGGCGCCTCCCTTCCCCCTTGCTACACCTCCCCCTCTCGTAGAAGCTCGGCGAAGCTCTGCCGAGATCACTACTGCATCCACCACCACGTCGTCGTGCTCTTTGGATCTCCGTCAACCTCTCCTCCCCTTGTTGGATCAAGAAGGAGGAGACGTCTTCCTCAACCGTACATGTGTTGAGCAGCGGAGGTCTTTGCATTTCAAGATTACTAGGATCATCGGTGATTTGGATCACGTCGAGTACGACTCCCTCAACCCCGTTCTCCTGAACGCTTCCGCTCGCGATCTACAAGGGTATGTAGATGCACTACTTTCTCTCGTCGCTAGATGAACTCATAGATTGATCTTGGTGAAAGCGTAGAAATTTTTTATTTTCTGCAATGTTCCCCAACAGTGGCATCATGAGCTAGGTCTATGCGTAGTTCTCTTTGCATGAGTAGAACACAAATTTGTTGTGGGCGTAGATGTTGTCAACTTTCTTGGCACTACTAGTCTTATTTTTCTTCAGCGGTATTGTGGGATGAAGTGGCCCGGACCGACCTTACACGTACGCTTACGTGAGACAGGTTCCACCGACTGACATGCACTAGTTGCATAAGGTGGCTAGCGGTGTCTCATCTCTCGCACTTTAGTTGGAGCGAATTCGATGAAAAGGGTCCTTATGAAGGGTAAATAGAAGTTGGCAAATCACATTGTGGCTTTTACGTAGGTAAGAAAACGTTCTTGCTAGAACCCTATTTCAGCCTCGTAAAACATGCAACAACAATTAGAGGACGTCTAACTTGTTTTTGCAGCATATGATTTGTGATGTGATATGGCCAAAAGTTGTGATGAATGATGAATGATATATATGTGATGTATGAGATCATGTTCTTGTAATAGGAATCACGACTTGCATGTCGATGAGTATGACAACGGCAGGAGCCATAGGAGTTGTCTTTATTTTTGTATGACCTGCGTGTCATTGAGAAGCGCCATGTAAATTACTTTACTTTATTGCTGAGCAACGTTAGCCATAGTAGTAGAAGTAATAGTTGGCGAGCAACTTCATGGAGACACGATGATGGAGATCATGGTGTCATGCCGGTGACGAAGATGATCATGGAGCCCCGAAGATGGAGATCAAAGGAGCTATATGATATTGGCCAGATCATGTCACTATTTGATTGCATATGATGTTTATCATGTTTTTCATCTTGTTTACTTAGAACGACGGTAGTAAATAAGATGATCCCTCATAATAATTTCAAGAAAGTGTTCCCCCTAACTGTGCACCATTGCGAAGGTTCGTTGTTTCGAAGCACCACGTGATGATCGGGTGTGATAGATCCTAACGTTCGAATACAACGGGTGTAAGCCAGATTTACACACGCAATACACTTAGGTTGACTTGATGAGCCTAGCATGTACAGACATGGCCGCTGAACACGGAGGACCGAAAGGTCGAGCATGAGTCGTATAGATGATACGATCAACATGGAGATGTTCACCGATGTCGACTAGTCCGTCTCACGTGATGATCGGACACGGCCTAGTTGACTCGGATCATGTTTCACTTAGATGACTAGAGGGATGTCTAATCTGAGTGGGAGTTCATTAAATAATTTGATTAGATGAACTTAATTATCATGAACTTAGTCTAAAATCTTTACAATATGTCTTGTAGATCAAATGGCCCATGTTACCCTCAACTTCAACGCGTTCCTAGAGAAAACCAAGCTGAAAGATGATGGCGGCAACTATATGGATCGGGTCCGGAACACGAGGATCATCCTCATAGCTGCCAAGAAAGATTATGTCCTAGAAGCACCGCTAGGTGAAGCACCAATCGAGAGAACCAAGGCGTTATGAACGCTTGGCGGTCTCGTCTTGATGATTACTCCCTCGTTCGGTGCGGCATGCTTTACGACTTAGAACCGGGGCTCCAAAAGCGTTTTGAGCAACACGGAGCATATGAGATGTTCGAAGAGCTGAAAATGGTTTTCCAAGCTCATGCCCGGGTCGAGAGATATGAAGTCTCCAACAAGTTCTTCAGTTGTAAGATGGAGGAAAATAGTTCTGTCAGTGAGCACATACTCAAAATGTCTGGGTTGCTAACCGCTTGACTCAAATTTGGGAGTTAATCTCCGGATGACCTTGATCATGTGACAGAATCCTTGATCACTTCCACCGAGCTACAAGAGCTTTGTGATGAACTTGATGTCGAGGGATGGAAAAGACCATTCACGAGGTATATTCAATGATGAAATCAGCGGAGGTAGAGATCAAAAGGAACATCAAGTGTTGATGGTGAATAAGACCACTAAGTTCAAGAAAGGCAAGGGTAAGAAGAACTTCAAGAAGGACGGCAAGGGAGTTGCTGCGCCCGATAAAGCCGATTCTGGGAAGAAGTCAAACAATGGACCCAAGCACGAGACCGAGTGCTTTTATTGCAAGGGAAGTGGTCCTTTGGAAGCGGAATCGCCCCAAGTACTTAGCGGACAAGAAGGCCGGCAAAACCAAAGGTATATTTGATATACATGTAATTGATGTGTACCTTACCAGTGCTCGTAGTAGCTCCTGGGTATTTGATACCGGTGCGATTGCTCATATTTGTAACTCAAAGCAGGAGCTGCGGAATAAGCGGAGACTGGCGAAGGACGAGGTGACGATGCGCGTCGGGAATGGTTCCAAGGTCGATGTGATCGCCGTCGCCACGCTACCTCTACATTTACCTACGGGATTAGTTTTAAACCTCAATAATTGTTATTTAGTACCAGCTTTGAGCATGAACATTGTATCTGGATCTCGTTAAATACGAGATGGCTACTCATTTAAATCCAAGAATAATGGTTGTTCTATTTATATGAGAGATATGTTTTATGGTCATGCCCCGATGGTCAATGGTTTATTCTTAATGAATCTCGAACGTGATGTTACACATATTCATATTGTGAATACCAAAAGATGTAAAGTTGATAACGGTAGTCCCACATACTTGTGTACTTTGCCGCCTGTAGTCACATTAATTGTCAAGCGCATGAAGAAGCTCCATCTTGATGGACTTTTAGAGTCTCTCGATTATGAATCATTTGACACATGCGAACCATGCCTCGTGGGCAAAATGACCAAGACTCCGTTCTCGGAACAATGGAGCGAGCAACCAACTTATTGGAAATCATACATCTTGATGTGTGCGGTCCAATGAGCGTTGAGGCTCATGGAGGATATCGTTATGTTCTCACTCACCGATGACTTGAGTAGATATGGGTATGTCTACTTGATGAAACACAAGTCTGAGACCTTTGAAAAGTTCAAGGAATTTCAGAATGAGGTAGAGAATCAACGTGACCGAAAGATGAAGTTCTTACGATCAGATCGTGGGGGAGAATATTAAAGTCACGAATTTGGTATGCACTTAAGGAAATGTGGAATCGTTTCACAACTCACGCCGCCTGGAACACCTCAGCGTAACGGTGTCCGAACGTCGTAATCGCACTTTATTGGATATGGTGCGATCTATGATGTCTCTTACCGATTTACCGCTATCATTTTGGGGATATGCTCTAGAGACAGCTACATTCACTTTAAATAGGGCACCTTCTAAATCCGTTGAGACGACACCGTATGAATTATGGTTTGGAAAGAAACCTAAGCTGTCGTTTCTAAAAGTTTGAGGATGCGATGCTTATGTCAAGAAACTCCAACCTGAAAAGCTCGAACCCAAGTCGGAAAAATGCGTCTTCATAGGATACCCTAAGGAAACCATTGGGTATACCTTCTACTTAAGATCCGAAGGCAAGATCTTTGTTGCAAAGAACGGGTCCTTTCTGGAGAAAGAGTTTCTCTCGAAAGAATTAAGTGGGAGGAAAGTAGAGCTTGATGAAGTACTACCTCTTGAAACGGTAAGTAGCGCAACTCGGGAAGATGTTCTGTGGTGCTGCACCGACAAGAGAGGAGGTTAATGATGATGATCAAGATACTTGGATCAAGCTCCTCTTGAACTTGAAGGTCCACAAGGACACGTTCCGCACTGTGAGTGGTACGACAACCCTGTCTTGGAAATCATGTTGTTAGACAACGGTGAACCTTCAAACTATGAAGAAGCGATGGCGGGCCCAGATTCCAACAAATGGCTTGAAGCCATGCAATCCGAGATAGGATCCATGTATGAAAACAAAGTATGGACTTTGTGAGACTTGCCCGATGATCGGCGAGCAATAGAAAACAAATGGATCTTTGAGAAGAAGACGGACGCGGATGGTAATGTTACCATATATAAATCTCGACTTGTCGCTAAGGGTTATCGACAAGTTCAAGGGATTGACTATGTTGAGACTTTCTCTCCCGTAGCAAAGCTGAAGTCCGTCTGAATCATGTTAGCAATTGCCGCATACTATGATTATGAGATATGGCAAATGGACGTCAAAACGGCATTCCTTAACGGCCATCTTAAGGAAGAAGCGTATATGATGCAGCGGAAGGTTTTGTCGACCACGAGAATGCTAACAAGGTATGCAAGCTCCAAATGATCCATTTATGGGCTGGTGCAAGCATCTCGGAGTTAGAACATTCGCTTTGATGAGATGATCAAAGCGTTTGGGTTTTATCTTGAGACTTACGGAGAAGCTGCGTTTACAAGAAAGTGAGTGGGAGCTCTGTAGCATTTCTCATATTATATGTAGATGACATACTTTTGATGGGAAATGATATAGAACTTTTGGACAACATTAAGGCCTACTTGAATAAGTGTTTTTCAATGAAGGACCTTGGAGAAGCTGCTTACATATTAGGCATCAAGATCTATAGGGATAGATCGAGACGCCTCATAGGTCTTTCACAAAGCACATACCTTGACAAGATATTGAAGAAGTTCAATATGGATCAGTCAAGAAAGGGTTCTTGCCTGTATTACAAGGTGTGAGATTGAGCTCGGCTCAATGCCCGACCATGGCGTAAGATAAAGAAGAGATGAGTGTCATCCCCTATGCCTCGACCATAGGGTCTATTATGTATGCCATGCTGTACCGGAACCTGATGTAAACCTTGCCGTAAGTTTGGTAGGAAGGTACCAAAGTAATCCCGGCAAGGAACACCGGACAATGATCAAGAACATCCTAAAGTACACGAAAAGGACTAAGGATATGTTTCTCGTTTATGGAGGTGACGAAGAGCTTGTCGTAAAGGGTTACGTCGACGCTAAGCTTCGACACAGATCTGGATGACTCTAAGTCACGCATCGGATACGTGTATATTTTGAATGGTGGGGCGATGGCTGGTGCAGCTGCAAGCAAAGCGTCGTGGCGGGATCTACATGTGAAGCAGAGTACATGGCAGCCTCGGAGGCAACGCATGAAGCAATCTGGGTGAAGGAGTTCATCACCGACCTAGGAGTCATACCCAATGCGTCGGGGCCGATCGCACTCTTCTGTGACAACACTGGAGCTATTGCACTTGCCAAGGAGCCCGGGTTTCACAAGAAGACCAGGCACATCAAGCGTCGCTTCAACTCCATACGTGAAAATGTTCAAGATGGAGACATAGATATTTGTAAAGTACATACGGATCTGAATGTAGCAGATCCGTTGACTAAACCTCTCCCTAGAGCAAAACATCATCAACACCAGAACGCTATGGGTGTTCGATTCATCACAATATAACTAGAATATTGACTCTAGTGCAAGTGGGAGACTGTTGGAAATATGCCCTAGAGGCAATAATAAAATGGTTATTATTATATTTCTTTGTTCATGATAATTATGCATTATTCATGCTATAACTGTGTTATTCGGAAATCGTAATACACGTGTGAATACATAGACCACAACATGTCCCTAGTAAGCCTCTAGTTGACTAGCTCGTTGATCAACAGATAGTCATGGTTTCCTGACTATGGACATTGGATGTCATTGATAACGGGATCACATCATTAGGAGAATGATGTGATGGACAAGACCCAATCCTAAGCATAGCTCAAAGATCATGTAGTTCGTTTAGCTAGAGCTTTTCCAAATGTCAAGTATCATTTCCTTAGACCATGAGATTGTGCAACTCCCGGATACCGTAGGAGTGCTTTGGGTGTGCAAAACGTCACAACGTAACTGGGTGACTATAAAGGTGCACTACGGTTATCAACGAAAGAGTCTGTTGGGTTGTACGAATCGAGATCGGGATTTGTCACTCCGTATGATGGAGAGGTATCTCTGGGCCCACTTTCGGTAATGCATCATCATAATGAGCTCAATGTGACCAAGTGTCCGGTCACGGGATCATGCATTACGATGCGAGTAAAGTGACTTGCCGGTAACAAGATTAAACGAGGTATTGGGATACCGACGATCGAGTCTCGGGCAAGTAACGTACCGATTGACAAAGGGAATTGTATACGGGATTGATTGAATCCTTGACATCGTGGTTCATCCGATGAGATCATCGAGGAGCATGTGGGAGCCAACATGGGTATCCAGATCCACTGTTGGTTATTGATCAAGAGGCGTCTCGGTCATGTTCAGATGTCTCCGAACCCGTAGGGTCTACACACTTAAGGTTCGGTGACGCTTAGGGTTGTAGAGATATGAGTATGCAGTAACCCGAAATTGTTCGAGTCCGGATGAGATCCCGGACGTCACGAGGAGTTCGGAATGGTCCGGAGGTGAAGAATTATATATAGGAAGTGCAGTTTCGCCATCGGGAAAGTTTCGGGGTCACGGTATTGTCTGGGACCACCGGAAGGGTCCCGGGGGTCCACCGGGTGGGGCCACCTATCCCGGAGGCCCCCGTGGGCTGAAGTAGGGAGGGGAACCAGCCCCTGGTGGGTTGGTGCGCCCCCCTCCTGGGCCCCCTGCGCCTAGGGTTGGAAACCCTAGGGTGGGGGGCGCCTCCACTTGCCTTGGGGGGAAAGCCTCCCCTTGGCCGCCGCCCCCCTTGGAGATCTCATCTCCCAGGGCCGGCGCCCCCCTAGGGGACCTATATAAAGGGGGGAGGGAGGGCAGCCGCACCCATGCTCTTGGCGCCTCCCTTCCCCCTTGCTACACATCTCCCTCTCGTAGAAGCTCGGTGAAGCTCTGCCGAGATCACTGCTGCATCCACAACCGCGCCGTCGTGCTGCTGGATCTCCGTCAACCTCTCCTCCCCCCTTGCTGGATCAAGAAGGAGGAGACGTCTTCCTCAACCGTACGTGTGTTGAACGCGGAGGTGCTGTCCGTTCAGCACTAGGATCATCGGTGATTTGGATCACGACGAGTACGACTCCCTCAACCCCGTTCTCCTGAACGCTTTCGCTCGCGATCTACAAGGGTATGTAGATGCATTCGTTTCTCTCGTCGCTAGATGAACTCATAGATTGATCTTGGTGAAAGCGTAGAAATTTTTTATTTTCTGCAACGTTCCCCAACAGAGACGCCAAAGCTCGACGAACCCCGAGCGCCGCCGATCACGCGCACGCTGTCATCTTCATCGTTGCCGGGGCTAGGCCCACGGCCGCGGTCGTCGTCCTCGGGGCAGAACCCAGCGCGGCGACCATCTTCCCCGAACACCCTCACGTAGAGGGTGGCATCGCCGTCGAACTTGAAGTGCAGGGTGCACCGCGGCTCGAGACCACGCGGCGCTGGCAAACGCGTTTGCCATACCGCTGGTCGTGGCCACACCCGGCTGCGGAGACCTCCCGAAACCCAGGAGGCCCGGTTGCAAAGAATCGCCCGCTGGAGCGAGAGGCGCCCGGGCGCCGTGGGAAGTTCACCTAAGAAGAAGCGGGGAAGCCGGAGTCGGGTGCTGGTCGGTCCATCGACCACACGACAAACTCCGACAGCACCTCTGCCGAGCGAAAGCGTGGCCTAGGGGGTCGCGCGGCCGTGGCGCGCCCCGCATCAACGGCCTGACGCCCGTCGCCGCACAGGAGATCGCCTCCATGGCCGCGGGAAGCCGCCACGGAGCCACAGGTGCTTGCGAGGGCGGCCTCGACCGCGCTTGGCGGGAGAGTCAGGCTCTACTGGCGGGCCTTTCCTTTCTCCGGCCGAGAACCTCTTCGGAGGAGCCATGGGGAGAAGGAGAAGCAAGAAGAGATGGACTGGAAGGGCACGCGCTGCCTGCATTTATAGCCGGGAAGGCCAACCGTCAACCTCCACGACCGCAGTAATCATGACCCGCCGCATGCGAGGACTTGTCAATTCATGCGATTGTCGAGGTCGTGGGGAAGTGGAGACGCCCATGTCCAATCAACCGCCACGCTGGCGCCCGAGGCCACAGGCTGTTAGGGCCCATGGCGCTCACTTGCCTCTTCGCTTCTCGCTCGGCCAAGTCCAGCGCGCCTTGGGCCCGGGGCTCTTGTCGCCGTTACGGGAACGGGGTACCCAGACTTGCCTACTGCGGCTGCGGCGTGGCTCAAGGGGTGGCCCAAAGACGCCCATCTTCATCAAGACAAGCTCAAGACCCTCGCGAGGGGCCAAGCCTCATGCGGGCGACGACAGGAAGCTTCCTCAGGCACAGCCTCGTCAGGCTGGCTCGCGAGGAGGTGGAGAGATCAAGGCGGGGTACCTCACGAGGTGCCCATGACGCAAGCCATGACGACCAAGGGCGCTAGGCGCGCGCCAGCCGCATGATGTCCTCATTTCCCCTTTGGTGCAAAGGAGGCAAGCGCAGGCGAGAGCATCAAGCAAAGGCACCCGTTTTGGTGCAACAAGATCAAGACCGTCGCAACGGCAGGATGGAGGTCATCGAGGAGCCCAGGAAGGCGTCACCACTATAGCCTTTGGAAGGCGAGGACCAACTTTAGTCAGGATAAGTGTACTAGATGTTCCCCTTCAAAATGGCCAATTGTTGGCGCCCTTCCCGCTCAATATTTGGGAAGAGGCCCAGGGCCCCTGCCTATAAGTAGAGCTAGCCACCACAGTAGAGCAGAGCGGGATCCAGAGGCCGGAAAGGATCCGGACATCTCACCTCATCTTAGCTTGATCCAATCCGATCGAGAGCCTAGCTACAAGAACACCTCACCCTCGCGAGGCTGTTCTTCCTTCTATTGTTCATCACCAGCCCAAGAGGCAATCCACCACACCACACACTGGAGTAGGGTGTTACACCACAATGGTGGCCCGAACCAGTATAAACCTTTTGTCTCTTGTGTTGTTCCTTTGGTAGTTTAAATCCTAGCTATGTGACGAGGTGCATGTAGGTAGGGGGTGAGATCTCCACGTGCACCCCAGAGTTCAAACCTAGAGGGTCTGCCGGAACCCGAAATCCGACATGGGTGATTATAAAGATGCTCTACAGGTGTCTTCGAAGGTGTTTGTTGGGTTGTTATAGATCGGGATTAGGATTTGTCACTCCGAGTATCGGAGAGGTATCTCTGGGCCCTCTCGATAATGCACATCATGATAAGCCTTGCAAGCAATGTGACTAATGAGTTAGTTGCGGGATGATGCATTATGGAATGAGTAAAGAGACTTGTCGGTAACGAAATTGAACTAGGTATGAAGATACCGACGATCGAATCTCAGGCAAGTAACATACCGATGACAAAGGTAATAACATATATTGTTATTGCGGTTTGACCGATAAAGATCTTTGTAGAATATGTAGGAACCGATATGAGCATCCAGGTTCCGTTGTTGGTTATTGATCGGAGACGTGTCTCGGTCATGTCTACATAGTTCTCGAACCCGTAGGGTCCGCACGCTTAACGTTCGATGACGATTTGTATTATGAGTTATGTGTTTTGGTGACTGAATATTGTTAGGAGTCCCAGATGAGATCACAGACATGACGAGGAGTCTCAAAATGGTCGAGAGGTAAAGATTGATATATTGGACGATGGTATTCGGACACCGGAATAGTTTTGGAGTGGTTCGGATATTTTTTAGAGTACCGTGGGGTTACCGGACCCCCCCCCCCCCCCGGAAGGTAATGGGCCTACATGGGCCATAGGGGAGAGATTAGGGAGCCCGCAAGGGGTGCCCCCCCATGGGAGTCTGAATTGGACAAGGGGGAGGGGGTGCGGCCCCCTTTCCTTCTCCTCTCCTTCCCTTTTCCCCCTCCGAAAGAAAGGAAAGGGGGGCGACTAGGATTGCGAGTCCTAGTTGGTTCCCCTCCCCCCCCCCATGGCACGCCCCTTGGTGCCGGCCTCCTCCCCTCCTCCTTTATATACGGGGGCAAGGGGGCACCCCATAGCAGATCAATTGTTCTCTTAGCCGTGTGCGGTGCCCCCCTTCACAGTTTACTCCTCCGGTCATAGCGTCGTAGTGCTTAGGCGAAGCCCTGCGCATATCACATCACCATCACCGTCACCACGCCGTCGTGCTGATGAAACTCTCCCTCGACACTTTACTGGATCAAGAGTTTGAGGGATGTTATCGAGTTGAACGTGTGCTGAACTCGGAGGTGTCGTATGTTTGGTACTTTATCGGTTGGATCGCGAAGACGTTCGACTACATCAACCGCGTTAAACTAACGCTTCCGCTTTCGGTCTACGAGGGTACATGGACACACTCTCCCCCTCTCGTTGATGTGCATCTCCTATATAGATCTTGCGTGATCGTAGGATCTTTTTTGAAATTGCATGCTACGTTCCCCAACAGGAGTTGCCGAGGATGAGCTTGTCATTTTGTCTTGAACAAATGAATAAGAGGCCAATAGAGGTACCGTAGACTGATAGACTCCAACGTATCCATAATTTATAATGTATTCATGCTATATTTGCAACAACTATATATGGTTTTGATTCACTTCTATATTATTTTTATGGACTAACTTATTAATCTAGTGCCCAATGCTAGTTCCCGTTTTGTGCATGTTATTTGTTTCATAGGAAACCCGTATATAGGAATGTCCAAACATGATGAACATTTAAGGAGATTTATTATGGAATATATGAAAAAAAAATCAACGCACAATGACGGCCAAGGGCCCCACTAGCCCTACGGGCGTGGCCTACCCGTCGGGCGTGCCCCTTGAGCTTGTGGCCAATCCCTAAGGTGGCTAGCGGCCTTCTTTCGCCGCAAGAAAACTAATTTCTGGAGAAAAATCGTGTACAAATTTCAGCCCAATTGGAGTTATGGATCTCCGGCTATAAAAGATACGATGAAAGGACAGAAAACGGATGCAAAATAGAGAAGCAACACAGAGAGAGAGAGAGAGGGAGGGAGAGAGAGAGAGATTCAATCTCGGAGGGGCGCCATGGAGGCCAAGTACCAAAGGGGAGAACCTATCCTCATCAAGGGGGGAGGCCGTGGAGGAGCAAGCGAGAGGGGAGCATCTCTCCTATTCTTTCTAGGTGGCGTTGGATGGCGCTGAGTGAACCATCGTTATGGTGATCGTCTTCATCAACGTCACCGTCTTCATCAAGTTCCTCATCTATTTCCAGAGGTCCATTCTCCTGCAACCCACTGTAATTCCCTACTTGAACATGGTGTTTTTGTGCTACAAATTATTATGCAATGACTTGGGTCATCGCTAGTGTGTTTGAGTAGATTTTTGTTGTTTGGTGAATTTCTACAATTGGTTTAAATTGCTTATGGTTATGTTGTTGTCCTTTTGTTCTCATCATATGTGCGCGCGCATGGATCACACCATAGGGTTAGTTGTATGAGCATAGGACTATGCATTGGGGTGCAAGAGCGACATAAACTTCTTCTTGCCATAGAAATTGATACATACAAGATTGAAGGGAGACCAATATATCTTAATGATATGGTTGGAGTTACCTTAATGAGTTTTAGTAGTTGCAGAGCTTGCTAATAGTTTGAATCATAAGTTCATAGAATTTCAAGTAAGGGATGACATTCTAACAGTGCCTCTCCCACATAAAAACTTGGCGTCGGTCTAATAACTTAGCCAATTGCTTAGGGACAACTCCGCACTCCATACCATCACTATTCACACTCTCTACTTGTATTATATTGTAATATATTCTATCTTTATTTAGGCAGCTCCTACCTTTATGTTTATGATCTTGCAAAGTTCTGTTTCTCATTTCTAGATAAAAGGAAACACTCGGTGTACGTAGAGTTGTATCAGTGGCAAATAGGACTTGAGAGAATATTGATTTTACCTTTAGCTCCTTGTGGGTTCGACACTCCGTACTTACCACTTCCATATTTCTATAGTGCTATGATGATTACTTGCATTTGGGGATTATCATAGGGATAAAAATATAATACACATATGAACAAGATCAATGGTGGAGGTATGCAGAAAATCTACTACACTTCATATTCAACATTTGTTCATCCCCGCAACTGATGCATTGTTTGACCACACCTATGACAGGTGTTGACCAAACTTCAGCATTCATTCATGCCACCCACCTACCACTTTAACCTCCAAAGCTACCATCACAATCCACTTCACCCATCGCCCCTCTCTAATTCCAATGCTCTCTCTATCTCTCTCACCACCGCTCCAGCATCATGAATCCCTACCCCACCGGCCCTAGATGGACGACATTCATCCTTGGGTGCCCACTCAGTGACCACAAGAATTTTGTGAAGATGATGGATTTGTTCTCTTAGTTCAAGACCGTGGATGATATGGCCGAGGAGGCAAGAGTTGTGCTTTCGAAGGCGACAACGACGGAGAAGAAGGCGCTATAGCCTGACCCAGACAATGGCGCTGTGTCAGTGGACATACTGCTGTCGGTGATGGAGGAGGACTGGTCGTCGGATCCAACTCAGGGAGCTAGATGGGCCAAATACAAGTTTGACCTAGCTCCTACTTACCAGGACGACGATGGTGAGAAGGAGGTGGCAGAGGTCAAGATGGTGACCTAGCTGCTCCACGATCTGGCGGAGGTTGACGAGTACAAGCGTCAACCTACATGTCGCTTGGAGCGCCTAGGCTATAGTCCTTGTTCGATTGCATTGGATTTGAATGGAAGTAAGTGGATTGTGATCGATTTAACCCCCTGTCAGTGGAAATCATTCGACGTCCCATTCACATTCCTCAAATCCCTAATCGGATATGCTTTGTTCGGTCCCACATCAAATCCTAGAACTTCAATCGATGCCTAAATCCCATGAGCGAACAATGTAATCCATGCATAAATTGAATGCAGGAAGTGTAATCGATACCTAGATCGATCTATCACAAGGGATTGAGGGCTTATCGCCATTGATGAATGCTTGGTTGAGGGGTGGTGAAGCCGGTGGTTGACGCCAACCAGATCATGTGATCGCCGCCGCCGGTGAGAGGAGGAGAGAGGGGAGAGAGTGAGGGTTGAGAGATGGATGAGGGGATTTATGTGGCCGCTTCAGGAACCAACGCGGCGTCTCTCGTGTGTCCCCGTGTGTCATCCGCCTTCTCCCATGTGAGCTTGCTTGCATCGCTCGGGTGTGGCTCGCTGGAAACGGCCGATTCAAGCATTCCTTCAGAGTCAGGCCCAGAGGTGATTTAAGTTCCTCGCGGGTCAAGAATTCATGCAAGCCAACCATCCAAACAACCCAAAAATGCATCTCCGGGGCCTGGCTAAGGTATATGCAACCTACCAAACGCATCCCAACTCCATGAGTTGGAAATCTCCTTCGGCCACCCCAAACTCCCATCCTCCTTTGATGTTCCCGCAAGAACTCGTTGTGCTCGAGCTATTGGTTGTAGCAATGACGTTGAGTTCCCTATATGCCTATGGGTTAACCTTTTTGAAGGGTATATATGCCAATGGGTTTGTCTTGGCATTTTTCTCTTCTATTGTAACATGACACTACCTTCTTCTGTAGCATGATAATTAATATACTTGTGTAGCAGATCTCTTTACTATGAATGGCAATTATATTTGTTGTAGCATGGCAATCCTGTTTTGCCAGCAACAAGGTTTGTCCGGCTCCGGTGAGGGAGGGACAATGACGACGTCGCGCCTTCCGCTTGCTCCAGTGCTTGTAGTCGTCGCTAATAGTCCACGAAACTGGTTGTAATTTTTATTATCTGCATAGTGTTCTCCATGTTCTCTGTGTTTTTCAAGGAGATGTTCTCTAGACCTTCTCTTTTTTTGCAGAAATGAAAAACCCCAAACATTTGAATTTTATGCATGGCAACTAGAACGTTTTTCATGGCAACTTTAGTTCACTTGAGGTTGATAAACATGGCAATTTTTTTTACAAAAAACAAACTGGGACAAAGTTGACATGTCTTAACAACTAAAGTTGCCACCTCGCGTCAACTAAAGTTGCCATGAAATAACATTTGAGATGAAATGCTTAAAATCCAAACAAGGTTTATTGGGGTCCTTTTTTGAGGGGTCTCTGTACCTCCTCTTTTCCGCGAGCGGTTTCTGTACCTCCTCTAGTTTTTTTTTTGAGCAGTTGTACCTCCTCTAGTTTTTTTAGGTGAATTGTACCTCCTCTAGTTTTTTTTTAGACAACGTCACGAGGATTTATTAATTCGTCACAATGTTTATAGGGATGGAAGGTAGGTTCCCGGGATGGCCTAACCAGACACGGCGGCCACCACCGAGAGATAAAGCATGCCTCGCTAAGTTGTGAGCTTCATAATTGGAGCTCATAAATTCATGTTTAAAACTACAAAAATCAAAAGCTGAAGAGTGAGCTATTATTTCCTGGACAATTGCGTCGTAGCTCGCATAATTGTCCTTCTGTAAATCTTCCACCACCACTTTGCAATCCGATGCAACTTCAATCCGGCCATAAATATAGATTATGCGCGCCGTGCGAGCTTCTCTAATGGCTAGAGCTTCAAGGGTCGGTGGGTCTACAATGTTGCTAAAGCCAAAAGTTGATGCGCTGATGAACATACCTTCATGGTTTCTGCAAATCACCCCAATAGACCCGAATCCTTGCCTAGACACAGCCGCATCGACGTTTATCTTGGCATTGCCCTCCGAGGAGGGCAGCCACCTCCTTGGGCTCGCGGATCTCTGCATCGTCATAGCAGGAGTTTTGGCATTGATCACCTGCAGCTCGCCCAAGTAGCTAGATATGAAACTGTCCACCGAGTGGGTAGATTGGAAGATGTTATCATGGATGGCCTTCCTTCTAACTCCCCATATCGCCCAAAGTGAAACCACCAAGCGATCAAATAGCTCCTTTGTTAATATTTCATGTATAGCAAATAGCCAATCCTTCAGGTTCTCCTCTTCTCGTTCTATCATGTGGTGCACCAACTCCTCAGGCACCAGCGCCCATATACTTGCAGACATAGGACATGTAATCAGTGCATGTTTCCATGTGTCCACAGCTCCACAGAGTAAGCAAGTGTTTTCTGTTGCCATATGACGATGATTCAATCTGATCTCGGTTGGCATAGATCGGGGCTAGTCGCGATAGAAACATCTTGAGTTTTGAGGGTACTTGGATATGCCAGATCATGGACCAGTTGTTGGTCTTGCTGAACTCATATGAGGTGCCTCCCTCCTCATGCAGCCATGCTTTCCTGTCGTGCTTCGTCTTGAGAATCATGTGATAGGCAGACCGAACACTGATCTTCCCCTAGGATCATGATGCCAAGCCTAGAAGTCCTCAACGCGACACGTGCACAATGGGATCTTGAGGATTGCCTCAGCGTCGAAGTGAGTAAAAATCGTTCGGACCAGACCCTCGTTCCAACAAGCCGATGTGACATCGATGAGTTTGACACTCTATTAGGAGGATTTTGGACGAGAGCTGTTATAGGGCGCTTGAAGCTATCTCGCGGTATTCAGTTGTGTTGCCAAATGTCCATAGTTGGACCATCGCCTATTCTGCGCACCAAACCTTGTGCTAAGATATCACACCCGTCCAGTATCGCCCTCCATATCTATGATGGGTGGGCTCCTAGTTCGGCCTGAAGTAGAGAACAATCCGGGAAATACACTGCCTTGAGGATCCGAGCGCTGAGAGATGTAATGTCTGTGATTGTACGCCATGCCTATCTTGCTAACAATGCAAGATTGGAAATTTCCAAGTCTCGAAATCCCAAACCTCCTAAGTGCTTCGGCATGGTCATGGTATCATATGCTACCCAACTCGGTTTCCTCTTCCCTTGCTTAGAGCCTCACCAGAACTGACGAATGATCGATGTGATACTATCGCAGAGACCTCTTGGCAATCTGAAGCATGACATTGAGTAGACTGGGATCGCTTGTGCTACCGATTTAATCAAAACTTCCTTGCCAGCAGCAGATAACAACTTCTCCATCCATCCTTTGATCTTTTCCCAGACTCGATCCCGAAGATATTTGAACGTACCATTCTTCGAGTGACCAACATCCATCGGCATACCCAGGTAGCGTTCACTCAAAGATTCATTTAGGACCTGCAAGTTGTTCTTAATAGTGTCTCTCAATTGTGCCGGGAAACCCTTACTAAAGAAAATCGAAGATTTGTCATTATTGATCCTCTGCCTCGAAGCATTACAGTAAATATCAAGTAGGTTTGACACCTGAACTGATCCTTCTCCACTGGCCTTGAATAGCAACATGCTATCATCTGCAAACAGGAGATGGTTAACGGTAGGAGCCGTAGGAGCCACCTGAATACCTGCTGGAGACGACTGAAAACTTGATTTAAGGAGGCACGAAAGGCCCTCTGCTGCAATCAAGAACAAGTAGGGGGAGATCGGGTCTCCCTGCCGGATACCTCGTGTAGGCTTGAACGATTCTAGCCTTTCACCATTGAAGCAAACCGAAAATGAAACTGAGGAAACCATGCACATGACAATATCTATCCAGTTTTCACAAAAAAAAAGACAAAGTCTATCCAGTGACGGTCAAAACCCAATTTTGTACCTCATCTAGTGCCTGCCTTGTCCACACAGAAGGCCCTGTCTGTGCAGTGCTGCACTTCCCAGCCCAGCCCAGCCCAGCCCACTTGCAAGTTCCTCTTTGTCCACACCTGGACATCCCCCCAGCCACTAACTAACTAGAGACCACAGTGCCAGCCCACCTCAACCCTCCTTTCGATCCGAACCCACCGTCTCCTCGTCGCCGACGACGCGACCATGGCGGCGCTCCTAGCCCGGCAGGCAGCGCTGGCCCTCCGCGCCAGGCACACGGTGAGCAGCCCTTCTACCCCGGGTCCCTCGTCCCGCCGCCGCCCTCCTAGATCTCCGCCGACCGCCCTCCGGCTTTCAGATCGAGCCACGCCGCCCCGCTCTCCTGTTTGCTGTGACTTGCCCCTGATTCGTGGTTTGCCGGTGTTTCAGGCCCATCTCGGCCCGTCCGCGACGGCGATGCAGGGCCACCTCCGGACCTACATGGACGCGGGGGCGCCCAAGAGGTTCAAAGGTATCCACCCTCTGCCCCCTTCTTACTGAGCTGTTCGGTATTATCTAGCTACTGCTGGAAATGTGGTTACGGATGCGTCGGTTGTATGTTATCATTTCCAGGCATTCTGTGTGTTCAAAATGGTTGATCTTTTATGTCTTGTGTTGCATACGGTAGCGTGTGAGGGAGGAACTAGGGTTGTACTTGAAACTCTTTGCAACAGATCTTCGGTTATATTAATTGGTTGCACACTGATGCCTGACACCCAATATGAAATTCTCAAAAATTGTGCCACATTGCCTCCGGTTGGTTTTAGGAGAACCTGTTCTTTACAACTAAAAGCCATTTGCTGCTGATGATGGACCATAATATCGAATTCTAATTGGCCTAATTCTTTCGAACACTAATTCCATGCTATGATTTTGTGAGTGCATAGTTGCATATTGAATTTAAATTTGTGCGATGCTACTGTTCTCTGAAAGTGCTCTCCTCTTTAATGGTCAGAGGACGAGGAGAAAGAACAGCTTGCGAAAGAGCTCGCCAAAGATTGGAGTGCTGGTGAGTATATGTTTTTTATATGGGCATACAATTGTCTGTTGGCTATTTTCCTTGTTGCTGTTAGGATACTGCTTCACCTCTCATTTTAATGCTCTTTCTTCAGTGTTTGAAAGGAGTATCAATACATTGTTTTTGACTGAAATGGTCCGTGGTTTGATGCTGACGCTCAAGTACTTCTTCGAGAGGAAAGTTACAGTTAAGTGGCGAATTTCACACGTGCTATTAGTCTTATTCTCGTGCTTGCTTCTGTTGACTGTTCTTTTATCTTGACTCCTTGTAGATTAACTATCCATTTGAGAAGGGCCCTTTGAGCCCCCGTTTCCGAGGGGAGCATGCTCTCAGGCGTTATGATACTGGGGAAGAGCGATGCATTGCCTGTAAACTATGTGAAGCTGTAAGTTGTGTTATCTCAAATCTTGCAATAATAGTGGATTAGTTAGCAAACCATATGAATTTATCTTCTGCCGAATGAAATTGAGATCTAAATGGTCCATAGTAATAGCAGGCCATGCTTATATGAAAATTTGATGTTTGCACCAGTAATACTACTCCATGCTATGTTATAACAGTGATACCATGTTTTCCGTATTGAATTATGAGTTCTTAGGGTCATCTTCTCTTTTCCATTATTTACTTTGCAAAATTTCTTTCCTTTCAAGTATACCTGACTGAAATTGATTAAAGTTTTTAAGAAAAGTTTGATCCCTTACTTGCTTGAAGTTATTTACAATACATGATGGTTGTGTTCTTGTTGGCGGTAGACCTTGTAGTTGTTAGTGCTTATGGAGTAAAGCATTAAGATTGATGTTCTGTGAGTATTCAAAATAGTCTGGCCATTGTATGCAGGGTTTCAGTTCCTGGGATTGATCACTTTTTCCCGTGGGTACAAGGAGAACAAATCGTGGCCTGTAAACATTTAATTTAAAATCTAAATTGCAATTTGAAGTACAATTGATGGCATAATTATGGCCGTGAATCAGACAGATGTCGGTCATTCTTTGAGGGTAACGGACAAGTCAAAACCACCAAGAAAATTGCTGGTTACTGATTGGGAATCTGTCCTAAAAGAGTCCACAACTCCTGGGTTGAAACACTGATGGTGCAAACCTCTTGTGTCAGTAAGATTGTGTACGGTGTTAGCAGTTACTCCCTCCGTTCCTAAATATAAGTCTTTGTAGAGATTCCACTATGGACTACATATGGTGCAAAATGAGCGAATCTACACTCTAAAATGCATCTATATACATCCGTATGTCCATAGTAAAATCTCTACAAAGACTTATATTTAGGAACGGAGGGAGTAGAACTTTGAGCTCTGAATCACTGGCAGCAAGAGCATTGCAGCTTTCTGCTTATTGATGCTTTTTTTTAGAAAAATATTTGCAGCTCAAATTTCTTAGGCCACATGCCTCTTCAATCTAGTAGGGTGTATGGAACTGGTGCACGTATGGGGTTTAAGAAATTCTTGAAGAAGCATCGTATCTAGATTTAATAATATTTTGCAATTGAGCGCACAAAGGTAAAATTCATGAGCCCCCCATGGCGCCACGTGTCCACTACTACCTTGCTAGATTTACCACAAACTTTGTTGAACACTGATAGTTTTCTGGAAGTAGCTTGCTGTACTGTGTAAGTCTGTAACATTCTCACCAATCTTAGTTATTGAAGTCTTGGCCTTTGATTAGTATCAAAACTTACTGAAAATTCTCATGTATAGTAGTGCAAAACCGTGTGATTGGCTTAAGATGCTTGAATATTGGATGTTTCTCATACTAGTTGAAGTGGTAGTTATTGATGCATAAGTATGCTTTTTCTCACATGGCTTTACATGTGGTCAGATATGCCCAGCCCAGGCAATTACTATTGAGGCAGAAGAGCGTGAAGATGGCAGTCGCCGAACCACAAGGTAATTGAATGGCTGTTTATTTTCTGTGAACTGTGTTAACTGTTAAGTATGCCACTTTGATCTACTGCTCTTAATCTGCAATCAAGCTCCATTCTGACGATCCATATTTTATTTTGTTTTGCAGATACGATATCGACATGACCAAATGCATCTACTGCGGGTTCTGCCAGGAAGCTTGCCCTGTCGATGCTATTGTCGAAGGCCCTAACTTTGAGTTCTCTACTGAAACTCACGAGGTAAACTAAACTAGTTGATTCTATCATACGATGTTATTTCCACACATTCCCCGGGAATCATAACACACAACGTACTCTGCCATGGTGCAGGAGCTGCTGTACGACAAGGAGAAACTGCTCGAGAACGGCGACCGCTGGGAGACCGAGATTGCTGAGAACCTGAAGTCTGAGGCCCTTTACCGTTGATTTGCTCTTGCCATTAAATTGGATCTGCCATTTCCCCTGTTTTGCTCGACTAGCCGATAAATAAGCAAACCTGTATCATAACCTGAAAGCCAGGCGCCATGTTTTTGTGCCTGTGCTCCATCTGTTGTACTAGCATGCTCCAGGGTAAAGGTTTACGGCATGTTTTTGCGATTATTAAAATGTTTTCGACTCTGATGGCATCGCGAACAAAATACTGGTTGTGGAGTTTACATTTTCCTGTCAATACGTTGTGTTTGCGTCTGTTATGAATGATGAACCAACCACGGCTATGAACTGGTCTGGACTAGATTGCCCGTTCATAAATGTGAAGCCGAGTGTGTGTATTAGAAGGCAGGCACAACTTCGCAACGCAGTCATAAAATCGTCATAAGGCAAGATATAGAAGTAGTACGCACGGAAACAAAACTCTGCAAAGGCGACAGATCCTCGTATGCTCCACTGTCAGGAAAAAGAAGCTGTCGTCCGGTGATAACAGAATTTAGACAATGTGCTACGAAATGATTAATTTCGTAGCAAAAGCTTTCATAGCTCAGTTGGTTAGAGCACCCGTTTAGTAAGCGGGAGGTCTTGAGTTCAACTCTCAATGAAAGCATCCCCTTTTTTTTGTTTTTGTTTTTCTCCGTGTGTACCAAGAGTGTACTGTTTCTTCAAAAAAAAAAAAAATTGGCCTTTGCAGTTTGTACGCAAGTGGTTTCATCAATGCATTGTACCATTGTGTGCACTACTTACTCCCAAGATCTCAAATCATCTCAGCCCACAGGTGGATGTCGCCGTTGGTGAGGTGTTCATGATCCCAGGCTAAGGACCGTCGTTCATTCCTCTTGTTTGAAAATCCTACACCTTCCACGAATGCCCTAATCAAAGGAGTGAATTACAGAAAACCACCACATTACAGTGTAGGTTTGCAGAAAACACTCCTCTATGAAAATGTTGCAGAAAACACTGATTCTCGGCCTAATCTTTTGCAGAAAGCACTGATCCGCCTGTTTGGGCATTTTAACCTCGTTTATGGCAAGTGGAGCCCAGCTTTGGTGACGTGGCGTAACTGTAGGTCCCAAACGGCGTTAGACATGGTGTGATGTGAAATTACCAAATAGTCCCTGGTATTTTTGCAGTGGCACCTTCTATCGAAAAATAGAAATGCAATCAGGCCCTTGCCATGCCAAGCTCGACCGTACTTTTGTCGCCGCCATCCAGCCTTCGTCTTGTCGCCACGCCGGTGCCCCGTAAGCGGAGCTCACCGACGAGGGCGCCGCTTGGTTGCGCGACGCGTCGCGGTCACCGACCGCCACGCCGCTGCGTGGCCGTTGTTTGCTCCGGCTACGCCACCGACCGCTGATGTTGCTTGCTGGCCGCCGCCGCCGCCGCTGCTGCTGCTTGTGCTCGTGTTGTGCCAGCGCCGCCACGCCGCTACTTGCTCTTGTGATGTGCGCCGCCGAGGCTCGTTCCCTGCAGCCGCCGAGGTCGCGCCCGCTTGCTCCTGTGGTCGAGATCGGGAAGGCCGCGAGGCGCGCCGCTGCTTGCTCCAGGCCGGTCGTGGAGGCCGCCGGGAGGCGCGCCACCGCCAGGAAAGAGAGAGGACGGAGGATGGTGAAGAGGAGGCGCGACCGCCGCTTGCGCCAGGCCGAGGTCGGGAGGCCGGGCTCGCCGTCGCCGCCGCCACGCGAGTCCCCGACGCCTGGCCCATCTCCCTTTCCCGCATCCGCAGCCTGTGAGGTCGTCGATTGTAGAGCCGCCCTCGACTACCCCCTAGCTGTCGACGGCGGCTTCCATTGCCGCTGCCACCAGTGCCGACGGAGACAGAGGAATCTGGTCAGGCGCGCCAGACTCGGACGGCGCTCCCACGATCTGGATTTATCTTTGGGAGGGAGGGTTTTTTTTTTTAAAAAAAGACCAGCCTAACATCGTCTACCACAAAACGTTACGCCATGTCATCAAATGTGGGACCCATATGTCATAATCATGATTAAAATGACCTAAGGAGCCCATCAGTGTATTTTGCAAAAGATTAGAAAAAAATCAGTGTTTTCTGCAGCAAAAACGTAGAAGAGTGTTTTCTGCAAACCTAAGCTGAAATGTGGTTTTCTGCAATTCACTCTAATCAAAGCCTACTTGATTGTGTTGATTTTGATTCTCTCCCTAGCATGGCCAGAACCAAGCAGGACTCGTTCCGACTTTCAAAGTCGTCAAAGTAACTGAGAGTGCATCTCTTAGATTCCCCTAATTTGTTTTTGGTGATTTATGACATATCCATAAGGAGGAGTGTTTGAGTTTATTTCAGATTTAGTCCCCTGGCCACATGAGTGGAACATCAATGGTGACCCCTACCTACAACTTTCGATGATGTTGTCTACCTCAAGCTCGAATGTACTCCCTCCATTTCTTTTTTACTTCACATATTAGTTTTGACTTTAATCAATTTTTCTAAAGTCTCAAACATTCTCAATACCAAATTGGTATAATTAGATCTATCAGAAAAGTTACAGGTCGTGTAAGTTAATAATTAATTTTGTAGCAAAAGCTTTCATAGCTCAGTTGGTTAGAGCACCCGTTTAGTAAGCGGGAGGTCTTGAGTTCAACTCTCAATGAAAGCATCCTTTTTTTTCTTCTCATGTATCAAAGACAAAGTCACGCGGTCTCCAACAGTTTTGGACTGTTAAAATTTTGTTGAAAGGCTATAACTAGAGTTGTAAGTAGCGGATAGCCCTTATATATGTGGCCTTCTGCACATTTCCTGGTATTCTGATCTCTACCTTGTCTAATGAAATAACTTTTCCTTTTTTTTAGGGGGGACAACGTTTTTTCTTCTCATGTATCAAAGACAAAGTCAGGCGGTCTCCAACAGTTTTGGACTGTTAAAATTTTGTTGAAAGGCTATAACTAGAGTTGTAAGTAGCGGATAGCCCTTATATATGTGGCCTTCTGCACATTTCCTGGCATTCTGATCTCTACCTTGTCTGATGAAACAACTTTTCCTTTTTTTAGGGGGGACAACGCATGTTTTCATGGTATAATTCCATCGTCAACCATGTCTTGGAGCGCAAGCTCTACGAAGAAGCAAGCCAAGAAGCCGAAGCTAGACTTCTCATGTATCAAAGACAAAGTCAGGCGGTCTCCTACAGTTTTGGACTGTTAAAATTTTGTTGAAAGGCTATAACTAGAGTTGTAATTAGCGGATAGCCCTTATATATGTGACCTTCTGCACATTTCCTGGCATTCTGATCTCTACCTTGTCGATGAAACAACTTTTTCTTTTTTTAGGGGGGACAACGCATGTTTTCATGGCATAATTCCATCGTCAACCATGTCTTGGAGCGCAAGCTCTACGGAGAAGCAAGCCAAGAAGCCGAAGCTAGACTGTTGGCACCCATCAATGGTGACGGGTTTTGACGCGTCAACGCTCACGTGTTCCGTAGTAGCATGCCTTCTTTGTGCATAAGACATTTGATCATATTATCTCATGAATTACAAGTGCACAAGTTTTAACAAGACGCATATCTATGAATTTTGTATAGAATTTCTGGCCACTCACCAGTGCATAAACCCTAAAACTCAGTGGCCTAACCTAATTAGATGGTATAATGTTGTGACAAGTCGAGTCACAAGGATAGGGGCAGTCGACTTCTTGGGCGGCACCCCTTTCAAAGTACCAATCACCAACAAGCTTCGCAATTGTCTGAAACAAAGAGATTTTAGTGCAACACTACCCATTGGTAGAAGACCACATACACAAGTACAACTTATTCTTACAGGAGTAAAGAATTATTAGTACTACCTTGTCATGTAGTCTTGGGGAATTTGGTGCAAACCATGTGTCCTGAGATTCGCTCTGGCAATGTGAAAAGCAAGAATTGATGAACATCCCCACCTTCGATTCGCCTTCGAACGGTTTCAGAGCCATTAACATTGCGCTTCTCAGGCCTGGAGACGAGTTCAGAAATGTCCTCAAGGCAGCAACTTAAATCAAGGATCTTCTTTTAAGAGAATATTTATATATGTAGGACAACAACTTGGTTGAATTGCCTTAAGGCAATATAACTAAATCAAGAAGCTTGCGCCCGTTGGTTTAATGTACATTTCACAGATCTGTATAAAGCACAAAAATGTAACCTTGGAGAGTTGCAATTTGGGATGAGCTGCATGCGATAAGGGCCGCCTTACAGCGACTCCATTGACCTCTAGGGTCAGACGAAGGAGGCACAAAATTTTGAAAAAACTGTCCAAAAAATGTTATGTGTAGTTACTAGTGATCGGATGCTGAAAAAAAAACTAAGGTAGTATCATGTCTTGTTTTACCTGATATACGTCGTAAGCTGAATTCAAGATGAAATAGGGGGCTCTGATGCTCCGAAGCGCATATTGTGGGAAGAAGCACTGCACACAAAGGGTGGGAAGTTATGCATGGTTTAGCACAAGCACGGTGTAAAAATGCGGTCCGGTTCTACTAGCAAGGAAGAGTATAGGAATCCAAAGAGTCCTCACCTGATAAGATTTTACTGTCGAATCCGAACAGTTTTTGTTCAAGTTCTTCTGAACCCCCTAGATGAAAGTTGAAAAATTGAAAGAAGTATTTCAAAACAAGAAGGTCCAAGGCATCGTAGAGATATTCCCAATTTACTGTGGGAAGACCGGAAGAGGGATTTTGCTAGTGAAAAAGACCTGGAAATCGACTACCCCGTTGAAGAAAGACCTGACGGTGCTGTGGCCGGAAATATCGTCCCTGCAAAATGACGCTAAGCCCTTTCAACATTCCAGAAGTATTTTTTTTCTTGTTTGATTTGCTCCAACTTACACATCAAGGAAAAGCCCTGCGTCGCTCATGCATTTCACCGTGGCAACACCTCTGAGACGCTCCTCGAGGTCGTCGCAGTGGAAGAACGTAGCTAGACCTCCTGCTGAGCAGCCTGAGAGCAGCACCTGAAGGATTCGGAACTTGCTCAAAACCATGACCGACTTAATTGTTGTCGAAAAACACATCTCCTAAAATGATATGTTTTTTTTACTGGCTGAAGCTTTAAAAGCATATCATTGCAGGAAAATATGCAGGAAGCATATATAGGTTGCCACTGATGAGATTTCATCTGATGAACCTTTTCAGCCTTCGCGAGGCCTTTCAGGAACAGATCAGCGATGATTGCATCCCATATCCTCTGGCCTCTCATGTAGATGACTGAAGACTGCATATGTAGAGGCAAGCACTGAGCAGCAAACTTCTGTTGAACCCATGCAGCAACAAGAAATAATGCAAGCATACTTACACCATTTCTGAACTCTGAATCGCCCGCGAAGGAGCCGCCATCGCAGTATCGCATTTTCACTCGATTCCAGTTGTAAAAATCTGTCGAATTGTTAGCAAAATGCCGTGTTAAGAATTCCCCAATAACGAAATGGGTTTATAAACTTATGATTTTTGGCTATGTGCATGGCTCATGCAGAGGCCGGGGGTAATCCTTCTTTTTGAAAAAAATGAAAAGGGTTTATACACTTTTAATTTTGGGGGCACTATCTTCGCAAGTGGCCTGAAAACCCGATGCAGATGTGGGCTAACAATTGATCCTTGCAGGACCATTAGCTTGAATTCACCATGGACCTAGCTAGCTAGCCTGGTTGTTGGTAGTGCTACCTACCGGATTATTGCGACTGTTTGGTGCACGCACGAAACTGAAGAATTCTGAAGTGTGTGTTCGTTTTCTTTGTTGATGAATGAAAAACAATTCAGGGATTGAGCCGAGGTACCCGGGCTCATGGCGGGATCGTTGCTGAGAAATCCGGAGAAGGCCTCGAGCTTGTTCATGAGGCTGCTGGAACCTAGGGGCGTGCGGGCTCTCCCGGCGCACGACCGCGCGTCGTTGCACCACCCGCCACCCTCGAACTGGAGCAGCCAGCCGCGAGCGCCGGCGCCGGAGCCCTGGTGGAGGTGGTACGCCGGCGCGCTCCCGTCAAGGCACACTGCAGCGGAACCCAGACGCCACGCCACCACCATTGGTGCTCCATAATGGAAATGCACATCATAGGCAATATGCCGCCAGCCGCCGGCTGGAGAAAAGAGGATATGTTCAAGGGGACGTGGACTTGCCTGCTCCCGTCGACGCGGCGCCCGGGACGAGAGTCATGTCCACCATCAGCTTCTCGTCGACCCCCGCCGCCGCAGCAGAAACAGCAGCGACGACGACGACGAGCACACCCGTGGCGACGGCTGCAGCCCACGTCCGAACCCGCCGCCAGGCCATGGCGATCAACGGCGGCACGCAAGAAGCCAAGAACTGACGGCTGTCTCGTGGATGTGCGCGCATGTATGTACAGGCAAAACTTTCAAGTCGGAAAGCGAAATGACAAGGGCGAGAGAATGCACCGGAACCGGATGTCGATGATGGAAACTTGTGCGGATAACAGCGTCTCGTGGCAAAATTTCGTGTTTTGACCTTTTTGGAAAGTATTTCAGGATCTGACCCCTGTTTGAATTTTTTTCGAGATTTGACCTTTTGCTTACCGCTGCGCCTCCTGGTGGTAGGGTTAGATAGCCTACCGCCACGGTCCATGGCGGTAGGGAACTTATCCACGTCAGCGCGCGGAGACGGCGCCGTCCCCCTCCGTCGCACCCTACCGCCAGTAGGCTGTTTAACCTTACCGCCAGGGGCCCTGGCGGTAGGGTCCGGGCAGTTATTTGCCCCGAAACCCCTGCACCCCTGCCCATCTCCCCACCCCTCCCCTCCCCCCGTCAGCAGTTCTTCCTCCCTTTCTCCCCCAAGTCGCCCCTCTCTCCCTCTCTCATCTCCTCCACTCCCCTCCTTGGATCTTCACCGATTCTTCACCGTTTTGGCGGATCGAGATGGCCCCGAGGAGAGAACCGTAAGCTCCTCCGATCCCTCCAATTAGTTTTTGCAAACTTGCTACCGATTCGACGCATTATTTGCTTGAAATTCCTCATGTTTTTGAACTAAGATTGATTTTTTTTTTCACCTAAGATTGATTGTAGTTGTAGTTCTTAGTTCTTTAATAAGTAGTGGTATTGGATATGTACTCTAATCAATAGTTCATATGTTAGTGTGAAGATGAACCCTAGTTCATAATTTTTTGTTAAAAAATTTTGATTTTTTGTTGATAAAGGGATGAACCCTAGTTTGATGATGCATGTTGATATGATGATATGATCTAGTGTGAAGATGAACCCTAGTTTGATGATGCATGTTGATATGATGATATGAAGATGTTGTTTGGAAAATTTTGTTTAAAAATATGAAGCTATGATGTATGTTGGAGGTTTTTTTGATATGATGCATGTTGATATGATTTGATCCATCATGTGTAGTAGATGTTGTTGGAGGAATATGCTTAAAATTTTATCTTGATATGATTTGAGTTCATTGTTTGTTTATGTATGCTTATGCTTATGGTGCTTTTGTTTATGAAACTCTATTAAGGCGGCCACCTCTTGCGGACAACATCGCCCACGGTACTGCATGCTGGACTGGGCATTCGACAAGGGTCATCGTGTCTGCTTCATAGAGAACGGAGAGGTAAGTGATATGAAAGAAATTTTGATCAAAGTTCTCGGATTGATGAAAATGATTTCCTAACTTTTGGTGTTCACTTTTTGACAGACGCCCAGCCATCGCGCATGAGGGGTCACGGGGTTCATGGGCATATGGACTCACGACAGCGCTTACGCTACGCCGTTCTTCAAGAGTGTCCGTCTGTTGGGTTTCGTGCTGCAGTTCAAGCGCCACCGCCGACGCTTGTCCACGCTGCTCTCACAGCTCTGATTGACCGTTGGAGACCGGAGACCCATTCTTTCCATCTGCCATGCGGGAGATGACGGTGACCCTAGAGGATCGGGGATGATTACTGCAATGCCGATCGAGGGTCATGCACTCACCGGTCGAGTGGAGAGGGCCAAGCTGGCAGAGAGGGTCACCACCCTCATCGGCGAATGCCCCGTGCCAAGAGTAATTGTACATCCGGTGTGCCGTTGATCTGGCTCGAGCACCGGAGGACATGCCCCCAAGGCGCAGATGAGGCGATCGTGGAGTTGTACGCGAGGGCCTATCTGTGGTATATTCTCTCGGAGGTCGTGTTCTGACAGCCCGGGAACTCGCCAACTGGGTGTATCTGTTCTTCCTAGCGGACTGGGATGCAGGATACAGTTGGGGGACGGCATCTCTTGCCTACCTATACCGTTCGGTAAGAGAGTGTCTAATTGTGTACCTACCTACGAAAGTGTGTCCATGACATTTTCTTATATCCGATCCTCATTTGATGTTTTGCAGCTTGACGACGCAAATACGAGGACGGGAGACAAGTCCAATATGGGTGGCTTTGTCCGGGCCTTCTCCATTTGGATGTGGGAGCGGCTGCCGTGGGCGTCCGGAGAAGTTGCGAAGACGCCCATGGGAAGACTATGGCGAAGAAGGCGACGAGACTCGAAACCCCACCGTAGCTTACGAGTGGGACGTTGTCAAACTCTACACGGGCCTAAACAAGACTTCAGACAAGACCTACACCAACGAAGTTGGACGCTTTGACGACACGCAGGTATATGAACTCGCCCAACACCTTTCTCTTTGATTCCGCTATTGACCGAGAGTGCGAACTTACCAAGGTATATGTAATAGGTAATCTGGTGGTCGTATCGACAAGAACGAGAGTGGGACTTTGATCTGAACGTGATGTGCATAGCTGAAAGATCGAGGATGTCGCCTAGAGGGGGGGGGGGTGAATAGGCGCTTTAAAATAATTACGGTTTATGCTTGAACAAATGCGGAATAAACCTAGCGGTTAATTTATCAAGCACAAAACCTACAAAAACTAGGCTCACCTATGTGCACCAACAACTTATGCTAAGCAAGATAAGCAACTATGTGATAGCAAGATATATGACAAAGAACAATATGGCTATCACAAAGTAAAGTGCATAAGTAAAGGGCTCGGGTAAGAGATAACCGAGGCACGCTGGAGACGATTTATGTATCCCGAAGTTCACACCCTTGCGGATGCTAATCTCCGCTTGGAGCGGTGTGGAGGCACAATGCTCCCCAAGAAGCCACTAGGGCCACTGTAATCTCCTCACGCCAAGACAATGCAAGATGCCGTGATTCCACTAAGGGACCCTTGAGGGCGGTCACCGAACCCGTACAAATGGCAACCCTTGGGGCGGTCACCGAACCCAGACACTTTGGCAACCCTTGGGGCGGTCACGGAACTCAAATTGCTCAAGGCGATCTCCACAACCTAATTGGAGACCTCGACGCTTGCCCGGAGCTTTACACCACAATGATTGAGCTCGAACACCACCAACTGCCTAGGGCGCCAAGGCACCCAAGAGGAACAAGCTCTAGGGTGCCCAAACACCCAAGAGTAATAAGCTTCTCAAACTTCACTTCCACGTATCACCGTGGAGAACTCAAACCGATGCACCAAATGCAATGGCAAGGGCACACGGAGTGCCCAAGTCCTTCTCTCTCAAATCCCACCAAAGCAACTAATGCTAGGGAGGAAAATGAGAGGAAGAACAAGAAGGAGAACACCAAGAACTCCAAGAACTAGATCCAAGGGGTTCCCCTCACATAGAGGAGAAAGTGATTGGCGGAAATGTGGATCTAGATCTCCTCTCTTTTCCCTCAAAACTAGCAAGAATCCATGGAGGGATTGAGAGATAGCAAGCTCGGAGAAGGTCAACAATGGGGGAAGAACACGAGCTCAAAGGATAAGGTTCAATGGGAAGAAGACCCCTTTTATAGGAGGGGAAAATCCAACCGTTACCCCACTAAACAGCCCTCAAGACAGAGCGGTACTCATTAGCTAGGGCGGCATTACCGAGGGCGGTACTACCGCTTCCCTATCCAGCGGTACTACTGCTGAAGAGAAAGACAGGCCATCGGCCTCGTGAGCGGTACTATCATGGGAGTAGAGCGGTACTACCGCTCAGAGCGGTACTACCGCTTCCCATCGCCGCAACTAGTGCCGCAAAACCCGACACGAGAAAACATCGTCTCGAATCGAGGCGGTAGTAGGCGCGGTACTACTAAGGTAGTATAGTCGAAGCCATGGCCAGTACTACCGCTCATCGAGCCAGTACTACCGGCGGGGGCGTACTACCGCTCTGTGGAGCGGTACTACCGCTTGGGGGCTTCGGCGGTACTACCGTTGTAGGTCGCGGTACTACCGCTGGCACAGGGCGAAAACAAGGAAAACTCCAAGGAAAACCAGAACTGCCATAACTTCTTCATATGAGCTCCGAATTGAGCAAACTCAAGCTTGTTTGAAACAAGACAACGAGTAGCATCAAAACAGCGACTGAGGTATGCTTAGCAAACAAAGGAGTGAAACCTCCAACCGAGAAGAACCGCATACCCTCCAACATCGAAAACATCATAGAAGATGCATGAGAACTCCGTTTTCGATGAACTCGAGCTTGTCATGAAAATGACCATAAGCTCCAAATCTCACAAGGAGAAGAACCAAACAAGAATCCAAAAAGATGATGCAAGGATGCAAATGGTTTGAGCTCTCTACGAATGATACGATCAAGCTACTCATCGAGAGCCCCCCCTTGATAGTACGGCAATCGATCCTATAACCCGGTCTTCCACAACTACCATGAGACCGGTAAAATATAAAACCTATCAAGGGCAAACCTTTGCCTTGCACATGGTCCACTAACCGATCTTGACTCCCTCAAGTTGGACCACCTTTCTTGATTGCGTTGGCTCGAAGAAGACTAGTTGATTGCTCCCCCATACTCCACTATGGGTGAGCCTCTCTTCATTATCTTCACAAGTCCATTGTCACCACAATGGACGGCAAGCTTCAAGCACTTGATCTCTTCGTGATGCATTACTTGAACTTGCACACCGCAACCTAACCCCACAAAGAACTCTCACGAAGACCATGGGTTAGCATACAAAGCGTAATGGACAATGCTTACCATACCATGGGATCACTTGATCCCTCTCGGTACATCTTCTACGCTTTGTGAGTTGATAAACTTGATTCACTCTTGACTTAGTCTTGATCAACCTTGAATCTTTCCAACTCTCTTCGCTTTGGATGATGTATGACCAATCTTTGGATAATTCCTTGAATAGCACCTTGGTCGACACAAAACTCTCCTTGAAACCAACACATGTACTCCAAGAAAAGCCTATGGACAAAACCTTCAAATAAACTCAAGGCAACCATTAGTCCATAGAGAATGTCATCAATTACCAAAACCACACATGGGGCACCGCATGTCCTTTCAATCTCCCCATTTTGGTAATTGATGGCAATCTCTTTCAAGAGAGTTTATATAAGGAATTATGCATCACCATGCAATGCAACAACCAATAATGCATGCGTATGAGATGCAATTGCTTAGGAACAAAACCAAAGCAAGGAGAAAACTCTGAAGACTTCTCCACAAAACTCTCTGAAACTTCTCCCCCATTGGCATCGATTGCCAAAATGGGCGAAAAGCTAAGAAGACCAATATAAAAGGTGTTCCTCCAACAGTTGTATATTTCTCAACATGAGAGTGGAATGCCATACACATATCCAAAGGTAATACTTGGAGGAAGACCAACTATATTGATGCCCAAGATTGCAAAAGAATGATATGCCACAAAGACATAACAAAGAGAGAAACAAGCAATCAAGCAATCAAAAGATACCAAATGAAGCAAGCTATCAAAAGATATCAACTGAACCAACTAGACCAAAGATCCTACGAGCCACATGAAAAAGATATTATGATATGAGCAGAGGATTGTTCTAAAGAAACTAGAGAAGCTCCCCATGATTCGTGCACATCAAGAATTTTTGTATTTGAATACAAAGTGCACAACTAGGATCATAGCTCCCCCAAAATCAATAGAAACTCATAACAAGTGCAAGAGAGCATATAGGAAACTAAGCCTAGCGCTTGCAACAAGCACATGGTTGAGCAACATTGTAAAAGAAGCAACTTAAGAATAGGCTCAACCAAAAAGATGTGTGTGAGTCATGGCAAAACACATGAGAAGACTAATATACTGGATGAGCATAAGCATCAACATAGTCTCGAATGAATGAGATACACGGTGCAAAGCCTTTCATTCTCACACACAACTAGCAAATGGGTTCACAAGCTTACTAATAAGAAAATAGAGAACCTATGCTTGTGACAACCCGTGGTGAAGATAGACGATGAGAGGCTCATCAAGACAAGGGGTACCAATTAAGATGGCAAAAGCCTCGTAAAGATGAGCAAGAGGAAAATAATCTTCACCACACAAGAGGGCATCAAGATGCAACGATAGAGGACACGCACTCAAGGCAAAAGCTTTCACGGAGCCACCAAAGAAATAACATAAGAAAGACAAGGTGGACGTGAAAGTAAGGATATCAATTAGAGATGTAATTTCTCTCAAGTGTATAAGGTTCTAGGTAGACAAAATCATGGTGATATATATCTACAAGAAGGGATGTACACCCGAAATAGTTACAACATGAAGGAACAAGATATCCACAAGGAAGTCATAAATATACCAATAAGATATTTGCTTGAAAGCATAGCACTTGGCTAGATATGGTCTTATTGTATATAAATGAAGTCCAAACACACATCCATCAAAGGCATCACAACTAGCAACAAGAGATCATCGTTGGGATGCTTTGAGAAAGGAAACAAGTATCACAAGATATGAAATGAATATCATGCCAAGATGCAACCTACACAAGGTTGAATGCGAGAGGAGAAAGCATGAATAGATACTTGTTACCGAGATATCATTGGAAGGATGTAGTAGATACCAATTGAAGGTAGATAGTAATTCATTGATCATCCTTGCTTGACTCCAATATGCACATGGTGACAACACCTTCCATGTGAGTGAGCCGAGCATCCAATGCATCTCCAAATGTTCCTAGAAGAACAACACAAACTAAACGGTACCCAAGCTCATCGGGACCAAATAGTTAGAAACACCAATACATAGGACAAACTCCACATAAATATGTGCATATAGATATGAAAATGAATTTCATGTACATCTCATCCAAATTGAGACTAGGTGGAATTTCCCTTATATATTGAGTCAACGAAAGAAAGCATGCCAAATAGAATACATGAAGTAAATATGCATGCTCAAAACTTTCAAGAACGATACCAAAAGACAAATAAGTGCCAAGTGAAAAGGATACCAAATGGAAGAATCATCACTTGGAAGATATCATTAAAGATACATCAAGGAATGAGATATCCATTGATACACACTAAATTAAAGATGTCAAACTCCCAAAGAGAGGATGGTTCCAAACAAACCAAGCTCCCAACAAAGTTTCATGATGGCACAAGGTACCAAAAGAAAACGGCTTGCCTTCCACCAACACACACTTGATAAGGATCACAAGAAGAGTGTTCTAAAGAAAATAGGATAGCTCCCCACGAGTTGGGCATTATAAAGAATTTCCTTTTGAATACAAAATGCACAAGGTGGGATCACCACTTTCACTATATCTAGAAAACACTAGACAAGAACAAGAAATTAACAAGATCCACAAGTGGTATGGAAGACAACGGGAGTTGACACAAACCTTGGCAAGAGAAAAGGCAAATAAAAACAAAATCCAATGTAAAGATGATCAATTAAATTCTACCACACATAAGTGATTACCAATTGTCTAAAGACAAGAAGTATTTGGAAATAATTCCCGGTGGTAGATAGCAAGGATATCCGACATCATCTTCACTACAAACAAAAAGCAAATTGCAACTTGTAGAGCTAACATGCCACCTAGGAACAAGATAATTTACAATATCAATTATAGGTGACAATATCTCAAATGTACACATTTTCTAGGCTTGTAATATGCACATAGCATATTACTCCCCATAATGTGGTACCAATGAAGAAAACTTAACAAGAGGCAATAAGAGGATCCAACACGAGATAATCAATGGAATTTTTAGAATTTGAATTTCTCATGAGAGATATACCACCTAGCGACTAGATAATCTTGTAATATCAATACTAGATGGTATTCCTCATGTACACACATTTATAGGATTGTGAGGTGCACAAAGCATATCACTCCCCAAAATGGGATGTTCCATTAATCTCTCACACGAGCCAACTAGGATACAAACAAGAAGCATAAAGGCTCAACGCATGACACACACACGTACATGGTGTGCAAACCAACACACACATACTTGATTGCTCAAGATAAGCAAGTTGGAATCACAACATATACAAACACATGCAAGGAACAAAACCAAAACATGCAAGGGGGCAAGTAACTTTCAATGTAAGCAATTTGAAGTACAAGTTACCGCAAGGAGGCACATTGGATATAAGATATAAACTTGATGATTCAATTGACTTGGCTTGAGACAATAAGAGTGATGAAGTCCCCTTAATTCTTCATAATGTAGCCAAGTCTCCAATGACCTCCAACAACACCTATTGATCAAGTTTGAGCTAGTTGGTCCCCAACCAAGTTGGGTCCTAAGAGGTTAGTCACAATAGGCTTGGCCACCCAAATGGTTCTTTTCTTGACACCACTTTGAGTACCAACAAACTTGGCAAACACATTGCCAACCTTATCCTTCCCAAGAGAATAGACATCATCAATAATAATTGGGTTGGATAAGTTACCACTAGTGCATGAAGAAGCGACGTGGCCTTTCTCACGACATAAGTAGCAACGTCTACTCTTCACTTTCTTCTCAATTGATTTCTCAACAAGAGAAGCATTAACTTGAGTCTTCTTGGGAAGTGGCCTCTCTTCAACTTGAGGTTGAGCATGAGATTGAGCTTGTGCCCTCTTCCCTTGTTGCTTGACACTAATGGCCTTCTTCTTCAATGGGCAAGATCTAACATGATGCCCTTCTATTTTGCACTTGAAGCAAACAATCTTGGCCGAGTTCTTGACTTGTTCTTGGCCCTTCTTTTTGTTAAACTTGGACTTCTTCTTCTTATTGGAGTTGAAGCCAAGTCCACCTTTGTCATTGGGGGATTTTTGCACACTCAAGATATTGTTGAGTGTGGATTTCCCTTCATGACTCTTTTCCAAGTCTTTCTTCAAAGAAGTGACTTGGGCCTTGAGCTCTTTGATTTCCTCTACATGGTTAGTCTCAATACAAGTACTAGAGGAAGTATAAGCTTCATTGTTAGAGCAACAAGGCAAGGAAAGCAATTCATCACAAGATGTACCAACATTGTGAGTAGATGAATTACAAGGACTAGCACATATCAATATAGCATTTTGACTAGAAGTAGTGCTAGTATCCACATGAGGCTCACTAGATGTTACCTTAGCAAGCATGGCCTCATGAGCTATCTTTAGCACATTATGGGATACTAGAAGATCATCATGAGAGCTTGAGAGCTTTTCATGACTTTCTTCCAATTTCCCATAATTGCTAGATAGCAACTCAAGTTGAGCCCTTAGCTCAACATTCTCCTTCAAAATGAATGCTTCACAAGAGATAGAGTTAGTAGCACAAGCATCATCATTAGCAACAAGAGGAGAAGACAACTTGGCAAGCTCTTTTGAATATGAAGCTTTAAGTTGAGCATGAGACTCGGTGAGTTTGATGAGCTCACTCTTAATGACCCTTGAGCCATTTTCGAGGTGCTCATAGTCCTCAAGGAGTTTAGCATGGACAACTTCAAGCTCCTCATTTAGTTTCAAAATCATTGGCCACCTCGAGAGCTCTATCACGAGATTCCCTCACTCTAGATAATTCTAGAGCAAAAGTCTCCTCAAGAGATTCCTTGGTGGTTTGTTCAAGTTCAAGAGCTTGAGAGAGGTCCGTAATCTCATTAGCGTAATCACGCTCACAACCTTCCATTTTATCAATGGTGACCTCATGCTCCTCAAGACGAGATTCCAACTCGTCAATATATTTCTTGCCCTCAATAGCAATAGACATGATTTCCATGAAGTTGAACGAGCAATTTTATTCTTAAGAAGAGCTTTAAAAATCATTTCCCCTTAATTTTTAAGGAGGCAACATCATCACTCTCTTCATCATAATCAACATCATCATCACTCTTGCCATCATCAATATCATCACAAGATATATTGGGATTCAAAGTGGGAGATACCTTTGAAGCCTTGGCCATAAGGCAAAATGCAATAGATGATGATATAGGATCCCTTGAAGCACCATTCAAGACCACATCTTGTTCCATGGATTGTTGGGTTTCATCTACATTGTTAGCACAACAACTCGAGGAAATACATGCATTTTTATCATGGCAACAAGATATAGCAAGCATATCATCATGAGATTTAGTCAAGCAATTTCTACATGATATGCAAGGACTATCAACACAAGCAAGTGAAACATTTGGAGTGCTCAAGTGCTAAGGCCCAAAGACGGAGCATTGCAATAATATAGTGATGAAGAATCATCCACAAAAAGCACACTATCATCATTGCAATGACCGACACTACTCACCATATCATTACCTTGTGGCAAACCACATGTAGGTGAAGTAGAAGAAGTTGAGAAGACTATACGGCCGGAGGTGGAGGGAGAGCAATCATCCTTACAAATCTTGGACACACCATATTTATCTTGAAGCTTTGTCCATAACTCATGAGCATCCCGGAACGGCATGAGTTGAAATATTACTACATTACTCAAAGCATCAAAAAGCACGTTAGAAGCTTGAGCATTGAGATAAGAGTTTTCTCATCCTCTAAAGATAATCTTTGGGGATCCTTTGGAGGAGAAAACCCATATCTACAATTCGCTCTAAATTTGGGTCCATGACCCTAAAGAGATTAAGCATGCGAATTACCCAAACATCAAAATTTGTGCCATCGAAACTAAGAGTGTCGAGAATCCTAATCCCCTAGTCGACATCTTTACTCTCTAGGCGGTTAAGCCCAACAAAGAGAGACGAGGCTCTGATACCAATTGAAAGATCGAGGATGTCGCCTAGAGGGGGGGGGTGAATAGGCGCTTTAAAATAATTACGGTTTATGCTTGAACAAATGCGGAATAAACCTAGCGGTTAATTTATCAAGCACAAAACCTACAACAACTAGGCTCACCTATGTGCACCAACAACTTATGCTAAGCAAGATAAGCAACTATGTGATAGCAAGATATATGACAAAGAACAATATGGCTATCACAAAGTAAAGTGCATAAGTAAAGGCTCGGTAAGAGATAACCGAGGCACGCGGAGACGACGATGTATCCCGAAGTTCACACCCTTGCGGATGCTAATCTCCGCTTTGGAGCGGTGTGGAGGCACAATGCTCCCAAGAAGCCACTAGGGCCACCGTAATCTCCTCACGCCAAGACAATGCAAGATGCCGTGATTCCACTAAGGAACCCTTGAGGGCGGTCACCGAACCCGTACAAATGGCAACCCTTGGGGCGGTCACCGAACCCAGACACTTTGGCAACCCTTGGGGGCGGTCACGGAACTCCGTCAAATTGCTCAAGGCGATCTCCACAACCTAATTGGAGACCCGACGCTTGCCGGAGCTTTACACCACAATGATTGAGCTCCGAACACCACCAACTGCCTAGGGCGCCAAGGCACCCAAGAGGAACAAGCTCTAGGGTGCCCAAACACCCAAGAGTAATAAGCTTCTCAAACTTCACTTCCACGTATCACCGTGGAGAACTCAAACCGATGCACCAAATGCAATGGCAAGGGCACACGGAGTGCCCAAGTCCTTCTCTCTCAAATCCCACCAAAGCAACTAATGCTAGGGAGGAAAATGAGAGGAAGAACAAGAAGGAGAACACCAAGAACTCCAAGAACTAGATCCAAGGGGTTCCCTCACATAGAGGAGAAAGTGATTGGTGGAAATGTGGATCTAGATCTCCTCTCTCTTTCCCTCAAAAACTAGCAAGAATCCATGGAGGGATTGAGAGATAGCAAGCTCGGAGAAGGTCAACAATGGGGAAGAACACGAGCTCAAAGGATAAGGTTCAATGGGGAAGAAGACCCCTTTATAGGAGGGGAAAATCCAACCGTTACCCCACTAAACAGCCTCAAGACAGAGCGGTACTACTGCTAGGGTAGGGCGGCATTACTACTGAGGGCGGTACTACCGCTTCCCTATCCAGCGTACTACCGCTTGAAGAGAAAGACAGGCCATCGGCCTCAGAGCGGTACTACAAGGGAGTAGAGCGGTACTACCGCCAGAGCGGTACTACCGCTTCCTATTGCCGCAAGAACTAGTGCCGCAAAACCCGACACGAGAAAACATCGTCTCGAATCGAGGCGGTAGTAGGCGCGGTACTATCGAGGTAGTATAGTCGAAGCTCATGAGCGGTACTACCGCTCATCGGAGCAGATTATTGCTGGGAGCGGCATTACTATCGTGGAGCGGTACTACCGCTGGGGGCTTCGCGGTACTACGCTGTAGGTCGCGTACTACTACCGCACAGTAAAAAACAAGGAAAACTCCAAGGAAAACCAGAATCGCCATAACTTCTTCATATGAGCTCCGAATTGAGCAAACTCAAGCTTGTTTGAAACAAGACAACGAGTAGCATCAAAACAGCGATCGAGGTATGCTTAGCAAACAAAGGAGTGAAACCTCCAACCGAGAAGAACCGCATACCCTCCAACATCGAAAACATCATAGAAGATGCATGAGAACTCCGTTTTCGATGAACTCGAGCTTGTCATGAAAATGACCATAAGCTCCAAATCTCACAAGGAGAAGAACCAAACAAGAATCCAAAAAGATGATGCAAGGATGCAAATGGTTTGAGCTCTCTACTTAATGATACGATCAAGCTACTCATCGAGAGCCCCCCCTTGATAGTACGGCAATCGATCCTATAACCCGGTCTTCCACAACTACCATGAGACCGGTAAAATATAAAACCTATCAAGGGCAAACCTTTGCCTTGCACATGGTCCACTAACCGATCTTGACTCCCTCAAGTTGGACCACCTTTCTTGATTGCGTTGGCTCGAAGAAGACTAGTTGATTGCTCCCCCATACTCCACTATGGGTGAGCCTCTCTTCCGCTCATCTTCACAAGTCCATTGTCACCACAATGGACGGCAAGCTTCAAGCACTTGATCTCTTCGTGATGCATTACTTGAACTTGCACACCGCAACCTAACCCCACAAAGAACTCTCACGAAGACCATGGGTTAGCATACAAAGCGTAATGGACAATGCTTACCATACCATGGGATCACTTGATCCCTCTCGGTACATCTTCTACGCTTTGTGAGTTGATAAACTTGATTCACTCTTGACTTAGTCTTGATCAACCTTGAATCTTTCCAACTCTCTTCGTTTGGATGATGTATGACCAATCTTTGGATAATTCCTTGAATAGCACCTTGGTCGACACAAAACTCTCCTTGAAACCAACACATGTACTCCAAGAAAAGCCTATGGACAAAACCTTCAAATAAACTCAAGGCAACCATTAGTCCATAGAGAATGTCATCAATTACCAAAACCACACATGGGGGCACCGCATGTCCTTTCAATAGCGGACCATGGTCTCTGGCGGTGCATCGTGCCCACGATCTGTGTGTACGCCGTCGAGTGGCATTTGCCACAACGCGTGGCCACGCAGTTTGGGATTTATCAGCATACCCCACCGGGCCAGCCCACCGACATCGGGCGGCCACGCCGCTCCACCTGTGAGCTCTTTGTTCTCCGTGAGATTATCATGTTTCTTGTTGCTTATGATGATCTCATTGCGCTTATGATGATTCTTGTTGCTTATGCCTTGCATCATGAGCCGGCAGAAAAATCGATCGATCACTGCATCGGGAAAGGAGCATAAGACTCATGTGACGGAGTGGAACCGACGGAGGTGGCGTAAAGACGTGGAGAGGAGAGTGACTAATCGGGATGATTACCGGGCCGGCCGACACATGAGGTGGTACGATGATGGCGGAAGCACCGTCTTTGTCTCAGCCTCGATGGACGGCGGAAGACATCGCGAGCTGGAGTGGGCTGACCCCGATGAACAGGCATACTGCATCGCATCGAGACATGCACAAAGATGGATTTAGGGAGTTTGCACCCTCATCAACAGAGTGGTAAGTTTGAACCGACGATCGTATTTAAAATATTTTATTCGGCCATCGTGACTGACTTATGCCGCTTGAAAGACCGAGGATGTCGCCTAGAGGGGGTGAATAGGCGCTTTAAAATAATTACGGTTTAGGCTTGAACAAATGCGGAATAAACCTAGCGGTTAATTTGTCAAGCACAAAACCTACAACAACTAGGCTCACCTATGTGCACCAACAACTTATGCTAAGCAAGATAAGCAACTATGTGATAGCAAGATATATGACAAAGAACAATATGGCTATCACAAAGTAAAGTGCATAAGTAAAGGGGCTCGGTAAGAGATAACCGAGGCACGCGGAGACGACGATGTATCCCAAGTTCACACCCTTGTGGATGCTAATCTCCGTTTGGAGCGGTGTGGAGGCACAATGCTCCCCAAGAAGCCACTAGGGCCACCGTAATCTCCTCACGCCCTCGCACAATGCAATATGCCGTGATTCCACTAAGGGACCCTTGAGGGCGGTCACCGAACCCGTACACTTTGGCAACCCTTGGGGGCGGTCACCGGAACCCGTCAAGTTGCTCGGGGCGATCTCCACAACCTAATTGGAGACCCCGACGCTTGCCCGGAGCTTTACACCACAATGATTGAGCTTCAAACACCACCAACCGTCTAGGGCGCCCAAGCACTCAAGAGGAACAAGCTCAAGGGCACCAAGCACCCAAGAGTAATAAGCTTCTCAACTTGTAACTTCCACGTATCATCGTGGAGAACTCAAACCGATGCACCAAATGCAATGGCAAGGGCACACGGAGTGCCCAAGTCCTTCTCTCTCAAATCCCACCAAAGCAACTAATGCTAGGGAAGAAAATGAGAGGAAGAACAAGAAGGAGAACACCAAGAACTCCAAGATCTAGATCCAAGGGGTTCCCCTCACATAGAGGAGAAAGTGATTGGTGGAAATGTGGATCTAGATCTCCTCTCTCTTTTCCCTCAAAAACTGAGGGATCGAGAGATAGCAAGCTCGGAGAAGGTCAACAATGGGGGAAGAACACGAGCTCAAAAAGATAAGGTTCAATGGGGAAGAAGACCCCCTTTTATAGGAGGGGGAAAATCCAACCGTTACCACACTGAACATCCCCGCACAGAGCGGTACTACCGCTAAGGAAGGGCGGTACTACTGCTGAGGGCGGTACTACCGCTCCCTACCTAGCGGTACTACCGCGCTAAAGAGAGAGGCAGGCCACTGGCCACAGAGCGGTACTACCGCGGGAGTAGAGCGGTACTACCGCTCAGAGCGGTACTACCGCTCCTACTGCCGCAACTAGTGCTGCAAAACCCGACACGAGAAAACATCGTCTCGAATCGAGGCGGTAGTAGGCGTGGTACTACTGAGGTAGTATAGTCGAAGCCCGCGAGCGGTACTACTGCTCATCGGAGCGGTACTACCGCTTGGGGGCTTTGGCGGTACTACCGTTGTAGGTCGCGGTACTATCACCGCACAGGCTAAACCGAACGAACGAGAGAGGGCAGCTCCAAGGAAAACCAGAACTGCCATAACTTCGCAAATGAGCTCCGAATTGAGCAAACTCAAGCTTGTTTGAAACAAGACAACGAGTAGCATCAAAACAGCGAATCGAGGTATGCTTAGCAAACAAAGGAGTGAAACCTCCAACCGAGAAGAACCGGCATACCCTCCAACATCGAAAACATCATAGAAGATGCATGAGAACTCCGTTTTCGATGAACTCGAGCTTGTCATAAAAATGACCATAAGCTCCAAATCTCACAAGGAAAAGAACCACACAAGAACCAAAAAAGATGATGCAAGGATGCAATGGTTTGAGCTCTCTACGAACGATACGATCAAGCTACTCATCGAGAGCCCCCCTTGATAGTACGGCAATCGATCCTATAACCCGGTCTTCCACAACTACCATGAGACTGGTAAAATATAAAACCTATCAAGGGCAAACCTTTGCCTTGCACATGGTCCACTAACCGATCTTGACTCCTCAAGTTGGACCACCTTTCTTGATTGCGTTGGCTCGAAGAAGACTAGTTGATTGCTCCCCATACTCCACTATGGGTGAGCCTCTCTTCCATTATCTTCACAAGTCCATTGTCACCACAATGGACGGCAAGCTTCAAGCACTTGATCTCTTCGTGATGCATTACTTGAACTTGCACACCGCAACCTAACCCCACAAAGAACTCTCACGAAGACCATGGGTTAGCATACAAAGCGTAATGGACAATGCTTACCATACCATGGGATCACTTGATCCCTCTCGGTACATCTTCTACGCTTTGTGAGTTGATAAACTTGATTCACTCTTGACTTAGTCTTGATCAACCTTGAATCTTTCCAACTCTCTTCGCTTTGGATGATGTATGACCAATCTTTGGATAATTCCTTGAATAGCACCTTGGTCGACACAAAACTCTCCTTGAAACCAACACATGTACTCCAAGAAAAGCCTATGGACAAAACCTTCAAATAAACTCAAGGCAACCATTAGTCCATAGAGAATGTCATCAATTACCAAAACCACACATGGGGGCACCGCATGTCCTTTCAATAGAGGACCATGGTCTCTGGGCGGTGCATCGTGCCCACGATCCGTGTGTACGCCGTCCGAGTGGCATTTGCCACAACGCTGCGGGCCACGCAGTTTGGGATTTATCAAGATACCCCCACCGGCCAGCCCACCGATATCGCGGCCACGCGCTCCACCTGTGAGCTCTTTGTTCTCCGTGAGATTATCATGTTTCTTGTTGCTTATGATGATCTCATTGCGCTTATGATGATTCTTGTTGCTTATGCCTTGCATCATGAGCCGCGTAAAAATCAGTCGATCATGCATCGGGAAAGGAGCATAAGACTCATGTGACGGAGTGGAACCGACGGAGGTGGCGTAAAGACCTGGAGAGGAGAGTGACTAACTGGGATGATTACCTGGACCGACACATGAGGTGGTACGATGATGGCCAGAAGCACCGTCTTCGTCTCAGGCCTCGATGGACGGCGGAAGACATCGCGGAGCTGGAGTGGGCTGACCCAGATGAATGTGCATACTGCATCGGGCATCGAGACATGCACAAGTGGATTTAGGGAGTTTGCACCCTCATCAACAGAGTGGTAAGTTTGAACCGACGGTCGTATTTAAAATATTTTATTCGCCATCGTGATCGACTTATGCCGCTTGAAAGACCGAGGATGTCGCCTAGAGGGGGGTGAATAGGCGCTTTAAAATAATTACGGTTTAGGCTTGAACAAATGCGGAATAAACCTAGCGGTTAATTTGTCAAGCACAAAACCTACAACAACTAGGCTCACCTATGTGCACCAACAACTTATGCTAAGCAAGATAAGCAACTATGTGATAGCAAGATATATGACAAAGAACAATATGGCTATCACAAAGTAAAGTGCATAAGTAAAGGGGCTCGGGTAAGAGATAACCGAGGCACGCGGAGACGACGATGTATCCCGAAGTTCACACCCTTGCGGATGCTAATCTCCGCTTGGAGCGGTGTGGAGGCACAATGCTCCCAAGAAGCCACTAGGGCCACCGTAATCTCCTCACGCCCTCGCACAATGCAATATGCCGTGATTCCACTAAGGGACCCTTGAGGGCGGTCACCGAACCTGCATAAATGGCAAACCTTGGGGCGGTCACCAACCCATACACTTTGGCAACCCTTGGGGGCGGTCACCGGAACCCGTCAAGTTGCTCGGGGCGATCTCCACAACCTAATTGGAGACCCCGACGCTTGCCCGGAGCTTTACACCACAATGATTGAGCTTCAAACACCACCAACCGTCTAGGGCGCCCAAGCACTCAAGAGGAACAAGCTCAAGGGCACCAAGCACCCAAGAGTAATAAGCTTCTCAACTTGTAACTTCCACGTATCATCGTGGAGAACTCAAACCGATGCACCAAATGCAATGGCAAGGGCACACGGAGTGCCCAAGTCCTTCTCTCTCAAATCCCACCAAAGCAACTAATGCTAGGGAAGAAAATGAGAGGAAGAACAAGAAGGAGAACACCAAGAACTCCAAGATCTAGATCCAAGGGGTTCCCCTCACATAGAGGAGAAAGTGATTGGTGGAAATGTGGATCTAGATCTCCTCTCTCTTTTCCCTCAAAAACTGAGGGATCGAGAGATAGCAAGCTCGGAGAAGGTCAACAATGGGGGAAGAACACGAGCTCAAAAGATAAGGTTCAATGGGGAAGAAGACCCTTTTATAGGAGGGAAAATCCAACCGTTACCACATCGAACATCCTCAAGACAGAGCGGTACTACCGCTAAGGAAGGGCGGTACTATCGCTGAGGCGGTACTACCGCTCCCTACCTAGCGGTACTACCGCTAAAGAGAGAGGCAGGCCATCGGCCACAGAGCGGTACTACTGCGGGAGTAGAGCGATTACTACCAGAGCGGTATTACCGCTTCCCATCGCCGCAACTAGTGCCGCAAAACCCGACACGAGAAAACATCGTCTCGAATCGAGGCGGTAGTAGGCGTGGTACTACTGAGGTAGTATAGTCGAAGCCCGCGAGCGGTACTACTGCTCATCGGAGCGGTACTACCGCTTGGGGGCTTTGGCGGTACTACCGTTGTAGGTCGCGGTACTACCGCTGGCACAGGGCGAAACCGGAACGAACGAGAGAGGGGCAGCTCCAAGGAAAACCAGAACTGCCATAACTTCTGCAAATGAGCTCCGAATTGAGCAAACTCAAGCTTGTTTGAAACAAGACAACGAGTAGCATCAAAACAGCGACTGAGGTATGCTTAGCAAACAAAGGAGTGAAACCTCCAACCGAGAAGAACCGGCATACCCTCCAACATCGAAAACATCATAGAAGATGCATGAGAACTCCGTTGATGAACTCGAGCTTGTCATAAAAATGACCATAAGCTCCAAATCTCACAAGGAAAAGAACCACACAAGAACCAAAAAGATGATGCAAGGATGCAATGGTTTGAGCTCTCTACTTAACGATACGATCAAGCTTACTCATCGAGAGCCCCCCTTGATAGTACGGCAATCGATCCTATAACCCGGTCTTCCACAACTACCATGAGACTGGTAAAATATAAAACCTATCAAGGGCAAACCTTTGCCTTGCACATGGTCCACTAACCGATCTTGACTCCCTCAAGTTGGACCACCTTTCTTGATTGCGTTGGCTCGAAGAAGACTAGTTGATTGCTCCCCCATACTCCACTATGGGTGAGCCTCTCTTCCGCTCATCTTCACAAGTCCATTGTCACCACAATGGACGGCAAGCTTCAAGCACTTGATCTCTTCGTGATGCATTACTTGAACTTGCACACCGCAACCTAACCCCACAAAGAACTCTCACGAAGACCATGGGTTAGCATACAAAGCGTAATGGACAATGCTTACCATACCATGGGATCACTTGATCCCTCTCGGTACATCTTCTACGCTTTGTGAGTTGATAAACTTGATTCACTCTTGACTTAGTCTTGATCAACCTTGAATCTTTCCAACTCTCTTCGTTTGGATGATGTATGACCAATCTTTGGATAATTCCTTGAATAGCACCTTGGTCGACACAAAACTCTCCTTGAAACCAACACATGTACTCCAAGAAAAGCCTATGGACAAAACCTTCAAATAAACTCAAGGCAACCATTAGTCCATAGAGAATGTCATCAATTACCAAAACCACACATGGGGGCACCGCATGTCCTTTCAATAGCGGACCATGGTCTCTGGCGGTGCATCGTGCCCACGATCTGTGTGTACGCCGTCGAGTGGCATTTGCCACAACGCGTGGCCACGCAGTTTGGGATTTATCAGCATACCCCACCGGGCCAGCCCACCGATACCGGCGGCCACGCGCTCCACCTGTGAGCTCTTTGTTCTCCGTGAGATTATCATGTTTCTTGTTGCTTATGATGATCTCATTGCGCTTATGATGATTCTTGTTGCTTATGCCTTGCATCATGAGCCGGCAGAAAAATCAGTCGATCACAGACTGGGGAAAGGAGCATAAGACTCATGTGACGGAGTGGAACCGACGGAGGTGGCGTAAAGACGTGGAGAGGAGAGTGACTAACTGGGATGATTACCTGGGCCGACACATGAGGTGGTACGATGATGGCTGAAGCACCGTCTTTGTCTCAGGCCTCGATGGACGGCGGAAGACATCGGAGCTGGAGTGGGCTGACCCGATGGCGAACAGGCATACCGCATCGGCATCAGAGACATGCACAGTGGATTTAGGGAGTTTGCACCCCTCATCAACAGAGTGGTAAGTTTGAACCGACGATCGTATTTAAAATATTTTATTCGTCATCGTGACTGACTTATGCCGTTTGAAAGACCGAGGATGTCGCCTAGAGGGGGGGGTGAATAGGCGCTTTAAAATAATTACGGTTTAGGCTTGAACAAATGCGGAATAAACCTAGCGGTTAATTTGTCAAGCACAAAACCTACAACAACTAGGCTCACCTATGTGCACCAACAACTTATGCTAAGCAAGATAAGCAACTATGTGATAGCAAGATATATGACAAAGAACAATATGGCTATCACAAAGTAAAGTGCATAAGTAAAGGGGCTCGGGTAAGAGATAACCGAGGCACGCGGAGACGACGATGTATCCCGAAGTTCACACCCTTGCGGATGCTAATCTCCGTTTGGAGGCGGTGTGGAGGCACAATGCTCCCAAGAAGCCACTAGGGCCACTGTAATCTCCTCACGCCCTCGCACAATGCAATATGCCGTGATTCCACTAAGGGACCCTTGAGGCGGTCACCGAACCTGCATACAAATGGCAAACCTTGGGGCGGTCACCGAACCCAGACACTTTGGCAACCCTTGGGGCGGTCACGGAACTCCGTCAAGTTGCTCGGGCGATCTCCACAACCTAATTGGAGACCCCGACGCTTGCCCGAGCTTTACACCACAATGATTGAGCTTGAACACCACCAACCGTCTAGGGCGCCCAAGCACTCAAGAGGAACAAGCTCAAGGGCACCAAGCACCCAAGAGTAATAAGCTTCTCAACTTGTAACTTCCACGTATCATCGTGGAGAACTCAAACCGATGCACCAAATGCAATGGCAAGGGCACACGGAGTGCCCAAGTCCTTCTCTCTCAAATCCCACCAAAGCAACTAATGCTAGGGAAGAAAATGAGAGGAAGAACAAGAAGGAGAACACCAAGAACTCCAAGATCTAGATCCAAGGGGTTCCCCTCACATAGAGGAGAAAGTGATTGGTGGAAATGTGGATCTAGATCTCCTCTCTCTTTTCCCTCAAAACCGAGGGATCGAGAGATAGCAAGCTCGGAGAAGGTCAACAATGGGGGAAGAACACGAGCTCAAAAAGATAAGGTTCAATGGGGAAGAAGACCCCCTTTTATAGGAGGGGGAAAATCCAACCGTTACCACACTTTGAACATCTCAAGACAGAGCGGTACTACCGCTAGGGAAGGGCGGTACTACCGCTGCGGGCGGTACTACCGCTCCCTACCAAGCGGTACTACCGCGCGGAAGAGAGAGGCAGGCCACTGGCCCCAGAGCGGTACTACCGCGGGAGTAGAGCGGTACTACCGCTCAGAGCGGTACTACCGCTCCTCATCGCCGCAACTAGTGCCGCAAAACCCGACACGAGAAAACATCGTCTCGAATCGAGGCGGTAGTAGGCGTGGTACTACTGAGGTAGTATAGTCGTTCATGAGCGGTACTCACTGCTCATCGGAGCGGTACTACCGCTTGGGGCTTTGGCGGTACTACCGTTGTAGGTCATGTACTACCCGCACAGTATGTAAACCGAACGAACGAGAGAGGGCAGCTCCAAGGAAAACCAGAACTGCCATAACTTCTGCAAATGAGCTCCGAATTGAGCAAACTCAAGCTTGCTTGAAACAAGACAACGAGTAGCATCAAAACAGCGACTGAGGTATGCTTAGCAAACAAAGGAGTGAAACCTCCAACCGAGAAGAACCGGCATACCCTCCAACATCGAACACGTCATAGAAGATGCATGAGAACTCCGTTGATGAACTCGAGCTTGTCATAAAAATGACCATAAGCTCCAAATCTCACAAGGAAAAGAACCACACAAGAACCAAACCAGATGATGCAAGGATGCAATGGTTTGAGCTCTCTACGAACGATACGATCAAGCTACTCATCGAGAGCCCCCCTTGATAGTACGGCAATCGATCCTATAACCCGGTCTTCCACAACTACCATGAGACCTGTAAATATAAAACCTATCAAGGGCAAACCTTTGCCTTGCACATGGTCCACTAACCGATCTTGACTCCCTCAAGTTGGACCACCTTTCTTGATTGCGTTGGCTCGAAGAAGACTAGTTGATTGCTCCCCCATACTCCACTATGGGTGAGCCTCTCTTCCGCTCATCTTCACAAGTCCATTGTCACCACAATGGACGGCAAGCTTCAAGCACTTGATCTCTTCGTGATGCATTACTTGAACTTGCACACCGCAACCTAACCCCACAAAGAACTCTCACGAAGACCATGGGTTAGCATACAAAGCGTAATGGACAATGCTTACCATACCATGGGATCACTTGATCCCTCTCGGTACATCTTCTACGCTTTGTGAGTTGATAAACTTGATTCACTCTTGACTTAGTCTTGATCAACCTTGAATCTTTCCAACTCTCTTCGTTTGGATGATGTATGACCAATCTTTGGATAATTCCTTGAATAGCACCTTGGTCGACACAAAACTCTCCTTGAAACCAACACATGTACTCCAAGAAAAGCCTATGGACAAAACCTTCAAATAAACTCAAGGCAACCATTAGTCCATAGAGAATGTCATCAATTACCAAAACCACACATGGGGGCACCGCATGTCCTTTCAATAGCGGACCATGGTCTCCGGCGGTGCATCGTGCCCACGATCCGTGTGTACGCCGTCAGTGGCATTTGCCACAACGCTGCGGGCCACGCAGTTTGGGATTTATCAAGATACCACCGCCAGCCCCACCGATACGGCGGCCACGCGCTTCCACTGTGAGCTCTTTGTTCTCCGTGAGATTATCATGTTTCTTGTTGCTTATGATGATCTCATTGCGCTTATGATGATTCTTGTTGCTTATGCCTTGCATCATGAGCCGGCAGAAAAATCAGTCGATCACAGCCGGCAGAAAAATCCGCTATTGGTTATTGACCGAGAATGATTCTAGGTCATGTCTACATAGTTCTCGAACCCGTAGGGTCCGCACGCTTAACGTTTCGATGACAGTTCATTATGAGTTTATAAGTATTGATGCACCGAAGTTTGTTCGAGTCCCGGATGTGATCACGGACATGACGAGGAGTCTCGAAATGGTCGAGACATAAAGATTGATATATTGGAAGCCTACATTTGGACATCGGAAAGGTTCCGAGTGAAATCGGGAATTTACCGAGTACCGGAGGTTACGGAACCCCGGAACTACATGGGCCCATAGTGGGCCTTGGAGGAAAGGAGAAGGGCAGCCCTAGGTGGTCGCGCCCCCTTCCCCTAGTCCTATTAGGACTAGGAAAGGTGGGCCCCCCCTCTCTCTTTTCCCCTCCGGGAATCCTAATCCAACTAGGATTGGAGGGAGTCCTACTCCCGGAGGAGTAGGACTCCTTAATGCGCCTCCTCCCTTGGGCGGCCACCTCCCCTTGGCTCCTTTATATACGGGGGCAGGGGGGCACCCCATGACACACAAGTTGATCTACGGATCGTTCCTTAGCCATGTGCGGTGCCCCCTTCCACCATATTCCACTTCGGTCATATCGTCGCGAAGCTTAGGCGAAGCCCTGCGCCGGAGAAGTCATATCGTCGCGGAGCTTAGGAGAAGCCCTGCGTCGGTGGAGCATCAACATCGTCACCACGCCGTCGTGCTGACGGAACTCATCCCCGACACTTTGCTGGATTGAAGTCCGGGGATCGTCATCGAGCTGAACGTGTGCAGAACTCGGAGGTGCCGTACGTTCGGTGCTTGGATCGGTCGGATCGTGAAGATGTACGACTACATCAATCGCGTTGTTATAACGCTTCCGCTTTCGGTCTACGAGGGTACGTGGACGGACACTCTTCCCTCTCGTTGCTATGCCATCACCATGGTCTTGGCGTGATCGTAGGAAAATTTTTGAAAATTACTACGTTCCCCAACAAAGTGGCATCCGAGCCTGGTTTTATGCGTTGATGTCATATGCACGAGTAGAACACAAGTGAGTTGTGGGCGATACAAGTCATAACGCCTACCGGCATGTCATACTTTGGTTCAGCGGTATTGTGAGATGAAGCGGCCCGGACCGACATTACGCCAGACGCTTACGCGAGACTGGTTTCACCGCTCCGAGCACTCGTTGCTTAAAGGTGACGGCGGGTGTCATCTCTCTCACTTTAGTTGAACCGAGTATGGCTACGCCCGGTCCTTGAGAAGGTTAAACGGAGTCTATTTGACAAACTATCGTTGTGGTTTTGATGCGTAGGTAAGAACGGTTCTTGCTCAGCCCGTAGCAGCCACGTAAAAATTGCAACAACAAAGTAGAGGACGTCTAACTTGTTTTTGCAGGGCATGTTGTGATGTGATGTGGTCAAGGCGTGATGCTATATTTTATTGTATGAGATGATCATGTTTTGTAACCGAAGTTATCGGCAACTGGCAGAGCCATATGGTTGTCGCTTTATTGTATGAAATGCAAACGCCATGTAATTGCTTTACTTTATCACTAAGCAGTAGCGATAGTCGTAGAAGCAATAGTTGGCGAGACGACAACGATGCTACAATGGAGATCAAGGTGTCGCGCCGGTGACGATGGTGATCATGACGGTGCTTCGGCGATGGAGATCACAAGCACAAGATGATGATGACCATATCATATCACTTATATTGATTGCATGTGATGTTTATCCTTTATGCATCTTATCTTGCTTTGATTGACGGTAGCATTATAAGATGATCTCTCACTAAAATTATCAAGAAGTGTTCTCCACGAGTATGCACCGTTGCGAAAGTTCTTCGTCTTTGAGACACCACGTGATGATCGGGTGTGATAGGCTCTACGTTCAAATACAACGGGTGCAAAACAGTTGCGCACGCAGAATACTCGAGTTAAACTTGTGAGCCTAGCATATAACAGATATGGCCTCGGAACACGGAGACCGAAAGGTCGAACGTGAATCATATAGTAGATATGATCAACATAGTGATGTTCACCATTGAAACTACTCCGTCTCACGTGATGATCGGACATGGTTTAGTTGATATGGATCACGTGATCACTTAGATGACTAGAGAGATGTCATCTAAGTGGGAGTTTTTTTTAATATGATTAATTGAACTTAAATTTATCATGAACTTAGTACTGATAGTATTTTGCTTGTCTATGTTTCTTGTAGATAGATGGCTCGTCTTTGTTGTTCCGTTGAATTTTAATGCGTTCCTTGAGAAAGCAAAGTTGAAAGATGATGGTAGCAATTACACGGACTGGGTCCGTAACTTGAGGATTATCCTCATTGCTGCACGGAAAAATTACGCCCTGGAAGCACCGCTGGGTAGCGAACTGCTCAGAGATCTTTGAGCGAAGTTGTGAGCGTCGGCAAAGCAAAGTGATGACTACTCAATAGTTCGGTGTGCCATGCTTTACGGCTTAGAACCGGGTCTTCAACGACGTTTTGAACGTCATGGAGCATATGAGATGTTCTAGGAGTTGAAGTTAATATTTCAAGCAAATGCCCGGATTGAGAGATATGAAGTCTCCAATAAGTTCTATAGCTGCAAGATGGAGGAGAATAGTTCTGTCAGTGAGCACATACTCAAAATTTCTGGGTATAACAATCACTTAATTCAGCTGGGAGTTAATCTTCCGGATGATAGTGTCATTGATGAAATTCTCCAATCATCGCCACCAAGCTACAAGAGCTTCGTGATGAACTATAATATGCAAGGGATGACTAAGACAATTCCTGAGCTCTTCGCGATGCTAAAAGCACCGGAGGTAGAAATCAAGAAAGAGCATCAAGTTTTGATGGTCAACAAGACCACTAGTTTAAAGAAAAGAGCAAAGGGAAGAAGAAGGAAACTTCAAAAAGAACAGCAAGCAAGTTGCTGCTCAGAGAAGAAACCCAAGTCTGGACCTAAGCCTGAAACCGAGTGTTTTTACTGCAAGCAACCGGACACTTTGGAAGCGGAACTGCCCCAAGTATTTGGCGGATAAAAAGGATGGCAAGGTGATCAAAGGTATATGTGATATACATGTTATTGATGTGTACCTTACTAATACTCATGATAGTACTGGTATTTGATCTGGTTACATTGCTAATATTTGCAACTCAAGCAGGGAACTACGGATTGCGAAGATTGGCTAAGGACGAGGTGACGATCTTGGCGTTGGAAATGGTTCCAAAGTCGATGTGATCGCGGTCGGCACGCTACCTCTACATCTACCATCGGGATTAGTTTTAGACCTAAATAATTGTTATTTGGTGTCGGCGTTGAGCATGAACATTATATCTGGATCTTGTTTAATGCGAGACGGTTATTCATTTAAATCGAGAGAATAATGGTTGTTCTATTTATATGAGTAATATCTTTTATGGTCATGCACCCTTGAAGAATGGTCTATTCTTGTTGAATCTCGGCGGTAGTGATACACATATTCATAATGTTGAAGCCAAAAGATGCAGAGTTGATAATGATAGTGCAACTTATTTGTGGCCTTGCCGTTTAGGTCATATCGGTGTAAAAGCATGAAGAAACTCCATCTTGATGGGCTTCGGAATCACTTGATTATGAATCACTCGGTACTTGCGTAACCGTGCCTCATGGGCAAGATGACAAAAACGCCGTTCTCAGGAACTTTGGAGGGTGAAACTGTTTTTTTGGAAATCATATATACTGATGTTTGTGGTCCAATGATTGTTGATGCACGCGGCGTGTATAGTTATTTTCTCACATTCACAGATGATTTGAGCAGATATGGGTATATCTACTTAATGAAACACAAATCTGAAACATTTGAAAAGTTCAAAGAATTTCAGAGTGAAGTGGAAAATCATCGTAACAAGAAAATAAAATTTCTACGATCTGATCGTGGAGGAGAATATTTGAGTTACGAGTTTGGTTTACATTTGAAACAATGTGGAATAGTTTACGCAACTCACGCCACCCGGGACACCACAGAGAAATGGTGTGTCCGAACGTCGTAATCGTACTTTACTAGATATGGTGCGATCTATGATGTCTATTTCCGATTTACCGCTATCGTTTTGGGGTTATGCTTTAGAGACGGCCGCATTCACATTAAATAGGACACCGTCAAAATCCGTTGAGACGACGCCTTATGAACTGTGGGTTTGGCAAGAAACCAAAGTTGTCGCTTTCTTAAAGTTTGGGGCTGCGATGCTTATGTAAAGAAACTTCAACCAGATAAGCTCGAACCCAAATCGGAAAAATGTGTCTTCATAGGATACCCAAAGGAGATCATGGGTACACCTTCTATCACAGATCTGAAGGCAAGATTTTCGTTGCTAAATTCGGATCCTTTCTAGAGAAGGAGTTTCTCTCGAAAGAAGTGAGTGGGAGGAAAGTAGAACTTGATGAGATAATCATGTATCTGCTCCCTTATTGGAAAGTAGTTCATCACAAGAAATGGTTCTGTGACAACTACACCAATTAGTGAAGAAACTAATGATGATGATCATGAAACTTCAGATCAAGTTACTATCGAACCTCGTGAGGTCAACCAGAGTAAAATACGCACTGTGAGTGATACGGTAATCCTATTACGGAAGTCATGTTACTTGACCATGGCGAACCTACAAACTATGAAGAAGCGATGGTGAGCCCAGATTCCGCAAAATGGCTGGAAGCCATGAAATCTGAGATGGGATCCATGTATGAGAACAAAGTATGGACTTTGGTTGACTTGCCCGATGATCGGCAAGCCATTGAAAATAAATGGATCTTTAAGAAGAAGACCAGCGATGGTAATATCACTGTCTACAAAGCTCGATTTGTCGCGAAAGGTTTTTGACAAGTTTAAGGGGTTGACTACGATGAGACTTTCTCACCCGTAGCGATGCTTAAGTCTGTCCGAATCATGTTAGCAATTACTGCATTTAATGATTATGAAATCTGGCAAATTGACGTCAAAACTGCGTTCCTTAACGGGTTTCTGAAAGAAGAGTTGTATATGATGCAACTAGAAGGTTTTGTCGATCCTAAAGGTGCTAACACAGTGTGCAAGCTCCAGCGATCAATTTATGGTGCAGTGCAAGCCTCTCGGAGTTGGAATAAACGCTTTGATAGTGTGATCAAAGCATATGGGTTTGTACAGACTTTTGGAGAAGCTTTGTATTTACAAGAAAGTGAGTGGGAGCTCAGTAGCATTTCCGATATTATATGTGGACGACATATTATTGATTGGAAATGATATAGAATTTCTGGATAGCATAAAAGGATACTTGAATAAAAGTTTTTCAATGAAAGACCTCGGTGAAGCTGCTTACATATTGGGCATCAAGATCTATAGAGATAGATCAAGACGCTTAATTGGACTTTCACAAAGCACATACCTTGATAAAGTTTTGAAAAAGTTCAAAATGGATCAGGCAAAGAAAGGTTTTTACTGTGTTGCAAGGTGTAAGATTGAGTCGGACTCAATGCCCGACCACGATGAAGATAGAGAGAAAATGAAAGATGTTCCTATGCTTGACCATAGGCTCTATCATGTATGCAATGTCATGTACCAGACTGACGTATGCTTAGTGTAAGCTTGGCAGGAAGGTACCAAAGTAATCCAGGAATGGATCCTCGGACAGCGGTCAAGAACATCCTGAAATACGAAAAGGACTAAGGATATGTTTCTCATATATGGAGGTGACAAAGAGCTAGTCGTAAATGGTTACGTCGATGTAAGCTTTGACACCGATCCAGACGATTCTAAATCGCAAACCGGATACGTGTTTTTATTGAACGGTGGAGCCGCTGGGTTGGTGCGATTCTAAACAAAGCGCCGTGGCGGGATCTACATGTGAAGCGGAGTACATAGCTGCTTGGAAGCAGCGAATGAAGGAGTCTGGATGAAAGAGTTCATTTCCGATCTAGGTGTCATACCTAGTGCATCGGGACCGATGAAGATCTTCTGTGACAATCTTGGTGCAATTGCCTTGGCAAAGGAATCCAGATTTCACAAGAGGACCAAGCATATCAAGAGACGCTTCAATTCCATTCGGGACCAAGTCCAAGTGGGAGACATAGAGATTTGCAAAATACATACGGATCTGAATGTTGCAGACCCGTTGACTAAGCCTCTTCCACGAGCAAAACATGATCAGCACCAAGACTCCATGGGTGTTAGGATCATTACTTTGTAATCTAGATTATTGACTCTAGTGCAAGTGGGAGACTGAAGGAAATATGCCCTAGAGGCAATAATAAAGTTATTATTTATTTCCTTATATCATGATAAAGGTTTATTATTCATGCTAGAATTGTATTAACCGGAAACATAATACATGTGTGAATATATAGACAAACAAGTATGTCACTAGTATGCCTCTACTTGACTAGCTTGTTAATCAAAGATGGTTATGTTTCCTAACCATGAACAAGGAGTTGTTATTTGATTAACAAGGTCACATCATTAGTTGAATGATCTGATTGACATGACCCATTCCGTTAGCTTAACACTTGATCGTTTAGTATGTTAATGCTTTCTTCATGACCCATACATGTTCCTATAACTATGAGATTATGCAACTCCCGTTTACCGGAGGAACACTTTGGGTACTAACAAACGTCACAACGTAACTGGGTGATTATAAAGGAGTACTACAGGTGTCTCCAAAGATACTTGTTGGGTTGGCGTATTTCGAGATTAGGTTTTGTCACTCCGATTGTCGGAGAGGTATCTCTAGGCCTTCTCGGTAATACACATCACTTAAGCCTTGCAAGCATTACAACTAATGAGTTAGTTGTGAGATGATGTATTACGGAACGAGTAAAGAGACTTACCGTAACGAGATTGAACTAGGTATTGGATACCGACGATCGAATCTCGGGTAAGTAACATACCGATGACAAAGGGAACAACGTATGTCGTTATGCGGTTTGACCGATAAAGATCTTCGTAGAATATGTAGGAACCAATATGGGCATCAGGTTCCGCTATTGGTTATTGACCGAGAATGATTCTAGGTCATGTCTACATAGTTCTCGAACCCGTAGGTTCCGCACGCTTAACGTTTCGATGACAGTTCATTATGAGTTTATAAGTATTGATGCGAAGTTTGTTCGAGTCCCGGATGTGATCACGGACATGACGAGGAGTCTCGAAATGGTCGAGACATAAAGATTGATATATTGGAAGCCTACATTTGGACATCGGAAAGGTTCCGAGTGAAATCGAATTTACTGAACCCCGGAACTACATGGGCCCATAGTGGGCCTTGGAGGAAAGGAGAAGGGGCAGCCCTAGGTGGCGCCCCTTCCCTAGTCCTATTGGGACTAGGAAAGGTGGGCCGCCCCTCTCTCTCTTTCCCCTCAGGAATCCTAATCCAACTAGGATTGGAGGGAGTCCTACTCTCGGAGGGAGTAGGACTCCTTAGTGCGCCTCCTCCCTTGGGCCGCCACCTCCCCTTGGCTCCTTTATATCTGAGGCGGGGCACCCCATAACACACAAGTTGATCTCACGGATCTTTCCTTAGCCGTGCGGTGCCCCCTTCCACCATATTCCACTTCGGTCATATCGTCGCGGAGCTTAGGCGAAGACCTGCGCCGGAGAAGTCATATCGTCGCGGAGCTTAGGCGAAGCCCTGCGTCGGTGGAGCATCAACATCGTCACCACGCCGTCGTGCTGACGGAACTCATCCCCGACACTTTCCGGATCGAGTCCGGGATCGCCATCGAAATGAGCGATGTGCGTAACTCGGAGGTGCCGACGTTCGGTGCTTGGATCGGTCGGATCGTGAAGACGTCTGACTACATCAACAGCGTTGTTATAACGCTTCCGCTTTCGGTCTCACGAGTGCGTGGACGGACACTCTTCCCTCTCGTTGCTATGCCATCACCATGGTCTTGCGTGATCGTAGGAAATTTTTTGAAAATTACTACGTTCCCCAACACTACCGCCATGGGTCCTATCATATTTCGTTACAGAATGCATACACGGCAAAACCCTGCCACACCTTACCGCCAGAGCCCCTGGCGGTAGGGTTATACAGCTTACCGCCAAGCTCTCTGGCGGTAAGGTACTTATCCACGTCAGCGCGCGGTGACGGCCGCCGTCCCCCTCCGTCACACCCTACCGCCAGATACGCTAGCGATAGTCTGTCTAACACTACCGCCAGGAGCGCTGGCGGTAGCAAAAGGGTCAAATCTCGAAATTTTTAGCAACAGGGGTCAGATCCTGAAATTATTTCCAAAAAGGGTCAAAACACAAAATTCAGCCGCGTCTCGTCGGCGTCAGCTCCTTCGTTGGCTGGGGGCGGATGATGATGTATGGATCATGGTTTCTTTTGCGGCCACAGATCCACTCGCAGCGTTGTGCGGTTTCAACTTTTAAATTTTGCTTCTTGTTGCTCTACATGTTGGTTGATTTTTTGATTCACTCAATGTTGCAACTTGATGTTCGCATCATTGTATAGCCCTCACGCATTGTCGCGGTGTATCAAAGGACGGAGGGCAAGCCCTTCACGTGACACATTGTTGGGTGAAGCTCAAAGGGGGGCCCATCTGGGTGAACAACATGTGGCGATGAAAAATTTCAAGTTTGAGGAGAGAAGTATGAGATGAAGGCCGCTTACGAGAGGTATGGTTTATATTTGGGATTGATGAATTTTAAAAACTTGTTAATCATCCGGTATTTTTATTAGTATTTAAATGCATAGTTGAATTGATATCGATCGATGATTCAAAGTGAGGCTGCATGGGAGACATTTGGTTTAGTGTTATTCTTCTTTCTTTTTGAAAATGGACAAACATTTGGAGCACCGGGTCGGATGGCCACCCCCTATCTGTTGTCCATGGATACTTCCGAACGTTGGACTTTTGATGTGTCCATTTTGATGCACAGCGTTGGAGATGCTCTTACAACAAAATTATCCGCGTGTTATAAACGGGCATAGTACATTAATTTTGCAATTTAGATTTGCTGGATAAATAAGTTTTGCTAAATGCAACTAGAGTGGAGATAACATATATGATGATATTGTTGTCAGGGCATCTCCGACGCAGACCCTCAAATCGACCGTACATGCTCTTTGCGATAGTTCAGACAGTTTTTTGCCATCCCATGCTATCCCTCAAACGTCCACGGAGATGTCCTTTTTGGTTGTGAGTTTCTGTTATGGCTCAGAAGCTTGAATGGCCCACCAATGGCTTCAGTGGGTACTGATGGTTCTTTCTTCAGAGCACTTGCTCTATTCTCCAACTCTAGAAGACTGGCCAGGGAAGAGGATGTACATGGGGAATACATAACAAACATAGTCAGGAAAACAAGGAGATGATAGCATCCTCTGACGCTGATCATACAACGTTGTACAATCTTATTAATGGCTTTGATCCTAAGCAAGCACGTGTACAAGATCTACGTGCAATGCAAATGATACAGGTCTATGTTCTTCAACATTACTGGCACATTAGTTCTGTACTCATTCACCTACAAAAAGGAAAACAAGTTTATGTGAAGTTACTCAGTCGTGGCTCAGCTCGAGCTCAACACATCACATGTACTATAATGGAGAAGCGCTTGAAAAAACAAATGCTGAGATTCTTTTACTTATTTGTGTAGGTGGCAATTAACCACTAAAAAGGATGAGAGCTAATACAGCAATGTTCTTAATCTTAGCTTTGCTCCATCATAAGCTGCAACAAGTTCAGAATGGCGGTGTTCTAATTTTCCCCATCATTAGCTGAAACAAGTTCCAAATAAACGGACGATAGCCTGGCTTGGCCACTTTGACTCGAGACGGCAAGAAAATCAACAACCTGTCAATAGAAGCGGTACAGACATAAAAGCAAACACAAACACCTCAGCATGGTAACCTGATCTTACCTTCAGTGTGACACTTCTTGTCCTTGTTCAATCAAGTTCGAAATGTGAGGCCAACCAAGAGTGCCCCAGACTGTTCAAAGCAAGTTTGACTAAAAGGATGCTACAGTTTGTTCAAGAAAATTTCATTAAACTTTCAAGGAGCATAAATGTTTGAACTTGGATTTGGTTGGGGTGCGCCTGCCTGGGCCGTAGTGCAACGCCCAGGCGACACCTAAGAGCCCCAATGGCAAGCCATTGTGGTGGACCCTCCCCCTCAAAAAATAAATTTAATATCGTTGTGGGCACATGGCCCACATATCAGATATTAAACTGATAAGAACAGATACTACACTTGATCTTAGCCAAAAGGCCGAGAAAGGTATGAGTTTCAGAGTTGCCCTCTCCTTTGTTTTATAGCTACCTCGGCTACGCGTCCCCCCTCCGCAGGCGAGGTGGTACTAAACGGAACGTGACGAAAGAGCAGGGAACCCCTGCTGCGCTCGGGCGACCAGCCAAGCCAAGGCTACCCGCCTCTCGTTCGTTTGGGCTTCAAACAGGCCCGACAAAAACACCATGGCCCAGTGTTACGGCTTCCGTTTTCTCCCTTTGGTTCCGCTCGCTGTCCGTGCCATGTAGGGACGAGCCGAGATTGGAAGCCACCACACAACACGGCTCCGTCGCGTTCTCGTTCCTCCTTCCTGCTCTCCCAACTGCAACTCCGCGTGGTCGTAGCGATCGGCCGAGGTTGGCGACGTACGGCTTTTCAGATGATTTTCAGATGGTCTTCAGTATACAAGGTTGGCATAAACAGCACCAGGACAAAATACGTGAAACTAGGAATAATAAATTATGTTCAAGTAGAATACAAGCTATAGGAGAGTAATGTGAGCTGTTCAACTAAAAGCGATTTTCAGTACACAGTGGAAACTTCACAAGGTTCAGTTCAGTAAGGCAAAATAATCTTCAATCCACATTTTACTCTTTCATAGCAGTATCTCACAGTTCTAAATCCTTGAGTTGGTACTAGTATGTGACAAGAATGAAGTACCAAAGGTGATTGGGTACATAAAAGCATCGAAATCAACTAGACTTGCTCGTTTTATCAGTTGCCGCAGCCATCTTCTGAAGACCATCTGGAGTTCTGGACAAATGGCAGGGCAATGTGTGAATCCAAAATATAGCAGAGTCCACTTAATAATGAAACAAGCTTTCTTCTCGCTTTACAAATAATAAATCAACCACCACGTTGATACAAAAAGTTTAAACGCGCTGGCAGAACCTATCATTAGAAGTACCTTTTCGAAAAAGAAACTCCAGTATGATGTTGTCTCTAAGGAGACACCTTACAGGGCACAAATTATCAAGAGAGATAAAAATAGCAGAGGATTGGCTTGCATCGTGCATACATTTATTAATAATTCGTTCAACACGAATTAACAAGCTATCTGCAACTACAGTGAGCATTCTTTTTTTTTTTCGTCGGCTTCTTAAATATGGAAAACAATTTGCCTCTGAATATAGCAAGCCATCAGAAAGCAGGTATCTATCTACAGCTTCTTACGATCATCAAAAATTACTTGGCCTGAGAACATCACACCCTCTGTAATTCGCCTGACCACCCTTTCCTGCTCATCCTTGCTCTCTGGAAAAAGACGCTCTGCAGAAGAACAAGGCGGCGGCGACCCTAGGTCATCACATGACTCATCTCTCAAAATTATTTTCTGCAAATTGGGTGCTCGCTCCAGCATAGCCCTTGTGAATGCCAGCTGCTGCTTTAGCGGCTTAAAACAAATAATTTGGAGCTCTCTCAGTAGAAGGTTCTTGGAGCCACGGCAGTCCATCTCCCACTGAGGGCTCCTTCTTTCAGGGAAGCGCCGCAGTCTGACCTCGCCATCGATATCGCATAAATGGTCATATACCTGCATTTGCATTAGGAATAGTTATATAGATATAGGCTTGTAGTTTAAATTTTCAGTTTCAACGGCAGTTCAATGTACAGAATGAAAAAAAACTGCATAACATACAAGTTGAATATGAGATTATGAAGATCATAAAAGTATTTTAAAATGGGAAAAACATATTCATTACTGAAGCTGGCAAGACGTTCTGACACAGAAACAACAAACTCACCTGAATTTGTAGTATTTCAACAGAGGGGGCTGCCTCAAGAAGGGCTGTCGTCCATATAAGGTCGAATTCAACAAAGATACCAAGTATGGACAGCATCCTTAGCTTGCTGAATGCAGAGCTGAGTTGCTTCATTTCAGGTTGCATCCAAATCTGACCAAAGATAAATAAATATGGATTGAATTTCATAGGACGCGCAAACGCAAAACCACATAGTTAAAAAATATGTCACAGAAGTACAAAATCACTGACATAATGGCAAAATGTATTTGGTGAGAGAGCTCCATTCTAAGAAATGATTGAATCAATTGGGACACATTCTTTTTTGAAAAAGTCACACTTCAATTGTGAATGTACCAAAATAAAATACAATTTAACTAAACTTTTGACTAGGATAAACATTATCTATTACAAAGAAAAATATCTATGATGTCATTAGGATAACTGTGAAAACGTGGCGAATAGAAAACTTCAACTAGCACTTACATTTTCTCCCATAAAATCCAGTGTTAGAGTATGTATGCCCGTGGCGCCACGTAGAAGTTCACTTAACTTGATCACATTCTGACCAAGTTCGGGCCCATTTGCAAGGTGTAATTCTCCAAGAGAGGGAACAGAATCAAAAGACAATGGTGCATCTTCAGATTCCCAAGTATCCCAATGAAGCTTCTCCAGTTTCGGAAGGCAGACCAGGTCAAGCCTCCCAAAGCAACACGTGTCAGAGGTCCAGAACACGGAGTTTTGAGCTTGGTGCATCTATCTTCCACAGAAAGCCACGCCCAGCGTCACAATGAAAGAGTCTTAGATACTTCAATTGTGTGCAACGGTCAAACAGGAGGTGGTGCATGTCCAACTTGTAAAAGCACACATTGTGCAAAGAAAGTCTTGTGAGGCAATGGAACACACTAGGGTAGGCATTGAAGAAATGGTCCATGCCGTCGGCAAGCCGTAGCATATGAGGATCTTTACAGTCGCGCGGTTCCGTCTCATCGAGGATCGTAAGATCCAAATCTTTCAGCAAGCCACTGTCGATCGCGTCGCACACTAGCGGGCCAATGTCGCTTGAGAACGCGCTGATCGAGCAGAGCTTAAGCTGCAGGTTTGTGACGGTAGACTCTCTTCGAGGTTTACCAAAGAAGCTCCTGGCTGCATTGGTAAGGGACACCATCGCGTCATGCATGTCATTTGCCTCAATTGGATCTGGGTGTGGAACAGATAGGAAATCCTTGACATCAACGTTGAGCTCAGGCAGCAACCAAGGCAGATTTCTCCAACGTGTAGAGAGCACGCTTGTCCTTGCGGCTGTAATTAGGCCAGATCTCATCAAGATAGACAGCAAAATATCATCAGTCAGTGCACTGAGTCTGTCTTCCTCCTCTGATTGCTGCATAAATAAAACAGGTTTTATTTAGTACTGAGTAAATAAATTCAGAAGTGCCAGACATAGAGGAGTTACAAACATATACTCCCTCCGTTCCATAATAGATGACCCAACTTTGTACTAACTTTATAGTTGAGTCATCTATTTTGGAACGGAGAGAGTATATACTAGTCAGGTATACGCGCATTACACGTAGGAGCTTATAGATAACCAAAGTATGAATGATTATCGACATACCACGTTATATAACAAGTAACATGTAAATTTGAACTTACTTGGCAGGGCGAATCATTATTATGTAGCTCCATGAGGAACCCAATGGGTCTTCTGCACTTCGAATCTCACTGGTGATTCTTGGGAGAAAACCAATGCGCGTTTGTATTGTTTGTCTGTCGAGCTTGGTCTGTCTTATTTATATGCAGTTGCTGCTCCGGTAAGCAACCCCCCCTCCTAATCGGAAACGGAGGGGGTCCCTAATCCGACTCGAACTAGAAGAGGTCGCCAGCTATTCCGAAATAGGACCATAAACCAGAGCTAAACCGAATTGTTTGGCAATTAGGAGGTTCAAAAATCTAATACCATTGTACAGTATTTATTACTCCTGCTAACGGAGTTCCAGTTCCTCCCATGGAACCCATCTGCCTTCTCCGATGGATGGAAACCTAGACGAGAGAAACGGAGAACACTCGGGACGGCGGCGGGTGGAAACCCTCGCGGAAAATCCGAGCTGAGGAAGTGAGGATGCGTTCGGCTCTTCGGCAATGGGGGGGCAGTGCCAGTGCAGGCCAATTTAGGCGCGTGTGACCCGGTGCCCCGGTCTGCCTCAAGTGGGCTGGCGCTGCTTTTTTTTTCGCGATCTCGCCTGTTGACGCTTGACGGGCCCTATTTCGTTTTTTATTTTTTGTTTTAATTTTTTTTACAAAAAATCCGGATATTTAAAAATAAAAAAATGATTCGATTTTAAAAAATAAATAATTTTAAAACATGTTCACTAATTTAAAAAATATTTCGAATTTCAAAAGAGTTTCACAAATTCAAATAATCACTCATTTGAAAATTGTTCTCAGATTTAAAAAAAATCATGAATTTGAAAATTGTTCTTGTATTTCAAAAGTTCAGAAATTTAGTAATTCTTCACAAACTTTGAGAAAAAAACGGTGTTTACAATAAATTCATGAGAACATTTTACGAATTTTAAATTATTAGTGGTTTTTAAAAAAGTTCATAAAAACGTTTCAAGAATTTGAAAATTTGTTCACTAATTTCTATTATTTTACTTTATGACTCACAATGATTTTTAAAAATGTTCATGAAGTTGAAAGAACATTTGCGGATTGAAATAACTTTACGGTTTTGAAAAAAAATATGGATTTTAAAAAGGAAAAAAATAATAATAAAAGAAAGAAAAATAGTTCAAGGACAGATCTAGAACCTTCCCAAAACTTGTAGGGAGAAAAACCGGAATGGCCGACACTAAGGGGCTCACATCCCATGGGTGCACGTTTGCTCTCTACCCCTCGTCGTACACGGGGAATAGGATTCCCTGTCGAAACAAGGCAAGGGGTCACTTGCTAGAGCAGGTAATGGGGCGAGGCCCAGCAACATGATATAGCGCGCACGCGTCTTCTCCTAGTTGTGCGCATCTCGTATTTGTTGAGAGGTACATTGCCGAGCTTGATTGTATCAAGGCGGTTCTTAGAAACGTTCCTCATCAGGGTTCTCAATCTATTGCAAGGTCTAATTCACGGAAGCCACCTCTGCTGATCGTGCTAGGATACATGTCGATGGAGGGGGGAGATTGGTGCTGTAGCGGCAGTGTGCAGGGATCAAGATGAAAGATTCCTTGGTCGTCAATGGTTTTCCTAGGCGTTATCGAACCGACAACTTTGGACGCCCTTGCTTGTCATGAAGCACTAGTTTTGGTTGAAGACCTTTACCTGCCTAGAGTCGTTGTTGCATGCGACTGTAAGCCAATTGTTGATAACATCAAGGAAGGAATAGGAGGTCCTTACATTATAGTCATCAGAGAAATTGTTGCGGATAACACACTTCATGACTTGCGATGTTATCTTTGAATGTGGAGAATCAAATCATGAAGCTCATAGCCTAGCCAAATTCTCTACTTCGCTTGATCAGGGGCGCCATGTGAGGCTTTTCAATCCTCATGAACTAGCTTGTATCCCAGTAAGCATTCATATTGATCAATAAAGTTTTGGCAAGCCCCTAAAAAAAGATGTGCACATCTCATCCCAAGCAGTTGAAGCATCTCTAACCAATCCCCAATCCTTTATAATCAGTTAACTCCTTAAAAAAATTTGGTTTTGAGGAATTAACCAAACCTACTGATCCCTTATTTGGTTAACTCAAAAGTTTGAGGAGTTAGGCCAAAAAAGTAGGTCTTCTCTCTCAAATATAAGCTGTTGGTTTCAATTTTTAGTAAAGTTTCTCTCCTCCCTAATCCCGCCTGTGTCTGTCTCCAGTTTCTACCGTTAGTGCCCAAAGTCACCACCCCTGTCACCGGAGGACCCGATTCCGACGGAATGGAGCCGTGGGACTCCTCCGCAACCCCGCTGGCCACTCCCACCAGTGCTATGCCACCAGAATCAACCCATGTGTTGCTGCCCGCACGAAGGAAGCGGCTCGGTACTAAAAACATGGTGCGGGTCGCCGTGCCGTCAACAAAGACTAGTGGCAACATCATGGCGGCACGATGATGACCGCTCGCCATCCTCTTGCAACGGTCGGCAGCAAGCAGACGAGGAAGCCAACAGAGGTTGGGACGGCCCTCACCAAGGTGACGGTGAAGAAGAAGACGAAGAAGAAGGCGTCCATGCCACCTCCTCCATGTTCAGCGGCTTGTAGCACTTCTTTGGCCACCCCTTCCCCCTCCTCCAGCTTGTTCAGCCGCCACCACCGTGACTGAGGTCCATGGCCACCAAGTGTTCGACAATATGCCCAAGAGGTAAAAGAATTGCGTCCCTTTTCCGACCAAAATATTGGTGATCGTTTGCGGATGTGTGGTGATTACCTTTGATCCGATTTCGAATATAGACAGTACCTTCCTTTTGACTCAGAGGTGACCCTAGGTACCGAACCCACATGAAGAATTGCTAATTGAAAGATGGTTCTTGCAAGCTGTTGTCGTCACTAAGAATTCTAGTTTCCCGGACCAAATACACAAGGTTCTAAGAGAGAAAGAAATATTAGCAAAATAAGCCATGGCTTAAGGTCTTAACTTGCAGCCGTATACATGCACTTGGATTTTATCTATATAACCAACATGGTTCTTCAGCGTGGCTTGAAATCATGCACACATGCAAACACTGCATAACATAGATATAGAAGATAACCAATAAGGGAGTGATATACCTTCTCGTCAATCAATTTACCTTTTTCATTGGAGTTGAGGTTACCATTGGTAAGCATCGGTGTGTTGATGCCTTTGGCATTCTCCATGCCAAATTTCTTCATGCAATACTTGAGGTATTTCTCCCTAGAGATGAAATTTGCATTGTTTTGCTGCCAGACTTGAAGACCAAGGAAAATATTGAGTTCTCCTATCATGAACATAGCATATTCTTTGGCCATCATCTTGCAAAATTCTTTGTTGTAACATTGGTTAGTACAACCAAAGATAATATCGTCCACATATGCACACAAATAAATTGCCATCATACGACTTAGTGAATAGAGTGTAATTAGTGGATCCTTTGGAGCTCTTTGCCTTCAGAAAACACTTGGGCAATCATACCCGGCTTGAGGAGCTTGCTTGAGGCCATAGAGTGCTTTGTGAAGCTTGTAAACTTTTTTACCCCATAGAGTGGAAACTTTGTCTGGATCCCTCAAGTCTTCAAAACATAGAGGTTGCTCTTTCCACATCCATTTGATAAAGCGGTATTATGATAGTTAGTGTAAGCAAGTAAGATTCAAATTTCTTCCAAATGTGTGTGCATATGCCTCACCAAAATCAGCACTTTGACCTGAGTGTAGCCTTGTTCTACAGGTTGAGCTTTATTCCTCACAACTTGATCATCTTCATGTTGCTTGTCGTGGAATATTCATTTGGTGCAGATGATATTGTGCTCTGCCAAATATCCCGCAGCTCGCACACTGCCAGAGCATCCCTAAAAGCTGCCATTTGCGACTCCGGTCTATCCCTCATCGAACAGTGTTCATACTGCCATAATGCCTCATTAAAATCTCCAATGACCATCCATGGCAATGAAGAGCTAGCCTTAAGAGTAGCTAGTTGAGTCCACATTAGGTGACGGTTCTCGACCCTTGGTTCCCCGTACACAAAGGTAGCACGCCAAGGCGGGTCATTATATGTTCTCTAATACACACATCAATGTATCTGTTGCTCTTGCCTAAGATCTCTACATGAAGGTTTTCATGCCAGTAGAGAGCTAGACCCCCACTTCTCCCATCACTTCCCACCCCTTCATAGCCTTTTAGGCCCAATCTCCATCTCAGTTTCTCCATTTTCTCCTCCTTTTGCCTAGTTTCACAAAGGAAGACGCGCCAGTAATTCCCGAACTGTCCGACGGTTCCCCCCACCCCGGCAGTTCCAAGCTAAGGTACACATTAGGCCTGGCGGTCCTCCTCGCAGGAGGACGCCAATGTTGCCAAGTCCATAGTTTGTGTCTCACCCCCCTTGTGTCGCTTGCTTCCAGAAGATACATTCTCCTCATCCTCCTCCAGACTTTTCCCATCTAGTAGCATTTGATTTTGTACATCCTCCCCCTTACCACTGGTTAGCAGTAATTGTTGTCCCGGGTCCGTAACATTGGTTGTAAACTCTAGCCTTCTCTTGCTACAGCTGGTCGAATTTACTCCATTTGCGGCACCCTTAACAGGGCTCGAAGCAATGCTTTTCAGATCCTCATCATTGCTATCCTCTGATCTGGCCCCAAACTCCCCATGCCCAACGCCACCCATACCTCTGCCTCTACCACCACGACCCCCTCTACTTCCTTCAGCACCATAACTCTGCCATTGCTCCTCCCTTCTGAATTCTGCCGCTATCAGCGAGGGGAGATAAATAATGGCACTAGCATCATGCACTCCTTTCCCATGCTCCTTGGCCACATGACCCACAAGGCCACAAACACTACAAAAACACGGCATCTTCTCATAAACGAAATCAAAATAGACCTTCTTCTTCCTCAAAGTTAAGCTCGCACATCTCATCAGAGGGAAACGTACATCGAGCGTCACCCTGACCCGAATGCCTCCACCCTGTCCTTTCACAGATCGCTCATCCACCCGTTCAACATCACATGCTTTCCTTGCCAATTGTGAGGCAATACTTGCTGATCGCATTTTCTCCTTCAGTCCCATGACACGAACCCAAGCTTGGTAAGTATATAATTCAGTATCCTTTGGTTCAGACCATCCATCATAACTCGCCACCAGAACTGGGCAGTTTCTGAAGATCCATGGACCGTCCTTCATCACTCGTTCCCAATCTGCAAGGCATGTCATCTGCACTGAAAACAAGTTGTCCTCAATTGCCCTGAACTCCACTTCTTGTGCCAGGTTCCATGCAGATCGCATCGTCCCGTAAAATGCGCCATGACTGAATTTGCATGTAGTATGAACCCTAGCCAGGGCCATGAATTCAGCATCCTTTTCCAGCTCTTCCAAATCCTCCTCAAGAATCACATCTTCCTCCTCCTCCGCTCTCAGATTCAGATGCTGAAACTTGTCATCCAGATCGCTCTCCTTGGACACACTTCCGTCGCCTCCGTTTGTTCCCCTGCTGTCTCCCTTCCTGTAATCATCTGTCAAACCCTCCTTCCCTCTTGCAGTTCCCTTCCTTCGATCCTCCCCACCCTCTCCACCAGTTGCTGGTGTCGCTGAAGTATCGCTTGCCATCCCCGTCAGAAATGCCGAGTTTGCACTCCTATTGACGAGAACCCTCCGAGGAAGCATCCGGAGAGAGGATCCGATCTGCCCTGGGAGGGGACGTGAAGTCTCCGCCGCAGTCGCCAAAGCGATCGCCTAAGAGATAGGAAACCCTATCGGGTACGAGACGCTGTGTAAATACTTTTACACCTTACTCCAATGTAGATTTGCTCTCAATTAATGCTTAATGTTTTTTACATTGACCAAGAAATATACAGTTGCTAAATAAGTTGTGCTTGTATACAACGTGGACAAGGAAGAACAGGAAAAAAAATGATGGTCAATATGTGGTTGTATGAGGATGATTACACCCCTAATACACATGTGTCTCGGTTCTCGTTTTCTCCTCTTTCCCTCTGCGACTAGGACAACTCTCCCCTCCAGACTACGTCAGCGAGCCTATAGATTCACCTTACATTTGCCTGCCGCTCTGGCGCAGGTGGCTGGGAGGAGAATATCGGCGCCTTCGCTCCAGCTAGTAGTTTAGGCTAGGGTTTTTACTCCTCGCAACTGCGGCGCTCGAGCGAATGGCAGCGCTTCTTCTTCGAGGTGGTCTTCCTGGCTCCGATCTTCCTCGGGTTCGTCCATCTAGACGTAGTCGACGGAGCTCTAGCATAGATATTTGTTCTCACCTTGGGACGGCGAGGTTACTCTTTAGATATTTGGTGTCAATTGCTTTAGATCTATTCAAAGGTTCAATAGCACCGACTGTGGCTCCAATGTTGGTCCTTAGGGGCACCTGCATTAAGCCCCGACTGTCATCGACAAGGTCAAGCCACTCCGGTAGGGGAACTGTGACAGCGGTGCGTCATCGGCTTATTTTGGCGGCGGTAGTGATCGTTCGGTGATCTAGAGACCTCGATGTACTCCGTATTTTTTAGGTGCTTCTTTGTACTTTCAATAAACTTTCTAACATATCTGGATTTTTTCTGGGGGGGGGGGGGACCGCCCGTGTCTCATTGAAGCGAATTATTTTTCCATGTTGGGCGAGTTTCTGCCAAAAGTGAGGCGCTATTGGTGTTTTAAAGGTATGTAACTCTGGTTTTTATAGGAGTTTCCTATTGGTGTGGGTGTGTGTGATGATACTGTGCGTATGTGCATTTGTGTATGTTGTTTTTTGTGTTTTTAAACAAATTCACCTCAAAATTATCAGCGATGATCATGAGCCGATGGTACATGGCAAGTAATGACACCAAGAAATGTCCCAGCTGTACGCGTGGCACCCAGGAGTCATCCGGCGCACGAGACATCTTTCACCAGAAGTTTTTTTTTCGAGAGTACGCCAAGGGCGTACCTTACTTTTATAGAAGGGGAGAAACAAGAGCACAAATATACAAGAGAGTTTGGACAGAAGCAAGCTTCCATCGAACGCACACCTAGCCCTAGCACACCCTACAAATTAACCTATGCCAACACTCTCACAAAAGCGTGCCATAGCCTCCTCCTCCCAAACCAGCTAGTCTCCATTCTTTAAGCTCCGCGATGATGGCAAGGGCCAGGTCTGGCGCCGTCATCTGTTGATTAGTCCTATGGAACACTCTAGCGTTACGCTGCTTCCATAAGGCCCAAGTGGTAGCAATGATCACCGTTGAAAGATCGTGGATGTCTCCTAGAGGGGGGGTGAATAGGCGCTTTAAAATAATTACGGTTGAGGCTTGAACAAATGTGGAATAAACCTAGCGGTTAATTTGTCAAGCACAAAACCTACAACAACTAGGCTAACCTATATGCACCAACAACTTATGCTAAGCAAGATAAGCAACTATGTGATAGCAAGATATATGACAAGAACAATATGGCTATCACAAAGTAAAGTGCATAAGTAAAGGGCTCGGGTAAGAGATAACCGAGACACGCGGAGACGACGATGTATCGAAGTTCACACCCTTGCGGATGCTAGTCTCCGTTTGGAGCGGTGTGGAGGCACAATGCTCCCCAAGAAGCCACTAGGGCCACTGTAATCTCCTCACGCCCTCGACAATGCAAGATGCCGTGATTCCACTAAGGGACCCTTGAGGGCGGTCACCGAACCCGTACAAATGGCAACCCTTGAGGCGGTCACCGAACCCGTACACTTTGGCAACCCTTGGGGCAGTCACCGGTACCATCAAATTGCTCAGGCGATCTCCACAACCTAATTGGAGACCCTGATGCTTTCCGGAGCTTTGCACCACAATGATTGAGCTCGAACACCACCAACCGCCTAGGGCGCCCAAGCACCCAAGAGGAACAAGCTCAAGGCGCCAAGCACCCAAGAGTAATAAGCTTCTCAACTTGTAACTTCCACGAATCACCGTGGAGAACTCAAACCGATGCACCAAATGCAATGGCAAGGGCACACGGAGTGCCCAAGTCCTTCTCTCTCAAATCCCACCAAAGCAACTAATGCTAGGGAGGAAAATGAGAGGAAGAACGAAAGAAGAACACGAAGAACTCCAAGATCTAGATCCAAGGGGTTCCCCTCACTAAGAGGAGAAAGTGATTGGTGGAAACGTGGATCTAGATCTCCTCTCTCTTTTCCCTCAAGAACTAGCAAGAATAATTGGAGGGATTGAGAGTTAGCAAGCTCGAAGAAGGTCAACAATGGAGGAAGAACACGAGCTCAAAAGATTAGCCTCAATGGGGAAGAAGACCCCCTTTTATAGGTGGGGAGAAAATCCAACCGTTATCCCCTCACTCAGCCCGCACGACGCGGTACTACCGCAGGGAGCTGCGGTACTATCATGATTGGCTGCGGTACTACCGCTGCGTTGCGGTACTACCGCATCTGCAACACTGGCCAGATGAAGGCCTGTTGCACAGGGCAACGAGCGGTAGAACTGCCGGAGCGGTACTACCGCTTCTCACTGATACTACCGTAAGGCAGGCAGCACTAGCCGCAGAGAAAGCACGGAAGTAAAAAATTACTTCCATACCTACTTCCGCCGAGGGAGGACCTGCGCAAAAATCCGGCACGGTACTACCGCACACAAAGAGCGGTACTACCGCGTAGGGCGCGGATGTAAAAATTACATCCGCCCCTACTTCCGCTCATGCTGCTAAGCCTGGCCGGAGCCCACGGTACTACCTCGCCCGCGGTGCGGTACTACCGCGTAGGACGCGGATGTAAAAAATTACATCCGCCCCTACTACCGCTCGAGCAACATTGCGCTGGCGGATGCCACGGTACTACCGCTCCAGAGCAAGATTACTACCGTGGGCACATGCAAGATTACTACCGCGAGGGCTGCGGTACTACCGCAAAGCGTGCGGTACTACCGCTCGGAGAGCAGTACTACCGCATGCCCCAGATTAGCAACACTAGGAGTCCTTCATTTTGCAGAGAAGACAACAGAGGGAAACAATAAAACCAGAACTGCCATAACTTCTACAAATGAGCTCCGAATAGAGCAAACTCAAGCTTGTTGGAAACAAGACAAAGAGTAGCATCGAAACAGCGACTGGATATAGTAAGAAGAGGCAGGGGAGGTATGCCTAACCAGCAAAAGAGTGAAACTCCAACAGAGAAGAACCGGCATACCCCCCAACATTGAAAACATCATAGAAGACGCATGTGAACTCCGTTTTCGATGAACTCGAGCTTGTCATAAAAATGACCATAAGCTCCAAAACTCGCAAGGAGAAGAACCAAACAAGAACCAATAAAGATGATGCAAAGATGCAATGGTTTGAGCTCTCTCACGAATGATACGATCAAGCTACTCATCGAGAGCCCCCTTGATAGTACGGCAATCGATCCTATAACCCGGTCTCCCAACTACCATCATGAGACCGGTAAAATAGAAAACCTATCAAGGGCAAACCTTTGCCTTGCACATGGTCCACTTGAGCTAGACGATGACGATCTTGACTCCCTCAAGTTGGACCACCTTTATTGATTGCGTTGGCTCGAAGAAGACTAGTTGATTGCTCCCCATACTCCACTATGGGTGAGCCACTCTTCCAAGACATCTTCACAAGTCCATTGTCACCACAATGGACGGCAAGCTTCAAGCATTTGATCTCTTCGTGATGCTTCACTTGAATTTGCACACCGCAACCTAACCCCACAAAGAACTCTCACGAAGACCATGGGTTAGTACACAAAGCGTAATGGACAATGCTTACCATACCATGGGATCACTTGATCCCTCTGTACATCTTGTACGCTTTGTGTGTTGATCAACTTGATTCACTCTTGACTTAGTCTTGATCAACCTTGATTCTTTCCAACTCTCTTCATATGGATGATGTCTTGAAGGTAAACATGAATGATCAAACAATCTTCTTCTTCAAGACATGCTTGCAATAAGCTCAACACTCACATGACCAATCTTTGGATAATTCCTTAATAGCACCTTGGTCAACACATAAACTCCTTGAAACCAACACATGGACTTGAGAAAAGCCTATGGACAAATCCTTCAAATGTAACTCAATGCAACCATTAGTCCATAGAGAATGTCATCAATTACCAAAACCACACATGGGGGCACCGCATGTCCTTTCAACCGTGTCAAACCCACGCTTGGCACCCTTTCTGTAATGGGCTCTCCTATCTAACCACCACTCCAACAAACAGTCCTCTTGCTCCGGGATGCTGCCCTGCAGGCTGAGCACGCCGAACATGTAATGCCACACTTCTCTCACGTAGACGCATTGAACAAGAATGTGCTCTGCGTTATCTTCATCTTGGAGGCACGTGTAGCAGGCAGAAGGAGCGTCCTGGAGGCCATGCCTCGCTCTACGATCAGAAGTCCATATTCGGTGTTGAACTGCCAGCCAAACAAAAATTTTGCACTTGAGGAGGGCCCAGCTCTTCCATATGCATGCGGCGTAAAGGGACCCTCTCGGTCAAACAGAGCCTCGAGGTATGTGGATTTAGCCGTGTAACCACCAGAAGGATCAGCCGGCCAAGAGAAAGAATCTTCCGCAAGGGGGTCCCGGTTCACCGTGCTGATCGCAAGGTTTAGGTGAAGTAGTTGCAAGTGGCCACCAAAGTTAACTACACCGGAAATGTCATGCAACCAACTATCATTTTGTAGGCCTTCCTCAACCGTGTGACGGTTGATCGTTCTCGTGTCAACCAAGGCATATATGTATGGTGCAATGTCTTTGACCGCAAAGCCGTGTATCCATCTATCTCTCCAAAACAGCACTCTGTTGCCCACACCAACCTCAATGTGTACCAAACTATCAAAGACCGCTCGAGCCTCTTTGTCCACGGCCATTGGGAGCCCTTGCCACGGCCTCTCAGGGTCCGTCCTTCTCAGCCACTCCCATCTCACTCTCAAAGCCAATCCTTGTAATTGCATGTTGCGCACGCCCAGACCTCCGAGCCACGTGGGTTTGCACACCGAGTTCCAAGCCACCAGACACTGACCTCCGTGAACTTTATCTTTTCCGGCCCAGAAGAAGGAGCGCATCCATTTATCTAACTCCTCAAACACCCAAGCAGGGGCGTCCGTGACCATGAAGTGGTGGATAGGCTTAGCAGAGATTACAGACTTAACCAGCACCAAGCGTCCAGGACGATGCAACAACCCTCTCTGCCAGGCCGGGGCAGACTTCTTGGCTTGGTCGATCATGGGCTGCCATTCCGCCCTAGTGAGCTGACGAATGGCCAATTGGAGGCCAAGGTACTTACATGGGAAACTCCCCATCCGGCAATGTAAAATGGACTCGACCCATTCCCGGTCATCGTCGTTCCCGTGGATCATGATGGCCAGCGACTTCTCATAGTTGACCCGCAGGCCAGAAGCAGCACCAAAAGTGTGTAGCGCGGATCTGACGAACGTAAGGTCCAGCACCCTGGGTTTGACGAACATCGCCACGTCATCCGCATAGATCGACACTGATTGGTGTGCAGCGATGCCAGTGAAGCTACTACTAACACCAAAACTCTCGGCCTTGATCATGATTCTAGAAAGCACATCCATGGCGATCACGAAGAGCAAAGGCGAAACCGGGTCACCCTGCCTAAGGCCCTTGGCATGGGTGAAACTTCTGCCAGGTACTCCATTAACAATCACCCTAGTGCTAGCCGTTTTGAGAAGGATCGAGATCCAAGTGCACCACTTGTGGCCAAAGCCTTTTCTCCTCAACACCTCAAACAAAAACGCCCAGTTAAGTGAGTCGAAGGCCCTTGATATGTAAAGCTTCAAAAACACGCTGGCCTCCTTACGCGCATGAATCTTCCTGGCAACTTGTCTGACAAGAAGAAAGTTGTCGTGCAAGTGTCTTCCACAAATAAAGGCGGATTGATTAGCCGTGACTATCTCCTTCATTCTTGTACGAGCTCTATTCGCAAGCAACTTTGCAAAGATCTTGGCCACACTATGGGGAAGGCTGATGGGGCGATAGTCTCCCACTTCCTCGGCATCCGGTTTCTTCGAGATCAGCACAATATGAGCGCGGTTAAGCTTGCCGAAACCGCGTCCATCTCCCACACAGAGCTTTAGAAGCACCGACATAACTTCGTTCTTGATAATGGACCAGGCTTTTTGATAAAAAAACTACGCTGAATCCATCCGGCCCTGGCGCCCGATCTGGGTGCAATTCCTTGATGGTTTTCCACACCTCCTCCTCCGTAAAGATCGCATCAAGCTCCACGAGATCATGCCCTGCCATGTCAAGGAAATCCATATCCACATCTACCTCCCTGGCAGCGGCATGACCCAAAGAATCGCTCATAGGCTTCGTGCAGATCTCCACCTTCCTCTCTTGTTGGGAAATCAGCTCCCCATTGTGTCTAATATGGGGGATGAAGTTCTTAGACCTCCTTCCGTTAGCCACTGCTTGGAAAAGTTTAGTATTGGCATCTCCTTCTCGGATCCATCTAAGTCTGGAGCATTGTCTTTCAATGGTGCGCTGAAGGGAGGCGAGCCCAAGGACCGAATGCTTAAGGGACCTCCTCAACCATCTCTCCCTCCAGTTGAGAACCCGGGCCTCCACAGCTCTGTCCAGCCTATGTATGACATAGTTCGCCACAACCAACTGAATTTTGATGTTCCCTGCCTTCTTTTGGCCCCAGGCTTGAAGGGCAGAAGCGGTGTTCCTGAGCAACTGGTCAAGCCTCTTAAAAGGGTCAACAATATCACCTTCACACGCCCATGCGTCTTTGACAACCTGCTCGAATCCTTCCAAACGAGTCCAAAATAGCTCAAAACGAAACCTACGCTTCGGGCAGAAGGGGGCCGAAGCGGAAAGATGGAGGGGCGCGTGGTCCGAGATGTTGGTGGAGAGAGCTTGGAGCAGCACGTCCGGGAAATGGAGCTCCCAGTCAACAAAGACAAGCACCCGATCGATTTTGGTCATAACCACCTGCTCTCTCTCGTTAGACCGCGTGAACCTCCTGCCATGCATGTAAATCTCTTTGAGTTCATTGTTGTCCACGAATGATTTGAACTTCCTCATCATGCTCCTATTTAGATTGGAGTTGCTTTTCTCCTCGGCTCCAATGATCATGTTGAAGTCTCCAAGCACCATCCAGGGGCCCGGAGACACATCCCTTCTAAGCTGAAGATCAACAAGAAACTGGGTTTTAAGCTCATCGCCTTGTGGCCCGTACACAACCGATAACCACCACTCGAAGCCGTCCTTGTTACGGACCAGGCCCGAGAGGAAGTTGGTATCCAGAGAGATGTTGCTTATAGCCAGAACCGTGTTGTCCCAACCCAAAAGGATTCCACCCCTAGTGTCAAAAGCAGGTAAGTAGGAAAAACCATCAAAAGATGGTCCAATGCATTGCATAACCAAGTAGGGATCAAAAGCTTCAAGCTTGGTTTCTTGAAGACATACAAGGTTGACCTTAGTTGTGACTACAAACTCCCTAACAGCATGTCTCTTGGCAGGGTTATTAAGCCCTCTCACATTCCAACAAAGGATTTGGGGGTTCTAATCCATGAAAATCATCGAAACACCCACACCCACGGGGGCAAGCAAAACTCAAGCCGCGCCCACCAGCACTGTGGTCCCGGAACTCATCTCAGGAGCCGGCGGAACCTCCTTGCCAAACAGAGCCGCGATCACCCTCACGTGCTGCTCTCGTAGAGGGGAGTCGAAGAGCTCGGCCAGCTCAGCTATCGTATCGTCGTTGCCCTCCATGTCCTCCGGAACCAGACCTAAAGCTCTCATGAGCACATTCTCAGCCTACGTGGCCTCAGAATTCCCTGCCGGAGCCCTCTTGGCGCTTGGAGTAGTCCTGCGAGGGGTGAAAGGCTCGGCATCCGGCCTTAGTGATGACTGCACCTCGAGAAGGAGCGGAGGAGCCAACTTCCTAACCAACGCGTTGCAGAACCATTTAAGCTTGCCAAAAGCTATCACCTCCTGGGGTGTCATACCCCCATCTCCCTCTGGAATCTGATTTTGCATGGCCTGGTTAACGTTCGGAATCGCCTGAACCAGCGCAAGTTCCTGAGAGGGCGCCACTTGTAACTGCACGTCCGCACAAACGGGAGAGACAGCCCCAATCATAGGCGCATCCACTTGTCGCTGCGGGGGCGCCACCGGATTGGCCACCACGCCCGAGCCAATCAGTGGCACGCCCACCAAAGCCTCTGGTCCCACCAATGCCTCTGATCCCACGTTCAAAGCCTCATCATGAGCCACGGGCGGGGCCACCACGATCTCTCCCTGGGTCACGACAGGCGTGGAGGCCGCGCCAGGTGGGGTAGGCCCCACAGACCTTGCGGGACGCGCCAAGGTGGGCTCCACCAAATCTTCGGTCACCTCGGGGCCCGCCTGCAACCCAGGATGACCCACCAATCCACCGAACGGGGAATCAGACTCCCTGGACCCCACCACTGTCGACCGGCCAACGGGCGCCGACTCTGGAAGCTCCCTTGTCCCCTGAAGCAGCGGGGCCACCAACGGCGCCCTCGGGGAAGGTGACTGGCCGCGAGCTGGAAAAGTCGCCTCAACTACCGCATCCGACCGAGGCGGGCCCCACGGCAGGGTGTAGGACGGAATGCGCGGGGGCGAGGGCGGGATTGATGCAGCATGTTGGTTCAAAATAGCTCCAGGGGCAACGGCAGCCACATCTTCCCGAACAGTCGCCCTGCCCAGACGGTCAAAAGCAGACAGGCGGGCTGTCAGCCTATCCTGAACCAGAGAAGATGGCCCACCTGACGCAATCACGGGAAGCACCGGCTCCATTGGGGGAAGCTGCCAGGCCGACGACTCCCGGCCGGCCGCCACAACTGCGGCGGAAGTCCGGCCACCAGCCGCGGTCGTGCGTCTGCGCAAGTTGTCACCACAAACGTCTCTCACCCGGAACTGCCACTCGCATCGGCGCGTGGAGGTGCCACCGCCCATGTCCAAATCCGAGCCGGGAAGCCCGCTCTGCCCGCTGTCAGAGGATGCGCCGGTGAGGAACCATGGCTCCTCTCCATCGGGGAAGGTGGTAACCGCGGCGAGATGGATCAGCACCCTGTATTGCAGAGTCTTAGGTTGAAACACATCCCGCTGCTCCTCCGGCTCCGGCACCGCCAGCCATCTGCGAGTGGGGATCCCCTCCGGATCGGCAGTCCAAGCAATGAGCTTGAAGGAGGCCAGATCAGACCGCGACGAGGTCTCCGACGCGATGGACTCGATGAAACATGAGCCGCCCAAGAGACTCTCAACCACCTCAAGCTCCCAGGCATGGGGGGGGATGCCTTCCAGCTCCAGACTGACCCTGGTCCTCAGCGCCGCGAACACCGCCTGGTTCTGTCGAATCCACCTCCTGAATGCAAGCATGATCCCATTGAACTCCAACACCGGCTGCAGCCCGACTCTGGAACGATCCTCCTGCCTAGCGAACACCACCAAGAAATCCTCCGGCATGAATCTGTGAACGGACACTCTGTCCGACAAGACACCGCGCTTCTCATGCAGAGCCTGCAACACCAACTCCGGCGAGAGCTCTGTCCTGTCCCCATTGCAGTAAACGACCATGGCGTTCTGAAGACGCCCCTCAAGCTCCACCAGAGCCCTTGAACGCCGGACAATGCAGAGCTCCACCGGCGCCATCTCCAGATCGGAGGCAACCACCAGACGAGGATCCGCCGGGCGGGGCCAAGCTGTCGGCGTCGCGCCGCCCAAGAGCGAGGAGGCAGGAGGCGGAGGCGCACGCGACCCGGAGTGGCTAGGTCGCTACGACCCGAAAGCACACGCCACGCTGAAAGCGTGAAGCGCCTGCCACCTTGGCCGCCAGATCGCTACCGAGCTCCTCCACCGGCGACGGGCTGCGCGACCTCTTGCACTGGCTGGCGACGTGGCCGGACATCCCGCACCGAAGGCACACCACCTTGTTCGTGCAATCCTTGAGAAAGTGCCCCTTCTCGAGGCACTTGAAGCATCTGTCCCGCATCTCCAGCAAGACCTCCTTGCGGCCGGGCGAAGGGCGCCGGGGCGCGTCCGCCAATGGCCGCTCCTCGAGGCGACGCTTCCAAAGAGTCCGCTTTGAGGCAGGCGCCTCCTGCCAGGGCAAGATCCGCCGGGAAGGGCCACCCTCGAGCCCCACCTCCGGCCGGACCACGGGGTTCCCGACCCCAGCCGAACTCACCGACGCCGAAGCCGACGAAAGGCCAAGACCAGAAACGACCGGGCGCTCCCCCGGGAAGGCCGAGGTCACGGAGTGGGGACTGGAGCCCATGGAGCGAGCAAAGGGAGGGGGAGGGGAACGCGGGGAAGCCGACGAGCGCGGAGCGCGGAAAAAAGGCAGGGTGGCCGCCGGAGCCGGGGCGGCTGCTGGCGGGAGGGTGGACGCCAGAAGTCAATGTTGTCATTCCCTTTCTTGCAGGGAAGAAAGAGGCGCACGTGGCCACAACCGCACTGTCCGTTCAAAATCTGACGCCCCCGATCTGCCAGCCGAACCACTTGACACCCATCCTTCTGTACTTCCCCTCTTCTGCCTTGATCTCAAAAAAGAAAAAAGAAAAACACCCTCCCCACTTTTCCTCATTCTTCCCTATCGTTGTACTCTCTCTGTCCCAAAATTATTGTCTTAGATTTGTCTAAATACGAATATATTAAATCACGTTTTAGTATTAGATACATCCGTATCTAGACGAATTTAAGACAAGAATTTTAGGACGGAGGGAGTAGTATGTTGCCACCACCGTTTCAGAGGTTGATGCTGAAGAAGTAAAATCTTGTGACCATGTGAATTTGCTGTGGTCATGTTGTGGCTGTAGGTGCAGATTTCTTGTTTTTCACTTGTGGTCAAAAGTATCATTTGTATTTAATACGAGTGCGGTATTTGTGTGCTCGAGCTCCAGGGAGTTTTTTCTAGAAAATAAACGAAAGCAGTATTTTAATCAAAATAATCTGAAAAAAGATATACATGTTCATATGAATGTATATTACACGTGCGTAAATTTTCATGATGAAACGCACTAACACTCACGCTACACAAAAAGGCAAAATAGTGTGCTCGCTATCATTGTTTTCAAAGACACGGTTTTGCCTTCTGATTTGAATGAGGATCTGGTGGCCACTAGTATGTGGTGCCGTGCCTCCCTGTCCTCAGTGTTTGATATACTCCCTCTGTTCCAAATTACTTGGCGTGGTTTTAGTTCAAAACTAAAACCACTACGAGTAATTTAGAAAGGAGGGAGTATATCGTGTGGTTGTGCTATAATAAAATGGATGCAAGAAGCCGTTTAGATGCTAATTGCCTGCCTCCTGCTATACGCCTATACCACTCTCTGCCAAGAGTACGAATAGAGATGGGAAGATGGTACTTTCTCCGTTCGGAATTACTTGCCGTAAAAATGGATGTATCTAAATTTATTTTAGTTCTAGATATATCCATTTCCGAGACAAGTAATTCCGAACGGAAGGAGTAGTTGGGTAGACTGCCAGGTGTGCGGCATCCTATGACTGTCCGTGTATGAGCTCAGACTATAACCACAAAGCAGCTTGTTGTATCGAGATGCATGTAGTACGAAGAAGTGCACATTTGTAAATTTGCAAATATTGTTCATGTGTGTCGTGTGCTAGCACATGAGTACGTGAGGTTGGGTTTTTCTTGTACTCAGATGTATTTTGTCCTCCTCTTCCTGCTGTTCTTCTTCTTCGTACACAGCAGCTGCATGCATGGGTAGCTCTTCTTGTACACAACAATTGTATGCTTGTTCAGCCACCTTTACTCCAATGTAAATTTGAAACGACACTAACTATTTTGTGTGGTTACTCTCTCAAATAGCCTTTCGTCCCATTTTATTTATAAAACAACGAACATGGTACACGGTCAAATGATACAAGGTAGTAAGGTGACCCTCAAACAAAGTGGATCAAAATAAAATAGGACAAGCGAAATTGAACCCTCAAAAGAACGACACGAAGACGGTGTCCGATGAGAGCACACATTGGCCTGAATCTGACCGTTGATCGCCGGCATCAGAGCTCCACAACAACGCCTCCAAAAGGGTCACGCTCGAGTCCATTGACCAAGGTTTTCACCCGGTGCCCTGGCCTTGGGAAGAGACCCACGGCGACTTCCTCAAGAGGAAAGCGGCAACCATGGGTGTTGCCTCCACCGGCACCGAAGCACGAAGCGTTCGCTCGATTTATATTCTTGAGAGCTTGATTTGGAGGGTAGTATTTGGAGAGATAAGTGGCTTTCCAGGATTTCTTGCCTAAAGTTTTCTGCAAGAAGAACAGAACTAGGCTAAAGTAGGTATCTTATTTATTCATGAGTGGGACAAGGAGAATGAATGAGAATTCGATTATGCACCTGTTTTATCTGCATGATGTGGAGGAGATCCTAAAGATGGGTAATCAATCGTCGGGGGATGGTGGTTTTATTGCCTAGCACGTTGAGAAGCATTGAACTTGAAGGATGCAAGGAAGATTTAGGGCAATCTAGTGATGTCGAGAATGGGGAAAGGAGGCTTTGGAATACTATTTGGAAGGTCAATGTTCCCTAGATGATCAAAATATTTGCCAAGGCGAGCCATGACTAACAACTTGGCGGTCCAAGTTAACGGAGTTACGCACCATCAAGCTCTTCTATGTATGTGTTCTATTTGTGATGTGGAAGATGAGAGCACCTTTCCTGCTCTAGTCAATTGCCCTAAGGCCAGGGCCCTGGGTATGGCTATGAGAGAAGACTTGGAATATCCCTAGGGAAGAGATCTTCAAGGATACGGTACGGGACTGGTTGCTTATTCTACTAGATCAGTTGAGTTCGCCGCAACGTGAGCAAATCATGTTCATTTTCTGGAGAGCTTGGAATCTAAGAGATGATTTAATTTTTGCTAAGGAAGGATTCTGTCTCGGCCTTTGCACCTTTTGTAAAAAAATATTGGTTATATTTTTGTCTTGTCAACCAAATGATGTGATGGCCAACCACAAAGGGAAGGGGGTGTCTGGGATTATCCTTGTCGCTACTTTATTGAGAACCCAGGTGGGATGACAGCCTCCCCCTTCTAGTGATATTAAGATTAATGTTGGTGTCAGTTTTGTGGAGAGTACGAACATTGTAAGTGTGAGAGTTGTTGCCACAGACTCATGTGGAGAGGGCATCATATCGTCGTGGGATATTTTTTTTGGACTATGCACCAGTGTTGTAGAAGTGGAATTGCATGTCTGCCTTGCCGGTCCCTATATTGGTGTACTCTTCATAAACCTATCATTCTGGAGACTAGTTGCTCTATTCCGGCTTCTTCTCTTCCAAATGATAAACTTATCAGGTTCCATTCGTTGATCTAAAGGAGACACCGAGCATAGCCAAGCTTTTCAAAGGATTTAAAGTGTATAAAATTAATCGACGGACTGATAAAATGGCGCGTAGGATTGGCGGAGTTTTGTTTTGATAATAGTACGGGTGGGGTCATTATTAATACTTTTCCGCCTTGCATGGCGTATGCTGTAATGAGTGATTGTGGTAACAATTTTAATTAATTAATATATGTGAGTGTTTAAAAAACAAAATACATTAATCCCAAAACACCAAAATATATGGGGGTGAAGATAGAACATACGACTTGAGAGGTTCGGCCAGGACTAGGTCCGCATATTTGGTGTTTTTGGATTCTATGGTTGAACTTATAAGATGCCTTGATTATATTTAGTGTGAGATGTAAAACATATTCTGAGATCTATGGGTCGCGGTAAGACTTAATTCTCAAAGATTAGGATTTTTTAAAATTTTCTCTCGTGAACCGCCTCGCATAGGCGATCGAGAGGCGACCTTCTCCGCCTCCTTTCTTCGTCGGCGTGGTTGCAGGTCCTCAGCCCCTGCGACTGCCACTCCGGTGGCCTGAGGGACTGGGAACCCCGGCAACTTCGTTAAGGCTACTAGATAGGATAGGCTTAGTTTTTCTCGGAGGCGTTGCATTGATGGTGGAATCAACACCGCGTCGGAATAAGTTGGCTCTGCTTTTTCCCCACCCTAGTGATGCTTCAATCGGAAGCGCCGGAAACAGGTAGCCTCTGTGTCTCGTAGGACTTTAGTTTGGATGATTTTAGGTTGTGGTGGCTGGTGCTTAGGGTCTTCTCGGGCGACAGCGTCGGCTGGTGCAGAGTATGTGCATGTCTTGGAGCGTGGTGCAGAGTATGTGTCTGTCTTGTGGCGACATTTTTCTTCTCCGATCACTTTGGATGAAGATGACGTCGTCAAGATCTGGCAGACTTGGGGATGATCCCCGACTGACGTGCCACAAAGACTCGATTTCGTTCTCTCCGGCAGGCCCTTTAATCGGTTCACAAAGCGGTGTGGTCTGCAATGGAGTTCTTCCAGATTTGGGTGTGAAGGTTGCTCACGTCTTTCTCCGGTGGTGCCATGGTGGCAGTGGTAATCCATGATGGGCGATGTTTAGAATGGACATATGGATCTCCAAGACATTAGGCCCTTTGTTTGTCTTTTTTTTAGAAACTTTCTATCTATTCATCTTTAATCATGGCAGTACAAAGAACAACAGAGGTAATAAAATTTACTCCCTCTGTCCGGAAATATTTGTCATCAAAATGGACAAAAAGGGATGTATGTAGAACTATACATACATCCTTTTTTGTCCATTTTGATGACAAGTATTTTCGGACGGAGGAAGTACAGCCATGTCCGTGAACCACCTGGCGACGACTCCAAACACTAAAGCGAGCCGAAAGTGCGCCGCCATCATCACGCCTCCCTCACTGGAGCCAGACAAACCTTGTTGTAGTAGACAGTCAGGAAGTCGTTGTGCTAAGACCCCATAGGACCAGCACACCAGAGTAGCAACCATCGCCGATGAAGCAAGTTGTAGATCAGAAGGATCAAACCTGTAAACACCTAAACAAAGACGAACGAAGACCGGATCCAAATAGATCTAGCACCGACCGAATCCCGCAAGGTCGGACGAAGACAAACCTCCACACGCCCTCTGACGATGGACGCACCATCAGGACAGGGTAGAACATGAAAGACATTATTTCTACTAAGGGACATCGCTATCGGAGATGGGACGGACAGGCAGGCGGCGCCAACGGAAAGAGAAGAGATATTGGATTTTCCATGTTTTCGAAAGAACACATCAAGTCCAAGCTTTAGGGAACAGCGCCGGTTTTGTGCACACCTATTGATCTCACCATGCGTATGGGACAAAATGAAGCAGAACCGCTGGATGAAGCCTCGTAGCCGGCCAGTAAGTATCGAAAATGGACTGGCTTCAGCAGGTCGGCTTTCTGGCGAAGCAAATTCAGTTGCGCATATAGCTCGAGACAGGTCGGGCTTTAAGTGATTTCTCCGCAATCAGATAAGTTGCGCATATAAATATAAATCGAAACAGGTCGTCAATGTTCCTAAAAACGACCACAGGAATGGAGCAAGACAGGTTGGCTAGAAACACTGGAATGAAGCAGGACAGAACATCAATTAAGCGAGACACTTGTTCCACGAAGTACTAATGATGCAGTTCAACAGCGACATAGAAAGGCACCGACGGTTTAACAACCCAACACCCAAAACAGGACAGCACAGCAACATGTAGTTAAAAGATAGGCGGCAGAGGAGACGGACGAGCAGATCAGTAGTCGTCGTCCTCCTCGCCATCCTCGTCGTCCCCGCCCTCGGCGCCGACCTCCTCGTAGTCCTTCTCCAGGGCAGCCAGGTCCTCGCGGGCCTCGGAGAACTCGCCCTCCTCCATGCCCTCGCCCACGTACCAGTGCACGAAGGCGCGCTTGGCGTACATGAGGTCGAACTTGTGGTCGATGCGGGAGAAGACCTCGACGACGCTGGTGGAGTTGGAGATCATGCAGACGGCCCTCTGCACCTTGGCCAGGTCGCCGCCGGGCACCACGGTGGGCGGCTGGTAGTTGATGCCGCACTTGAACCCCGTGGGGCACCAGTCCACGAACTGGATGGTGCGCTTGGTCTTGATGGTGGCCACCGCCGCGTTCACGTCCTTGGGCACCACGTCGCCCCGGTACATGAGGCAGCACGCCATGTACTTGCCGTGCCGCGGGTCGCACTTGGCCATCATGGACGACGGCTCGAACGCGCTGTTGGTGATCTCCGACACCGACAGCTGCTCGTGGTACGCCTTCTCCGCCGAGATGACCGGCGCGTAGGACGAGAGCATGAAGTGGATCCGAGGGTACGGGACCAGGTTGGTCTGGAACTCGGTCACGTCCACGTTCAGGGCACCGTCGAACCTCAGGGAGGTGGTCAGCGATGAGATCACCTACAAACACAAACAAACAGCACAAGTTCCAAATTCTCAGCTTCATATCACAGGTTGCACAACAGTTCAATCCAGATGCAGGGCATGTCGGGTGTTGTCAGTACCTGAGAGACGAGGCGGTTCAGGTTGGTGTAGGTGGGCCTCTCGATGTCCAGTGAGCGCCTGCAGATGTCGTAGATGGCCTCGTTGTCGAGCAGGATGGAGACATCGGTGTGCTCCAGCAGGGAGTGGGTGGAAAGCACACTGTTGTAGGGCTCGACCACAGAGGTCGACACCTGAGGAGATGGGTACACGGTGAAGCCGAGCTTGGACTTCTTTCCATAGTCCACGGACAGGCGCTCGAGGAGGAGCGACCCAAGCCCAGACCCGGTTCCACCGCCGACGGCGTTGAAGACCAGGAAGCCCTGCAGGCCAGTGCAGTTGTCGGCCAGCTTGCGGATGCGGTCGAGGCAGAGATCCACAATCTCCTTGCCGACTGCAGGGGACAAGAGCAAACAAGGCACGGTTAGCAAATCGAACATGGTTGAGAGATCGGCGCTGATTGTAATGAAGCAGTAGTGACGGGTTTGGGGGAATTAATTACTTGTGTAGTGACCACGGGCGAAGTTGTTGGCGGCGTCCTCCTTGCCGCTGATGAGCTGCTCTGGGTGGAAGAGCTGGCGGTAGGTGCCAGTGCGAACTTCATCAATAACTGTGGGTTCCAGGTCTACGAACACCGCCCGGGGCACGTGCTTGCCAGCTCCTGTCTCACTGAAGAAGGTGTTGAAGGAGTCATCTCCTCCCCCAATGGTCTTGTCACCGTTCGTCTGGCCATCAGGCTGAAACAGGCAACAGTGAGGTGTTTAGTTGGATGCAGGTTATCGTAGCACAACACATCGAAACAGAACATGCAACTTAAGTAATCCATGGCAATGGTCTAACTAGATCTGAGATTTTGCAAATAAAGCCGGGGCACTAAACTAGTAGTACAAAAGTGTATTCATGTCTCCTGAAAAAACTAGATCCCCAAATCGTAATTGCATATCAGATCCAAACTGCAAGACGAAATGACTAAACATCACAGATCGCAGGCTTAAATTAGGAACTAGGAACAGTTCATGTTCCTGACGAATTCAGAAGGGTCGCACAGATCGAACACTAATTGCCGTATTCTCGTGTGAAAACAACTAGACCTACACGGAGAGGTAATCGATTAATCCCATCACAGCACAAATCGCGCATCAATTACAGACTAAACATTCCTAACCAGAGAAGATCTGACAACTGAACCGCAAAACATTACCCGAATCGCAACCCAGATCCACAGGCCCGGCCACGCCACGGGAAACCATCTCCACCCAATCAACGCATAGGAGCAACCGCATAGGAATTCGACATGAGGAGGGGCAGAGATGGGATGAGATGGGGTATGACGAACCTGGATGCCGTGCTCGAGGCAGTAAAGTTCCCAGCACGCGTTGCCGACCTGGATGCCGGCCTGCCCGATGTGGATCGAGATGCACTCCCTCATCTTCGACGCGGGGGCGCGGGGGGCTCGACGGGATCTGGCGGCGGAGGGCGCGGAGCGGGGGAGGAGGAGGGAGGGAGACGGAGCGGGGGAGAGCCGGCGTTTGTGAAGACGCCAGATGTGTAGTGGCTCCTCCGCTCGGCCACCTCGGCCCCTTTATAGGCGGCCCCCGGTTAACCTAACGTCCGTTCCGCTGGCGTTAGGCGGGCGGGCCGCGGCGGTGGCCCACGCCGCCAGCCTGGCCGGCCTCTGGTTGGTGCGCGCGCGAGGGTGGGGCGCGGCCACGGGTCGCGGACATGTGGGGCCGTGGTGTCGGGTGCTGGGGGTGGCCCGCGTGTCACTGGGGGTCGGGTGTGGGGGATCGGTGGAGCGGAGCGTGGGGGTCGGGGAGGATGGATGCTGCGGGACGGCAAGGGAACGTTGGCCCCGGTCTCGCCGACGGGATTCAAAATTTGAAATTCGTAAATGTGCGCCGCGGTCCGGTCACGGGGAAAAGACGGTGCTGCCCTTGGGAAAATATCTGTTCGAGTGTGCAGGTGCAGCGGCCGACGGACGTTTGCCGGGGCACGGGCCGCCCATGAATGATCCAGCGGTGGACACCCACTTGTTTTTTTGTTTTTTGTTTCTCTTTTATTTCAGCACGCACTTCTTTGGGCCTTTTTTTTTGAACACACGCGCTTCTTCGCTGGAGTAGCAAACCTATAACGGCACCATTCTTGAATAATTTATATAGGCTAGGCTCCATACAATTGCGAGATCGGTTTCCTTTTTAAGGAAAATGCCGCTCTTTATTGATCAAAAAATCATTAAAAAAAGTTTCCCCGGATACACTTCGGAGTTACATTGTGTGTGACAGAATCATGAGAAGAAACACGGTAAAGTATGAGCGGCGACATTCGATAAACGATTAACATGACCAAAGAGACTAGATACCCGTCAAAACCTTGACATCAGAGACTACTGTTCCAGTGCTCGAGCGGTCTGCCTTTTGAGAATGAATCCTCTCAATGACAGAGGGACAATCCAAAGCGAAGACGGCCTTCTGGAACACTTCTTGACCAGTGAGGGCGACCGCACGACGGATCACCAGTGCCTCGACTAATTCCGGTGATGTACCCTCCTCAATGTGCTCATGGCAAGCCAATATACATGTACTGTTGTGGTTCCGGCCTTCCGGATCACCACGCCGACTCACATTCGCCGCAAAGTCTTGAAAAGTGCAGCGGCAACATTGACCATGATTGTGTCTGCTAGCAGCGGTACCCGTCGAGACACTTGTGGGTTTGGTTGGGCACTCATATTAGATTCAACAGTTTTGAAACAATCATGCACAATCAATTCCACATACGCAATACTCTTCTCGGCCATGCGACCGGGATGCAGAATCCTTTGGCATTCCTTGCATCATTGCGCGCTTCCCACAAGTGCCATATAGAAATGTCCATAGTCATGGCTTCATTTAGCGTCTATCTCTGAATAAAGTCCACCAAACCCACCACCCTTCTCCCGGGTTTGCCCACCATTTTTCGCGTTCGAGCCGTCGCCATCGCCCACCCTTGCCCCCCATCCTCACCAGCGTTCCCATCCGATGTCCTATATGTTGACCAGCCCGTTCCACACCGCCGCCACGGTGGCTAGTTCGGCGTCGCATATGGGTGTCCGACGTGCAAGCCGGAGAAACATCAATTGCAGGGACCGACGAAGGAGGCAGCGGGAGAGGGAAGCGACATCGTAGGGAGCGGATGTGGACCTCGAAGAGCAGCACAACCCCCCCACCCCCACCTCGCGTCGCCCAGGTGGGTTGTGCCCACCTCGATGTCCTCCCGCACCCCCTCTTTGCACTAAAAATTCCCAAATATTCCGAAACCCTTCGGGGTTAACCTAGATCAGAAATTCCGCGCCACAGGCCTCTGTAGCCACCGAAAACCAATCTAGACCCTTTTCGACACCCTGCCGGAGGGGGGGAATCATCTTCGGTGGCCATCTTCATCATCCCGGCGGCCACCACGATGAGGAGGGAGTAGTCCACCCTCGGGGCTGAGGGTTTGTACCAGTAGCTATGTGTTTAATCTCTCTTTCTCTCTCTCTCTCTCTCTCTCTCTCTCTCTCTCTCGTGTTCTTGAGATTGCACGGTCTTGATGTATCACGGGCTTTGTTAATATAGACGGATCATATGGTGTTTTCCCCTCTCTATCTTGTTGTGATGAGTTGAGTTTTTTCCTTTGAGATTTCGCTGTTGTCGGATTGAAACCTTTTATGGATTTGAGAGCACTTGATATATGTCTTGCAATTGAATACTCGTGGTGACAATGGGGTATTGTATTGATTCACTTGATATATGTTTTGGCACTCAACTCACGGATTCGCAGGTGACATTGGGGTATCTATGCATAGGGGTTGATGCACGTTCTTGTCTTTGTTTCTCCGGTAGAAATCTCGGGGCACTCTTTGAAGTTCTTTGTGTTGGATTGAGTATTACGAATCTGAATTTGCTTTGGTGTTATTTTAGTACGAACTCTTGGTTAGATCGATCGAAAAGAATAGCTTGGTGTTATTTTAGTTCGAACTCTAGGATAGATTGATCGGAAAGAATAGCTTTGAGGTGGTTTCGTACCCTACAAACAATTCTGTCTTATGTTCTCCGCTAGATAGGAACTTTGGAGTGATTTCTTCATCGCACTTTGAGGGGTGGTTATATGATCCAATTATATTAGCACTGTTGAGAGATTGCACTAGCAAAAGTACGGACCCTAGGCCTTGTTTTCAGGCATTGCAATACCGTTTATGTGCTCGTTTACTATTTGCTACCTTGCTATTTTTATTTATTCAGATTATAAAAATATATTTCTACCATCAATATTGCACTTTTCTCACCATCTCTTCGCCGAACTAGTGCACCTATACAATTTACCATTGTATTGGGTGTGTTGGGGACACAAGAGATTTCTTGTATTTGGTTGCAGGGTTGTTTGAGAGAGACCATTTTCGTCCTACACCTCCCACGGATTGATAAACCTTAGGTCATCCACTTGAGGGAAAATTGCTACTGTCCTACAAAACTCTGCGCTTGGAGGCCCAACACGTGCCTACAAGAATAAAGTTACATAGTAGACATCAAGCTTTTTCTGGTGTCGTTACCGGGGAGGTGAGAGCTTGAAGGTATATCTTTAGATCTTGCAATTGAATCTTTTAGTTTCTTGTTTATCACTAGTTTGGTCCATAACAGAAAAACTATATAAAAAATGGAATATTGGTTGCATCATATTATTGATCATATTTATAATATATTTCTTGAAAATGATGGTTCAGAAAATTGTGCTCAATTGTTAGAAGAAGAAGTCAATAAAATGCTTGGCACACAATATTTGAATGATGGGTGAGGGAGTCCCGGATTAGTGGGTGTCCGGATAGCCGAACTATCACCGTGGCCGGACTCCTGGACTATGAAGATACAAGATTGAAGACTTCGTCCCGTGTCCGGATGGACTTTCCTTGGCGTGGAAGGCAAGCTTGGCGATACGGATATGTAGATCTCCTACCATTGTAACCGACTCTGTGTAACCCTAACCTATCCGGTGTCTATATAAACCGGAGGGTTTTAGTCCGTAGGACGAACAACAATCATACCATAGGCTAGCTTCTAGGGTTTAGCCTCCTTGATCTCGTGGTAGATCTACTCTTGTACTACCCATATCATCAATATTAATCAAGGTGAGTAGGGTATTACCTCCATCGAGAGGGCCCGAACACAGGTAAAACATCGTGTCCCTTGTCTCCTCGTTACCATCCGCCTAGACGCTTACAGTTCGGGACCCCCTACCCGAGATCCGCGGTTTTGACACCGACATTGGTGCTTTCATTGAGAGTTCCTCCGTCTTGCCGCCGTCAGAAGGATGCCTCATCTCGCCTTTTAAAGACGATACTATCGCCAAAGAAGCCTTGGCGTGGTCGACTCTTCGCTAGGTGGTTTTCTTATGACCGCCGGTTCGCCATCATACCGATGATGACTTCTCGAGTCATCGAAACCAATCTTCACGTTAATTCGAACTTGCCGGTCAGTTAGATCCGATCGAGCTCTCCTCCGAACGAGCTCTTGGATCGTATCGCCGCTCGAGTCGCCATGCACTACGACCGGATTGGGCCTAAAACCGATCTGAGAGAGATCAACTCTCCCCAGGCTACCCATCACGTTGCTGTGATAGAGGAGCAATGCGACAATTCTTCTTCTATCTTAAGGACTAGTTACGTCCGTATTCCCGATCCCTCCATGCCGGATTCCCGCAAAGGGACGGATGTCGATCAAGCCCTGAACTTAAAGTCAGGCGACGGGATGGATTCATTGGATAGCACTCAAAAATCCAAACTTCCGAATTCGGAACTTCCGCCCCCGAGTCTTAAATTGGACGGGTTAGGATCCAGCCCACCCGCCCACCCAAACATTAGCGATCTATCCCGAATTCGGCAAGAGCCCAATAAACAAGACATCATTATCGGGCGATTCCTCCACGGTTATGGACAGGGATAAAGGAATTTGTCGAGAGGAGGACGCAATCCCAATTTTCTCGCAATAATTGCACGGACAAGGGAATCCTAAATGCCATAAGTCGTCATAAAATTACACACTTTGCTGACTTGGTGACCATAGTACAAAAGTCTTGTGCGATGGAGAGCACTGGAAAACCGAAGTAAATTTTGGGATAATCCGGCCCCGAATACATCCCTAGTCCGAAATAAAAGGGTGCATCATTACCAAGCACCGGGTTAAATACCAAAAACCAAAACCCCCTAAAGGGTACGGAACCCGTCTTTGGAGGGTTGGCTAAACGGACCTCGCAAAATTCATAGCACAGAGGGCGCCACTCCAACTCATAGCATTCGAGCGTGTTGGATACTACGGCAGGTGGCCAAAAGTGGCGAAGAGCTTCTAGCTTTAGAATCCCAGCCCAGCAACACCAGTACGGTGTTAACAGTCTTGGAGACTTTCACATCAAATAACATGCGGAAACAAACACTTCGCAACCTTGCCGAAGTCTACCAAGTAGCAACAATAAATCCATGGAGTGACACGGCTATTACCTTTAATGCCAAAGTGATTTAACCTAAATTCGAACAGCCCGAGCACCGGCCGCATTGGTCCTCGGTCCGATAGTGGATTCGCCGCTTTACTAAGGTACTCATGGATGGCGGCAATGACTAAAACTCATCTATGAGGAAACCCTCCGAAAAATGGAAATAGATCGGAACCGCATTGAGCGAAGCAAAGACAACCTTTAGAGAAATAATCCCTAGCCGGGAAGCATGTCATCGAAAAATCACATCGGACGTAGTGTTCGGCTCACGGACAATTACAGTCCGAGGAGGTCACATTTCAAGTGGCCCCGCTCAAAGCCGGATATCATGCTTTATTAGGGCGAGAGGCATTCACAATTTTTCAAGCTATACCCCATTATGGGTACATGAAGCTTAAAATGCCCGGACCTAACGGAATCATCACTCTCGCTAGTGATCTGAATATAGCACTGCTACCGAAAACAAGACACCGCACCAGCCCTCGAGGCACTATCCAAGCCCTAGCGGCCGAGGAACTCACCGTGATGCGCTCCACGGTGAACAGGGGACGATGTGATACTTGATAAAAGATCCAAGTCCACCTCTTTTAAACCAGCGGATGAAATAGTCAAATTCCAAGTCCACCCAACGGACCTCGCAAAGACGGCCTCCATTGGGGCACAATTAAACCTCGATGTAGACGCCAGACCACGAGAATTTCTACGAGAAATGGGACATATTTGCTCGGCACCCTTCGGACATGCCAGAATCCCACGCCTACCGGCCGAAAGCACGCCTAAATATCCTAAAAGATTCAAGCCAAAAGCAGGCTCTTGGCGCTTTTCCGAACCCAAGAGACAGGCCATGGGAGAGGAGCTAGCCAAACTTTTGGAAGCCGGATTCATCAGAGATATAAAACATCCGGACCGGCTAGCAAACCCGGTGATGGTACCAAAGAAGGATAAATCTGGCGTCTATGTGTTGATTTTAAAGACCTTAATAAGGCTTGCCCAAAGGATCCCTTCCTCCCTCGAATTGATCAAATTATCGACGCCACAGCAGGACACGACTCATTGTGCTTCCTTGACGCTGCATCTCGGCTACCACCAAATCAAGATGGCGGAGCTGCACCAAGCCGCAACAAAGATTACGTTGGGGAACGTTGTAGAAAATTAAAATTTTTCCCTACGGTTTCACCAAGATCCATCTATGAGTTCTACTAAGCAACGAGTCAAGAGAGAGAGTTTGCATCTACATACCACTTGTAGATCGAGTGCAAGCTGCTCGAGGGAGTGGTGATGATGAAGACGTTCTCAACGTGATTCCGATCACCGATGACCAAGTGCCGAAACGGACAGCACCTCCGCGTGCTCAACACACGTGACGGGACAACGGGCGTCTCCTTCGTCTTGATCCAGCAAGGAGGAAGGAGAGGTTGAGGAAGACAACTCCAATGGCAGCACGACGGCGTGATGCAGATGGAGTGATCAGATTGTACAGGCTTCGCCAAGCTTATGCGGAGGAGGAGAGGTGTTGGGGAGGGAGGGCTGCGCCTTCAATGGTGTTTGCAGCCTCCCTCACCCCTCTATTTATAGGGGAAGGGAGGAGGGCGGCCCCTCTAGATGCATCTAGAGGGGGCGGCCAAGGGAGGGGCTTGCCCCCAAGCAAGGGGCGCCTTAGGGTTCCCTCAACCCTAGGCGCATGGGCCAAGGGGAGGTGCGCCCAGCCCACTAGGGGCTGGCTGCCTCCCACGCAGCCCAAGTGGCCCCCAAAAGGGGTGGCCCTCCGGTGGTCCTCCGGAACCTTTAGGTGGATCCTCCATAATACCGATATGACCCAAAACTTTTCGGTGTCCGTTTGACGACTTCCCATATATAAATCTTTACCTCAGGACCATTCCGAACTCCTCGTGACGTCCGGGATCTCATCCGGACTCGAACAACATTCGTAATCACATACAAGTCTTCCTATTAACCCTAGCGCCACCGAACCTTATGTGTAGACCCTACGGGTTCGGAGACATCTGGAACATGACCGAGACGCTCTCCGGTCAATAACCAACAGCGGGATCTGGATACCCATGTTGGTTCCCACACGCCTCGATGTTGTCATCGGATGAACCACGATATGTCGAGGGTTCAAGCAACCCCGTATGCTATTCCCTTTGTCGACGGTATGTTACTTGCCCGAGACTCGATCGTCGGTATCCCAATACCTCGTTTAGTCGTTCACGGCAAGTCACTTTACTGCATGCCGTAATGCATGATCCCGTGACCGGACACTTGATCACTTTGAGCTCATTATGATGATGCATTACCGAGTGGGCCCATGATACCTCTCCGTCATACGGAGTGACAAATCCTGTCTCGATCCGTGTCAACCCAACAGACACTTTCGGAGATACCGTAATGCACCTTTATAGTCACCCGATTACGTTGTGACGCTTTGGTACACCCAAAGCATTCCTACGGTATCCGGGAGTTACACGATCTCACGGTCTAAGGAAGAGATACTTGACATTGGAAAAGCTCTAGCAAAGCGAACTACACGATCTTTGTGCTATGCTTAGGATTGGGTCTTGTCCATCACGTCATTCTCCTAATGACGAGATCCCGCTGTCAATGACATCGATGTCCATAGTCGTGAAACCATGACTATCTGTCGACCAACGAGCTAGTCAACTAGAGGCTCACTAGGGACGTATTGTGGTCTATGTATTCACACGTGTATTACGATTTCCGGATAATTCAGTTATAGCATGAATAAAAGACAATTATCATGAACAAGGAAATATAATAATAATGCTTTTATTATTGCCTCTAGGGCATATTTCCAACAGTCTCCCACTTGCACTAGAGTCAATAATCTAGTTTACATTGTGATGAATCGAACACCCATAGAGTTACGGTGTTGATCATGTTTTGCCCATGAGAGAGGTTTAGTCAGCGGATCTGCGACATTCAGATCCGTGTGCACTTTACAAATTTCTATGTCTCCATATTGAACATTTTCACGGATGGAGTTGAAGCGACGCTTGATGTGCTCGGTCTTCTTGTGAAACACAGGCTCCTTGGCAAGGGCAATAGCTCCGGTGTTGTCACAGAAGAGTTTGATCGGCCCCGACGCATTGGGTATGACTCCTAGGTCGGTGATGAACTCCTTCACCCAAATTGCTTCATGCGCTGCCTCCGAGGCTGCCATGTATTCCGCTTCACATGTAGATCCCGCCACGATGCTTTGCTTGCACCGCACTACCATCGCTTCCACCATTCAACATATACACGTATCCGGTTTGTGACTTAGAGTCATCGGATGCGTGTCGAAGCTAAGCGTCGACGTAACCCTTCTGGCGAGCTCTTCGTCACCTCCATAAACGAGAAACATGTCCTTTGTCCTTTTCAGTACTTCAGGATATTCTTGATCATTGTCCAGTGTTCCTTGCCGGATTACTTTGGTACCTTCCTACCAAACTTACGGCAAGGTTTACATCAGTGCAGTACACAACATGGCATACATAATAGATCCTATGGGTGAGGCATAGGGATGACACTCATCTCTTCTTTATCTTTTGCCGTGGTGGGGCATTGAGTCGAGCTCAATCTCACACCTTGCAACAGGCAAGAACCCCTTCTTGGACTGATCCATTTTGAACTTCTTCAAAATCTTATCAAGGTATGTGCTTTGTGAAAGACCTATGAGGCGTCTCGATCTATCCCTATAGATCTTGATGCCTAATATATAAGCAGATTCTCCAAGGTCCTTCATTGAAAAACACTTATTCAAGTAGGCCTTAATCTTTGTCCAAGAATTCTATATCATTTCCCATCAAAAGTATGTCATCTACATATAATATGAGAAATGCTATGAGCTCCCACTCACTTTCTTGTAAACGCAGGCTTCTCCATAAGTTTGCATAAACCCAAACGCTTTGATCATCTCATCAAAGCGAATGTTCCAACTCCGAGATGCTTGCACCAGCCCATAAATGGATCATTTGGAGCTTGCATACTTTGTTAGCATTCTTAGGATCGACAAAACCTTCCGCTGCATCATATACAGCTCTTCCTTAAGATATCCGTTAAGGAACGCATTTGTTTTGACGTCCATCTGCCATATCTCATAATCATAGTATGCGGCAATTGCTAACATGATTCGGACGGACTTAAGCTTCGCTACGGAGAGAAAGTCTCATCGTAGTCAATCCCTTGAACTTGCCGATAACCCTTAGCGACAAGTCGAGCTTTATAGATGGTGACATTACCATCCGCGTCCGTCTTCGTCTTAAAAATCCATTTGTTTTCTATCGTCGCCGATCATCGGGCAAGTCACCAAAGTCCACACTTTGTTTTCATACATGGATTCTATCTCGGACTTCATGGCTTCTAGCCATTTGTTGGAATCTGGGCCCGCCATCGCTTCTTCATAGTTCGAAGGTTCACCGTTGTCTAACAACATGATTTCCGGTGACAGGGTTGCCGTACCACTGCAGTGCGGAGCGTGTCCTTGTGGACCTCTGAGGTTCAAGAGCAACTTGATCCGAAGTACCTTGATCATCATCATTAATTTCCTCTTCGGTTGGTGTAGGCATCACAGAACACTTTCTGAGCTGCACTACTATCCTGTTCAAGAGGTAGTACTTCATCGAGTTCTACTTTCCTCCCACTTACTTCTTTTCGAGAGAAACTCTTTTCCGAAAGGTTCCGTTCTTGTCAACAAAATCTTGCCCTCGGATCTTAAGTAGAAGGTATACCCAATGGTTTCTTTAGGGTATCCTATGAAGACGCATTTTTCCGACTTGGGTTCGAGCTTTTCAGTTGAAGTTTCTTGACATAAGCATCACATCCCCAAACTTTTAGAAAGCATGACTTAGGTTTCTTCCCAAACCATAATTCATACGGCGTCGTCTCAGCGGACTTAGGCGGTGCCCTATTTAAAGTGAATGTAGCTGTCTCTAGAGCGTATCCCCAAAATGATAGCGGTAAATCGGTAAGAGACATCATAGACCGCACCATATCCAATAGAGTGCGATTACGACGTTCGGACACACCATTACGCTGAGGTGTTCGAGGCGGCGTTAGTTGTGAAACGATTCCACATTTTCTTAAGTGTGTACCAAATACGTGACTTAAATATTCTCCTCCACGATCTGATCGTAAGAATTTTATCTTTCGGTCACGTTGATTCTCTACTTCATTCTGAAATTCCTTGAACTTTTCAAAGGTCTCGGACTTGTGTTTCATCAAGTAGACATACCCATATCTACTCAAGTCATGCGTGAGAGTGAGAACATAACGATATCCTCCATGAGCCTCAACGCTCATTGGACCGCACACATCGGTATGTATGATTTCCAACAAGTTGGTTGCTCGCTCCATTGTTAGGAGAACGGAGTCTTGGTCATCTTGCCCATGAGGCATGGTTCGCATGTATCAAATGATTCATAATCTAAAGACTCCAAAAGTCCATCAACATGGAGCTTCTTCATGCGCTTGACACCAATGTGACCAAGGCGGCGATTACCACAAGTATGTGGGACTATCGTTATCAACTTTACATCTTTTGGTATTCACGCTATGAATATGTGTAACATTACGCCGAGATTCATTAAGAATAAACCATTGACCATCGAACATGACCATAAAACATGTCTCTCATATAAATAGAACAACCATTATTCTCGGATTTAAATGAGTAGCCATCTCGCATTAAACGAGATCCAGATACAATGTTCATGCTCAAACTTGGCACCAAATAACAATTATTAAGGTTCAAAACTAATCCCGTAGGTAAATGAAGAGGTAGCGTCGACGGCGATCACATCGACTGGAACCATTCCCGACGCGCATCGTCACCTCGTCCTTTGCCGGTCTCCGCTTATTCCGCAGCTCCTGCTGTGAGTTACAAATATGAGCAACGGCACGGTATCAAATACCCATGAGTTACTACGAGTCTTGGTAAGGTACACATCAATTACATGTATATCAAATATACCTTTGGTGTTGCGGCCTTCTTATCCGCTAAGTATTTGGGGCAGTTCCGCTTCAGTGACCCTTCCTTGCAATAAAAGCACTCGGTCTCGGGTTTGGGTCCATTCTTTGACTTCTTCCGGCAACTTGCTTACCGGGCGGCAACCTCCTTGCCGTCCTTCTTGAAGTTCTTCTTACCCTTGCCCTTCTTGAACTTAGTGGTCTTATTGACCATCAACACTTGATGTTCTTTCTTGATTTCAACCTCGGTGACTTCAAAGATAGAGAACACTTCAGGAATGGTCTTTACCATCCCACGCATGTTGTAGTTCATCACAAAGCTCTTGTAGCTTGGTGGGAGCGACTGGAGGATTCTGTCAATGACCGCCTCATCGGGGAGGTTAATATTAATTTGGGTCATACGGTTGTGCAACCCGGACATCTTCAAGATGTGCTCACCGACATAACTGTTTTCCTCCATCTTACAACTATAGAACTTGTCGGAGATGTCATATCTCGACCGGCGTGAGCTTGGAAAACAAGTTTCAGCTCCTCGAACATCTCATATGCTCCGTGATGCTCAAAACGCTTTTGGAGCCCGGTTCCTAAGTCAGAAAGCATGCCGACTTGAACGAGGGAGTAATCATCATAGCGAGTTTGCCAAGCATTCATAATGTCTTGGTTCTGCAGGACGGGAGGCGTCACCTAGCGGTCCTTCTAGGACATATTGTTTCTGGCAGCTATGAGGATGATCCTCGGGTTAGGACCGGTCCGTATAGTTCTTGCCGTCATCTTTCGACTTGGTTTTCTCTAGGAACGCGTTGAAGTTCAAGTTGACATGAGCGTTGGCCATTTGATCTACAAGACATATTATGCAAAAGTTTTAGACTAAGTTCATGATAATTAAGTTCATCTAATCAAATTATTTCAATGAACTCCCACTCAGATTAGACATCCCTCTAGTCATCTAAGTGTTACACGATCCGAGTCGACTAGGCCGTGTCCGATCATCATGTGAGACGGACTAGTCATCGTCGGTGAACATTCTCATGTTGATCGTATCTTCCATACGACTCGTGTTTGACCTTTCGGTCTCCGTGTTCCGAGGCCATGTCCGTACATGCTAGGCTCGTCAAGTTAACCCTAAGTGTTTTGCGTGTAAATCTGTCTTACACCCGTTGTATGTGAACGTAAGAATCCATCACACCCGATCATCACGTGGTGCTTAGAAGCAGCGAACTTTAGCAACGGTGCACGCAGTTAGGGGAGAACACTTCTTGATATTGTTGTAAGGGATCATCTTATTTACTACCGTCGTTCTAAGTAAACAAGATGCATAAACATAATAAACATCACATGCAATTATATAGTAGTGACATGATATGGCCAATATCATAAAGCTCCATTGATCTCCATCTTGAGGCTCCATGATCATCTTGTCACCGGCATGACACCATGATCTCCATCATCATGATCTCTATCATTGTGCCTCCATGAAGTTGTCACGCCAACGACTACTTCTACTTCTATGGCTAACGCGTTTAGCAATAAAGTAAAGTAAGTTACATGGCGTTCTTCAATGACACGCAGTCATACAAAATAAAGACAACTCCTATGGCTCCTGCCGGTTGTCATACTCATCGACATGCAAGTCGTGATTCCTATTACAAGAACATGATCTCATACATCACAATGTGTCATTCATCATTCATCACAACTTGGCCATATCACATCACATGACAATTGCCGCAAAAACAAGTTAGACGTCCTCTAATTGTTGTTGCATCTTTTACGTGGCTGCAATTGGGTTCTAGCAAGAACGTTTTCTTACCTACGAATAACCTGGCGTGATCTTGTCAACTTCTATTTACCCTTCATAAGAACCCTTTTCATCGAATCCGCTCCAATTAAAGTGGGAGATGCGGACACCCGCCAGACCACCTTATGCAACTAGTGCATGTTAGTCGGTGGAACCGGTCTCACGTAAGCGCACGTGTAAGGTTGGTCCGGCCGCTTCATCCCACAATACATGGAAGCAAGATAAGACTAGTAGCGGCAAGTAAATTGACAAGATCCACGCCCACAACTAGATTGTGTTCTACTCGTGCAATAGAGAACTACGATAAACCTAGCTCATGATGCCACTGTTGGGGAGCGTTGTAGAAAATTAAAATTTTTCCTACGGTTTCACCAAGATCCATCTATGAGTTCTACTAAACAACGAGTCAAGAGAGAGAGTTTGCATCTACATACCACTTGTAGATCGAGTGCGGAAGCGTTTGAGGGAGTGGTGATGATGAAGACGTTCTCAACGTGATTCCGATCACCGATGACCAAGTCTTTGAGCGGACAGCACCTCCGCGTTCAACACACGTGCGGGACGGCAGGCGTCTCCTTCGTCTTTATCCAGCAAGGAGGAAGGAGAGGTTGAGGAAGACAACTCCAATGGCGGCCTGACGGCGTGATGCGGATGGAGTGTTGTACTCGGCGAGGGCTTCGCCAAGCTTATGCGGAGGAGGAGAGGTGTTGGGGAGGGAGGGCTGCGCCTTCAATGGTGTTTGCAGCCCTCCCTCACCCCTCTATTTATAGGGGAAGGGAGGAGGGGCGGCCCCTCTAGATGCATCTAGAGGCGGCGGCCAAGGGAGGGGGCTTGCCCCCAAGCAAGGGCGCCCCCTTAGGGTTCCCCTTCAACCCCTAGGCGCATGGGCCAAGGGGAGGTGCGCCCAGCCCACTAAGGGCTGGCTGCCTCCCACGCAGCCCAAGTGGCCCCCAAAGGTGGCCCCTCCGGTGGTCCTCCGGAACCTTTCCGGTGGATCCTCCATAATACCAATATGACCCGAAACTTTTCCGGTGTCCGTTTGACGACTTCCCATATATAAATCTTTACCTCCGGACCATTTCGGAACTCCTCGTGACGTCCGGGATCTCATCTGGGACTCCGAACAACATTCGGTAATCACATACAAGTCTTCCTATTAATCCTAGCGTCACCGAACCTTAAGTGTGTAGACCCTACGGGTTCGGGAGACATGCAGACATGACCGAGACGCTCTCCGGTCAATAACCAACAGCGGGATCTGGATACCCATGTTGGTTCCCACGCTCCTCGATGTTGTCATCGGATGAACCACGATGTCGAGGGTTAAGCAACCCGTATGCTATTCCCTTTGTCGACGGTATGTTACTTGCCGAGACTTCGATCGTCGGTATCCCAATACCTCGTTTAGTCGTTACGGCAAGTCACTTTACTCGTGCCGTAATGCATGATCCCGTGACCCGGACACTTGATCACTTTGAGCTCATTATGATGATGCATTACCGAGTGGGCCCAATGATACCTCTCCGTCATACGGAGTGACAAATCCTCATCTCGATCCGTGTCAACCCAATGACACTTTCGGAGATACCGTAATGCACCTTTATAGTCACCCGATTCGTTGTGACGTTTGGTACACCCAAAGCATTCCTACGGTATCCGGAGTTACACGATCTCACGGTCTAAGGAAGAGATACTTGACATTGGAAAAGCTCTAGCAAAGCGAACTACACGATCGTTGTGCTATGCTTAGGATTGGGTCTTGTCCATCACGTCATTCTCCTAATGGCGAGATCCGTTGTCAATGACATCGATGTCCATAGTCGTGAAACCATGACTATCCGTCGACCAACGAGCTAGTCAACTAGAGGCTCACTAGGGACGTATTGTGGTCTATGTATTCACACGTGTATTACGATTTCCGGATAATACAGTTATAGCATGAATAAAAGACAATTATCATGAACAAGGAAATATAATAATAATGCTTTTATTATTGCCTCTAGGGCATATTTCCAACACATTCATCACTCCATACGGCCCGTTCTGCTTCAACACAATGCCCTTTGGGCTCAAAAACGCCGGTGCAACATATCAGCGCATGATTCAGACATGTCTGGCAAACCAGATCGGCAAAAACAAGGAAGCATATGTAGATGGCGTGGTCGTCAAAACCAAGCATGTCGAAACTCTAGTAGGCGACTTGAGGCTCACATTCGACAATCTTGAAAATATGACATCAAGCTCAATCCGGAAAATGCGTCTTGGCGTTCGGTAGGAAAGCTCCTGGGCTTCATTGTGTCCGGTAGAGGAATTGAAGCAAACCGAGCCAAGATCCGAGCTCTGTCGCAATTGGATATTCCAAAAGACCTCAAACAAATACAAAAATTGACGGGATGCATAGCGGCTCTAAGCCGCTTTATTTCTCGTTTGGGAGAAAAGGCGTTACCCCTTTACCGCCTCCTCCGGCGCACCGAACACTTCGAGTGGACGGATGCCGCCACAGCCGGACTCGAAGAAATAAAGGCCATTTTGTCAACAAATCCGGTCCTAGCCGCGCCCAACGTGGGCGAACCAGTGCTATTATATATCGCCGCAACACATCAAGTTGTCAGCGCGGTGCTCGTTGTCGACCGAGAAACAGACGGACACCGGTTCCCTCTTCAAAAACCGGTTTACTATGTGTCCACTGTCCTAACTCCATGCAAGTCCCGGTACCCACACTATCAAAAGATAGCATACGCGGTGTTCATGGCATCCGGAAGCTGCGACACTACTTTCAAGAGTGTTCGATAACGGTAGCCTCCAAGTACCTCTTAACGACATTATAAACAATCATGACGCGACGGGCGGATTGCTAAATGGGCCATAGAGCTCCTTCCATTCGACATAACTTATAAGCCACGATGAGCTATTAAGTCGCAGGTTTTGGCCGACTTCGTGGCCGAATGGACTGAAGCCGAACTCCCTAAAGAGTACGGCGCATACTCCAATTAGATCATGCACTTTGACGGCTCCAAAATGTTGGCCGGCCTGGGGGCTGGCGTCGTCCTGACGTCCCCAACCGGGGACACAGTCCAATGTTGGGGAACGTTGCGGAAAATTAACAATTTTCCTACGGTTTCACCAAGATCCATCTATGAGTTCATCTAAGCAACGAGTCATGGGAGAGAGATTGCATCTACATACCACTTGTAGATCGCGTGCGGAAGCGTTCACTAGAACGTGGATGATGTAGTCGTACTCGCCGTGATCCAAATCACCGATGACCGAGTGCCAAACAGACGGCACCTCCGCGTTCAACACACGCACGGGAGCGGGTGGCGTCTCCTCCTTCTTGATCCAGCAAGGGGAAGGAGAGGTTGAGGAAGATGGCTCCGGCAAAGACGACGGCGTGGTGGTGGTGGAGCAACAAGATTCGGCAGGGCTTCGCCAAGCTTCGTGACGGAGGAGGAAGAGGTGTAGCAGGGGAGGGAGGCGCCAGAACTTCAGGTGCGGCTGCCCCTCCCTCCCTTATATAGGCCCCCAGGGGGGGAGCCGGCCCTTGGAGATCCCATCTCCCAAGGGGGCGGAAGCCAAGGGGGGTGGAGTGCCCCCCAAGGCAAGTGGGGCGCCCCCCCACCCTAGGGTTTCAACCCTAGGCGTAGGGGGTGGGCCAAGGGGGGCGCACCAGCCCACTATGGGATGGTTCCCCTCCCCACTTCAGCCCATGGGGCCCTCAGGATGGGTGGCCCCACCGGTGGACCCCGGGACCCTTCCGGTGGTCCCGGTACAATACCGGGTGACCGAAACTTTCCCGATGGCGAAACAATACTTCCTATATATAATTCTTTACCTCGGACCATTTAGGAACTCCTCGTGACGTCCGGGATCTCATCCGGGACTCAACAACATTCGGTTCTTGCATACTCATATTCATACAATCCTAGCGTCACCGAACCTTAAGTGTGTAGACCCTACGGGTTCGGGAGACAGTAGACATGACCGAGACGGCTCTCGGGCAATAACCAACAGCGGGATCTGGATACCCATGTTGGCTCCCACATGCTCCTCGATGATCTCATCGGATGAACCACGATGTCGAGGATTCAAACAACCCCGTATACAATTCCCTTTGTCAATCGGTATGTTACTTGCCCGAGATTCGATCGTCGGTATCCCAATACCTTGTTCAATCTCGTTATCGGCAAGTCACTTTACTCATCCGTAATGCATGATCCCGTGACCGGACACTTGGTCACTTTGAGCTCATTATGATGATGCACTACCGAGTGGGCCCAGTGATACCTCTCCGTAACACGGAGTGACAAATCCAGTCTCGATCCGTGTCAACCCAATGCAGACACTTTCGGAGATACCTGTAGTGCACCTTTATAGTCACCCGATTACGTTGTGACGTTTGGTACACCCAAAGCACTCCTACGGTATCCGGGAGTTACACGATCTCATGGTCTAAGGAAGAGATACTTGACATTGGAAAAGCTCTAGCAAAACGAACTACACGATCTTGTGCTATGCTTAGGATTGGGTCTTGTCCATCAAATCATTCTCCTAATGATGTGATCCCGTTATCATTGACATCCAATGTCCATAGTCGAAACCATGACTATCTATTGATCAACGAGCTAGTCAACTAGAGGCTCACTAGGGACATATTATGGTCTATTTATTCACACGTGTATTACGATTTCCGGATAGTGCAATTATAGCATGAATAAAAGACAATTATCATGAACAAGGAAATATAATAATAATCCTTTTATTATTGCCTCTAGGGCATATTTCCAACAGTCTCCCACTTGCACTAGAGTCAATAATCTAGTTACATTGTGATGAATCGAACACCCATAGAGTTACGGTGTTGATCACGTTTTGCCCGCGGAAGAGGTTTAGTCAGCGGATCTGCGACATTCGGATCCGTATGCACTTTGCAAGTTTCTATGTCTCCATCTTGAACATTTTCACGGATGGAGTTGAAGCGACGCTTGATGTGCTGGTCTTCTTGTGAAACACAGGCTCCTTGGCAAGTGCAATAGCTCCGGTGTTGTCACGAGAAGAGTTTGATCGGCCCCGACGCATTGGGTATGACTCCTAGGTCGGTGATGAACTCCTTCACCCAAATTGCTTCATGCGCTGCCTCCGAGGCTGCCATGTACTCCGCTTCACATATAGATCCCGCCACGACGCTTCGCTTGCACCGCACTACCATCGCTTCCACCATTCAACATATACACGTATCCGGTTTGTGACTTAGAGTCATCGGACCGTGTCGAAGCTAAGCGTCGACGTAACCCTTCTGACGAGCTCTTCGTCACCTCCATAAACGAAACATGTCCTTTGTCCTTTTCGGTGCCGGGATATTCTTGATCATTGTCCGGTGTTCCTTGCGGGATTACTTTGGTACCTTCCTACCAAACTTACGGCAAGGTTTACATCAGTCCGGTACACAACATGGCATACATAATAGATCCTATGGTCGAGGCATAGGGATGACGCTCATCTCTTCTTTATCTTTTGCCGTGGTGGGGCATTGAGCTGAGCTCAATCTCACACCTTGCGATCTGAGGCAAGAACCCTTTCTTGGACTGATCCATTTTGAACTTCTTCAAAATCTTATCAAGGTATGTGCTTTGTGAAAGACCTATGAGGCGTCTCGATCTATCTCTATAGATCTTGATGCCTAATATATAAGCAGCTTCTCCAAGGTCCTTCATTGAAAAACTTTTATTCAAGTAGGCCTTAATGCTGTCCAAGAGTTCTATATCGTTTCCCATCAAAAGTATGTCATCTACATACAATATGAGAAATGCTACAGAGCTCCCACTCACTTTCTTGTAAACGCAGGATTCTGCATAAGTCTGCATAAACCCAAACGCTTTGATCATCTCATCAAAGCGAATGTTCCAACTCCGAGATGCTTGCACCAGCCCATAAATGGATCATTGGAGCTTGCATACTTTGTTAGCATTTTAGGATCGACAAAACCTTCCGGCTGCATCATATACAGCTCTTCCTTAAGATATCCGTTAAGGAACGCTGTTTTGACGTCCATCTGCCATATCTCATAATCATAGTATGCGGCAATTGCTAACATGATTCGGACGGACTTAAGCTTCGCTACGGAGAGAAAGTCTCATTGTAGTCAATCCCTTGAACTTGCCAATAACCCTTAGCGACAAGTCGAGCTTTATAGATGGTGACATTACCATCCGCGTCCGTCTTCTTCTTAAAGATCCATTTATTTTCTATCGCTCGCCGATCATCGGGCAAGTCTGTCAAAGTCCATACTTTGTTTTCATACATGGATCCTATCTTGGATTGCATGGCTTCAAGCCATTTGTTGGAATCTGGGCCCGCCATCGCTTCTTCATAGTTCGAAGGTTCACCGTTGTCTAACAACATGATTTCCGTGACAGGGTTGCCGTACCACTGCAGTGCGGAACGTGTCCTAGTGGACCTACAAAGTTCAAGAGCAACTTGATCCAAGTACCTTGATCATCATCATTAATTTCCTCTCCAATTGGTGTAGGCACCACAGGACATTTTACTGAGCTACACTATTTTCTGGTTCAAGAGGTAGTACTTCATAGAGTTCTACTTTCCAACCACTTACTCCTTTAGAGAGAAACTATTTTTTCAGAAATGATCCGTTCTTGGCAACAAAGATCTTGCCTTCGGATCTAAGGTAGAAGGTATACCCTATGGTTTCCTTAGGGTATCCTATGAAGACGCATTTTTCCGACTTGGGTTCGAGCTTTTCAGGTTGAAGTTTCTTGACATAAGCATCACATCCCCAAACTTTTAGAAACGACAGCTTAGGTTTCTTCCCAAACCATAATTCATACGGCGTCGTCTCAACGGACTTAGACGGTGCCCTATTTAAAGTGAATGTAGCTGTCTCTAGAGCGTATCCCCAAAATGATAGCGGTAAATCGGTAAGAGACATCATAGACCGCACCATATCCAATAGAGTGCGATTACGATGTTCGGACACACCATTACTGTTGAGGTGTTCGGTGGCGTTAGTTGTGAAACGATTCCACATTTTCTTAAGTGTGTACCAAATTCGTGACTTAAATATTCTCCTCCACGATCCGATCGTAAGAATTTTATCTTTCGGTCACGTTGATTCTCTACTTCATTCTGAAATTCCTTGAACTTTTCAAAGGTCTCAGACTTGTGTTTCATCAAGTAGACATACCCATATCTACTCAAGTCATCCGTGAGAGTGAGAACATAACGATACCCTCCATGAGCCTCAACGCTCATTGGACCGCACACATCGGTATGTATGATTTCCAACAAGTTGGTTGCTCGCTCCATTGTTCCGGAGAACGGAGTCTTGGTCATCTTGCCCATGAGGCATGGTTCGCATGTGTCAAATGATTCATAATCTAAAGACTTCAAAAGTCCATCAGCATGGACCTTTTTCATGCGCTTGACACCAATGTGACCAAGGCGGCAGTGCCACAAGTATGTGGGACTATCGTTATCAACTTTACATCTTTTGGTATTCACATATGAATATGTGTAATATTACGTTCGAGATTCATTAAGAATAAACCATTGACCATCGGAGCATGACCATAAAACATATCTCTCATATAAATAGAACAACCATTATTCTCGGATTTAAATGAGTAGCCATCTCGCATTAAACGAGATCACGATACAATGTTCATGCTCAAACTTGGCACCAAATAACAATTATTGAGGTTTAAAACTAATCCCGTAGGTAAATGTAGAGGTAGCGTGCGACGGCGATAACATCGACCTTGGAACCATTCTCGACGCCAAGATCGTCACCTCGCCCTTCGCCAGTCTCCGTTTATTCCGCAGCTCCTGCTTGTGAGTTACAAATATGAGCAACGGCACCGTATCAAATACCGGGGAGTTACTACGAGTAATCGGTAAGGTACACATCAATTACATGTATATCAAATATACCTTTAGTGTTGCCGGCCTTCTTGTCCGCTAAGTATTTGGGGCAGTTCCGCTTCGGTGGCCCTTCCTTTGCAATAAAAAGCACTCTATCTCGTGCTTGGGTCCATTCTTTGACTTCTTCCCAAGCAACTTGCTTGCAAGGGCGCGGCAACATCCTTGCCGTCCTTCTTGAAGTTCTTCTTACCCTTGCCCTTCTTGAACTTAGTGGTTTTATTGACCATCAACACTTGATGTTCTTTCTTGATTTCAACCTCGGTGACTTGAAAGATTGAGAATACTTCAGGAATGGTCTTCACCATCCCCTGCATATTGTAGTTCATCACAAAGCTCTTGTAGCTTGGTGGGGAGCGATCAAGGATTCTGTCAATGACCGCTTCGTCCAGGAGGTTTATGTCCACCGGGACGGCGGTTGTGCTACCCGGACATTTTGAGTATGTGCTCACCGTGTAACTGTTTTCCTCCATCTTACAACTATAGAACTTGTCGGAGACTTCATATCTCTCGACCGGGCATGAGCTTGGAAAACTAGTTTCAGCTCCTCGAACATCTCATATGCTCGGTGTTGCTCAAAACGCTTTTGGAGCCCGGTTCTAAGTCGTAAAGCATGCCGCCTTGAACGAGGGAGTAATCATCAAGACGAGACTGCCAAGCATTCATAATGTCTTGGTTCTCTGGGGACGGTGCATCACCTAGCGGTCCTTCTAGGACATATTGTTTCTGGCAGCTATGAGGATGATCCTCGTGTTAGGACCCGGTCAGTATAGTTGCTGCCATCATCTTTCGACTTGGTTTTCTCTAGGAACGCGTTGAAGTTCATGTTGACATGAGCGTTGGCCATTTGATCTACAAGACATATTTGCAAAGGTTTTAGACTAAGTTCATGATAATTAAGTTCATCTAATCAAATTATTTTAATGAACTCCCACTCAGATTAGACATCCCTCTAGTCATCTAAGTGTTACACGATCCGAGTCGACTAGGCCGTGTCCGATCATCACGTGAGACGGACTAGTCATCGTTGGTGAACATCTTCATGTTGATCGTATCTTCCATACGACTCGTGTTCGACCTTTCGGTCTCCGTGTTCCGAGGACATGTCTGTACATGCTAGGCTCGTCAAGTTAACCCTAAGTGTTTTGCATATGTAAAACTGTCTTACACCCGTTGTATGTGAACGTAAGGATCTATCACACCCGATCATCACGTGGTGCTTCAAACGCATTTAACTTTAGCAACGGTGCACAGTTAGGGAGAACACTTCTTGATATTGTTGTAAGGGATCATCTTATTTACTACCGTCGTTCTAAGTAAACAAGATGCATAAACATAATAAATATCACATGCAATTATATAGTAGTGACATGATATGGCCAATATCATATAGCTCCATTGATCTCCATCTTCGGGGCTCCATGATCATCTTGTCACCGGCATGACACCATGATCTCCATCATCGTGTCTTCATGAAGTTGTCACGCCAACGACTACTTCTACTTCTATGGTAACGCGTTTAGCAATAAAGTAAAGTAATTTACATGGCGTTCTTCAATGACACGCAGGTCATACAAAAATAAAGACAACTCCTATGGCTCCTGCCGGTTGTCATACTCATCGACATGCAAGTCGTGATTCCTATTACAAGAACATGATATCATACATCACAATATGTCATTCATCATTCATTACAACTTCTGGCCATATCACATCACAAAACACTTGCTGCAAAAACAAGTTAGATGTCCTCTAATTGTTGTTGCAAGTTTTACGTGGCTGCAATAGGGTTCTAGCAAGAACGTTTTCTTACCTATGTGAAAGCCACAACGTGATTTGTCAACTTCTATTTACCCTTCATAAGGACCCTTTTCATCAAATCCGCTCCAACTAAAGTGGGAGACAGACACCCGCCACCACCTTATGCAACTAGTGCATGTCAGTCGGTGGAACCGGTCTCACGTAAGCGTACGTGTAAGGTTGCTCCGGGCCGCTTCATCCCACAATACCGCTGAAGCAAGATAAGACTAGTAGTGGCAAGCAAGTTGACAAGATCTACGCCCACAACAAAATTGTGTTCTACTCGTGCAATAGAGAACTACGCATAGACCTAGCTCATGATGCCCTTTGTTGGGGAACGTTGCGGAAAATTAAAATTTTTCCTACGGTTTCACCAAGATCCATCTATGAGTTCATCTAAGCAACGAGTCATGGGAGAGAGATTGCATCTACATACCACTTGTAGATCGCGTGCGGAAGCGTTCACTAGAACGTGGATGATGTAGTCGTACTCGCCGTGATCCAAATCACCGATGACCGAGTGCCGAACGGACGGCACCTCCGCGTTCAACACACGTACGGAGCGGATGACGTCTCCTCCTTCTTGATCCAGCAAGGGGGGAGGAGAGGTTGAGGAAGATGGCTCCAGCAGCAGCACGACGGCGTGGTGTTGGTGGAGCAAAGAAGATTCGCAGGCTTCGCCAAGCTTCGTGACGGAGGAGGAAGAGGTGTAGCAGGGAGGAGGCGCCAGAACTTGGTGCGGCTGCCTCCCCTCCCTTTATATAGGCCCCTGTGGGGGATCCGCCCTTGGAGATCCCGGCTCCCAAGGCGGCGGCCAAGGGGTGGAGTGTCCCCAAGGCAAGTGGGCGCCCCCGCTAGGGTTTCAACCCTAGGCGCAGGGGTGGGCCAAGGGGCGCACCAGCCCACTATGTGCTGGTTCCTCCCCACTTCATCCCATGGGGCCCTCCGGGATGGGTGGCCCCACCGGTGGACCGGGACCCTTCCGGTGGTCCCGGTACAATACCGGTGACCGAAACTTTCGCGATGGTCAAACAATACTTCCTATATATAATTTTTACCTCAGGACCATTCCGAACTCCTCGTGACGTCCGAGATCTCATCCGGACTCGAACAACATTCGTTTACTGCATACTCATATTCATACAACCCTAAGCGTCCACCGAACCTTAAGTGTGTAGACCCTACGGGTTCGGAGACACGTGAACATGACCGAGACGGCTCTCGGGCAATAACCAACAGCGGGATCCGGATACCCATGTTGGCTCCCACATGCTCCTCGATGATCTCATCGGATGAACCACGATGTCGAGGATTCAAACAACCCCGTATATAATTCCCTTTGTCAATCGGTATGTTACTTGCCCGAGATTCGATCGTCGGTATCCCAATACCTCGCTCAATCTCATTACCGCAAGTCACTTTACTGCATCAGTAATGCATGATCCCGTGACCGGACACTTGGTCACTTTGAGCTCATTATGATGATGCACTACCGAGTGGGCCCGGTGATACCTCTCCGTCATACGGAGTGACAAATCCTGTCTCGATCCGTGTCAACCCAATGCAGACACTTTCGGAGATACCTGTAGTGCACCTTTATAGTAACCCGGTTATGTTGTGACGTTTGGTACACCCAAAGCACTCCTACGGTATCCGGAGTTACACGATCTCATGGTCTAAGGAAGAGATACTTGACATTGGAAAAGCTCTAGCAAAAGCGAACTACACGATCTTGTGCTATGCTTAGGATTGGGTCTTGTCCATCAAATCATTCTCCTAATGATGTGATCCCGTTATCATTGACATCCAATGTCCATAGTCGAAACCATGACTATCTATTGATCAACGAGCTAGTCAACTAGAGGCTCACTAGGGACATATTGTGGTCTATTTATTCACACGTGTATTACGATTTCCAGATAATACAATTATAGCATGAATAAAAGACAATTATCATGAACAAGGAAATATAATAATAATCCTTTTATTATTGCCTCTAGGGCATATTTCCAACATCCAATACGTCCTTCAGATAATGTATATTGACTCCAACAACGCAGCCGAATACGAGGCCCTTCTGCACGGCCTGCGGATGGCAGTCTCCATGGGCATTAAACGCCTAGAGGTGCGCGGGGATTCGAACCTCGCGATATCTCAAATAAACGGAGACTTTGATGCCAAAGATCCGAAAATGGCAGCATACCCCAATGCGGTCCTAAAAATTTCAAAGACGCAGTTCAAGGGCTCAAATTTCATCATATAGCCGGGATAACAACCGGTAGCGGACATATTGGCACGCATCGGTGCAAAACGCGATGCCGTCCCACCCAATATCTTTTCTCGAACGGCTGTTCAAGCCATCCGCATTAGGGAAGGGGAGTCCGCAATAACAATCCGGACCCAACCGCCTTTGACGCCGAACACTCGACACAATCGGAGGCTCGCCATCGAGATAACACCCTCCGCCCATACGAAATAATGGCGGTTATCGCCTGCGGACGAAACAATTCCTAGCCTACCTAACTAGGCGGGAACTCCTCGAAGACCAAAATGAGGCTTTCATTTGCATAGTACGGCGATCTAAAGCCTATAAAGTCCATGAGGGAGAGCTTTACAAGAAAAGCACTACAGAGTCCTTCAAAGGTGTATCTCAAGAGGAAGGGCGAAACCTCTGGCTGAAATTCATGCCGGACCGGGTGGGCACCACGCTGCAGCCCGGCCCTTGTAGGCAAGGCCTTCAGACAGGATTTTATTGGCGACGACCCGGCCGATGCGCAAGATTTAGTCCAACGATGCGTCGGTTGCCGACTTTTTGCTAACCAAAGCCACATGCCACCCACCGCCCTAAAAACTATACCCATCACCGGCCGTCATGCATGGGGGGCTTGACATGGTTGGACCCCTTAAGGGAGGAACCCACAAGCAAAAATACCTATTGGTCATGGTGGATAAATTCACCAAATGGATAGAGGCCAAGCTCGTTAAAGCGGCCAAATCCGGACCGGTGATAGACTTCATATCGGGGTAGTGCACCGTTACGGTGTCCCCACAAGATTATCATCGCGATAACGGCACCAACTTCACGGCCGATGAGGTCAAATTATGGTGCAAAAACATGGGCATAAAGCTCGATTACGCCTCAGTCTATCACCCTCAAACCAACGGTCAGGTCGAGCGGGCAAACGGTCTAATCATGAGCGGCATTAAACCCAGACTAGTGCGGTCCCTCAAGGAATCTAACACGCACTTGGTTGAGGAGCTTCGACCAGACTGGGGGCTGCGGACCACGCCAAATCGTACTACGGATTCACACCATTCTTTATGGTGTACGGCGCAGAGGCGATCTTGCCTGCGACATAATACATGACTCACCTCAGCGTGCGCATGTATGAAGAAAGAGAAGCCGGGCTCGATCGGCGGGACAGTTTGGACGCATTGGAGGAGGAGCGACATGGCAAAAGCTCGTTCCGCATTCTATCAACAAAGAGGCTCGAAGATATCAAAGAAGGAAAGTACGGGCCAAAGCTTATAACGTTGGCGAACTAGTTCTACGCTGCGGACAAGAAAAAGGACAAACTCAAGCCCAAATGGGAAGGTCCCTTCATCATCGACCAGGTCCTGACCGGCGGAGCATACCGTCTGTGAAACGCATCGGATAACCGACTCAAGCCGAACCCATGGAACGCAGCCCGTCTACGAAGATTCTACGCCTAAGCGCCGGACTCCAAGTTCGTTTCCTTCCTCCGTCCACATTTTCTATTTTTGTTGTCTTTTATTTCCCTCCTTCCTCCTCCTTCTTCCTGAAGCCTTTAGAGGCTCGTTTGCACTTTGTTCGCACATATTTGGCGCCTTTATGCAGCGCTCATTATACATCGGGGCTTCTTTACGAAGCTTATTTATACGGGCTTCATGCCCAACACATGCGCCAAACTTCCGCATGTACCTTTTATTCACCATTATATGCATCGATATGACTTAAGTTTTGGCCAAGCTGGGTTGCTGGCTCTGTGCTTACCCCTACGTTCCCGATTGTTCGGCTAGGTGGTAAAGGGAGCACCTCTGCGATTATTCTTGCCGGGTCACCGGATGTGTACCTCAGACTAGGTGAAGCTGAAAGCTAGCGTTCTTAAGGGAATATTCGATTCGGTGAACTGAAAGATGATTTTAACTATTTACCCATCTGCCCCGGATGATTTTACGCTTTCATAGCAGCTTTGACATGCACTTTAGGGCATGCATCCCAGCCGAAAGGAACCCTTAACGGAACTATTCTCCTGGAAGATGTTTCTTACTATCCATGTAATATAACATAACTAGTTGGGCACTTGTCTGACATAAAGAACAATGAGCCCCACGCCTTGTCTCCATGCATACCCGGTTCTTATATAACCACGAAGGTATTCGAGACACACTCCGGACTATTGGGTCCCGAGGTCGGGCGAAAAGGTCCGCTATGACAAACGATCTACAATCCGGCTAGAAGACATTTTTTTCATGTCATATTTTTACATAGTCAACTCGACTCATTGTATTCCTCCTCAATGCCATCTAATAGGATATCTAATTTACAATCTTGCTGGGAATACTTAGCGGCCAATTCTACTTGGCCATACACTAAGCTTACAGGGATCTCCTTCCCATCAGGCCCCACAGGTCCGACCTCGGCCATGTGGTTTGGGTCAGCAAGCGTGTACCGTGTCTTTACCATGGCCCAGGCCTCCCTGGCGCCTTGACGGCAGGCCGATATCTTCCATAGTCGGAAGCACCGCCGTGCTCCTTGAAGCCGCTCTGCCAGCTCCCCTATGCCTTCGGGCAGGGAGATAGATGGCCACAAGGCCTGGCCGACGCCTTTTCATCACCGCCGAACTTCGTTAAATGCAGTTGGCCTTGATTCGGAAGAAGATCACCCGGCATCGGGCATCTCCTCCTCGGGGCGACACTGTGAGCAAACCTACATACATGTTTATGTTAGTCGCCTTCCTTGCCAAACTCTTTCAAAGTTCGCTCAAGCACTTCTTGAAAATGCCGCGACAAGCCGTCGATTCTCCTTTACGGAGTCGCATAACCGGGCACGAACATCCTTTAGTTCCTCACCCAGTTTGGTGTTGGCATCTTGGAGGTTATTTTTCCCCTGCCGCACCCTCGTAAGCACGCTCGCCGCCTTTAGCTGGCGCAAGAGCTGTTGCTTGTCCGGATCTAGTCCGCGCGCCATCTCGCAATATTTTTGTCGATTTACACACCCGACGCACTTCATAAACTATTTATCTTTTGAAGCGTATATTACCGGAGGGGTCTCGTGGCTCCCCTATAGCGGCTAGTGCGGCCTCAAGTTGGGCGTTGCATTCTTCAAGCTCTGGGACGATCGGGTACTCTTTTTGTAAGATCTCATAACAAATGATCCTTAAATCAGTTATTCTAACTATTTTAAGTCTCGGACTACTCTTGGCATATATAATCATCAAATTTCCTCACCGTATGTCCTTTACATCTTGCTCCGTGGCTCTGGCTAGACCATCTTGAGCGGCACAGGTGCGCATTTCCCAATTGAAGGCATTCAAGGCCTCTTGGGAGAAACATGCGTCACGAAGAACTATCCGTGGCCTTTGTGATTCATGGCGCTCTCCACCTCAGAGTTGGTGGCGGACAATTTGTCGGCATCCTCTATCGGAGGAGCATCCGACGCACGCCTCGTGCTCGCCTCCGCTTCCGGACCCGGCTTTGGAACCTGGCCGGCGGAGGCTCGATTGGCAACCTCTCCGGACTTAGTCTGGCGAGCGCTCTTTTTCCTGAAAAGAGCACAAGCATTAGTACGCCTTCCAGGAATCAATCCTGGGAATATGGTGACACGCCATACCGTCGCGGCGGAGTTTCGATCCGGACCGCACTTCTTTTTTTCTTGGGGCCATCACGCCTTGTTGGCTAGCCGCGTGAGCTCGGCTTCTGCCTCGAAGGTACCCCATGCGAAACACCATTGGTATATGGTGATCAAGAAATAAGCACGGATGGGTCATTATCGTAATATTGGGACCTCGGTCTCGGTTACTGTGAGGTGGAAGTATTCCGGTAATCGGCCGTAATGGCAACCAAAGCATTGTCGATGCTAAGTTGGTGGAACACCCCGTCGATCAACTCCACCTTTATATCCGGATCCTCTTCGGAGGTCGGATCGAGGGACCGTTCCGGATCCTCGGGTTGTGGGGGCGGGTTGTGTATCTTCTCCACAGTCCGGCGCAGTTCCTGCGCAGAAACCATGAAGTGAAATATTTAACCACGGGAACATGGATCGGACAGGCCACAAAGATGTTTGCTTACCCAGCTTCGAGGATTATTCGAAGAAAACTCCTTCAATGGATTGACACGGAGGAAATCCTCCTCCTCCCCTTTATACATGGCAGACAAGATCTTCACCAGTTCGGTGACCGATCCTGGCCCTTTGCGGCCATGGCGGGTGGCATCGTCCTCCCCGTTGAAGTCCCACATGGGGTGGCCCCTATATTGGAGCGGCTGCACTCCCCTCATAATGCAGATTGCCATGACTCCAATCATGGTCAATCCGGCATGAGCCAGTAACCTTATTCGGCTCATCAAATAGAGGACATCCGGTCATTTTCCCTCCGGGGCTCCGAGGCGCCCGGCTTAGGCGCTTCTTCAAAGGAGCATTGCTAACCTCCGGAAGGCCGATCCGAACAGGATCCGGCGTGGGGCGTCCTCCATGTAAAACCATTCCAAAGGCCGGTCTTGGACGCCTTCTTGAGGTTCCGGATAGGTATCCGTCCGGCGATGCGCCATAGCTCGGCTCCGCCCACTTAATATATTGACCACTCATAAGAACGGGGTACTAGGCAGAATAATCTCTTCCACGGCCGAAATGAGCCTCGGCGCCCAAGAACAGTTCGCAAGGGCCACGAAGCACGCGATGTGCAAAATGGAGGCGGCGTAAGGTGGTGCAACTGGAGGCCAGAGAACTCCAAGAGCCCCGGAGAAACGGATGGATTGGAAATCCGAGTCCTCTTACTAGATAAGAGATGAAGCATACCCGCTCTCCTTTAGAGGGATCGGGGACACTCTCCGCTTGCTTTCCGCCCTTGTAGGTGGCAAGTCCGGCTCGAACCGGAACCATGAAGGCCGCGGGAAGAAATCCCTTGGTTTGGAGTATAACTAGCTCGCTATGCGGGACTGAGCATCTCTCCCAATTTCCAGGCTGAGGGCTGGGAGCGCGAGAGGAGGAGCCGCGTCGACTGTCCATGATGGAATGGGCTTTGGTCAGAGGCGCTCCTATGAAAGCTCGCGAAGGGGTGATGGTGTGACTCAGATCTAGATCCTCGCCCCTTTTATAGGCAGCTCATTTGCGCAGCTAGGGGGGTAAGTGTAAAAATACCACGGCTTGCATTCATTCAAACACGTGGAAGATGGCCATTATTGGGCGTAGAAGCCAAGGAGCACAGCATTTATCGAAGCCGACACTATTCGACAAGTATATGGAATTTGGAGAAGAACCCGCCTCGCAATGCCGAAGACAATCAACGCTACCGAACTCATCGTCATTGAAGCCTTGGTTCGGGGCTCTTGAGGAGTCGGACTAGGGGTGTCCGGATAGCCGAACTATCACCGTTGGCGGACTCTGGACTATGAAGATACAAGATTGAAGACTTCGTCCCGTGTCCGGATGGACTTTCCTTGGCGTGGAAGGCAAGCTTGGCGATACGGATATGTAGATCTCCTACCATTGTAACCGACTGTGTAACCCTAACCTATCCGGGTGTCTATATAAACCGGAGGGTTTTAGTCAAAGAGACTAACAACAATCATACCATAGGCTAGCTTCTAGGGTTTAGCCTCCTTGATCTCGTGGTAGATCTACTCTTGTACTACCCATATCATCAATATTAATCAAGCAGTGAGTAGGGTATTACCTCCATCGAGAGGGCCCGAACCTGGGTAAAAACATCGTGTCCCTTGTCTCCTGTTACCATCCGCCTAGATGCACAGTTCGGGACCCCCTACCCGAGATCCGCCGGTTTTGACACCGACAATGGGCATGATTGCAATGTTGTTAGTATGAATTCTTTGAATATCCAAAATGCTAATGATGATTGCACAAGTCATGACAAAAAAATTCTTACAAGCATGTCACTTTTTGCGGAGTGAATTGGGAGTGAAATTGTGCACCAAAAATGGAAGATAGATTTTGTAAGAAGCATAAATATTTATAAATGAAAAAGTTGCAAGAGAGGCTAGATGATTGTGCTGAAAGATTTAATTTTTTTCGCCGTCCTTGTGAACTTTGCAATGAATGTGGTCATTTAAATCTCCAATGCAGTCTCTTTCATGATCAAATCGTGTCCAATTTTTTTGATAACTTGTTTACCCTTGAGCATCATAAAGAGCTTAGTCTTCTTTTGGGGTATGAAGAAATGAAACGTATAACTAAGGGTATTCCAAAATGTATTCTCGAGAGATTTCTTGATTTTGATCTAGAGGAAATTTATATGGTTTGTGTGGTAAATTGCATTGAGAATCCTTATATTTCCAATTATCTAAAGTGAAGAAAACAAATAGAATATGAAGAGAGTACTAATGAAAAGGAAAATATTTCCCAATACCCTCCTAGTGTTTATTATGATGAATCAGGTAACGAGGAGGAGCTTCCTATCCAACCAATCTCATGAATAAGAAGCTTGAAAAGATTAATTAAACCCACACATGATGTGGCGAGGAAGAAGAAAAGAAGAAAGAATAGAGGCAAAAAGGTATCTCTCCCAAATAATGTTGCTCCCATCACCATCATGCCTCATGAAAGTGAATCAAATATGTTGGAGGATGATGATATTGATGATGATTTTGTTATGCCTATTGCTTGCTATGATGATTATGATTGGGAAGATAATGATACTTCTTATAATCTTGGAAATCTTTTTGGCATCAACTTGGGAAATTATGATGATAGCAATTGTTATACCGTTGGTGCTATTCATACTATTAATGATGAGAGTGATTATGCTTATGGTATGCCAAGCCACAAGCTTGGGGATGCTATGCTTGATGAGAATGACATGTTTGAGAATTTATTTGCTGCAATTAATGTTTGTGCCAAGCTTGGGGAGGCTATGTTTAATTAAGATTGAAAGATCGAGGATGTCGCCTAGCTGGGGGGGGGGGGGGTGAATAGGCGCTTTAAAATAATTACAGTTTAGGCTTGAACAAATGTGGAATAAACCTAGCGGTTAATTTGTCAAGCACAAAACCTACAACAACTAGGCTCACCTATGTGCACCAACAACTTATGCTAAGCAAGATAAACAACTAAGTGATAGCGAGATATACGACAAGAAAAAATATGGCTATCACAAAGTAAAGTGCATAAGTAAAGGGCTCGAGTAAGAGATAACCGAGGCACGCGGAGACGGCGATGTATCCCGAAGTTCACACCCTTGCGGATGCTAATCTCCATTTGGAGCGGTGTGGAGGCACAATGCTCCCCAAGAAGACACTAGGGCCATCGTAATCTCCTCATGCCCTCGCACGATGCAAGATGCCGTGATTCCACTAAGGGACCCTTGAGGGCGGTCACCGAACCCGTACAAATGGCAACCCTTGGGGGCGGTCACCGAACCCGTACACTTTGGCAACCCTTGGGGGCGGTCACCGGTACCCGTCAAATTGCTCGGGGTGATCTCCACAACCTAATTGGAGACCCCGACGCTTGCCCGGAGCTTTACACCACAATGATTGAGCTCCGAACACCACCAACCGTCTATTGCGCCCAAGCACCCAAGAGGAACAAGCCCAAGGGTACCAAGCACCCAAGAGTAATAAGCTTCTCAGCTTGTAACTTCCACGTATCACCGTGGAGAACTCAAACCGATGCACCAAATGCAATGGCAAGGGCACACAGAGTGCCCAAGTCCTTCTCTCTCAAATCCCACCGAAGCAACTAATGTTAGGGAGGAAAATGAGATGAAGAACAAGAAGGAGAACACCAAGAACTCCAAGATCTAGATCCAAGGGGTTCCCCTCACATAGAGGAGAAAGTGATTGGTGGAAATGTGGATCTAGATCTCCTCTCTCTTTTCCCTCAAAAACTAGCATGAATCCATGGAGGGACTGAGAGATAGCAAGCTCGAAGAAGGTAAACAATGGGGGAAGAACACGAGCTCAAAGGATAAGGTTCATTGGGGAAGAAGACCCCCTTTTATAGGTGGGGAAAAATCCAACCGCTATGCTCACAGCCCGCACAGAGCGGTACTACCACTCGTCCTCACGGTACTACCACTAGGGGTAGCAGTACTACCTCAAAGGGTAGCGGTACTACTGCTAGCGAGCGGTACTAAAAAAATTACATCTGTGCCTACCACCGCTGGACTTGTGACGAGTTTTTGGTCCGGAGCAGAAGTAGCCACTAAGTAGTCAGCGGTAGTACCGCTCAGCGGTAGTACCGCTCCCAAGAGCGGTAGTAAAAATTACATCCTCCAAGCGGTAGTACCGCTCCCACGAGCGGTAGTACATGCAGCTTTTATAAGGACACTAAAACTGACACAACTTCTGCAAACGGACTCCGAATTCAACGAAACCAAGTTTGTTGGAAAGCTAGCGACAAGGGCTAACACAATATTGATAGAAATAACTATAAGAAGCAAATTAGAAAAGTCCCTTAATAAAATGGTGAGAACCCTTCCTCGAATAAGACTGGTAAAACCTCCAACACCGAAAACGCAATAGAAGAAGCATGTGAACTCCGTTTTCGATGAACTCGAGCTTGTCAAGAAGATGACCATAAGCTCCAAATCTCACTAGGAGAAAACCAAACAAGAACCAAGAAAGATGATGCAAGCATGCAATGGTTTGAGCTCTCTACGAACGATGTGATCAAGCTACTCACTTGAGAGCCCTCCTTGATAGTACGGCAATCGATCCTATAACCTGGTCTCCAAACTACCACCATGAGACCGGTAAAATACAGAACCTATCAAGGCCAAAACTTTGCCTTGCACATAGTCCACTTGAGCTAGATGATGACGATCTTGACTCCCTCAAGTTGGACCACCTTTCTTGATTGTGTAGGCTCGATGAAGACTAGATGTTTGCTCCCCCATACTCTACTATGGGTGAGCCGCTCTTTGGCACATCTTCTCAAGTCCATTGACACCACAATGGACGACAAGCTTCAAGGTTGATCTCTTTGTGATGCTCCACTTGAACTTGCACACTGTAACCTAACCCCACAAAGAACTCTCACGAATACCATGGGTTAGTACACAAAGCGTAATGGACAATGCTTACCATACCATGGGATCACTTGATCCCTCGGTACATCTTGTACGCTTCGTGTGTTCATCAACTTGATTCACTCTTGACTCAGTCTTGATCAACCTTGAATCTTTCTAACTCTCTTCATTTGGATGATGTCTTGAAGGTAGACATGAATGATCACACACTCTTCTTCTTCAAGACATGCTTGCAATAAGTTCAACTCTCACATGACCAATCTTTGGATAATTCCTTAATAGCACCTTGGTCAACACATAAACTCCTTGAAACCAACACATGGACTTCAAGAAAAGCCTATGGACAAATCCTTCAAATATAACTCAATGCAACCATTAGTCCATAGAGAATGTCATCAATTACCAAAACCACACATGGGGGCACCGCATGTCCTTTCAATCTCCCCCATTTTTGTAATTGATGACAATCACTTTCAAGAGAGTTTATATAAGGAATTATGCATCACCATACAATGCAACAACCAATGATGCGTGAGAATGAGATGCAAATGCTTAGGAACAAAATCAAAGCAAGGAGAAACTCTGAAAACTTCTGCACAAAACTCTCTAAAACTTCTCCCCCATTGGCATCGATTGCCAAAAAGGGCCAAAATCTTAGAAGGCCAATATAAATTATGGTCCTAAATAAATTGTGTATTTCTCAACAAGAGAGTGGAAAGCAATACACAAAACCAAAGGTAAATACTTGGAGGAAGACAAACTATATTGAGGCCCAAGGATTACAAAAGAATGATATGCCACAAAGACATAACAAAGAGAGAAACAAGCAATCAAGCAATGAAAAGATACCAATTGCAGCAAGCTATCAAAAGATACCAATTGAACCTACTAGACCAATGATCCTACGTGCCACATGAATAAAAGATATTATGATAAAGCAAAGGAGTGTTCTAGAGAAACTAGAGAAGCTCCCCATGATTTGTGCACTCCTTAGAATTTTTGCGTTAGGATACCAAGTGCACAAAATAGGATCATCACTCCCCCAAAATCAGTAGAAACTCACAACAAGTGCAAGTGGGCTAAACAAGAGACAATTCATAGCTCTTGCAACAAGCACATGGTTGAGCAACATATAAAAGAGACAACTTACGAGTGGGATCAACCAAAAAGATGTGTGTGAGACATGGCAAAGCACTTGATAAGACTCATATATGGATGAGCATTAAGCATCAACATAGTCTTGGATAAATGAGATACAAGGTGCAAGACATGACCTTCCCACACACACACAACAAGCAAATGGATACACAAGATTACAGAAAAGCGAAATAACAACCAAGCTTGTGACAACCCATGGTGAAGATAGAAAGTGAAAGCCTCATCAAGACGAGGGATACCAATTAAGATGGCAAAAAGCCTCGTCAAGACAAGCATGAGCAAAAGTATCTTCACCACACAAGAGTGCATCAAGATGCAACGAGATATGGCCCGCACTCATGGCGCACACTTTCACGGAGCCACCAAAGAAATAACATGAGAAAGAAACGGTGGACGTGAAAGAAAGGGATATCAACTAGATATGCAACTTCTCTCAAGTGTATAATATTCTAGGTAGATGACGATCATGATGGTATCAATCCACAAAGAAGGATGTACACACGAAATAGTTACAAAAAGGAAAGAACAAGATATCCACAAGGAAGTCATAAATATACCAATAAGATATTTGCATGAAAGCATAGCACTTGGCTAGATATGGTCTTATTGTATATAAATGAAGTCCGACCACACATCCATCAAATACATCACAACTAGCAACAAGAGATCATTGTTGGGATGCTTTGAGAAAGGAAACAAGTATCACAAGATATTAAATGAATATTGATAACCTTGAAAGATCGTGGATGTCGCCTAGAGGGGGGGGGGGTGAATAGGCGCTTTAAAATAATTACGGCTGAGGCTTGAACAAATGCGGAATAAACCTAGCGGTTAATTCGTCAAGCACAAAACCTACAACAACTAGGCTCACCTATGTGCACCAACAACTTATGCTAAGCAAGAAAAACTACTTAGGTGATAGCAAGATATATGACAAGAAACAATATGGCTATCACAAAGTAAAGTGCATAAGTAAAGGGCTCGGGTAAGAGATAACCGAGGCACGCGGAGATGATGATGTATCCGAAGTTCACACCCTTGCGGATGCTAATCTCCGTTTGGAGCGGTGTGGAGGCACAATGCTCCCAAGAAGCCACTAGGGCCTTCGTAATCTCCTCACGCCCTCGCACAATGCAAGATGCCGTGATTCCACTAAGGGACCCTTGAGGGAGGTCACCGAACCCGTACAAATGGCAACCCTTGGGGGCGGTCACCGAACCCGTACACTTTGGCAACCCTTGGGGGCGGTCACCGGTACCCGTCAAATTGCTCGGGGTGATCTCCACAACCTAATTGGAGACCCCGACGCTTGCCCGGAGCTTTACACCACAATGATTGAGCTCCGAACACAACCCACCGTCTAGGGTGCCCAAGCACCCAAGAGGAACAAGCTCAAGGGCACCAAGCACACAAGAGTAATAAGCTTCTCAACTTGTAACTTCCACGTATCACCATGGAGAACTCAAACCAATGCACCAAATGCAATGACAAGGGCACACGGAGTGCCCAAGTCCTTGTCTCTCAAATCCCACCGAAGCAACTAATGCTAGGGAAGAAAATGAGAGGAAGAACAAGAAGGAGAACACCAAGTACTCCAAGATCTAGATCCAAGGGGTTCCCCTCACATAGAGGAGAAAGTGATTGGTGGAAATGTGGATCTAGATCTCCTCTCTCTTTTCCCTCAAAAACGAGCAAGAATCCATGGAGGGATTGAGAGTTAGCAAGCTTGAAGAAGGTCAACAATGGGGGAAGAACACGAGCTCAAAGGATAAGGTTCATTGGGGAAGAAGACCCCCTTTTATAGGACCTCCCAAATCCAACTATTATGTGCTCAGGTCGTGCACAAGCGGTACTACCGCTTGGAGGAGTGGTACTACCGCTTAGCACGGTTAAAACAGCCCAATGAGAGAGAAAACACGAGTTGAAGTTCTGCCAGAGAGGTAGTACCGCTCTGGGGAGAGGTAGTACCGCTTACCACTAATAAGAGGTACTGCCGCTCGGGTGGAGAGGTAGTACCGCTTACCGCTTATAAGAGGTACTACCGCTCTACTACCGCGAAACCCGACACGAAAAGACGCATCCCAAAGCGGTGGTACTACGCGTGGCGGAGGGTCGCAGATCTTGCCATACAAGCGGTACTACCGCTCTAGAGATCAAAGATTACTCTTTGCTTGAGGCTTTCAGAACACAACATAGAAAGCAGAGGACGCAATAAAGCCTAAACTGCCACAACTTCTGCATATGAGCTTCAAATTGAGCAAACTCAAGCTTGTTGGATAGAAGACGACGAGTAGCATCCAACAGCGGCTGATTATAGTAAATAAGTGGCACGGGAGGTATGCCTAACAAATAGAGGAGAGAAACCTCCAACAGAGAAGAACTGGCATAACCTCCAACATCAAAAACATCATAGAAGATGCACATGAACTCCGTTTTCGATGAACTCGAGCTTGTCAAGAAGAAGACCACAAGCTCTAAAACTCACAAAGAGAAACACCAAACACAAACCAAGAAACATGATGCAAGGATGCAATGGTTTGAGCTCTCTACTAATGATACGATCAAGCTACCAACTTGAGAGCCCCCCTTGATAGTACGGTAAACGATCCTATAACCCGGTCTCCCAACTACCACCATGAGATCAGTAAAATAGAAAACCTATCAAGGGCAAACCTTTGCCTTGCACATGGTCCACTTGAGCTAGATGATGACGATCTTGACTCCCTCAAGTTGGACCACCTTTCTTTATTGCGTTGGCTCGATGAAGACTAGATGATTGCTCCCCCATAGTCCACTATGGGTGAGCCACTCTTCGGCACATCTTCACAAGTCCATTGTCACCACAATGGACGGCAAGCTTCAAGCACTTGTTCTCTTCGTGATGCTCCACTTGAACTTGCACACGGCAATCTTGATGACGATCACCACTTGATGTCATCCTCTCCATGGGTTGAGTGATATCTTCCTCTTGACGCAAGACCATGAACACGTACCTAACCCCACGTAGAACTCTCACATAGACCATGGGTTAGTACACAAAGCACAATGGACAATGCTTACCATACCATGGGATCACTTGATCCCTCTCGGTACATCTTCTACGCTTTATGAGTTGATCAACTTGATTCACTCTTGACTTAGTCTTGATCAACATTGAATCTTTCCAACTCTCTTCATTTGGATGATGTATTGAAGGTAAACATGAATGATCACACAATCTTCTTCTTCAAGACATGCTTGCAATAAGCTCAACTCTCACATGACCAATCTTTGGATAATTCCTTAATAGCACCTTGGTCAACACAAACTCTCCTTGAAACCAACACATGTACTCCAAGAAAAGCCTATGGACAAAACCTTCAAATATAACTCAAGGCAACCATTAGTCCATAGAGATTGTCATCAATTACCAAAACCAAACATGGGGGCACCCCATGTTCTTTCAATCTCCCCCATTTTGGCAATTGATGACATTCACTTTCAAGAGAGTTTATACAAGGAATTATGCATCACCATGCAATGCAACAACCAATAATGCATGCGAATGAGATGCAAATGCTAAGGAAACATAAACCAAAGCTTTTCCACAAAACTCTCTGAATCTTCTCCCCCATTGGCATCAATTGCCAAAATGGTAAAAGCTTAGAGGGCCAGTATAAATTGTGGTCCTCCATAAATTGTGTATTTCTCAACAAGAGAGTGGAATGCAATACACATATCCAACTTCCAATACTTGGAGGAGGACAAACTATATTGAGGCCCAAAGATTGCAACAGAAAGATATGCCACAAAGACATAACAAAGAGAGAAACAAGCAATCAAGCAATCATAGGATACCAATTGAAGCAAGCTATGAGAAGATACCAATTGAACCAACTAGATCAATGATCCTACATGCAACATGAATAAAAGATATTATGATAAGAGCAAAGAAGTGTTCTAAGGAAACTAGAGTAGCTCCCCATGATTTGTGCACACATAAGAATTTTTGTATTTGGATACAAAGTGCACAAAATAGGATCATAGCTCCCCCAAAATCAATAGAAACTTACAACAAGTGCAAGTGAGCATATGGGAAACAAAGCCTAGTACTTGCAACAAACACATGGTTGAGAAACATGTAAAAAGGAAACTTAAGAATAGGCTCAACCAAAACCGATGTGTGTGAGTTAAGGCAGTGCACTTGAGAAGACTAATGTATGGATGAGCATTAAGCATCAATATAGTCTTGAATGAATGAGATACATGGTGCAAGGCCTGTCATTCCCACACACAACTAGCAAAAGGGGTCACAAGTTCACTAATAAGCATACAAGAAAAACTATGCTTGTGACATCCCGTGGTGAAGATATAAAAGAAAGCTTCATCAAGACGAGGAATACCAATTAAGATGGCAAAAGCCTCGTAAAGACAAGCATGAGGAAAATAATCTTCACCACACAAGAGTGCAACAAGATGCAACGAGACAAGACACGCACTCAAGGCAAAAGCTTTCACGGAGCCACCAAAGAAATAACAAGAAAGACAAGGTGGACGTGAAAGAAAGGATATCATCTAGAGATGTAATTTCTCTCAAGTGTATAAGATTCTAGGTAGACAAAATCATGATGATATATATCTACAAAGAAGGATGTACACTTGAAATAGTTACAACACGAAGGAACAAGATATCCAAAAGGAAGTCATACATATATATACCAATAAGATATTTGCTTGGAAGCATAGCACATGGCTAGATATGGTCTTATTGTATATAAATGAATTCCTACCACACAACCATCAAAGACATCACAACTAGCAACATGAGATCATTATTGATATGCTTTGAGAAAGGAAACAAGTATCACAAGATGGAATGAATAGCATGCCATGATGATACAACCTACACAAGGTTGATGCAAGAAATGTGTGCATGAAGTAGATGATGATACTTGTTACCGAGATACCATTGGAAGGATGTAGTAGATACCAATTGAAGGTGGATGGTAGTTCGTTGATCATCCTAGCTTGACTCCAATAAGCACATGGTGGAAACACCTTCCTTGTGAGTGAGCCGAGCATCCAATGCATCTCTAATTGTTCCTAGAACAACAACACAAACAAAATGGTACCCAAACTCATTGGGACCAAAAGTTAGAAACACCAACAATACATATGACAAACTCCACATAAATATGTGCATATAGATATGGAAATGAAATTCATGCACATCTCATCCAATTTGAGACTTGGTGGAGTTTCCCTTATATATTGGGTCAACGAGAGAAAGCATGCCAAGGAAACTACATGAAGTTAATATGCATGCTCAAGACTTTCAAGAACCGATACCAAAATACAAGAAAATACCAAGTGAAAAGAATACCAAATGGAGAAATCATCACTCGGAAGATATCACTAAAAGATACATCAATGAATGAGATATCCATTGGAACCCACCAAATGATATCAAACTCCCAAAAGAGAGGATGGTTCCAAACAAACCAAGCTCTCTACAAAGTTTCATGATGGCACAAGTACCAAAAAGAAACGGCTTGCTGTCCACCAACACACACTTAAAATGGATCACAAGTTTAGTGTTTTATAGAAAATAGGATAGCTCCCCCACGAGTTGTGCATTATAGAGAATTTGCATTTGAATACAAAATGCACAAGGTAGGATCACCACATTCACTATATCAAGGAAAACACTAGACAAGATCAAGAAAAACAACAAGATCCTCAAGTGGCACGAAAGGCAATGGGAGTTGACAGAAACTTGGCAAGAGATAAGGCAAATAAAAGGCAAACGCCAACGTGAAGATGATCAATAATTTCTACCACACATAAGTGAGTACCAATTGTCAAAAGACAAGAAGTATTTGGAAATAATTCCGGTGGTAGATAGCAAGGATATCCGACATCATCTTCACACCAAACACAAGCAAATTGCAACTTGTAGAGCTAACATGCTACCTAGGAACAAGATAATTTACAATATCAATTCTAGGTGACAATATCTCAAATGTACACATTTTCTGGGCTAGTAATATACACATAGCATATTACTCCCCCATAATGTGATACCAATTAAAGATAAACAAGAGGCAAAATAAGGGGACCCAATAAGAGATAATTAATGGACTATTTAGAATTTGAATTTCTCACGAGAAGACATACCACATAGCGACTAGATAATCTTGTAATATCAATACTAGATGGTATTACTCATGTACACACATTATAGGATTGTGAGGTGCACAAAGCACATCACTCCCCCACAATGGGATAATCTATTAATCTCTCACAAGAGCCAACTAAGATACAAACAAGATGCATAAAGGCTCAACATACGACACACATGTACATGAAGTGCAAACCAACATACATATACTTGATTACTCAAGATAAGCAATTTGGAGACACAACATATACAAACACATGCAAGGAACAAAACCAAAACATGCAAAGGGCAAGTAACTTTCAATGTAAACAATTTAAGTACAAGTTACATAAGGAGGCACATTGGATATAAGATAGAAACTTGATAACCCAATTGACTTGGCTTGAGACAATAAGAATGATGAAGTCCCTTAATTCTTCATAATGTAGCCAAGTCTCCAATGACCTCCATCAACACCTATTGATCAAGTTTGAGCTTGTTGGTCCCCAACCAAGTTGGGTCCTAAGAGGTTAGTCACAATAGGCTTGGCTACCCAAATGGTTCTTTTCTTGACACCACTTTGAGTACCAACAAATTTGGCAAACACATTGCCAACCTTATCCTTCCCAAGAGAATAGATATCATCAATTATAATAGGGTTGGATAAGGTACCATTCGTGCATGAAGAAGCGACGTGACCTTTTTCACGACATAGGTAGCAACGTCTACTCTTCACTTTCTTCTCAGTTGATTTCTCAACTCGAGAAGCATTAGCTTGAGTCTTCTTGGGAAGAGGCCTTTCTTCAACTTGAGGTTGAGCATGAGAATGCACTTGTAGCCGCTTCCCTTGTTGCTTGTCACTAATGGCCTTCTTCTTCAATGGGCAAGATCTAACATGGTGCCCTTCAATTTTGCACTTGAAGCAAATAATCTTGGCCAAATTCTTGACGTGTTCTTGGCCCTTCTTCTTGTTCATCTTGGACTTATTCTTCTTGTTGGAGTTTAATCCAAGTCCACCTTTGTCATTGGGGTTTTTTTGCACACTCAAGATATTGTTGAGTGTGGATTTCCCTTCATGACACTTTTCCAAGTCTTTCTTCAAAGAAGTGACTTAGGCCTTGAGCTCTTTGATTTCCTCTACATGGTTAGTCTCAACACAAGTACTAGAGGAAGTATAAACTTCATCATTGGAGCAACAAGGCAAGGAAAGCAATTCATCACAAGATGTACCAATTTTATGCATAGACGAATTACGAGGACTAGCACAAGGCAATATAGCATTTTGACTAAAAGTAGTGCTAATGTCCACATGAGGCTCACTAGATGTTACCTTAGCAATCATATCCTCATGAGCTATTTTTAGCACATTATGGGATACAAGAAGATTATCATGAGAGCTAGAAAGCTTTTCATGACTTTCTTCCAATTTCCCATAATTGCTAGATAGCAACTCAAGTTGAGCCCTTAGCTCAACATTCTCCTTTAAAATGGATGCTTCACAAGCAATAGAGTTAGTAGCACAAGAATCATTATTAACAACAAGAGGAGAATGCAACTTGGCAAGCTCTTTTAAATAAGAAGCTTCAAGTTGAGCATGAGACTCGGTGAGTTTGATGAGCTCACCCTTGATGACCCTTGAGCCATTTTCGAGGTGCTCAAAATCCTCAAGGTGTCTATCATGAGCAACTTCAAGCTTAGCATTTTTAGTTTAAAAAACATTGGCCACCTCAAGAGCTCTATCATGAGATTCCTTCACTCTAGATAACTCTAGAGCAAAAGTCTCCTCAAGAGATTCCTTGGTGGTTTGTTCAAGTGCAAGAGCTTGAGAGAGGTCCGCAATCTCATTAGCGTAATCATGCTCATGACCTTCCATTTTATCAATGGCGACCTCATGCTCCTCAAGACGAGATTCCAACTCATCAATATATTTCTTGCCCTCAATAGCAATAGACATGATTTCCATGAAGTTGGAACGAGCAATTTTATTCTTAAGAAGAGCTTTAAAATTATTTCCCCTTAACTTTTAAGGAGGCAACATCATCATTCTCTTCATCATAATTGACATCATCATCACTCTTGCCATCATCAATATTATCACAAGATATATTGGGATTAAAAGTGGGAGATACCTTTGAAGCCTTGGCCATAAGGCAAAAAGCAATCAATTATGATGTAGGATCCCTTGAAGCACCGTTCAAGACCATATCTTGTTCCATGGAGTGTTGGGTTTCCTCTACATTGTTAGCACAACAACTCGAGGAAATAGATACATTTTTATCATGGCAACAAGACATAGCAAGCATATCATCATGAGATTTGAGCAAGCAATTTCTACAAGATATGCAAGAACTTTTAACACAAGCATGTGAAACATTAGAGTGCTCGAAGTGTTAAAGTCCAAAGGTGAAGCATTGCAATAATAAAGTGATGAAGGATCGTCAATAATAAGCTCACTATAATCATTGCAATGAACACCACTACTCACCATATCATTACCTTGTGGCAAACCACATGTAGGTGAAGTAGAAGAAGTTGAGAATACTATACGACCGGAGGTGGAAGGAGGACAATCATCTCCACAAATATCGGACACGCCATATTTGTCTTGAAGCTTTGTCCACAACTCATGAGCATCCCGAAACGGCATGAGTTGAAATATAACTACATTCCTCAAAGCATCAAAAAGCACATTAGAAGCTTGAGCATTGAAATAAGAGTTTTTCTCATCCTCTAAAGATAATCTTTGTGGATCCTTTGGAGGAGAAAAACACATATCTACAATTCGCTCTAAATTTGGGTCCATGACCCTAAAGAGATTAAGCATGCGAATTACCCAAACATCAAAATTTGTGCCATTGAAACTAAGAGTGTGAGAGAATCCTAATCCCCTAGTCGACATCTTTACTCTCTAGGTGGTTGAGCCTAACAAAGAGAGACGAGGCTCTGATACCAATTGAAAGATTGTGGATGTCGCCTAGAGGGGGGTGAATAGGCGCTTTAAAAAAATTACGGTTTAGGCTTGAACAAATGTGGAATAAACCTAGCGGTTAATTTGTCAAGCACAAAACCTACAACAACTAGGCTCACCTATGTGCACCAACAACTTATGCTAAGCAATTAAAACTACTTAGGTGATAGCAAGATATATGACAAGAAACAATATGGCTATCACAAAGTAAAGTGCATAAGTAAAGGGCTCGGGTAAGAGATAACCGAGGCACGCGGAGACGATGATGTATCGAAGTTCACACCCTTGCGGATGCTAATCTCCGTTTGGAGGCGGTGTGGAGGCACAATGCTCCCCAAGAAGCCACTAGGGCCACCGTAATCTCCTCACGCCCTTGCACAATGCAAGATGCCGTGATTCCACTAAGGGACCCTTGAGGCGGTCACCGAACCCGTACAAATGGCAACCCTTGGGGCGGTCACCGAACCCGTACACTTTGGCAACCCTTGGGGCGGTCACGGTGCAGATCAAATTGCTCAGGCGATCTCCACAACCTAATTGGATACCCCGACGCTTGCCCGGAGCTTTACACCACAATGATTGAGCTCTGAACACCACCAACCGTCTAGGGTGCCCAAGCACCCAAGAGGAACAAGCTCAAGGGCACCAAGCACACAAGAGTAATAAGCTTCTCAACTTGTAACTTCCACGTATCACCGTGGAGAACTCAAACCGATGCACCAAATGCAATGACAAGGGCACTTAGAGTGCCCAAGTCCTTGTCTCTCAAATCCCACCGAAGCAACTAATGCTAGGGAAGAAAATGAGAGGAAGAACAAGAAGGAGAACACCAAGAACTCCAAGATCTAGATCCAATGGTTCCCCTTACATAGAGGAGAAATTGATTGGTGGAAATGTGGATCTAGATCTTCTCTCTCTTTTCCCTCAAAAACTAGCAAGAATCCATGGAGGGATTGAGAGTTAGCAAGCTCGAAGAAGGTCAACAATGGGGGAAGAACACGAGCTCAAAGGATAAGGTTCATTGGGGAAGAAGACCCCCTTTTATAGGACCTCCCTAATCCAACCGTTATGTGCTCAGGTCGTGCACAAGCGGTACTACCTCTTGGAGGAGCAGTACTACCGCTTAGCATGGTCAAAATAGCCCAACAAGAGAGAAAACACGAGTTGAAGTTCTGCCAGAGAGGTAGTACCGCTCTGGGGAGAGGTAGTACCGCTTACCACTTATAAGAGGTACTACCGCTCGGGAGGAGAGGTAGTACCGCTTACCACTAATAAGAGGTACTACCGCTCGGGAGGAGAGGTGGTACTGCTTACCGCTTATAAGAGGTACTACCGCTCTACTACCGCGAAAGCCGACACGAAAAGACGCATCCCCAGAAGCAGCGTGTGACGCCCCCGATTCAATCGTACACTAATCATGCACGCAAATGTGTATGATCAAGATCAAGGACTCACGGGAAGATATCACAACACAACTCTAAAACATAAATAAGTCATACAAGCATCATAATACAAGCCAGGGCCTCGAGGGCTCGAATACAAGTGCTCGATCATAGGCGAGTCGAAGCAACAATATCTGAGTACAGACATAAGTTAAACAAGTTTGCCTTAAGAAGGCTAGCACAAAGCGGGATCTGAGATCGAAAGAGGCGCATGCCTCTGCAGGATCCTCCTAAACTACTCACAGTGGTAAATGCGCCGGGCTGCTGCGTAGTAGTAGGCACCTCCGGGGTAGTAGTCGTCATCGACGGTGGCGTCTGGCTCCACGGTGATAAGCTGAATAGACTTAGGGGTACAATCAACGACAATTGGATTGGTCGAGAACCAATTCCAGTTAAAAGAATGGCAGCTCAGCCGGAAAGGTAATTTATAAGGATCAATGATGATTGCGTGTATTTGCAAACATATTGAGTCAATAGACCCAAAATGATAATGACAAGGAATGTCAATAAGACTACGAGACTTAGGGGATTAACCATAATGCGAGCAAGCAAAGAATTTCAAGAGCCAAAGGCTCCGGAGGATTTTCGGAAGATCGAATAGTATTTTGAAGACTTTGTGAAACTCATGAACAAGCGGGGATGAGCGGATACTCGACAAGTGCGAGGATTTATTTGAAGGGGTATTCATGTGGCAAAGAACTGCTAGGCAAGAGGCACGAAGTATTCTCGAAACAATAGAGAAAACTTGGTATCTTGTAATAACAAGATCAATGGGGATGATCGTAAGAATGGCAAGTGTAAGTAGTTATCCATAAGGATTTATCGATTGGTCGGGAATAGCAAAAGTGATGGGCACAAAGTCTCGAGAGAATATCAAAGAGTATCTCGAAATCTTACAGTGCGATCGGTGACCATACGGGTGAAGGGCTCTCCGGGAGAAAGTATTATCGAGAACCTAGAGTCGAGTTAGTAAAAATCGTTTAACCCGAGTAGAAGAGAGTTCAGAGTCCCAGAGTAAAGATCGAGGAGTAAAAGATCCTAATACCACCCAATGGCGACGTGGGCCCATGGGCCGCACAGCCATGTTAGTACAAGTTTTTGCAATGTCTAGACTCGACTTCGGCCAAGGAGTGTGGAAGGGGGATTCCTACAGGCAGTCGGCTCTGATACCAACTTGTGACGCCCCGGATTCAATCGTACACTAATCATGCACGCAAATGTGTACGATCAAGATCAGGGACTCACGGGAAGATATCACAACACAACTCTAAAACATAAATAAGTCATACAAGAATCATAATACAAGCCGGGGCCTCGAGGGCTCGAATACAAGTGCTCGATCATAGACGAGTCGTGGAAGCAACAATATCTGAAATCTGGGACATAAGTTAAACAAGTTTGCCTTAAGAAGGCTAGCACAAAGCTGGGATATTGATCGAAGAGGCGCAGGCCTCCTGCAGGATCCTCCTAAACTACTCACAGTGGTAAATCGGTGGCTGCGTAGTAGTAGGCACCTCCGGGGTAGTAGTCGTCATCGACGGTGGCGTCTGGCTCTGGGCTCCATCGTCTGCAGTTGCGACAATCGGGTAAAGGAAGGGGAAAAGGGGAACAAGGCAACCGTGAGTACTCATCCAAAGTACTCGCAAGCAAGGAGCTACACTACAAATGCATGGATATATGTGTAAAGGGCCATATCGGTGGGTGAGCTGCAGAATGCCGAATAAGAGGGATAGCTAATCTCGTCGAAGACTACGCTGGCGACCTCCGTCTTGCAACATGTAGAAGAGAGTAGTGAAGTCCTCCAAGTAGCATCACATAGCAATAATCCTACCCGTGATCCCCTCCTCATTGCCACGAGAGAAAGCGACCACCGGTTGTATCTCGGCACTTGGAAGGGTGTGTTTTATTAAGTATCCGATTCTAGTTGTCATAAGGTCAAGGTACAACTCCAAGTCGTCCTGTTATCAAGAGCACGGCTATTGAATAGATTAACTTCCTGCAGGGTGCACCACATAACCCAACACGCTTGATCCCATTTGGCGGACACACTTTCACAGGTCATGCCCGGCATGAGGAGATCAACACGCCGCAGCCCACCTAGGCACTGTGAGAGAGGCCCGACCTGTTGTCTAAACCTAAGCGCCTGAAGTGCAGGCCCATCGCCTTAGCACACTGCATGTTGCGAGGCGCTAGGAAGCAGAACCTAGCCTAGCAGGCGTTCCAGTCCAATCCGTGGCGCCCGCTCATTGGCGTCACGAAGTGCCGGTGATACCACGACGTCGGGATACCCATAACTACTCCCACGTAGATGGTTAGTGCGTATAGACCAAATGGCCAGACTCAGATCAAATACCAAGACCTCGTTAAGCGTGTTAAGTATCCACGAACGCCGACCAGGGCCAGGCCAACCTCTCTCCTAGGCGGTCCCAACCTGCCCTGTCGCTCCGCCACAAAGTAACAGTCGGGGGCTGTCGGGAACCCAGGCCCACCTCTACCGGGATGGAGCCACATCCTTTCACCCCATCTCCTAACGATATCATAGGTAATGTAACAGTATAAAGTATATAGCATATGCCCGTGATCACCTTCGGAGTGATCACAGCCCAGTAGTATAGCATGGCAGACGGACAAGAGTGTAGGGCCACTGATGGAACACTAGCATCCTATACTAAGCAATAGGATAGCAGGTAAAGGTAACAACAGTAGTAACAAGGACAGGCTATGCAACAGTATAGGATTAACTAAAAGCAGTAACATGCTACACTACTCTAATGCAAGAAGTATAGAGAAGAATAGGCGATATCTGGTGATCAAAGGGGGGGCTTGCCTGGTTGCTCTGGCAAGAGAGAGGGGTCGTCAACTCCGTAGTCGAATCGGGCAAAGCAGCGTGTCGGTCTCGTAGTCTACCGGAGAGAAGAGGGGGAAGAAACAATGAATACCATGTAAACATATGCATATCGATGCATGACATGACAAGTAACGATGCTAGGGGTGCCCTAACGTGGTATGAGGTGATACCGGTGAAGGGGGAAGCATCCGGGAAAGTATTCCAGGTGTTTCGCGTTTTCGGACAGATGAACCGGAGGGGGAAAGTTGCGTGTTTGATATGTTAGTGGTGTGTGGTGGACGAACGGGCAGCGTATCCAGGTTTGTCTCGTCGTTCTGAGCAACTTTCATGTTGAAAATATTTTAATCCGAGTTACGGATTAAAAGATATGATTTTCTAAAGATTTTATTAATTTACGGAATTTAATTAATTATTAAAATCCAACATTATCCGAGAATAGTAAATGATGACATCAAGACATGACATCGAGTGATGTCGTGATCAACGTTGACCATTGACTGGTCAACTGACGTGTGGGTCGAGGGACCCACATCATCTAACTGTTTAGATTTAATAAGGGTTTAGGCTAATTTAATTACTATTCAATTAACCTAACTAGTTAATTAAATTAAATAAACCAGATTAATTAACTTAATTAATTCATTAGATAATTAATTAATTAATAATTAATTTTAATAAATCGTTTTTATTTTTATTTATTATTTATTATTTTTAATTCTTCTTCTTTTTTCTTCTTTTTTTTAACGTCCTGTGGTGTGGGGCCCCCCTGTCATAGGCGCAGGGGGTCCTAGCGGTTTCGGGCGCTACGGGTAGTCGGGCGTTCTGGCGCCTAACTGGCGTCGCCAAATCGCTTGGCGAGGAGGCCGTGGCAAGGTGGGCCGTGGCCAAGACAAAGTGGCCACTGTGGGGGAACGCGCCGACCAGAATGGGCGTTAGGGCGCGCCACGGGCGGACCTGAGCGACGGCGGCATCGATGCCGAGAGCGGGCCGGGCGGCACGAGGCCGGAGGGCGAGCGGGCGACGGTGGTGGCCGGGGCGCGTGGCCGAGGCTCGGCCTGGCCGAACACAGCACGGGCGAGGAGAGCACCGGCGAGAGGGGACGGGGAGGAGGAGGAGGACCGGGGTCCTCACCGAGGGAGCGTAGGGCACGGGGTAGCGGGCTCGGGGGAGGTTGGGGAGGACCGGCGAGGAGGAGGACGGGGACGGCGTTCCGACGACGGAGGAGCTCGGCCGAATGGCGCTTCAGCGGCAGCGGTTCGTGGCGGCGTCGAGGTCGATGGAAGCGCGTCGGGAGGAGGAGAGAGAGGGAGGCGACGGGGCGGGACGAGGACGAGGACGGTCCGGCGACGAGGCGGCTACGGGCGGCGAGGCGCGGGCGTCGGGGCTGCTCCCCCGATCCAGCGATCCAGATCGGGTGGGGGTGAGGGGGAGACGGGAGGAGGCGAGTGGGGGGGGGGGGAGTGGGGCGAGTGGATCGGGGTGCGGTTAGGGTTTCCCCCCCTCTCGTGGGGATAAGCCAGGGGCGATTCGGCCGGCTGGGCCAGGTGGGCCGGCCTGGCCGGTGAGCTGGGCCGTCTGGCCCAGTTGGCCAAGGGGCCTTTTTTCTTTTTAGTTTTGTTTTGTATTTTGCTTTTGTATTTTTCTTTTCTTTTATTTCTTTTCCTATTCTGTTTTATTTAATTTAGAACACTTAGGTATTTTTGTAAAAATGGGTTTGTTGCACCATAATTAACTTTGTAATATTTAGGACAATCCAAACATTTTTGTTTTAATTTTTGAAAACTTTTATTGTTATCATTAATTTGGATTTTGAAATTTGGACCGGTTTTGTCCTAACGATAGATTAGCAGCACTAACCGTGGTGACGTGGCACCATTAGCGTGGGATCACTGTAGCTTAATTATCCGGGCGTCACAATTCTCCTCCACTACAAGAAATCTCGTCCCGAGATTTAAGAGGGAGTAAGGGGAAAAGTTAAGTTACGATATTCTAACGGATCTTCTCGAAGAAGTTAATCCCTTTCGTTGATGTCTTCAATTCTTTATTCTGATGCATCATGATAAACTTGTCATCATTTCTTCGGGAACTCCATCGTACTTACGAAAGGATAAGGGGCAGCTCACTACGACATAATGCTTTTGAGGGAAACAATGCAGGGTTAACCCATGAATTAGTATAAGATTATCTCTCGAGTTGAACATATAAAATACCTCGAGAGTAAGGTACGAAGGTACAATAAGAGGTCCCAAGCAAATAGATAGTTGTTCGAAGTCTGAACCTGAGTGAGAAAGGGGTTGAGTAGCGAGAGTAAGTATTGCGTCGATGCGAGAATAGAGCACTAGGAAGGTGGCACATGAATTAAATCTGAAGCCAAGCATGGAGAATAACCATTAGAAACAGGGTTGTACAGGAGAGTCAGGTTTCGATCCTGTGAAACTGTGGGTTATGGGACCACCATGTGGTTAAAAGTAGGAAGGTCGGTGACATCTTGCACGATCATGTAAGCAAGGCATGTCAGAGGAGAGTCTGTGGGTCATGTCGGCAACAACATAGGTACCAAGGGCGAGGGACAAAGAGAACCATTTTCCTGCTCGTTGAAACGAGGCGGACCAATAGGCAAGGTTCCCGTCCATCGGTGGTTACCGGAATGTCATCAACAATAGTAACAGGGTCTTCTTGTGAGTTGTACATCGAGGTGTTTGCACAAGCGGTGGATTCTTACTGCTTATATCATATAGATCATAGAAAAGGTTTAAACAAACCAATGGAAGGAAAATATGATCATCAGTTAAGCGAGAACAATGGAAAGGAAAATATGTTTAAACACATATTTCAAGGGTATATCCTTCCCAAGGACAAGCAGAGCAAGATATCCATGACGGGATATAAAGTAGAAAACCATTTAGGTAAGGGGGAGGAATCTCATGATATTACCCATACAACGGTGTTAGGATAAATGATAAATAAAATTTAGCATCGTGCTTCAAATGTTCTGTTGAAAATCGGAGTACCATTGACATGCTTGAGATAGCATTGACATGGTCTTGGTGAAGATCGGACTACGGAAACACGAATGATCCATCAAGAATAACTTGTAGAATAATTCTTACAATTTCCTCATGGATGAATGGATAACCTTCTTTGAAAAGGAATCTATAATGATAGGTCCTCCGGCCGGGGGGTGCTAGGCATGACATCATGTTACCGGGTCATCAAAGGATCAACATCATAACTCTTGGAAAGTTGTCCCAACCATCATATCGACCGAGATTCATATCCAATTGGTGTCATGATACCTCGGACTCGGGGGTCCGAGAGGAAAAGGTGCAACACAAATCGACGAAATGACATTGCAAGATTCTCGAGAAATGAACTATGGGAGCCGGGTTTACGAAGCAATAGTTCATCATTAAACCAAGGACGGGATGAGAAGGTGGCTGATGGGCTCGTGACAATTCATCGAGAATTCCAAGCGGATGGATTTCCACGATAATGTGAACAAGAAGATGACATTTGTTAGATCAAATGATATAATGGGATATGCTCGAGGAAAACATACATAATTAAACATTGGTTGAATGGTGCACCCGAAATATGGGTTGGGTTGCACGGCCAATGTTAGAATGGTGATTCAATTATCGAAAGACTTATAATGAACTATCGCCCATTCACTTCAAAGCAATGGGGTTGCTAGAAGTTTTGAATTCACACGTCATAGCTCAATTGTCGGTATTAGGTTGAAAACAATACGAGGGACCAAGGAATGAGCGAAGATGGAAAGAAGTATTATGATATCAAGAATTCTTAAGAGGTGGTGAAATTCTCACCACATTCTTGACAAAAGAGATGGTAATACTTCCGAGGTAAGGAAGATCAAGCTATTTGGGTAGCAGGGATCTCAAGGTTTACACAAAACACGAACAAGTTGTGTTGAACGGAAGGCAATAAAGTGGTCGATGATAACAGGAATCATCGAGGGGCAAGGATGGTATTACCCATCATGAATTCAATTGAATTCCTAGAAGAGCTCATAAGGTTGATGATGATCACGACACATTTGTCGAGAGATTTCATGCAGATGTAATCAATCGACAGCGACATCAAGTCAAAGGAATGATGAAGCAAGAGGTTATTGGAACCACGATTCACGACACAAACTAGAACTCAAGCTTGTTGTTTAAGGTGAAAGGGTATGACGAGGAAAACCGACGTAAGCTTAGCTATCATCGCAAATTGGTGCTCCGAGAATAAGGACCAGGTAGCACAGTTAGAATCGTCACGACAATGATATAGCCAAACAAGCTAGGAATGGCGTGATCGGGTACAAACTCGTAGTTATAGAAGCTTACTGAAGAGTTGTTGAACCGTAGTGCGGACTCGTTTCAGTTATCGGTGTCTTTGAGTGTTTAATAACTCAGAGCCCGTGAAAAATTGGAATCAGTGGGAAGGTAGTACTTGATGAACTCATAAAAAGTTATGCAGTTCCATGATAATCTCGAGATACCAGGGGGGTAATACTCAACACAAGATCAAAGTAAAGGTTGTACTGGTGTATTTATCCATAGAAGACAATTGTTTTAACTTGTCCGAGAAATGGAATCAAAGAAGAACAATCATGGTCGGAACCATGGTTGCAAGGGATCAATTCACAGATACCATATGTTAGCTATCAAGGAAATAGTTATTATTACAAGAAGCTTCCATGATAGGATATACATCGCGTCCATGGGCATGAACACAAAGTTCAAGGTTGACTCCACTTCCTCAATGCATAATCTTCCATTCACCTCTCGTATTTGAAGATGACATTAGTTGTTGAAAGTTTTACGGTGCAATACCGGATAAGTATGACTCGTGAAATCTTTCGGGTTCACACCGATGAGGGAAGGCGTTGGTTCAATCCCATCGGAACTTCTTCTGAACATATACCATAAGCTTCAAGAGTAAATATCACCATTTCGAAAGCAGAGCATGGTTGACAAAAGGAAAGGATACAATTTACCAAAGGCATTATGTATCGGAGAAAGAACTCACAAAGTGATTAATTATGAAGGACACTCTCGGATAATAATCCAATAGTGGATATGGCGATCCACAATGGGGCTGATATGAGTATCGATACCCAATCAGAGGAAGAAAGATTGCAAATGCATCGGTTTATAGAACAGCTGAATAGTTCAACGCTTAATTAGCAAAGTAATTATGATTTTCAAATCAAGGGATCGAGGAGCAAATGCTACGATCAAGAATGGATAAGCTGAATAGACTTAGGGGTACAATCAGCGACAATTGGATTGGTCAAGAACCAATTCGATTAAATGAATGGCAGCTCGGTAGGAAGGTAATTTATAAGGATCAATGATGATTGCGTGTATTTGCAAACATATTGAGTCAATAGACCCAAAATGATAATGACAAGGAATGTCAATAAGACTACGAGACTTAGGGGATTAACCATAATGCGAGCAAGCAAAATTTCAAGAGCCAAAGGCTCCGGAGGATTTTCGGAAGATCGAATAGTATTTTGAAGACTTTTGTGAAACTCATGAACAAGCGGGGATGGCGGATACTCGACAAGTGCGAGGATTTATTTGAAGGGGTATTCATGTGGCAAAGAAGCGCTAGGCGATGAGGCACGAAGTATTCTCGGAACAATAGAGAAAACTTGGGTATCTTGTAATAACAAGATCAATGGGGGATGATCGTAAGAATGGCAAGTGTAAGTAGTTATCCATAAGGATTTATCGATTGGTCGGGAATAGCAAAAGTGATGGGCACAAAGTCTCGAGAGAATATCAAAGAGTATCTCCGAAATCTTACAGTGCGATCGGTGACCATCACGGTGAAGGGCTCTCCGGGAGAAAGTATTATCGAGAACCTAGAGTCGAGTTAGTAAAAATCGTTTAACCCGAGTAGAAGAGAGTTCGAGTCCCGAGTAAAGATCGAGGAGTAAAGATCCTAATACCACCCAATGGCGGCGTGGGCCCATGGGCGCCTGACCATGTTAGTAAAAGTTTTTGCAACGTCTAGACTCGACTTGACCAAGGAGTGTGGAAGGGGATTCCTACAGGCGATCGGCTCGATACCAACTTGTGACGCCCGGATTCAATCATACACTAATCATGCACGCCAAATGTGTACGATCAAGATCAAGGACTCACGGAAGATATCACAACACAACTCTAAAACATAAATAAGTCATACAAGCATCATAATACAAGCCGGGGGCCTCGATGGCTCGAATACAAGTGCTTTCGATCATAGGCGAGTCGGCCGGAAGCAACAATATCTGAGTCTGGACATAAGTTAAACAAGTTTGCCTTAAGAAGGCTAGCACAAAGCCGGGATATTGATCGAAAGAGGCGCGGGCCTCTGCTGAGGATCCTCCTAAACTACTCACAGTTAAATCGTCGCCGGCTGCACGTAGTAGTAGGCACCTCCGGGGTAGTAGTAAATCATCGACGGTGGCGTCGCTCTGGGCTCCATCGTCTGCAGTTGCGACAATCGGGTAAAGGAAGGGGAAAAGGGGAACAAGGCAACCGTGAGTACTCATCCAAAGTACTACTTAAGCAAGGAGCTACACTACAAATGCATGGATATATGTGTAAAGGGCCATATCGGTGGTGAACTGTAGAATGCCAGAATAAGAGGGGGATAGCTAATCCTGTCGAAGACTACGCTTCTGGCAGCCTCCGTCTTGCAACATGTAGAAGAGAGTAGACTGAAGTCCTCCAAGTAGCATCACATAGCAATAATCCTACCCGGCGATCCCCTCCTCATTGCCCTGAGAGAGAGCGACCACCGGTTGTATCTGGCACTTGGAAGGGTGTGTTTTATTAAGTATCCGATTCTAGTTGTCATAAGGTCAAGGTACAACTCCAAGTCGTCCTGTTACCGAAGATCACGGCTATTCGAATAGATTAACTTCCTGCGGTGCACCACATAACCCAACACGCTTGATCCCATTTGGCGGACACACTTTCTGGGTCATGCCCGGCGCGGGAGATCAACACGTCGCAGACCCACCTAGGCTGTGAGAGAGGCCAAGACGCTGTCTAAACCTAAGCGCCAGAAGTGCAGGGCCCATCGCCTTAGCACACCTGCATGTTGCGAGGCGAAGCAGAACCTAGCCTAGCAGGCGTTCCAGTCCAATCCGACGCGCGCCGCTCCGTCGCTGGCGTCACGAAGTGCTTCGGCTGATACCACGACGTCGGGATACCCATAACTACTCACACGTAGATGGTTAGTGCGTATAGACCAAATGCCAGACTCAGATCAAATACCAAGATCTCATTAAGCGTGTTAAGTATCAGCGAACGCCGACCAGGGCCAGGCCCACCTCTCTCCTAGGCGGTCCCAACACCTTACGCTCCGCCATACAAAGTATGATTCACGGATTAAAAGATATGATTTTCTAAAGATTTTATTAATTTACGGAATTTAATTAATTATTTAAATCCAACATTATCGAGAATAGTAAATGATAGCGTCGACATGACATCGAGTGATGTCGTGATCAACGTTGACCATTGACCTGGTCAACCTGACGTGTGGGTCTAGGGGGACCCACCTGTCATACACTGTTTAGATTTAATAAGGGTTTAGCCTATTTAATTACTATTTAATTAACCTAACTAGTTAATTAAATTAATCAAACCGGATTAATTAACTTAATTAATTCATTAGATAATTAATTAATTAATAATTAATTTATTAAATCATTTATTTTTATTTATTATTTTTATTTTTAATTCTTCTTTTTTTCTTCTTTTTTTTAACGTGCTGTGGTGTGGGGCCCCCCTATCATAGGCACAGGGGGTCCTAGCGGGTTCGGGCGCTCTGGTAGTCGGGCGTTCTGGCGCCCAGGCGATCGCCAAATCGCCGAGGCGAGGAGGGCCGGGCAAGGCCGTGGCCGTGGGCGTCCAGACGGCGGCAGTGGTGGCCGGGCGCGTGGGCCGAGGCTCGGCTGGCCGAACGCAAGACGGGCAGGCGAAAGGCCGTGAGAGGGGACGGGGAGGAGGAGGAGGACGGGGTCCTCACCGAGGGAGCGTGGGGCACGCAGGCGGCGGGCTCGGGGAGGTCGGGGAGGACCGGCGAGGAGGAGGACGGGGCGGCGTTCCGACGGAGGAGCTCGGCGAATGGCGCTGGGCGGCAGCGGTTCGTGGCGGCGTCGAGGTCGATGGAGCGCGTCGGGGAGGAGGACGGAGAGGGAGGGGCGGCCGCGGGGAGGAGGACGAGGACGGTCCGGCGACGGGGCGGCTACGGGCGGCGAGGCGCGGGCGTCGGGGCTGCTCCCCCGATCCAGCGATCCAGATCGGGTGGGGGTGAGGGGGAGACGGGAGGAGGCGAGTGGGGGGGGGAGTGGGGCGAGTGGATCGGGGTGCGGTTAGGGTTTCCCCCCCTCTCGTGGGGATAAGCCTGGGGCGATTCGGCCGGGCAGTGGGCTGGCGATGAGCTGGGCCGTCTGGCCCGATTGGCGAAGGCCTTTTTTTCTTTTTAGTTTAGTTTTGTCTTTTGCTTTTGTATTTTTCTTTTCTTTTATTTCTTTTTCTATTCTGTTTTATTTAATTTAGAACACTTAGGTATTTTGTAAAAATGGGTTTGTTGCACCATAATTAACTTTGTAATATTTAGGACAATCCAAACATTTTTGTTTTAATTTTTGAAAACTTTTATTGTTATCATTAATTTGGATTTTAAAATTTGGACCGGTTTTGTCCTAACGATAGATTAGCAGGAGTAACCGTGGTGACGTGGCACCATTAGCGTGGGATCACTGTAGCTTAATTATCCCAAGGCGTCACGATTATCTGCGTCTTGACGGCAGAACGTGATCTTGCCGCTTACAAGCGGTACTACCGCTCTAGAGAGCGATACTACCGCTTGAGGCTTTCAGAACACAACATAGAAAGCGAGAGGATGCAATAAAGCCTAAACTGCCACAACTTGCGCATATGAGCTTCAAATTGAGCAAACTCAAGCTTGTTGGATAGAAGACGACGAGTAGCATCCAACAGCGGCTGATTATAGTAAAGAAGTGGCAGGGGAGGTATGCGTGACAAATAGAGGAGAGAAACCTCCAACAGAGAATAACTGACATAACCTCCAACATCAAAAACATCATAGAAGATGCACATGAACTCCATTTTTGATGAACTCGAGCTTGTCAAGAAGAAGACCACGAGCTCTAAAACTCACAAAGAGAAACACCAAACACAAACCAAGAAACATGATGCAAGGATGCAATGGTTTGAGCTCTCTACTAACGATACGATCAAGCTACCAACTTGAGAGCCCCCTTGATAGTACGGCAAACGATCCTATAACCCGGTCTCCCAACTACCACCATGAGACCGGTAAAATAGAAAACCTATCAAGGGCAAACTTTTGCCTTGCACATGGTCCACTTGAGCTAGATGATGACGATCTTGACTCCTTCAAGTTGGACCACCTTTCTTGATTGTGTTGGCTCGATGAAGACTAGATGATTGCTCCCCATAGTCCACTATGGGTGAGCCACTCTTGACACATCTTCACAAGTCCATTGTCACCACAATGGACGGCAAGCTTCAAGCACTTGATCTCTTCGATGCTCCACTTGAACTTGCACACGACAATCTTGATGACGATCACCACTTGATGTCATCCTCTCCATGGGCTGAGTGATATCTTCCTCTTGACGCAAGCCCATGAACACATACCTAACCCCACGTAGAACTCTCACATAGACCATGGGTTAGTACACAAAGCACAATGGACAATGCCTATCATACCATGGGATTACTTGATCCCTCTCGGTACATCTTCTATGCTTTGTGAGTTGATCAACTTGATTCACTCTTGACTTAGTCTTAATCAACCTTGAATCTTTCCAACTCTCTTCATTTGGATGATGTCTTGAAGGTAAACATGAATGATCACACAATCTTCTTCTTCAAGACATGCTTGCAATAAGCTCAACTCTCACATGACCAATCTTTGGATAATTCCTTAATAGCACCTTGGTCAACACAAACTCTCCTTGAAACCAACACATGTACTCCAAGAAAAGCCTATAGACAAAACCTTCAAATATAACTCAAGGCAACCATTAGTCCATAGAGATTGTCATCAATTACCAAAACCAAACATGGGGGCACCGCATGTTCTTTCAGAAACCCACAAGTATAGGGGATCGCAACAGTTTTCGAGGGTAGAGTATTCAACCCAAATTTATTTATTCGACACAAGGGGAGCCAAAGAATATTCTCAAGTATTAGCAGTTGAGTTGTCAATTCAACCACACCTGGAAAACTTAATATCTGCAGCAAAGTATTTAGTAGCAAAGTAGTATGGAAGTAACGGTAACGGTGGCAAAATTAACCGTAGCAGCTTTTGTAGTAATTGTAACAGTGGCAAGGGAAAAGTAACTAAGCAAAGATCAATATGTGAAAAGCTCATAGGCATTGGATCAGTGATGGATAATTATGTTGGATGCGATTCGTCATGCAACAATTATAACATAGGGTGACACGGGACTAGCTCCAGTTCATCAATGTAATGTAGGCATGTATTCCGAATATAGTCATACGTGCTTATGGAAAAGAACTTGCATGACATCTTTTGTCCTGCCCTCCCGTGGCAGCGGGGTCCTATTGGAAACTAAGGGATATTAAGGCCTCCTTTTAATGGAGTACCGGACCAAAGCATTAACACTTAGTGAATACATGAACTCCTCAAACTACGGTCATCACCGGGAGTGGTCCGATTATTGTCACTTGAGGTTACCGGATCATAACACATAGTAGGTGACTAATGACTTGCAAGATAGGATCAAGAACTCACATATATTCATGAAAACATAATAGGTTCAGATCTGAACTCATGGCACTCGGGCCCTAGTGACAAGCATTAAGCATAGCAAAGTCATAGCAACATCAATCTCAGAACATAGTGGATACTAGGGATCAAACCCTAACAAAACTAACTAGATTACATAATAAATCTCATCCAAACCATCACCGTAAAGCAAGCCTATGATGGAATTACTCACGCACGGTGGTGAGCATCACGAAATTGGTGATGGGGGAAGGTTGATGATGACGACGACGACTGATTCCCCTCTCCGGAGCCCCGAACGGACTCCAGACCAGCCCTCCCTAGAGAGTTTAGGGATTGGCGGCGGCTCCGTATCGTAAAACGCGATGAATCATTCTCTCTGATTTTTTTCTCCCCGAACGTGAATATATAGAGTTGGAGTTGAGGTCGGTGGAGCCTCAGGGGGCCCACGAGACCGGGGGCGTGTCCCCCACCCTCGTGGACAGGGTGTGGGCCCCCTGGTGTTGATTCTTCCGCCAGTATTTTTTATAAATTCCAAAAATATTATCTGTGAAGTTTCAGGTCATTCCGAGAACTTTTATTTCTGCACAAAAATAACACCATGGCAATTCTGCTGAAAACAACGTCAGTCCGGGTTAGTTCCATTCAAATCATGCAAGTTAAAGTCCAAAACAAGGGCAAAAGTTTTTGGAAAAGTAGATACGATGGAGACGTATCAACTCCCCCAAGCTTAAACCCTTGCTTGTCCTCAAGCAATTCAGTTGATAAACTGAAAGTGATAAAGAAAAACTTTTACAAACTCTGTTTGCTCTTGTTGTTGTAAATATGTAAAGCCAACATTCAAGTTTTCAGCAAAGATTATGAACTAACCATATTCACAATAACACTTAGGTCTCATGTTTACTCATATCAATGGCATAATCCACTAGCGAGCAATAATAATAAATCTCGGATGACAATACTTTCTCAAAACAATCATGATATGATATAACAAGATGGTATCTCGCTAGCCCTTCACGAGACATAAAACATGAATGCAGAGCACCTCTGAAGATCAAGGACTGACTAAACATTGTAATTCATGGTAAAAGAGATCCAGTCACAATTATACTCAATGTAAACTAATAGTAATGCATGCAAATAACAGCGGTGCTCTCCAACTGGTGCTTTTTAATAAGAGGATGATGACTCAATATAAAAGTAAATAAATAGGCCCTTCGCAGAGGAAAGCAGGGATTTGTAGAGGTGCCAGAGCTCGATTTTTGAAATAGAGATAAAAAATATTTTGAATGGCATACTTTCATTGTCAACATAACAACCGAGAGATCTCGATATCTTCCATGCTACACACATTATAGGCGGTTCCCAAGCAGAATGGTAAAATTTATACTCCCCCACCACCAACAAGCATCAATCCATGGCTTTGCCCGAAACAACAGGTGCCTCCAACTAACAACAGTCCTAGGGGAGTTTTGTTTGCAATTATTTTGATTTGGTTTGAGCATGGGACTAGGCATCCCGGTTACCAGCCATTTTCTCGTGAGTGAGGAGCGGAGTCCACTCCTCTTGAGAATAACCCGCCTAGCATGGAAGATATAGACAGCCCTAGTTGATACATGAGTTATTCGAGCATACAAAACAGAATTTCATTTGAAGGTTTAGAGTTTGGCACATACAAATTTACTTGGAATGGCAGGTAGATACCGCATATAGGAAGGTATGTGATACGCCTCCAATGTATCTATAATTTTTGATTGCTCCATGCTACTTTATCTATTGTTTTGGACTATAATGGGCTTTATTTTCCACTTTTATATTACTTTTGGGACTAACCTATTAACCGGAGGCCCAGCCCGAAATTGTTGTTTTTGCCTATTTCGGTGTTTGAAGAAAGCGGAATATCAAACGGAGTCCAAAGCGGAATGAAACCTTCGAATGTGATCTTCTCACGAGCGTGATCCAGAGACTTGGACCCTACTCCAAGAAGTGCCAGAGGCGGTCACGAGGATGGGGGCGTGCCCTCCCCCCCTGGGCGCGCCCCCTGCCTCGTGGGCCCCCTGACGCTCCACCGACGTACTCCTTCCTCCTATATATACCTACGTACCCCCGACAGATCAAAAAGGGAGCAAAAAACCTAATTCCACCGTCGTACCTTCCTGTATCCACCAGATCCCATCTTGGGGCCTGTTCCGGAGCTCCGCCGGAGGGGGCATCCACCATGGAGGGATTCTACATCAACACCATAGCCCGTCCGATGAAGTGTGACTAGTTTACTTCAGACCTTCGGGTCCATAGCTAGTAGCTAGATGGCTTCTTCTCTTTTTGGATCTCAATACAATGTTCTCCCCCTCTCTCGTGGAGATCTATTTTATGTAATCTTCTTTTTGCGGTGTGTTTGTTGAGACCGATGAATTGTGGGTTTATGATCCAACTTATCTATGGAAAATATTTGATTCTTCTCTGAATTCTTTTATGTATGATTGAGTTATCTTTGCAAGTCTCTTCGAATTATCCGTTTGGTTTGGCCAACTAGATTGGTAGTTCTTGCAATGGGAGAAGTGCTTAGCTTTGGGTTCAATCTTGCGGTGTCCTTACCGAGTGACAGAAAGGGTTGCAAGGCACGTATTGTATTGTTGCCATCGAGGATAACAAGATGGGGTATTTATCATATTGCATGAATTTATTCCTCTACATCATGTCATCTTGCTTAAGGTGTTACTCTATTTTTAACTTAATACTCTAGATGCATCTTTGGATAGCGGTCGATGAGTGGAGTAATAGTAGTAGATGTAGAATCGTTTCGGTCTACTTGTCTCGGACGTGATGCCTATATACATGATCATTGCCTAGATATACTCATAACTATGCTCAATTCTGTCAATTGCTCAACAGTAATTTGTTCACCCACCGTAGAATATCTATGCTCTTGAGAGAAGCCACTAGTGAAACCTATGGCCCCCGGGTCTATTCTCATCATATCAATCTCCATCACTTTATTTACTTGCTTTGCTTTTACTTTTTACTTTGCATATTTATACCAAAATACCAAAAATATTATTTCTATCAGATCTCACTCTCGTAAGTGATCGTGAAGGGATTGACAACCCCTAATCGCGTTGGTTGCGAGTAGCTATCGTTTTGTGCAGGTACGAGGGACTTGCGCGTGGCCTCCTACTAGATTGATACCTTGGTTCTCAAAAACTGAGGGAAATACTTACGCTACTGTGCTGCATCATCCTCTCCTCTTCGGGGAAAACCAACGCAAGCTCAAGACGTAGCAGTATGGTGGACTTATATGGAATAACTTTGGGGTTTATGGAAGTGGATGCACAAGCAGTATTCCCGCTTAGCACAAGTGAAGGCTAGAAAGAGACTGGGAAGCGACCAACTAGAGAGCGACAACAGTCATGGACATGCATTAAAATTAATCAACACTGAGTGCAAGCATGAGTAGGATATAATTCACCATGAACATAAATATCGTGGAGGCTATGTTGATTTTGTTTCAACTACATGTGTGAACATGTGCCAAGTCAAGCCACTTGAATCGTTCAAAGGAGGATACCACCCTATCATACCACATCACAACCATGTTAATAGCATGTTGGCATGCAAGGTAAACCATTATAAACTCCTAGCTAATTAAGCATGGCATAAGCAACTATAATCTCTGATTGTCATTGCAAACATGTTTCATTCATAATAAATTTGGATCAGGAGCGATGAACTAATCATATTTACAAAAACAAGAGAGGTCGAGTTCATACCAGCTTCTCTCATCTCAATCAGTCCATCATATATCGTCATTATTGCCTTTCACTTGCATGACCGAACGGTGTGGATAATAATAATAGTTCACGTGCATTGGACTAAGCTGGAATCTGCAAGCATTTTAATACAAGGGAGAAGACAAGGTAATATGGGCTCTTGGTTAAATCAACAATAATGCATATGAGAGCCACTTCAACATTTTCATTATGGTCTTCTCCTCATGACCCCCAAAGAAATATTTACACGGGAAAGCTCCCAACAAGCAAAAGAAGAACGAGAAATCTTTTTGGGTTTTCTTTTCATTACTACTACTACATGCATGGAAAGTAACCTAGCTAAAAACTACAACTATTTTGTTTGGTTTTTCTTAAGGTTTTTCAAACACACAAGAATAAGCTTAGGAAAGGAAATAAACTAGCATGGATATTACAATGAAAAAGTATGAGCACCGACAACTGGCATGAGTGTGTGAACATGAATGTAATGTTGGTGAGAAATAAGTACTCCCCCAAGCTTAGGCTTTTGGCCTAAGTTGGTCTATGCCCATGGATCAAAGTGGTCCTCTCCAGTGTTCTGAGGAGGATCCTCGGGGTGCCACTGGTTGGCGATCTCCTCCGGATCCCATTGATAAAACAGACTGCCGATAAGGGTCAAGTGGTGGCTCCGGCTCAGCCTCTGGAGCAGGTGTCGCGCTCAAGTGTGCATGAATGGCCTCCGGCAAAATGAGGTAGCCTGAAAATATGTTAAACAAAGAGGGCGCAGGCAAGGCAATAAACTCACAATAATTTTTATCGAATATCAAATTATACTTAAGCAGTTTCTTCTTATTTTTAACAATAAAGTCATGTGCTACCATACTCTTATAATCTAGAAAGACAGGGCAACAACTTTTCTTCTTTCTCATAATGCCTAATAGGTATATTAAAGTGTGTAGCAAGGCGCGGAACAAAGATGCCACCGAAGATGGGGCCCTTTGTACGGTTCAGACTTAATCGTTTAGCAATAATAGCACCTAAACTGAAAGTTGTATCACGAAACAAAGCATGGCGCAAAATAACAATATCAGGAGCACTAAGATTTCCACTGTTCCCGCGGCCAATCAAACATCTACTAGCAAATATTGCAAAGTAACATAGAACAGAAAAATGTATGCTAGTAATTCTTGCACCTGAAACTTTCCTCGTTTCCCCTACAACAATTTCATTAATAAATCCCTCCACATCATTACGCTGTGGTTCCTCTATGCTGCCCTCAAAGGGTATCTTGCATACCCGACAAAAATCATATAGGGACATCTCCTTAACTTCATCATATAAATGAAACTCCACTGAAGGTGGTGATCTCCTTGCGTGGAAATGAAAATTTTGCACAAAAATATTAGTGAGTAGGAGATACTGTTTGCGCTGGTCGCGGAAGAAGTCGGTGAGGCCTGCATTCTCAGCCAAATAATAAAAATCATCATGAATCCCAGCTGCCTTCAAGAACTCATCACAAGGCCATTCACACGGCCGAACCTCCGTAGTGCGAGGGAGATTATATTTGGGCTTCTTATCCTCCTCACTTTGCTTATCCTTCGAGCTTCGGCTCGAAGAGCCTCATCTCTTCATCATCTTCTTTTTCTGATTTTTTTTTGAAATTTTTAGTGACTCAAAATAAAAGTTAACCAAACTCAACATGATTGATAGCAACTACTCCCACAAATGCCTAGAGACTATATCATGCATTAGAACTACTTGGGACCAAATAAATTTGACATGCAAGCTCAAGAACATGGTCATCTAAGCAGCAAAAATTTGCAATAAATAAAGCACTAGAACAAAAACTAATTGGACCATTGGAGGAGTCACATACCAAAGAACAATCCCCCAAAGCAGTTTTGTGAGTGGAGCTTTGAGCAAGGAGATCGAAAATCATGACAAAGCGAGCTAGAACACGAGTTTGAGCTGTGTGGTGATTTTTTCTGGAGGAAGACAAAGTGTGTGGGTGCTGGAATAAGTGGAGGGGGGCCACGTGGGGCCCACGAGGCAGGGGGGCGCGCCCTGGACCCTCGTGGCCAGGTGGTGGCTCCCCCTGATGTGTTATCAGTGCCAAATATTCTTAAATATTCTACAAAAAATCATATTTCAATTTCAGGGCATTTGGAGAACTTTTATTTTCAGGGTATTTTTTATTGCATAGATAATTCATAAAACAGACAGAAAGTACTATTTTTGCTTTATTCATTCTAAATAACAGAAAGTAAAAGGAGGGTACAGAGAGTTGTGCTTTCTAACTTCATCCATCTCATGCTCATCAAAAGGAATCCACAAACAAGGTTGATCAAGTCTTGTTAACAAACTCATTCCGAATTGCATGGAACCGGAGAATTTTCGAATGGCACTAGGTTACCTCAATGGGGATATGCACGTACCCAACAATAATAATATCATATTTCTTTTTGACAGTAGGAAGAGGAAATTCAAAACCTCCAATAGTAATCGTTGGAATTTTTCCAATAGAATTGATACTGTGGACTTGAGGTTGTTTCCTCCGAAAGTGTACCATATGCTCATTACCATTAACATGAAAAGTGACATTGCCTTTGTTGCAGTCAATAACAACCCCTGCAGTATTCAAAAAGGGTCTACCAAGGATAATCGACATACTATCGTCCTGGGGAATACCAAGAATAACAAAGTCCATTAAGATAGGTACGTTTGCAACCACAACAGGCACATCCTCACAAATACCGACGGGTATAGCGATTGATTTATCGGCCATTTGCAAAGATATTTCAGTAGGTGTCAACTTATTCAAATCAAGTCTATGATATAAAGAGAGAGGCATAAAACTAACACCGGCTCCAAGATCACATAAAGCAGTTTTAACATAGTTTCTTTTAATGGAGCATGGGTATAGTTTGTACTCCTGGATCTCCAAGTTTCTTAGGTATTCCACCTTTAAAAGTATAATTAGCAAGCATGGTGGAAATTTCAGCTTCCGTTATCTTTCTTTTATTAGTAACGATATCTTCCCTATACTTAGCATAAGGATTCATTTTAAGCATATCAGTCAAACGCATACGCAAAAAGATAGGTCTAATCATTTCAGCAAAGCGCTCAAAATCCTCATCATCCTTTTTCTTGGATGGTTTAGGAGGAAAAGGCATGGCTTTCTAAACCCACGGTTCTCTTTCTTTACCGTGCTTCCTAGCAACGAAGTCTCTCTTATCATAACGTTGATTCTTTGATTGTGGGTCATCAAGATCAACAGCAGGTTCAATCTCTACATCATTGTTATCGCAGGGTTGAGCATCAACATGAACGTCATCATTAACATTATCACTAGCTTCATGTTCATCACCAGATTGTGTTTCAGCATCAGAAATAGAAATATCACTGGGATTCTCAGGTGTGTCAACAACAGGTTCACTAGAAGCATGCAAAGTCCTACCATTTTTCTTTTTCTTCTTCTTAGAAGGACTAGGTGCATCAACATTAGTTCTCCGAGAATCTTGCTCAATTCTCTTAGGTTGGCCCTCAGGATACAAAGGTACCCGAGTCATTTTACCCTCTCTAGTCATAACTCTAACAACATTATCATTTCTCTTATTATTCAATTCATTAAGCAAATCATTTTGAGCCTTAAGCACTTGTTCTACTTGAGTGGTAACCATAGAAGCATGTTTACTAATAAGTTTGAGTTCACCTTTAACTCTAGACATATAATCAGTCAAGTGTTCAATCATATAAGCATTACGTTTCAATTGTCTACCAACATAAGCATTGAAGTTCTTGTTTAACAATAAAATTATCAAACTCATCTAAGCACTGGCTAGCAAACTTAGTAGACAGGATTTTAGCTTTATCATATCTATAGAGAGAATTTACCTTTACTACCTGTGTCGGGTTATCAAGAACATGTATTTCTTCAATAGGTGGTAAATTCTTAACATCTTCAGCTTTAATACCTTTTTATTTCATAGATTTCTTTGCCTCTTGCATATCTTGAGATCGAGAAACAGAATACCCCTTTTCTTCGGAGTTGGCTTAGGAGTTGGTTCAGGAAGTGTCCAATTATTTTCATTACTCAGCATATTATCCAATAGCAATTCAGCTTGATCAAAAGTTCTTTCCCTGAAAACACAACCAGCACAACTATCCAGGTGGTCTCTGGAAGCATCGGTTAGTCCATTATAAAAGATTTCAAGTATTTCATTTTTCTTGAGAGGATGATCAGTCAAAGCATTAAGTAATTGGAGAAGCCTCCCTGCTACCTCTCGAGCATGCGTTGGTTTTCCTTTGAAGAGGAAAGGGTGATCTAGCAAAGTAGCGTAAGTATTTCCCTCAGTTTTTGAGAACCAAGGTATCAATCCAGTAGGAGGTTACACGCAAGTCGCCTTGTACCTGCACAAACAAATAAGAACCTATCAACCAACGCGATAAAGGGGTTGTCAATCCCTTCACGACCACTTGCAAAAGTGAGATCTGATAGAGATAATAAGATAAATATTTTTGGTATTTTCATGATATAGATTGGAAAGTAAAGATTGCAAAATAAAATAGATCGGAAACTTATATGATAGAAAATAGACCCGGGGGCCATGGGTTTCACTAGTGGCTTCTCTCAAGATAACATAATCTACGGTGGGTGAACAAATTACTGTCGAGCAATTGATAGAAAAGTGCATAGTTACGAGAATATCTAGGCATGATCATGTATATAGGCATCACGTCCGTGACAAGTAGACGAAAATGATTACGCATCTACTACTATTACTCCACACATCAACCGCTATCCAGCATGCATCTAGAGTATTAAGTTCATAAGAACGAGGTAACACATTAGGCAAGATGACATGATGTAGAGGGATAAACTCAAGCAATATGATATAAAGCCCATCTTTTATCCTCGATGGCAACAATACAATACGTGCCTTGCTGCCCTAACATCCTTTGGGAAAGGACACCGCAAGATTGAACCCAAAGCTAAGCACTTCTCCCATTGCAAGAAAGATCAATCTACTAGGGCAAACCAAAATGATAATTCGAAGAGACTTGCAAAGATATCAAATCATACATATAAGAATTCAGAGAAGAACCAAAAATTGTTCATAGATAATCTTGATCATAAACCCACAATTCATCGGATCTCAACAAACACATCGCAAAAAGAATTACATCGAATAGATCTCCAAGAGAATCGAGGAGAACTTTGTATTGAGATCCAAAGAGAGAGAAGAAGCCATCTAGCTAATAACTATGGACCCGAAGGTCTGTGGTAAACTACTCACACATCGTCGGAGAGGCTATGGTGTTGATGTAGAAGCCCTTCGTGATCGATTCCCCCTCCGGCGGAGCGCCGGAAAAGGCCCCAAGATGGGTCTCACGAATCTGAGAAGGTTGCGGCGGTGGAAATAGGGTTTCGTGGTGCTCTCGGATGTTTTCGGGGTATATGAGTATATATAGGCGAAAGAAGTAGGTTGGTGGAGCCAGGAGGGGCCCACGAGGGTGGGGGGGGGGGCGCCTCCCTGCCTCGTGGTCGCCTCGTTGCTTCCTTGGCGTCCACTCCAAGTCTCCTGGATTGCGTTTGTTCCAAAAATAACTAACTCGAAGGTTTCATTCCATTTGGATTCCGTTTGATATTCCTTTTCTGCGAAACATTGAAATAGGAAAAAAAAACATCAATTTGCACTGGGCCTTTGGTTAGTAGGTTAGTCCCAAAAATAATATAAAAGTGCATAATAAAGCCCATTAAACATCCAAAACAGATAATATAATAGCATGGAACAATCAAAAATTATAGATACGTTGGAGACGTATCAAGCATCCCCAAGCTTAATTCCTGCTCGTCCTCGAGTAGGTAAATGATAAAAACAGAATTTTTGATGTGGAATGCTACCTAGAATAATTCTCAATGTAATTTTCTTTACTATAGCATGAATTTTCAGATCCGAAAGATTCAAGACAAAAGTTTAATATTGACATAAAAATAATAATACTTCAAGCATACTAACAAGCAATCATGTCTTCTCAAAATAACATGGCCAAAGAAAGTTATCCCTGCAAAATCATATAGTCTGGCTATGCTCTATCTTCATCACACAAAATATTTAAATCATGCACAACCCCGATGACAAGCCAAGCAATTGTTTCATACTTTTGATGTTCTCAAACTTTTTCAATCTTCACGCAATACATGAGCGTGTGCCATGGACATATCACTATATGTGGAATAGAAGGGTGGTTGTGGAGAAGACAAAAAGGAGAAGATAGTCTCACATCAACTAGGCCTATCAACGGGCTAGGGAGATGCCCATCAATAGATATCAATGTGAGTGAGTAGGTATTGCCATGCAACGGATCTTGATGAGAGCTATAAGTGTATGAAAGCTCAACAAAAGAAACTAAGTGGGTGTGCATCCAACTCGCTTGCTCACTAAGACCTAGGGCAATTTCAGGAAGCCCATCATTGGAATATACAAGCCAAATTCTATAATGTAAAATTCCCACTAGTATATGAAAGTAACAACATAGGAGACTCTCTATCATGAAGATCATGGTGCTACTTTGAAGCACAAGTGTGGTAAAAGGATAGCAACATTGTCCCTTCTCTATTTTTCTCTCAAAATTTTTATTTTTATTTTTTTATTTGGGCATTTTCTCTTTTTTTATGGCCTCCTTTTTTTTCTTTTTTTAATTTTTCGTCCGTAGTCTCATCCCGACTTGTAGGGGAATCATAGTCTCCATCATCCTTTCCTCACTTGGGACAATGCTCTAATAATGATGATCATCACACTTTTATTTACTCACAACTCAAAAATTGCAACTCAATACTTAGAACAAAATATGACTCTATGTGAATGCCTCCGGCAGTGTACCGGGATATGCAATGAATCAAGAGTGACATGTATGAAAATTATGAAGGTGGCTTTGCCACAAATACGACGTCAACTACATGATCACGCGAAGAAATATGACAATGATGAAGCGTGTCATAATAAACGGGACAGTGGAAAGTTGCACATCAATATATCTCGGAATGGCTATGGAAATGCCATAATAGGTAGGTATGGTGGCTGTTTTGAGGAAGGTATATGGTGGGTGTATGATACCGGCGAAAGGTGCGCGGTATTAGAGAGGCTAGCAATGGTGGAAGGGTGAGAGTGCGTATAATCCATGGACTCAACATTAGTCATAAAGAACTCACATACTTATTGCAAAAATCTATTAGTTATCAAAAAGAAGTACTACGCGCATGCTCCTAGGGGGGTAGATTGGTAGGAAAAGACCATCACTCGTCCCCGACTGCCACTCATAAGGAAGACAATCAATAAATAAATCATGCTCCGACTTCATCACATAACGGTTCACCATACATGCATGCCACGGGAATCACAAACTTTAGAACAAGTATTTCTCAAATTCACAACTACTCAACTAGCATGACTCTAATATCACCATCTTCATATCTCAAAACAATCATAAAGAATCAAACTTCTCATAGTATTCAATGCACTTTATATGATAGTTTTTATTATACCCATCCTGGATGTTCATCATATTAGGACTAATTTTATAGCCAAAGCAAATTACCATGCTGTTTCAAAGAACTCTCAAAATAATATAAGTGAAGCATGAGAGATCAATAATTTCTATAAAATAAAACCACCACCGTGCTCTAAAAGATATAAGCGAAGCACTAGAGCAAAATTATCTAGCTCAAAAGATATAAGTTAAGCACATAGAGTATTCTAATAAATTCCGATTCATGTGTGTCTCTCCCAAAAGGTGTGTACAGCAAGGATGGTTGTAGTAAAATAAAAAGCAAAGACTCAAATTATACAAGACGCTCCAAGCAAAACACATATCATGTGGTGAATAAAAATATAGCCTCAAGTAAAGTTACCGATAGACGAAGACAAAAGAGGGGATGCCTTCCGGGGCATCCCCAAGCTTAGGATTTTGGTTGTCCTTGAATATTACCTTGGTGTGCCTTGGGCATCCCCAAGCTTAGGCTCTTGCCACTCCTTGTTCCATAATCCATCAAATCTTTACCCAAAAACTTGAAAACTTCACAACACAAAACTCAACAGAAAATCTCATGAGCTCCGTTAGCGAAATAAAACAAACCACCAATTTAAGGTACTGTAATGAACTCATTCTTTATTTATATTTATGTTAAACCTACTGTATTCCAACTTCTCTATGTTTCATACCCCCTGATACTAGCCATAGATTCATCAAAATAAGCAAACAACACACGAAAAACAGAATCTGTCAAAAACAGAACAGTCTGTAGTAATCTGTATCAAACGCAAACTTTCTGTAACTCAAAAATTCTAAAAAAATAGGAAGACCTATATAATTTGATTATTGATCTACTGAAATTGGAATCAGTATTTTATCACTTTCTGGTGATTTTTAACAATTATTTTCGTGAGCAGAAAGTTTCTGTCTTTTTCAGCAAGATCAAACAATTATCACCCAAGAAAATCCTATAGGTTTTACTTGGCACAAACACTAATTAAAACATAAAACCACATCTAACCAGAGGCTAGATCAATTATTTATTACTAAACAGAAACAAAAATCGAGAAACAAAAATAAAATTGGGTTGCCTCCCAACAAGCGCTATCGTTTAACGCCCCTAGCTAGGCATAAAACGAGAATAGATCTAGGTATTACCATCTTTGGTGTTGGGAAAGAAAAGAGAAAAATTCTTATCTATAGCATTTATCTTTCTATTTTGAGAAAGCACGTGGCCATTAATGGTGGTAGAAAGATTAAGCATGATACAGAAATTTGCATCTAAGCTAGCCTTCATCTCTTTGATAATTTCATTTTGGTAAAAGCACAAAAGAGAGGTGGATTCAACCCTCTCACTCATGGGGTGTCCAAATATAGTTTTCATATTTTCATAGGTATCTATGGATCCTCCTCAAGAAAACCTTCTTCAAAAGTAGAATCTAAAACTTGCTTGAACGAAGAGGGCAAGCCAACATAAAAGCTTTTTAGGTATATCTCAATTTGATATTGGGGCACATAGCTAGCTCGGATCCTTAATAGCCTATCCCAAGCATCTTTCGAAGATTCATCAAGTAAATAACCAAAAATTCTGGGATAATCTTCATCGAAATTATTCAAACTCTCATTGATAACCCTGGTAGGTCTTTCCATAGCATCATTATTTATGAGCTTGGAGAGGACAGATGGACTATCCAAAGTATTAAAACCCGAGAGAGAACCCTTAGCCCTCTTTGATTCTGCCATGGCGCAAGAAAAACAAACGGGAAAGAGGCGAATAAAACGGTAAAGGTGAAGTGGGGGAGAGGAAAACGAGAGGCAAATGGCAAATAATGTAATGCGAGGGATAAGAGTTTGTGATGGGTACTTGGTATGTCTTGACTTGTGCGTAGATCTCCCCGACAACGGTGCCAGAAATGGCTAGTTGCTGGGAGATCAAATCTTGACTTGACTTGGCGTAAGCCTCCCCGGCAACGGCGCCAGAAGAGGAAAGGGTGATGTAGCAAAGTAGCGTAAGTATTTCCCTCAGTTTTTGAGAACCAAGGTATCAATCAAGTAGGAGGTTACACGCAAGTCGCCTTGTACCTGCACAAACAAATAAGAACATGGCAACAAACGCGATAAATGTGTTGTCAATCCCTTCACGGCCACTTGCAAAAGTGAGATCTGATAGAGATAATAAGATAAATATTTTTGTATTTTTATGATATAGATTGGAAAGTAAAGGTTGCAAAATAAAATAGATCGGAAACTTATATAATAGAAAATAGACCCGGGGGCCACAGGTTTCACTAGTGGCTTCTCTCAAGATAGCATAATCTACGGTGAGTGAACAAATTACTGTCGAGCAATTGATAGAAAAGCGCATAGTTATGAGAATATATAGGCATGATCATGTATATAGGCATCACGTCCGCGATGAGTAGACCGAAACGATTCTGCATCTACTACTATTACTCCACACATGGACCACTATCCAGCATGCATCTAGAGTATTAAGTTCATAAGAACAGAGTAACACATTAGGCAAGGTGACATGATGTAGAGGGATAAACTCAAGAAATATGATATAAACCCCATCTTTTTATCCTCGATGGCAACAATACAATACGTGCCTTCTTTGCTCCTAACATCCTTTGGGAAAGGACACCGCAAGATTGAACCCAAAGCTAAGCACTTGTCCCATTGCAAGAAAGATCAATCTAGTAGGCCCAACCAAACTGATAATTCGAAGAGACTTGCAAAGATATCAAATCATACATATAAGAATTCAGAGAAGAACCAAATATTGTTCATAGATAATCTTGATCATAAACCCACAATTCATCAGATCTCGACAAACACACCGCAAAAAGAATTACATCGAATAGATCTCCAAGAGAATCGAGGAGAACTTTGTATTGAGATCCAAAGAGAGAGAAGAAGCCATCTAGCTAATAACTATGGACCCAAAGGTCTGTGGTAAACTACTCACACATCATCGGAGAGGCTATGGTGTTGAAGAGAAGCCCTTCGTGATCGATTCCCCCTCCGGCGGAGCGCCGGAAAAGGCCCCAAGATGGGATCTCACGGGTACAGAAGGTTGCGGCGGTGGAAATAGGGTTTCGTGGCGCCCTCGGATGTTTTTGGGGTATATGAGTATATATATATGCGAAAGAAGTAGATCGGTGGAGCCACGAGGAGCCCACGAGGGTGGGGGCGCGCCTCCGTGCCTCATGGCCGCCTCGTAGCTTCCTTGACGTCCACTCCAAGTCTCCTGGATTGCGTTTGTTCCAAAAATAACTCTCCCGAAGGTTTCATTCCGTTTGGATTCTGTTTGATATTCCTTTCTGCGAAACATTGAAATAGGCAAAAAAAAACAGCAATTTGCACTGGCCTTTGGTTAGTAGGTTAGTCCCAAAAATAATATAAAAGTGCATAATAAAGCCCATTAAACATCCAAAACAGATAATATAATAGCATGGAACAATCAAAAATTATAGATACGTCAGAGACGTATCACTCCCCCAAGCTTGTGGGAGACTCTCCTCTTCAATTTGCACAAAATTATATATTTCCCTTAAAGCAGGTTGTTTCTTATGAGCAGGGAAATATTTAGCAGAGAAGTAATAAATCATATCCTGGGGACTACGCACACAACGAGGATCAAGAGAATTAAACCATATTTTAGCATCACCCTTTAATGAGAACGGAAATAGCTTAAGGATATAGTAGTAACGCATTTTTTCCTCATGAGTGAATAGGGTGGCTATATCATTAGTTTAGTAAGATGTGCCACAACAGTTTCAGATTCATAGCCATGAAAAGGATCAGATTCAACCAAAGTAATTAACTCAGGATCGCCAGAGAAATCATAATCCTTATCAGTAATACAGATAGGTGAAGTAGCAAAAGCAAGGTCATATTTGATTCTAGCATTCAAAGATTTTTCTTTCAGCTTAGCTAATAATTTCTTAAGATCATATCTATCATTGCAAGCAAGAAAATCTCTAGCAGTTTCTTCATCCATAACATAACCCTCGTGCACAACAGTAATTCATATCTAGGGGAGAATCTTCATCATCACTTTCATCAATATTATCGGTTTCAATAATTTCATTCTCTAGCCCTAGCAAGTTGTTCATCAAGAAATTCACCTAGTGGCACAGTATTATCAAGCATAGAAGTAGTTTCATCATAAGTATCATGCATAGCGAAGTGGCATCATCAATAACATGCGACATATCGTAATTAATAGCGTAAGGTGTTTAGGTGTCTCAAGTTTACTCAAAACAGAAGGAGAATCAAGTGCAGAGCTAGATAGCAGTTCCTTACCTACCTTCATAGTTGAGGGATAAATTTTGGTTTTCTCGTCTTTCAAGTTCCTCATAGTGATCAACAGATATAAATCCCAAGTGACTCAAAGAATATAGCTATGCTCCCCGGCAACGGTGCTAGAAAATAGTCTTGATAACCCACAAGTATAGGGGATCGCAACAATTTTCGAGGGTAGAGTATTCAACCCAAATTTATTGATTCGACACAAGGGGCCAAAGAATATTCTCAAGTATTAGCAGTTGAGTTGTCAATTCAACCACACCTGGAAAACTTAATATCTGCAACAAAGTATTTAGTTGCAAAGTAGTATGGAAATGCTTGATAACGGTGGCAAAAGTAATGAGCGACTTTGTAGTAATTGTAACAGTGGCAACGGAAAAGTAACTAAGCAAAGATCAATATGTGAAAAGCTCGTAGGCATTGGATCAGTGATGGATAATTATGTCGGATGCGATTCCTCATGCAACAGTTATAACATAGGGTGACACAAAACTAGCTCCAGTTCATCAATGTAATGTAGGCATGTATTCCGAATATAGTCATACGTGCTTATGGAAAAGAACTTGCATGACATCTTTTGTCCTACCCTCCCGTGGCAGCGAGGTCCCATTGGAAACTAAGGGATATTAAGGCCTCCTTTTAATAGAGTACCGGACCAAAGCATTAACTCTTAGTGAATACATGAACTCCTCAAACTACGGTCATCACCGGGAGTAGTCCCGATTATTGTCACTTCGGGGTTACCGGATCATAACACATAGTAAGTGACTAATGACTTGCAAGATAGGATCAAGAACTCACATATATTCGTGAAAACATAATAGGTTCAGATCTGAACTCATGGCACTCGGGCCCTAGTGACAAGCATTAAGCATAGCAAAGTTATAGCAACATCAATCTCAGAACATAGTGGATACTAGGGATCAAACCCTAACAAAACTAACTCGATTACATGATAAATCTCATCCAACCCATCACCGTCCAGCAAGCCTACGATGGAATTACTCACGCGCGGCGGTGAGCATCAAGAAATTGGTGATGGAGGAAGGTTGATGATGACGATGGCGAAGGATTTCCCTCTCCAGATCCCCGAACAGACTCTAGATCATTCCTCCCAAGGGAGTTTAGGGCTTGGCGACGATTCTGTATCATAAAACGCGATGAATCATTCTCTCTGATTTTTCTCCCCGAACGTGAATATATAGAGTTGGAGTTGAGGTCGGTGGAGCCTCAGGGGACCCACGAGACAGGGTGGGCGCGCCTAGGGGGGGCAGGCGCCCCCACCCTCGTGGACAGGGTGTGGGCCCCCTGGTGTTGATTCTTTCGCCAATATTTTTTATAAATTCCAAAAATATTCTTCGTGAAGTTTCAGGTCATTCCGAGAACTTTTATTTCTGCACAAAAATAACACCATGGCAATTCTACTAAAAATAGCGTCAGTCCGGGTTAGTTCCATTCAAATCATGCAAGTTAGAGTCCAAAACAAGGGCAAAAGTGTTTGAAAAGTAGATACGATGGAGACATATCAAATATCATGCCAAGATGCAACCAGGTTGAATGCAAGAGAGGAAAGCATGAATAGATACTTGGTACCGAGATATCATTGGAAGGATGCAGAAGATACCAATTGTAGGTATTAGATAGTAGTTCATTGAACATCCTAGCTTGACTCCAATAACCACATGGTGACACCACCTTCCTTGTGAGTGAGCCGAGCATCCAATGTATCTCCAATTGTTCCTAAAATAACAACACAAACAAAATGGTACCCAACCTCGTTGGGACCAAAGAGTTAGAGAACCAACAGTACATAGGACAAACTCCACATAAATATGTGCATATAGATATGAAAATGAATTTCATGCACATCTCGTCAAATTTGAGGCTTGGTGGAGTTTCCCCTATATATTGGGTCAAAGAAAGAAAGCATGCCAAAGATACTACATGAAGTTAATATGCATGCTCAATACTTTCAAGAATCGATACCAATTGACAAAGAAATACCAAGTGAAGAAAAAGATGCCAAATGAATAAATCAACACTTGGAGGATATCAACTGAAAGATACATCAAGGAATGAGATATCCATTGATACACGCAAAAAGAAAGATGTCAAACTCCCAAAAGAGAGATAATGGTTCCAAACAAACCAAGTGCTCTACAAAGTTTCATGATGGCACAAAGTACCAAAAAGAAATGGCTTGCATTCCACCAACACACACTTGATAAGGATCACAAGGTGAGCGTTCTAAGAAAAACAGGATAGCTCCCCCAAGCATTGTGCATTATAGAGAATTTGCATTTGAATACAAAAAAGCACAAGATGGGATCACCACTTTCACTGTATCTATACAAACACTAGACAAGCTCAAGGAAATAACAAGATCCACAAGTGGTATGGAATACAATGGGAGTTGGCACAATCCTAGGCAAGCGATAAGGCAAATAAAATCAAAGGCCAATGTAAAGATGATCAATAATTTCTACCACACATAAGTGAGTACCAATTGTCAAAAGACAAGAAGTATTTGGAAATAATTCACGTTGGTACATAGCAAGGATATCCAACATCATCTTCACACCAAACACAAGCAAATTGCAACTTGTAGAGATAACATGCCACCTAGGAACAAGATAATTTACAATATCAATTCTAGGTGACAATATCTCAAATGAACACATTTTCTAGGCTTGTAACATGCACATAGCATATTACTCCCCCATAACGTGATACCAATAAAAACTTAACAAGAGGCAATAAGGGAATCCAACAAGAGATAATTAATGGACTATTTAGAATTTGAATTTCTCATGAGAAGACATACCACATAGCGACTAGATAATCTTGTAATATCAATACTATATGGTATTACTCATGTACACACATTTATATGATTGTGAGGTGCACAAAGCACATCACTCCCCCACAATGGGATATTTCATTAATCTCTCACAAGAGCCAACTAAGATACAAACAAGATGCACAAAGGCTCAACAAACGACACACATGTACATGAAGTGCAAACCAACATACACATACTTGATTTCTCAAGATAAGCAATTTGGAAACACAACATATACAAACACATGCAAGGAACAAAACCAAAACATGCAAAGGGGCAAGTAACTTTCAATGTAAACAATTTAAGTACAAGTTACTGGAAGGAGGCACATTGGATATAGTATAGAAACTTGATAACCCAATTGACTTGGCTTGAGACAATAAGAATGATGAAGTCCCCTTAATTCTTCATAATGTAGACAAGTCTCCAATGCCCTTCAACAACACCTATTGATCAAGTTTGAGCTTGTTGGTCCCCAACCAAGTTGGGTCCTAAGAGGTTAGTCACAATAGGCTTGGCTACCCAAATGGTTCTTTTATTGACACCACTTTGAGTACCAACAAATTTGGCAAACACATTGCCAACCTTATCCTTCCCGAGAGAATAGATATCATCAATTAGAATAGAGTTGGATAGGGTACCATTCGTGCATGAAGAAGCAAAGTGACCTTTTTCACGACATAGGTAGCAATGTCTACTCTTCACTTTCTTCTCACTTGATTTCTCAACTTGAGAAGCATTAGCTTGAGTTTTCTTGGGAAGATGACTTTCTTCAACTTGAGGTTGAGCATGAGAATGAACTTGTGGCTGCTTCCCTTGTTGCTTGTCACTAATGGTCTTCTTGTTCAAAGGGCAATACCTAACATGATGCCCTTCAATTTTTCACTTGAAGCAAATGATCTTGGCCGAATTCTTGACTTGTTTTTTGCCCTTCTTCTTGTTGCTCTTGGACTTCTTCTTCTTCTTCTTATTGGAGTTGAATCCAAGTCCACCTTTGTCATTGGGGGATTTTTGCACACTCAAGATATTGTTGAGTGTGGCCTTCCCTTCATGACACTTCTCCAAGTCTTTCTTCAAATAAGTGACTTGGGGCTTGAGCTCTTTGATTTCCTCTACATGGTTAGTCTCAACACAAGCACTAGAGGAAATATAAGCTTCATAGTTAGAGAAACAAGGCAGGGAAAGCAATTCATCACAAGATGTACCAATGTTATGCATGGATGAATCACAAGGACTAACATAAGGCAATATAGCATTTTGACAAAAAGTAGTGCTAGTATCCACATGAGGCTCACTAGATGTTACCTTAGCACTCATGGGCTCATGAGATATCTTTAGCACATTATGGGATACTAGAAGATCATCATGAGAGCTTGAGAGCTTTTCATGGCTTTCTTCCAATTTCCCATAATTGCTAGATAGCAACTCAAGTTGAGCCCGAAGCTCAACATTCTCCTTCAAAATGGATGCTTCACAAGTAATAAAGTTAGTAGCACAAGCATCATTAATAATAGCAAGAGGAGAAGGAAACTTGGCAATCTCTTTAGAATATGAAGCTTTAAGTTGAGCATGAGACTCAGTGAGTTTGATGAGCTCACTCTTAATGACCCTTTGAGCCATTTTCGAGGTGCCCAAAGTCCTCAAGGAGTTTAGCATGCGCAACTTCAAGCTTATGATTTTTAATTTCAAACACATTGGCCACCTCAAGAGCTCTATCGTGAGATTCCTTCACTCTAGATAATTCTAGAGCAAAAGTCTCCTCAAGAGATTCCTTGGTGGTTTGTTCAAGTTCGAGAGCTTGGGAGAGGTCCGCAATCTCATTAGCGTAATCACGCTCATGACCTTCCATTTTATCAATGGTGACCTCATGCTCCTCAAGACGAGATTCCAACTCATCAATATATTTCTTGGCCTCAATAGCAATAGACATGATTTCCGTGAAGTTGGAACAAGCAATTTTATTCTTAAGAAGAGCTTTAAAAATCATTCCCCTTAATTTTTAAGGAGGCAACATTATCATTCTCTTCATCATAATCAACATCATCATCATTCTTGCCCTCATCAATATCATCACAAGATATATTGGGATTCAAAGTGGGAGATACCTTTGAAGCCCTGGCCATAAGGCAAACTGCAATAGATGATGATGTAGGATCCCTTGAAGCACCATTCAAGACCACATCTTGTTCCATGGGGTGTTGGGTTTCCTGTACATTGTTAGCACACAAATTCGAGGAAATATATCCATTTTTATCATGGCAACAAGACATAGTAAGCATATCGTCATGAGATTTAGTCAAGCAATTTCTACATGATATGCAAGGACTATCAACAACAGCATGTGAAACATTTGGAGTGCTCGAAGTGCTAAAATCCAAAGATGAAGCATTGTGATAAGAAAGCGATGAAGGATTGTCAACAATAAGCCCACTATCATCATTGCAATGTACACCACTACTCACCATGTCATTACCTTGTGGCAAACCACATGTAGGTGAAGTAGAAGAAGTTGAGAACACAACACAGCGGAGGTGGATGGAGAACACTCATCCCCACAGAACTTGGACACGCCATATTTATCTTGAAGCTTTGTCCACAACTCATGAGCATCCCAGAACAACATGAGTTGAAATATAACTACATTACTCAAAGCATCGAAAAGCACATTAGAAGCTTGAGCATTGAGATAAGAGTTTTTCTCATCCTCTAAAGATAATCTTTGGGGATCCTTTGGAGGAGAAGAACCCATATTTACAATTCGCTCTAAATTTGGGTCCATGACCCTAAAGAGATTAAGCATGCGAATTTCCCAAACATCAAAATTTGTGCCATCGAAACTAAGAGTGTAAGAGAATCCTAATCCCCTAGTCGACATCTTTACTCTCTAGGCGGTTAAGCCTAAACACGAGAGATGAGGCTCTGATACCAATTGAAAGATCGAGGATGTCACTTAGAGGGGGGGGGGTGAATAAGCGCTTTAAAATAATTATGGTTTAGGCTTGAACAAATGCGGAATAAACCTAGCGGTTAATTTGTCAAGCACAAAACCTACAACAACTAGGCTCACCTATGTGCACCAACAACTTATGCTAAGCAAGATAAACAACTAGGTGATAGCAAGATATATGACAAGAAACAATATGGCTATCACAAAGTAAAGTGCATAAGTAAAGGGCTCGGGTAAGAGATAACCGAGGCACACGGAGACGACGATGTATCCCTAAGTTCACACCCATGCGGATGCTAATCTCCATTTGGAGCGGTGTGGAGGCACAATGCACCCCAAGAAGCCACTAGGGCCACCGTAATCTCCTCACGCCCTCACACAATGCAAGATGCCGTGATTCCACTATGGGACCCTTGAGGGCGGTCACCGAACCCGTACAAATGGCAACCCTTGGGGGTGGTCACCGAACCCGTACACTTTGGCAACCCTTGGGGGCAGTCATCGGAACCCGTCAAATTGCTCGGGTTGATCTCCACAACCTAATTGGAGACCCCGATGCTTGCCCGTAGCTTTACACCACAATGATTGAGCTCCTAACACCACAAACCGTCTAGGGCACCCAAGCACCCAAGAGTAATAAGCTTCTCAACCTATAACTTCCACGCATCACCATGGAGAACTCAAACCGATGCACCAAATGCAATGGCAAGGGCACACGGAGTGCCCAAGTCTTTCTCTCTCAAATCCCACCGAAGCAACTAATGCTAGGGAGGAAAATGAGATGAAGAACAAGAAGGAGAACACCAAGAACTCCAAGATCTAGATCCAAGGGGTTCCCCTCACATAGAGGAGAAAGTGATTGGTGGAAATGTGGATCTAGATCTCCTCTCTCTTTTCCCTCAAAAACTAGCAAGAATCCATGGAGGGATTGAGAGATAGCAAGCTCGAAGAAGGTCAACAATGGGGGAAGAACACGAGCTCAAAGGATAAGGTTCATTGGGGAAGAAGAACCCCTTTTATAGGTGGAAAAAATCCAACCGTTATACTCACAGCCCGCATAGAGCGGTACTACCGCTCGTCCTCACGGTACTACCGCTAGGGGTAGCGGTACTACCTCAAAGGGTAGCGGTACTACTGCCTGCGAGCGGTACTAAAAAAATACATCCATGCCTACCACCGCTGGACTTGTGACGAGTTTTTGGTCCGGAGCGGAAGTAGCCACGGAAGTAGCCGCGGTAGTACCGCTCCCAAGAGCGGTAGTTAAAAATTACATCCCCTCTAAGCGGTAGTACTGCTCCCACGAGCGGTAGTACCGCTGCAGCTTTTATAAGGACACTAAAACTGACACAACTTCTGCAAACGGACTCTGAATTCAACAAAACCAAGTTTGTTGGAAAGCTAGCGACAAGGGCTAACACAATCTTGATAGAAATAAAAATAAGAAGCAAATTAGAAAAGTCCCATAAGAAAATGGTGAGAACCCTTCCTCGAATAAGATCGGTAAAACCTCCAACACCGAAAAAGCAATAGAAGAAGCATGTGAACTCTGTTTTCGATGAACTCGAGCTTGTCAAGAAGATGACCATAAGCTCCAAACCTCACTAGGAGAAAACCAAACAAGAACCAAGAAAGATGATGCAAGCATGCAATGGTTTGAGCTCTCTATGAACGATACGATCAAGCTACTCACTTGAGAGCCCTCCTTGATAGTACGACAATCGATCCTATAACCTGGTCTCCAAACTACCACCATGAGACCGGTAAAATAGAGAACCTATCAAGGCCAAAACTTTGCCTTGCACATGGTCCACTTGAGCTAGATGATGACGATCTTGACTCCCTCAAGTTGGACCACCTTTCTTGATTGCGTAGGCTCGATGAATACTAGATGTTTGCTCCCCCATACTCTACTATGGGTGAGCCGCTCTTTGGCACATCTTCTCAAGTCCATTGACACCACAATGGACGGCAAGCTTCAAGGATGATCTCTTTGTGATGCTCCACTTGAACTTGCACAATGTAACCTAACCCCACAAAGAACTCTAATGAATACCATGGGTTAGTACACAAAGCGTAATGGACAATGCTTACTATACCATGGGATCACTTGATCCCTCGGTACATCTTGTACGCTTTGTGTGTTGATCAACTTGATTCACTCTTGACTCAGTATTGATCAACCTTGAATCTTTCCAACTCTCTTCATTTGGATGATGTCTTGAAGGTAGACATGAATGATCACACACTCTTCTTCTTCAAGACATGCTTGCAATAAGTTCAACTCTCACATGACCAATATTTGGATAATTCCTTAATAGCACCTTGGTCAACACATAAACTCCTTGAAACCAACACATGGACTTCAAGAAAAGCCTATGGACAAATCCTTCAAGTATAACTCAATGCAACCATTAGTCCATAGAGAATGTCATCAATTACCAAAACCACACATGGGGGCACCGCATGTCCTTTCAAAGATGATCTTTTTAGTTCCCCTACTTTGAATGATCAAACTTGCTATGATGGTTGCATGCCTCCTATCTATGATGAGAACAAAGTTGCTACTTATGATGATTATTGTGATGATACTTATGTTATAAAAAGTAGTGATAATTATTGTCATAATTTTGAATATCCTTTTATGAACACTACTCTCTTGATGTGGGAACAATTTTTATTTTTCAAGTCTCATATGATACTCCCACTATTGTGAATGAGAATAAAATTGCTTATGTGGAGAGTAATAAATTTTTTATGCTTGTGGATCATGAAAAAATGCTTTGTGTAATGGTTATATTGATGAATCTAATCATGATGCTACTGAAAATTATTATGAGATAGGAACTTATTACTCATGATGCTCTCTTTATGTTTCAGTTCTTATCTTTTATGCGAGCATCACTGAAATCATCATGCCTAGCTAAAAGGCATTAAAGAAAAGCACTTGTTGGGAGACAACCCAACACTTTTACCTACTGTTTTTTGTCTTAACATGATTAATATACTTTAGTAATCATGTTTTATTGCTTTTGTTTCAATAAGTGCCAAGTTAAGCCTTTGGGATCATGTTGGGTGATAGTTGAGTTGAGCCTGCCGAAAAACAGAAACTTTTGCGATCACGAAAATAAGTACCATTTTTAACAGAAGAGTTCTTTTGAGTTGACTCTTTTTGCGGAAGTTTAATATACAAATTGTTCACGTGGTACTAATTTTTTAATAATTTTTGGAGTAGCATAAGTATGGTAGTTATCCAGATCATTACAGACTGTTCTGTTTTTGACAGATTCTGTTTTCTAATGCATAGTTTGCTTGTTTTCTAGTTTCTATGGCTTATATTGCTCAATATAAATTGTAGAAATGATATGCTAAATTAGGAATTGTGTGGAAACAATTATGAATCTTTTCTTTGACAGTACCAAAGTGAAATGGCTTGCTCTTTATCATACTAACATATCTCACGAAGTTTTGTTATGTTTTGTGTGATTGAAGTTTTCATGTTTTGGGTGAGATATCGATATGAGGGGAATAAGGAGTGACAAGAACCTAAGCTTGGGGATGCCCAAGGCACCCCAAAGTAAATATTCAAGGAAGATCCAAGCAACTAAGCTTGGGGATGCCCTGGAAGGCATCCCCTCTTTCGTCTCCAACACTATCGGTAACCTCACTTGGAGCTATGTTTTCATTTGTCACATGATATGTGTTTTGCTTGCAGCGTCATTTTATTTTATTTCTATTTGATTGATGTTATTTATAATAATGTTTTGCATCTTTTATTTCAATAAAAGTGGCATTGATAGCCTTTGCCATGCTTATCTTGCAAGTATACATGTTGCTGTTTGAAAACAGAAAGTTTATCGATGTTGCAAAAATTCCCGAGGAAAGTCAGAATGTGATAAAATGTTGAAACTTTTTGAATAATAAGCTCTGATAAATTTTATATATGGTAGAATTTAATAACGTTTGGAGTTGAATAAGTATTGATACTCTTGCATTCTTTACAGACTGTACTGTTTTGGCAGATTGCTGTTATGTTTGCATTGTTTGCATATGTTTGCTTGTTTAATGATTCTATTTGAGGATAGGAGTACTAAAATGCATAGGCATTTAGTATGCAATGTTGAATAATAATTTTAGTGATTTTCTACAGTAGATAATGATAAGGTTTTTGCGTTGGTTTATACTAAATTATCTGACGAGTTCTTGCTGAGTTTTGTGTGGATGAAGCTTTTGAGATTTAGGAAAACCGTGATATGAGAAGAATTAAGGAGACACAAAAGCTCCATCTTGGGGATGCCCAAGGCATCCCAAGATAATAATTCAAGAAGTCTCAAGCATCTAAGCTTGGGGATGCCCCGGTAGGCATCCCACCTTTCTTCTTCAACAATTATCGGTTAGCATCGGTTGCGCCTAAGTTTTTCCTTCTTCACATGATGTGTGCTATCCTTGGAATGTCATCTTATTTTGTTTTGCTTGCTGTTTTAATAAATTACTTAGATCTGAAAGTTTTTGAATAAGAGAGAGTCCTCACATAGCTATCTATTTACTTAACTACTCGCATGATCTTCGCTTATATCTTTTTGGAGTAGTTTGTCATTTACTCTTGTGCTTCACTTATATCCTATGAGTAAATTGTTGAATAAATTGAATGTCACGAAGTTGAAATCCTATCATGCCTAGTGGTAGCTTCACATTGGGTTTAGAAAGTGAAATCTTTTGAGGCTTGACAATCACAATATTGGTCATACAAGCAATTCACGAATAATTAGTATAAGGAAGAGAACTTTCACATGCAAATACACTATCATGGAAATCTTTTGTGATTGTGAGCCCCTATCAAAATATTATATGCCAAAATTGATGACGTTGGACAAGGAAGAGAACGTAATGGTTTATGTTTATTCATATTCACATAGAAGTCATATTGTCATAGTGAAAGCACAAGTGCTTCCTGGTTGATTTTGGTAATTAATGTCAACATATCTCTTGTTGGACTAATATTTCTACCTAGTATGTTTCAGATAAGTTCAACAATGGATTGGCATGGACTAGAGGATGTGGAACCCCTTCAAAATGCTAAGGACAAAGGATTGGCTCAAGCTCCAAGCCCAGGACTCTACATTTTCTATTTTAGTGGTCCAAGATCACATTGAGTCCATAGGAAAGCCAATACTACTAGAGGGGATGAGGTGTTGCTTCATGGCTTGCTTGCTCAAAGTGCTTAGTGATATGCTCCAAAGTCCTCAACCACTTTCTCACATCCACATATGTCCCAAACCAAAAAGTCAAACTCGGCCCCACCGATTCTTTCTATCCGGCGCCACCGAGTTCAATTGACATTGCCACTACCAGAAACCCTAATCAATTCGGTCTCACCGATGGGATCTCGATCTCACCGAGATGGGCTTGCCGACTCTCTATTGCCTATTGCAATAATTTCGGTCCCACCGAGATATGCAATCGGCCCCACCGAGTTTGCTTGGCCAACTCTCTATTTCGCTTATTACCCAAATCGGTCCCACCGAGTTTGAGTTATCGGTCAAACCGAGATGAGGATTTACCCTAACCCTAGCACATCTGTTCCACCGAGTTGATCCATTCGGTCCCACCGGGATGCCTAACGGTCACATTATGAACCAAGTCGGTCTGACCGAGTTCTTTGAATCGGTCCCATCGAGTTTGGTGATTTGTGTGTAACGGTTAGATTTTCTGTAGAGGCTATATATACCCCTCCACCCACTCTTCATTCGCGAAGAGAGCCATCAGAACATGCATACACTTCCAACACATATTTTCTGAGGGAGAACCACCTACAGTTGTGTTGAGGTCAAGATATTCCATTCCAACCACATAAATCTTGATCTCTAGCCTTCCCCAAGTTTATTTCTACTCAAATCATCTTTCCACCAAATCCAATCCTATGAGAGAGAGTTGAGTGTTGGGGAGACTATCATTTGAAGCACAAGAGCAAGGAGTTCATCATCAACACACCATTTGTTACTTCTTGAAGAGTTGTGTCTCCTAGATTGGCTAGGTGTCACTTGGGAGCCTCCGTCAAGATTGTGGAGTTGAACCAAGGAGTTTGTAAGGGCAAGGAGATCGCCTACTTTGTGAAGATCTACCCTAGTGAGGCAAGTCCTCCGTGGGTGACGGCCATGGTGGGATAGACAAGGTTGCTTCTTCGTGGACCCTTCGTGGGTGGAGCTCTCCGTGGACTCACGCAACCATTACCCTTCATGGGTTGAAGTCTCCATCAACGTGGATGTACGATAGCACCACCTATCGGAACCACGGATAAAAAATCTCCGTGTCTCCAAATTGCGTTTGCACACTCCAATCTCTTCTCTTTACATTCTGGCAACTTGCATGCTTTACTTTCCGCTGCTCATATACTCTTGGCATGCTTGCTTGATATGTATTGTGAATGTTTAAACTTGTGCTAAAACTCCACATCAACCTAAAGAACTAAAAACTGCAACTTTTCTTGATTAGAGTCTATTCACCCCCCCCTCTAGACACCTCTTCTCGATCATTCCAATTGGTATCAGAGCTTTGGTCTCCATTGCTTTGGCTTAAACGCCTTTGGAGGAAGATGGATGTGTCTACATTAGGGAGTCTTAGACATAGAGTGCCTATTCTTGATGGAGAGTTTTTCTATGAGTGGAAAAATGAAATGCTTGAGATTTTCAATGAATATCATTTGAACAAGTACATTACTAGTCCTTGTGCACCTCATATTGATCCCTTGCATCTTACACCCGAAGAGGATCTTGACATGATTCACAATCTTAGAACTATCAATCTTATCATGAGAGGATTGCCCAAAAATTTGATTGCTAGTTTACCTACTCTTGATTGTGCATATACTATATGGAAATTTCTTGAGGAACGATTTCCAAATTATTCCTTGAAAAATTTATAAGAAATCCTTCATAAGTCTATTGCCTTGAGTAAGATGAATTCTAGTGATCCTAGCTTTGGTGACTGTCTATTTGAGCTTACCAATCTCATGCATGCCAAAGGAGATGTTGGAATCATTAGCAACATCATTTCCGAAGCTATTAGAATTCATAAAGATAACCATAGTAATGATCATTTATCTAATGAATTACCCTCTCTAGGGGTTGATCAATCACAAGATGATGTTGAACATGGATACTATGATGAGGATGATGATAGTGACTATGATCTTGATGATGCAATGAGACACTTTGGTCTTATGGCAAATCTTCGCTACTACATGGCGGAGGAAAGGAATGGGTCCTTGATAGTGGATGTCTTGATCATATGACCGGAGACAAAGATATGTTCCGTGAGCTTGCTTTGAAAGCAGCGACCCTCGAAAGTATGTCACCTTTGGTGATAACTCAAAGGGTAAGGTGGTTGGCCTCCGTAAGGTGGCCATCTCACATGATAGCTCAATACAAAATGTCATGCTCATTGAATCTCTTGGGTACAATTTACTTTCGGTATCTAGACTTGCTGATTTCGGTCTCAATGTCCTATTTACTGAGGTAGATTGCCAAGTGTTTCGAAGAGACAGTCATAAAATGGTCTTTACCGGTATACGTAGAGGTGATCTTTACATTGTTGATTTTGTTGGAAATATGCCCTAGAGGCAATAATAAAATGATTAATATTATATTTCCTTGTTCATGATAATTGTCTATTGTTCATGCTATAATTATGTTATCCGGAAATCGTAATACATGTGTGAATACATAGACCACAATATGTCCCTAGTGAGCCTCTAGTTGACTAGTTCGTTGATCAATGGATGGTTATGGTTTCCTGACCATGGACATTTGATGCCATTGATAATGGTATCACATCATTGGGAGAATGATTTGATGGACAAGACCCAATCCTAAGCATAGCACAAGATCGTGTAGTTAAATGCGCTAGAGCTTTTCTAATGTCAAGTATCATTTCCTTAGACCATGAGATCGTGCAACTCCCGGATACCGTAGGAGTGCTTTGGGTGTACCAAACGTCACAACGTAACTGGGTGGCTATAAAGGTACACTACAGGTATCTCCGAAAGTGTCTATTGGGTTGGCACAGATCGAGACTGGGATTTGTCACTCCGTATGGCGGAGAGGTATCTCTGGGCCCACTCGGTAATGCATCATCATAATGAGCTCAATGTGACCAAGTGGTTGGTCACGGGATCATGCATTACGGTACGAGTAAAGTGACTTGCCGGTAACGAGATTGAGCGAGGTATTGGGATACCGACGATCGAATCTCGGGCAAGTAACGTACCGATTGACAAAGGGAATTGTATACGGGATTACTTGAATCCTCGACATCATGGTTCATCCGATGAGATCATCGTGGAACATGTGGGAGCTAACATGGGTATCTAGATCCCGCTGTTGGTTATTGGCCGGAGAGCTGTCTCGGTCATGTCTGCGTGATTCCCGAACCCGTAGGGTCTACACACTTAAGGTTCAATGACGCTAGGGTTATAAGGAAGATATGTATGTGATTACCAAATGTTGTTCGGAGTCCCGGATGAGATCCCGGACGTCACGAGGAGTTCCGGACTGGTCCAGAGGTGAAGATTTATATATGGGAAGTTGTCATCTGATTCTAGTAAAAGTTCGGGGCATACCGGTATTGTACCGGGGCCACCGGAGGGGTTCCGGGGGTCCACCGGGAGGGGCCACCTCTCTCGGAGGGCCTTATGGGCCGTAGAGGGAAGGGAACCAGCCCCTAGGAGGGCTGGGCGCATCCCCCCTTGGGCCCATGCGCCTAGGGTTGGGGGGAACCCTAAGGGGGGGCGCGTCCCTTGCTTGGGGGGCAAGCCCCCTCCCCCTTGGCCGCCGCCCCCCTCTAGATCCCATCTAGAGGGGTCTCCCCCTCCCCTTCTCCTATAAATAGAGGGGCGAGGGGAGGGCTACAACACCACATCCAAGGCGCAGCCCCTCCCCTCCCCAACGCCTCTCCTCCTCTGTTAAGAGCTTGGTGAAGCCCTGCCGGAGTACTGCCACTCCATCACCACCACACTGTCGTGCTGCTGTTGGAGCTCTCTACCTCAACCTCTCCCTCCTCCTTGCTGGATCAAGGCGCGGGAGACATCTCCGCTCCGTACGTGTGTTGAACGCGGAGGTGCCGACGTTCGGCGCTAGGATCATCGGTGATTTGGATCACGACGAGTACGACTCCATCAACCCCGTTCTCTTGAACGCTTCCGCTCGCGATCTACAAGGATATGTAGATGCACTCCTCTCTCTCTCGTTGCTAGATGACTCCATAGATTGATCTTGATGATGCGTAGAAAATTTTAAATTTCTGCTACGATCCCCAACTGTGGCATCATGAGCTAGGTCTTTGCATAGTTTCTATGCACGAGTAGAACACATGTTGTTGTGGGCGTCGATTTTGTCAATTTACTTGCCGTTACTAGTCTTATCTTGATTCGGCGAAATCATGGGATGAAGCGGCCCGGACCGACCTTACACGTACACTTACGTGAGACAGGTTCCACCGACTGACATGCACTAGTTGCATAAGGTGGCTATCGGGTGTCTGTCTCTCCCACTTTAGTCGGATCGGATTCGATGAAAAGGGTCCTTATGAAGGGTAAATAGAAATTGGCATATCACGTTGTGGTTTTGGCGTAGGTAAGAAACGTTCTTGCTAGAAACCTATAGCATCCACGTAAAATTTTGCAACAACAATTAGAGGACGTCTAACTTGTTTTTGCAGCATATGCCGTGTGATGTGATATGGCCAAAAGGATGTGATGAATGATATATATATGTGATGTATGGGATTGATCATGTTCTTGTAATAGGAATCACGACTTGCATGTCGATGAGTATGACAACCGGCAGGAGCCATAGGAGTTGTCTTAATTTATTGTATGACCTGCGTGTCAATGAATAACGCCATGTAATTACTTTACTTTATTGCTAAACCATTAGCCATAGTAGTAGAAGTAATAGTTGGCGAGACAACTTCATGAAGACACGATGATGGAGATCATGGTGTCATGTCACGACGATGATGATCATGGCGCCCCGAAGATGGAGATCAAAAGGAGCAAAATGATATTGGCCATATCATGTCACTATTTGATTGCATGTGATGTTTATCATGTTTTTTTAATCTTATTTGCTTAGAACGACGGTAGCATAAATAAGATGATCCCTCGTTAAAATATCAAGAATTGTGTTCCCCCTAACTGTGCACCGTTGCTAAGGTCCGTTGTTCTGAAGCACCACGTGATGATCGGGTGTGATAGGTTCTAACGTTCGCATACAACGGGTGTAAGCCAGATTTACACACGCAATACACTTAGGTTGACTTGACGAGCCTAGCATGTACAGACATGGCCTTGGAACACGGAAGACCGAAAGGTCGAACATGAGTCGTATAGAAGATACGATCAACATGAAGATGTTCACCGATGATGACTAGTCCGTCTCACGTGATGATCGGACACGGCCTAGTTGACTCGGATCATGTATCACTTAGATGACTAGAGGGATGTCTATCTGAGTGGGAGTTCATTAAATAATTTGATTATATAAACTTAATTATCATGAACATAGTCTAAAACTTTGCAATATGTCTTGTAGATCAAATGGCCCACGCTAATGTTGCCCACAACTTCAACACGTTCTTAGAGAAAACCAAGTTGAAAGATGATGGCAGCAACTACACGGACTAGGTCCGTAACCTGAGGATTATCCTCATAGCTGCCAAGAAAACATATGTCCTTGATGCACCGCTAGGTGAAGCACCTGTTTTCCCAGCAACTCAAGACATTATGAACGCCTGGCAGTCGCATAGTGATGATTACTCCACAGTTCGGTCACGGCATGCTTTACATCTTAGAACCGGGGCTCCAAAAGCGTTTTGAGCAGCACAGAGCATATGAGATGTTCTAAGAGCTAAAATGGTTTTCCAAGCTCATGCCCGGGTCGAGAGATATGAAGTCTCCGACAAGTTCTCTGATTGTAAGATGGAGGAGAATAGTTACATCGTGAGCACATACTCAAAATGTCCGGGTTGCACACAGGAGTTAATCTCCCGGATGATGCGATCGTTGAGAATCCTTGATCGCTCCTACCTAGCTACAAGAGCTTTGTGATGAACTTCAATATGCAGGGATGGAAAAGACCATTCTGAGGTATATTCGATCTTTGAAATCAGCGGAGGTAGAGATCAAAAAGGAACATCAAGTGTTGATGGTGAATAAAACCACTAAGTTCAAGAAAGGCAAGGGTAAGAAGAACTTCAAGAAGGATGGCAAGGGAGTTGCCGCGCAAGGTAAGCCAGTTGTCGGGAAGAAGCCAAAGAATGGACCCAAGCCTGAGACTGAGTGTTTTTATTGCAAGGGAAGTGGTCACTTGAAGCGGAACTGCCCCAAGTACTTAGCGGACAAGAAGGCCGGCAACACCAAAGGTATATGTGATATACATGTAATTGATGTGTACCTTACCAGTACTCGTAGTAGCTCCTGGGTATTTGATACTGGTGCGATTGCTCATATTTGTAACTCAAAACAGGAGCTGCGGAATAAGCGGAGATTGGCGAAGGACGAGGTGACGATGCGTGTCGGGAATGGTTCCAAGGTCGATGTGATCGCCGTCGGCACGCTACCTCTACATTTACCTACGGGATTAGTTTTAAACCTCAATAATTGTTATTTAGTACCAGCTTTGAGCATGAAAATTGTATCTGGATCTCGTTTAATGCGAGATGGCTACTCATTTAAATCTGAGAATAATGGTTGTACTATTTATATGAGAGACATGTTTTATGGTCATGCCCCGCTGGTCAATGGTTTATTCTTATTGAATCTCGAACGTGATGTTACACATATTCATAGTGTGAATACCAAAATATGTAAGGTTGATAATTATAGTCCCACATACTTGTGGCACTGCCGCCTTGGTCACATTGGTGTCAAACGCATGAAGAAACTCCATGCAGATGGACTTTTGGAGTCTCTTGATTATGAATCATTTGACACGTGCGAACCATGCCGCATGGGTAAAATGACCAAGACTCCGTTCTCCGGAACAATGGAGCGAGCAACCAACTTATTGGAAATCATACATACTGATGTGTGCGGTCCAATGAGTGTTGAGGCACGCGGTGGCTATCGTTATGTTTTCACCCTCACTGATAACTTGAGTAGATATGGGTATGTCTACTTAATGAAACACAAGTCTGAGACCTTTGAAAAGTTCAAGGAATTTCAGAGTGAGGTTGAAAATCAACGTGACAGAAAAATAAAGTTCTTACGATCAGATCGTGGAGGGGAATATTTAAGTCACGAATTTGGCACGCACTTAAGGAAATGTGGAATCGTTTCACAACTCACGCCACCTGGAACACCTCAGCGTAATGGTGTGTTCGAACGTCGTAATCGCACTCTATTGGATATGGTGCGATCTATGATGTCTCTTACCTTTCTACCGCTCTCATTTTGGGGCTATGCTTTAGATACTACCACATTCACTTTAAATAGGGCTCCGTCCAAATCCGTTGAAACGACACCGTATGAATTATGGTTTGGGAAGAAACCTAAGCTGTCATTTCTAAAAGTTTGGGGATGCTATGCTTATGTCAAGAAACTTCAACCTGAAAAGCTTGAACCCAAGTCGGAAAAATGCGTCTTCATAGGATACCCTAAGGAAACCATTGGGTATACCTTCTACCTCAGATCCGAAGGCAAGATCTTTGTTGCCAAGAATGGATCCTTTCTGGAGAAAGAGTTTCTCTTGAAAGAAGTAAGTGGGAGGAAAGTAGAACTTGATGAAGTACTGCCTCTTGAAGCGGAAAGTAGCGCAGCTCAGGAAGATGTTCCTGTGGTGCCTGCACCGGCTAGAGAGGAGGTTAATGATGATGATCAAGGTACTTCAGGTCAAGTTGCTACTGAACTTCATAGGTCCACGAGGACACGTTCCACACCAGAATGGTATGGCAACCCCGTCCTGGAAATCATGTTGTTAGACAACGGTGAACCTTCGAACTATGAAGAAGCGATGGCGGGCCTAGATTCCAACAAATTGCTTGAAGTCATGCAATCCGAGATAGGATCCATGTATGAAACAAAGTATGGACTTTGACAGACTTGCCCGATGATCGGCGATCAATAGAAAATAAATGGATCTTTAAGAAAAGACGGACGCGGATGGTAATTGTCGGTGTCAAAACCGGCGGATCTCGGGTAGGGGGTCCCGAACTGTGCGTCTAGGCGGATGGTAACAGGAGACAAGGGACACGATGTTTTTACCCAGGTTCGGGCCCTCTCGATGGAGGTAAAACCCTACTCCGCTTGATTAATATTGATGATATGGGTAGTACAAGAGTAGATCTACCACGAGATCAGAGAGGCTAAACCCTAGAAGCTAGCCTATGGTATGATTGTTGTTCGTCCCCACGGACTAAAACCCTTCGGTTTATATAGGCACCAAGAGGGTTAGGGTTACACATAGTCGGTTACAATGGTAGGAGATCTACATATCCGTATCGCCAAGCTTGCCTTCCACGCCAAGGAAAGTCCCATCCGGACACGGGACGAAGTCTTCAACCTTGTATCTTCATAGTCCAGGAGTCCGGCCAAAGGTCCTAGTCCGGCCATCCGGACACCCCCTAATCCAGGACTCCCTCAGTAGCCCCTGAACCAGGCTTCAATGACGACAAGTCCGGCGCGCATATTGTCTTCGGCATTGCAAGGCGGGTTCCTCCTCCGAATACTTCATAGAAGATTTTGAGCACAAGGATAGTGTCCGGCTCTACAAAATAAGTTCCACATACCACCGTAGAGAGAATACTATTTACACAAACTCAATCTGCTGACGTATTCCGTAGCGTGACATCACACCACGACCAAGCCTTTATTCGAATCGTTTTCACCGTCCTACCTCAGCGCGTTTAGCGAGGCGGTTTCCTTGGCACGTATTGTCAATGCAGAGATTGTGTCCCCTTATTCCGGGATTCTCATCAATACGGGCGTGGGTAACCCAACCGCGCCATTGATTACGGCGCTTGTGAGATAAGCGAGTTTTATCAGGCCGGTGGGGACGCATAGCTTTGTCCGTCCATATAAGGGGATAAGGATCCACTTTTTCACACACGCCATCTTCGTCCTTTGCTCATCCATTTCTGCGCACTCGAGCTCTAGCGACAAAGTCCGCACATCCCACCTCAACCTTCTCCAACTATGTCCGGAGCGGGAGGAAAGTGGATGGCCTCCTCCGTCACGGAGGGGCACATCAAAAAGCTGCGAAAGTCCGGATACTTGTCCGACGACATCGCGTATCGGCTCCCCGACAAGGGGCAGCTCATCCCCACCCCCAGGCCCCATGAGAGGGTGGTGTTCCTCTCCCACTTCCTCCACGGACTAGGTTTTCCACTTCACCCATTTGTCCGGGGGCTCATGTTCTACTACGGCCTAGATTTCCACAATCTGGCCCCGAATTTCATCCTCAACATCTCGGCGTTCATAGTCGTGTGCGAGGCCTTCCTCTGCATCCAGCCCCACTTCGGCTTATGGCTGAAGACCTTCAATGTCAAGCCAAAGGTAGTGGGCGGCCGCCATGGAGTGCTTGGAGGTGCCATGGTGGGCAAGATGGCCAACTTCTTATGGCTCGAGGGCTCCTTCGTGGAGACCATAAAGGGGTGGCAGTCGGGGTGGTTCTACATCACCGAGCCGCGTGACCCTAAATGGGCAGCGGCCCCCGAATTCCGATCTGGCTTCCCAACACGGCTCACCTCATGGAAAGAGACGGGCCTGACGTGGGGTAATTTGGAAGAGCTGACCGGACTCCAAACTGCGTCAAAACCTGGTGGACAAGAAGCTCAAGCTTGTCAACGTAGTCCAGGTTATGCTCATCCGCCGGATCCTCCCATGCCAACAACGGGCCTTCAACTTGTGGGAGTTTGATCCGGCACAACACCGAACCTTGAGCAGACTCTTCGACACTATGTACGAAGATGCCTGGAAGGTGCTGTTCAAGGGCGCCGAGGCTCCCGCATCCGCTACCGAAGATCGCGGATTCAGCTCGCAGCATCAAGCCAGCGAGGTAAGCTATTTTACCTTTTATGGGACTCTTGTTTTTCATAGTTTGACTCTATGCGGGATCTAAAACTCCCCTTCCTTTGACAGGACTGGCAGAAGACGTCCGGACAGATCGACTGTCCGGCTCCTTTGCCAGAAGACCCAGCGAACGCCCGATTGAAGGGGCTGCTGGCTCCGGCACCTCACGTGGTGCCGGAGAAGAAGGCCACGGGAACTCGAAGGAGTTCCCGGCGCCAGGTGTTGTCGGACTCATCGTCCGATGACTCCGAGGTGGACTCCTCCCACGAAGACGAGGAGGAGGAAAAAGAGGCCCCTCCCCCAGCGGGGGGAGAGAAGAAAAGGAAGGCCGCCCCAACTGGGGAGGCCGGAGGGTCCAAGAAGGGAAGGACCCTTCCTCCGGACTACGCCGCCAACGCCGACGACGGCGGAGAGGGGTGGCTACCGAGGGCCAAGCCCCTGGCGAAATCGTAAGTGTCCGGACACCAGAATAACTCATGGCGTTCCATTTGTCGCACATCATCTTCTAACGCCGAATATAACCATGCAGCCCGCCCAAGGACGGGCTCGACGCTCCGTCGAGCGGCTCCCTGGATTCGCCGGATGTGAATAGCGCCTCACTTCCGACCGCCTCGTCTCCTCCCGCCGCGGATGACGCCGAGGTGGAGTCCCAAAAGGGACCCAGCCAGGAGGAGGTGGCGCTGGAGGCGCCGTAAGGCGACCTCCCGGACTCCGGGCGCAAATGGGATAAAACCCCGAAGGACTTTAAGTCGGCCTGTGCGGACTCCGCATCGAACCTTCAGTGGTTCCGGAGTCCGGCAGGCGACCCCTTCGTAAGAAGGGCAAGACTACGACGCCGGTGACCTCCGCCCAACCGGAGGCACCGGATAATTTGATGGAGGCGCTCAACAGCGCTTCCATCGACGAGGAGCACCGCACTGTTATGAGTGTGGTGATCCATAAAGTTCAGTCCGCCAAGAGCAGGCTGACTGAAGCCTGTGCCAGCCTTCTTACAGGCTTTGAGGTATGTATTTACGATATGTAAAAATATTACCGCATAGACAGTAGCCCCTGATGCTCAGTTTGGTGTTCGGAAAGAAAAAGCCGAACTGAGGATCTAAAAGATATACGCAGGAGTCTAACATAAGTATGTCAATATGGGAATGCAGGCTGCGCTGCTGACCTCTGCCGCACTGACTCCGGAGGTTGATGTATTAAAGTAGAGCCTCGAGCGGTCCGAGAACGAGCTCGTCTTGCCAAAAAGCAGCTCGAGGTGGCCGGTCAGCCGTATCATGCGCTGGTGATGTAGGTTTGGGTGCTTCCTCCTCTAATCAGGGTATCAGCCTGCGTTTTGGGTAGCTCTTGGAGGGGCGCTCGAGTTCATACTCTTCGCCGCAAGGACTTGATCCATCTGTTAGCTAGCAAGTCTTGGTCAGCTCTAAGTTGCTTGCTTGCCGTGGCCATAAGCCCGCATTTGAAACACTCTTGTTCGACGGGATCCTCGGGCACCCATTTAATTCGTTGTCGTCGAGGCTTGCCTCATCTTCGGAGGAAGGCATGTGATTATCATCCTCTACCTCTCTTCGCCGCCTCTCTCATGAGGGTTGGCTTCCCCATCCTCCCGCTGAATCTTCTTTGGAGGATCTTTGTCTTCGACCTTGTCCGGGCGTTATTGTCTCCGTGCGGAATCATCGCTTTTCCCGTATGGCGGGACTTAGAGCGCGCTACCGACGCACTTAGGCTGTTTCTTGAGGGGTCATCCTCACTGTTCCATCGCCATTCCCATCTTTTGGGATGTCCACCATGTATATGTCGATGACGAGGTGGCCTTCCAAAGTGCCTCGTGGGTGCTTTGGTTCTTGGTCGTCTCCTGCATCATCGTCCATAATGTCGATGTCTTCGGAGTCGAAGTCGAGCATGTCGGTTAAATCATCGACAGTGGCTACGAAGTGGGTGGTGGGTGGGCTTTGAATTTCTTCGTCGTCCGCATCCCAACCTTCCTGACCATAATCCGGCCAGGTCTCTCCTGATAAAGAGAGATACTTTAGTGAATTCAGGATGTCGCCAAAGGGCGAGTGCTGAAAGATGTTCGTGGCAGTGAATTCCATGATCGGCGCCCAACCGGATTCGATTGGCAGGGGCGCGGAAGGCTCGGAATCCGGAAGGGAGTCCGGTTCCTTGGAGTCACGAGCTTTGCAAAGGACGGGGTAGGTGTACGGCTCAATCGCCATAGAGATCGCAGCCCCCGAGGCGGTGTCCAGCCACCCATCCTCGATCGGCTTGATCGGCTCCGAGCTAAGGGTCGAACGGACATCGGTGCGGCCTCCAGGACCTTTGTTCGTGGCAGAGCTAGATCATGCCCCTCATGACAAGGCGGCGCGCTTGGCGCTTGTGGCTCGAACCCGTCGAAGATCAAGTCTTCGCGGACGTCACCGTGTAGTTCAAACTTCCAAATCTGACTGATGGCGGGCGTAGCTTTCAATCTGCTCCGGATGGCTGCTTAATTGGCCCGCAGCAAGCAAAGCCGCCGAATACGAAGATCTGTCCGGGAGAAAAGTCTCACCTGGAGCGCATCGTTGTTGATGATCGGAGGAGCCATCGGGCCTAAAGATGACGACACGGAGGAACTCTCAATGAAAGCACCAATTCCGTGTCAAACCGGCGGATCTCGGGTAGGGGGTCCCAGGCGTATGCGTTTAGGCGGATGGTAACAAGAGACAAGGGACACGATGTTTTTACCCAGGTTCGGACCCTCTCGATGGAGGTAAAACCCTACTCCTGCTTGATTAATATTGATGATATGGGTAGTACAAGAGTATATCTACCACAAGATCAGAGAGGCTAAACCCTAGAAGCTAGCCTATGGTATGATTGTTGTTCGTCCTACGGACTAAAACCTTCCGGTTTATATAGGCACCGAAGAGGGTTAGGGTTACACAGAGTTGGTTACAATGGTAGGAGATCTACATATCCGTATCGGCAAGCTTGCCTTCCATGCCAAGGAAAGTCCCATCCGGACACGGGACGAAGTCTTCAATCTTGTATCTTCATAGTCCAGGAGTCCGGCCAAAAGTCATAGTCCGGCCATCCGGACACGGGACGAAGTCTTCAATCTTGTATCTTCATAGTCCAGGAGTCCGGCCAAAAGTCATAGTCCGGCCATCCGGACACCCCCTAATCCAGGACTCCCTCAGTAATGTTACCATCTACAAAGCTCGACTTGTCGCTAAGGGTTATCGACAAGTTCAAGGGGTTGACTACGATGAGACCTTCTCACCCGTAGTGAAGCTTAAGTCCGTCCGAATCATGTTAGCAATTGCCGCATTCTACGATTATGAGATATGGCAAATGGACGTCAAAACGGCATTCCTTAACGGCTTTCTCAAGGAAGAATTGTATATGATGCAGCCGGAAGGTTTTGTCGGTCCTAAGAATGCTAACAAGGTATGCAAGCTCCAGCGCTCCATCTATGGGCTGGTGCAAGCATCTCAGAGTTGGAACATTCGCTTTGATGAAATGATCAAAGCGTTTGGGTTTATGGAGACTTATGGAGAAGCCTGCGTTTACAAGAAAGTGAGTGGGAGCTCTATAGAATTTCTCATACTATATGTGGATGACATACTGTTGATGGGAAATGATATAGAACTCTTGGAGAGCATAAAGGCCTACTTGAATAAGTGTTTTTCAATGAAGGACCTTGGAGAAGCTGCTTACATATTAGGCATCAAGATGTATAGAGATAGATCGAGACGCCTCATAGGTCTTTCACAAAGCACATACCTTGATAAGATATTGAAGAAGTTCAATATGGATCAGTCCAAGAAGGGGTTCTTGCCTGTCTTGCAAGGTGTGAAATTGAGCTCGGCTCAATGTCTGACCACGGCAGAAGATAAAGAAAAGATGAGTGTCGTCCCCTATGCCTCGGCCATAGGGTCTGTCATGTATGCCATCTTTGTGTACGGACACTGATGTAAACCTTGCCATAAGTTTGGTAGGAAGGTACCAAAGTAATCCCGCATGGAACATCGGACAACGGTCAAGAATATCCTGAAGTACCTGAAAAGGACTAAGGATATGTTTCTCGTTTATGGAGGTGAAGAAGAGCTCGTCGTAAAGGGTTACGTCGACGCTAGCTTCGACACAGATCCGGACGACTCTAAGTCACAAACCGGATACGTGTATATTTTGAATGGTGGGGCAAGAAGTCGGTGCGATTGCAAGCAAAGCGTCGTGGCGGGATCTACATGTGAAGCGGAATACATGGCAGCCTCGGAGGCACACATGAAGCAATCTGGATGAAGGAGTTCATTACCGACCTAGGAGTTATTCCCAATGCGTCGGGGCCGATGACTCTCTTCTGTGACAACACTGGATCCATTGCGCTTGCCAAGGAGCCCAGGTTTCACAAGAAGACCAGACACATCAAGCGTCGCTTCAACCCCATTCGTGAAAATGTTCAAGATGGATACATAGATATTTGCAAAGTGCATACGGATCTGAATGTCGCAGATCCGTTGACTAAACCTCTTCCGCGAGCAAAACATGATCAACACGTAACTCTATGGGTGTTCGATTCATCACAATGTAACTAGATTATTGACTCTAGTGCAAGTGGGAGACTGTTGGAAATATGCCCTAGAGGCAATAATAAAATGATTATTATTATATTTCCTTGTTCATGATAATTGTCTATTGTTCATGCTATAATTGTGTTATCCGGAAATCGTAATACATGTGTGAATACATAGACCACAACATGTCCCTAGTGAGCCTCTAGTTGACTAGTTCGTTGATCAATGGATGGTTACGGTTTCCTGACCATGGACATTTGATGTCATTGATAACGGGATCATATCATTGGGAGAATGATGTGATGGACAAGACCCAATCCTAAGCATAGCACAAGATCGTGTAGTTCGTCTGCTAGAGCTTTTCTAATGTCAAGTATCATTTCCTTAGACCATGAGATCGTGTAACTCACGGATACCGTAGGAGTGCTTTGCGTGTACCAAACATCACAACGTAACTGGGTGGCTATAAAGGTACACTACAGGTATCTCCGAAAGTGTCTGTTGGGTTGGCACGGATCGAGACTGGGATTTGTCACTCCGTATGACGGAGAGGTATCTCTGGGCCCACTCGGTAATGCATCGTCATAATGAGCTCAGTGTGACCAAGTGGTTGGTCACGGGATCATGCATTATGGAATGAGTAAAGTGACTTGCCGGTAACGAGATTGAACAAGGTATTGGGATACCAACGATCGAATCTCGGGCAAGTAACGTACCGATTGACAAAGGGAATTGTATACGGGATTACTTGAATCCTCGACATCGTGGTTCATCCGATGAGATCATCGTGGAACATGTGGGAGCTAACATGGGTATCCAGATCCCGCTGTTGGTTATTGGCCGGAGAGCTGTCTTGGTCATGTATGCGTGATTCCCGAACCCGTAGGGTCTACACACTTAAGGTTCGATGACGCTAGGGTTATAAGGAAGATATGTATGTGATTATCGAATGTTGTTCGGAGTCCCGGATGAGATCTCGGACGTCATGAGGAGTTCCGGAATGGTCGAAGGTGAAGATTTATATATGGGAAGTTGTCATACGGTTACCGTAAAAGTTCGGGGGCATACCGGTATTGTACCGGGGCCACCGGAGGGGTTCCGGGGGTCCACCGGGAGGGGCCACCTCTCTCGGAGGGCCTTATGGGCCGTAGAGGGAAGGGAACCAGCCCCTAGGAGGGCTGGGCGCATCCCCCCTTGGGCCCATGTGCCTAGGGTTGGGGGGGGAACCCTAAGGGGGGCGCCTCCCTTGCTTGGGGGGCAAGCCCCCTCCCCCTTGGCCGCCGCCCCCCCTCTAGATCCCATCTAGAGGGGCCAGCCCCCCTTTCCCCTTCTCCTATAAATAGAGGGGCGAGGGGAGGGCGGCAGCACCACATCCAAGGCGCAGCCTCCCTCCCCAACACCTCTCCTCCTCCTTTAAGAGCTTGGCGAAGCCCGCCGAATCTTGCCACTCCATCACCACCACGCCGTCGTGCTGCTGTTGGAGCTCTCTTCCTCAACCTCTCCCTCCTCCTCCTTGCTGGATGAAGGCGCGGGAGACGTCTGCGCTCCGTACATGTGTTGAACGCAGAGGTGCCGTCCATTCCGCGCTAGGATCATCGGTGATTTGGATCACGACGAGTACGACTTCATCAACCCCGTTCTCTTGAACGCTTCCGCTCGCGATCTACAAGGGTATGTAGATGCACTCCTCTCTCTCTCGTTGCTAGATGACTCCATAGATTGATCTTGATGATGCGTAGAAAATTTTAAATTTTTTGCTATGATCCCCAACAGATTTCACTAAAAAGGCTCAACCTAGAGCTTGCTTAATTGCCAAATCTTCTAAAGGTTGGTTGTGGCATAGAAGGCTAGGTCATGTGGGCATGCGAAATCTTGATAAGCTTATTAAAGGTGATCATATCCTTGGAGTAAAAGATGTTATATTTGACAAGGATAGAGTTTGTAGTGCTTGTCAAGCAGGAAAACAAGTTGGAGGGAGCCATCGCGTGAAGAACATCATGACCATGAGAAGACCACTCGAGCTACTTCACATGGATCTTTTTGGTCCCATTGCCTACAAGAGTCTCGGTGGTAACTCATTTGTTCTAGTCATAGTTGATGATTATTCAAGATTTACGTGGGTGTTCTTTCTTGATGATAAATCGCAGGTCCAAAAGATCTTCAAAAACTTTGCTAGGAAGGCCCAAAATCAATTTGACGTGAAGATCAAGAAGGTTCAGAGCGACAATGGAACGGAGTTGAAGAATGCAAATGTGGATACCTTTCTTGACGAAGAAGGGATTTCACACGAGTTCTCGGCTACGTACACACCTCAACAAAATGGAGTTGTTGAGAGAAAGAACCGGACTCTTATTGAGATGGCAGGAATGATGATTGATGAGTACAAGACTCCAAAACACTTTTGGGCGGAAGCGGTTGAGACATCTTGCCATGCAACAAATCGCTTGTATCTTCACAAGCTACTCGGCAAGACGGCATACGAGCTCCTCACCGGTAACAAACCCCAAGTTGGATACTTTCGAGTATTTGGCTCAAAGTGCTACATTCTTGATAAGCATCGTCGTTCTAAATTTGCTCCTAAATCTCATGAAGGTTTCCTACTTGGTTATGGCTCAAACTCTTACACTTATCGTGTCTACAACAATTTCACCCGGAAGGTTGAAGAGACGGTAGATGTGAAGTTTGATGAATCTAACGGCTCGCAAGTAGAGCAATTGCCAATTGATGTAGGAGACAAAGACCCTTCGGAAGCAATCCAAGACTTGTCTATTGGCAAGATTCGTCCAACGGAGGTGAAGGAGACTACCTCGTCCGTCCAAGTGGAAGCTTCCACCTCACGACAACGCCAACAATGAAGAAGACCAAGAAGAAGAACAAGATGAAGAAGATGTTCCACCCCGAGCCAAACCAAAGCTCCCACGAGTTCGAGCAAGAATCGCCAAAGACCATCACGTCGAACAAATCTACAATGATATCCAAACCGGGAGAATCACTCGCTCTAAAACTCGTTTGACTAATTTTTGTGAACATTACTCATTCATCTCTAGCATTGAACCTATGAAGGTTGAAGAAGCATTGGAAGATCCGGATTGGATTAACGCTATGCATGAAGAGCTACACAACTTCGAGAGAAACCAAGTGTGGACATTGGTCGAGAAGCCTGACAACAACCACAACATCATTGGTACCAAATGGGTGTTTCGCAAGAAGCAAGATGAAGATGGTCAAGTCATACGCAACAAAGCACGCCCTAGTCGCCCAAGGCTACACTCAAGTCGAAGGTATGGACTATGGTGAGACATATGCTCCCGTTGCTAGACTTGAGTCCATTCGCATCTTACTTGCTTATGCTAATCACCATGATATCACCTTGTACCAAATGGACATTAAAAGTGCTTTTCTAAATGGTGAAATTGAGGAGGAAGTTTATGTTAAGCAACCTCCCGGCTTTTTCAATCCTAAGAAACCTAATCACATTTACAAACTTCACAAAGCACTTTATGGTCTTAAACAAGCTCCTAGAGCGTGATATAAATGCTTGACCAAGTTCCTTATTGAAAAAGGCTTTGAAATTGGAAAAATTGATTCTACTCTTTTTACTAAAAGGGTTAATGGAGAACTATTTGTGTGCCAAATTTATGTTGATGATATTATATTTGGTCTCGACTAACCCTCATTTTAGTGAGAAGTTTGGAAAGCTAATGTCGGAGAAGTTTGAGATGTCTATGATGAGTGAACTCAAATTCTTTCTTGGTTTGCAAATCAAGCAAACTAAGGAAGGTACCTTTGTTTCTCAAACAAAGTACACCAAGAACTTATTCAAGAAGTTCAATATGCAAGAATGCAAAGGTATGTCTACACCCATGCCTACTATTGGACATCTTGACTTGACTAAGGACGGTGAACCGGTTGATCAAAAAGTTTACTGCTCTATGATTGGTTCATTGTTATATCTATGTGCCTCTCGTCCTGATATTATGCTAAGTGTGTGCATGTGTGCACGTTATCAAGCGGCCCCTAAAGAATGTCATCTTAAGGCTGTGAAAAGGATAGTGATATACTTAATACACACACCAAATTTTGGCATTTGGTATCCTAAGAGGACTTCTTTCGATCTTGTTGGTTACTCCGATTCGGACTATGCAGGAGACAAGGTTAATAGAAAGTCCACTTCAGGTACATGTCAATTTCTTGGTAGATCTCTTGTGTCTTGGTCCTCCAAGAAACAAAACTCGGTATCCTTATCCATTGCCGAAGCGGAATACATTGCCGCTGGTTCATGTTGTGCTCTGTTACTTTGGATGACCCAAACTCTTAAATATTATGGGATATATGTGAAACATGTTCCATTGCTTTGTGACAATGAAAGTGCTATCAAGATTGCTCACAATCCCATGCAACATTCTCGAACTAAGCATATTGAAGTTCGTCATCATTTCATTCGAGATCACGTTGCCAAAGGGGACATTTATCTTAAGCATGTTCGCACCGATAAGCAATTAGCGGATATATTCACCAAACCGCTTGATGAGAAAGTCTTTTGCCGTTTGAGAGGTGAATTGAACATCATTGATGCTTCAAACTTGGAGTAGGAACTCCATTTGGATACATGCGAGGCATGAGCCTTTTACTAATCCTTGATATTTTTCTCATGATGCTATCTATATGTCTTGGATATATTTGCACCCTTGCATGCTATCTAACTCTTGTAGGTACTTGGATGAACTTAAATCCATGAAATTGCAACTCACTCATATCTTGAGCAATTTCTACATCACCAAGTCTCTACACAATGGTGGTTGAAGATAAGGAAGCACAAAACCCTTCAAATATATCCTTTGACAAATTCTATATTAAATTCTATGATTGTCATTTTGGATACACAAGTGCTCTTCCTTGCAAGACTAACCCATGTAGGTAAACGAACTCAAATTCCAAGTGGTGCTCCAAATTCTTGATAAGCTACATCAACCTTGAGCAACCCACACAAGTTCAACTACATGATCATGATCAACACCACCACCCAAGGTATGTTATTCCATCTTAGAGAAGCTTTACTCCAAGTCATGGGGCAAAGCAACTCAACAAGATCTTGAATACATCAAGATGCTTAAACGAAAATGGTAACCCCATTTTGAGCTTAAACGATGAGTATGACCTATGATCAAGTGCCCTCACTTGACTCCTATGTCAATATACTCTAACATAGGTGACGTTGTCGCCGCTCAATTCTAGATGAAGTTATCTTGTGTTTCTCCGTGCTCTTGCATTTGTCTCATGCATATTTATTTCCCCTTTTCATAAACACACAAAAAAAACACTTCATCTAGATTCTTTTTCTGTTTACTTGTGTTCTGCATTCTCTGCATCGAATTCATTGCAAATCTTTCAGCAAATTCCTTTCAAATCCTTGTGAGATCTTAATTGCCTAGTGATCTGAGGTGACAAGTGTTTTCTCTGTAATGTACTCGGTCACACCGGTTTGTTTCCTTCGGTCCAACTGAAATCTTTCGGTGCCACCAAAGCACACAACTCGGTGCTACCGACTTCACTACAGGAAAGACAACCTGCCACTTGTTCCTGCATTCTTTCTGCTCCAGCTCCACTCAATGATTCTTGTCCTCTACCAGCATCACATTCGACTTACTTTGTGACTCAAGGACCAAACCCTTTTGCAATAAAAATCCAGAAGAGCCCTTCTTGGAAATTGATGTCAAAGGGGGAGAGAGAGATCACATCAAAGGGGGAGAGAATACTCAGGGAGAGAGTGTAAGAAACCCCAGATGCTTGGTGTTCAAGAGGAGAGAAGTCACATGTCTTCAAGAGGGGAAAGACATGTTCATATTTGATTGTTTGCATCAGTTCTGTTTCTTGTCTTTGCTCAGTTTTTCTGTTCCCTATCTTCTCCCAATATCCCATGCAAGATTCAGGGGGAGCAAGACATCTAAGGGAAGTAAATCCTTGAATTCATTGCACATATTTACCCTTGGGGACATGTCTATATCCAATAGAGTACTCAGTACTCACTCTCTACATGTTATCCCAGTCTTGGTACTCTTGTGGTTTCTTTTGTTTGCTCTGGCTAGTAGGTGTATCTGTGTTATCTAACCTTGTTTACTCAGGTTCATTCTTTCCTAAGCTAACTCAAGATCACAAGGTAAGTATATGCATCACAGTCATGTGCATGAGGATCTCTTGTTGTCGTACATACTGTTTGCAAGAAGGACTCATGAGCATGAAGGTACATTTCCTATATTCACATCATTTGCTCTGATGCATATAGCCAAGATACATGCAACACATGGCTTACTCTGTTATGCATTCACCTGCTCCTATGTTCCATATTTATATGATTGCATACATGTAAGGGGAGCCCATGCATGTTATATGTCTTTCCAAAGCTTTACTTGTTATTCTCTATATGTTTATCTAAAGCTTTGATGTATGTTGTCATCAATTATCAAAAAGGGGGAGATTGAAAGCACAAGTGCTCCCTGGGTGATTTTGGTAATTAATGTCAACATATCTCTTGTTGGACTAATATTTCTACCTAGTATGTTTCAGATAAGTTCAACAATGGAGTGGCATGGACTATAGGATGTGGAACCCCTTCAAAATGCTAAGGACAAAGGATTGGCTCAAGCTCTAAGCCCAGGACTCTACATTTTCTATTTTAGTGGTCCAAGATCACATTGAGTCCATAGGAAAGCCAATACTATTAAGAGGGGATGAGGTGTTGCTTAATGGCTTGCTTGCTCAAAGTGCTTAGTGATATGCTCCAAAGTCCTCAACCACTTTCTCACATCCACATATGTACCAAACCAAAAAGTCAAACTCGGCCCCACCGATTCTTTCTATCCAGCGCCATCGAGTTCAACTGACATAGCCACTACCAGAAACCCTAATCAATTCGGTCTCACCGATGGGATCTCGGTCTCACCGAGATGGGCTTGCAAACTCTCTGTTGCCTATTGCAATAATTTCGGTCCCACCGAGATATGCAACCGGCCCCATCGAGTTTGCTTGGCCAACTCTCTGTTTTGCTTATTACCCAAATTGGTCCCATCGAGTTTGAGTAATCGGTCAAACCGAGATGATGATTTACCCTACCCTAGCACATCGGTTCCACCGAGTTGATCCATTCGGTCCCACCGAGATGCCTAACAGTCACATTATGAACCAACTCGGTCTGACCGAGTTCTTTGAATCGGTCCCACCGAGTTTGGTGATTTGTGTGTAACGGTTAGATTTTGTGTGGAGGCTATATATACCCCTCCACCCACTCTTCATTCATGGAGAGAGCCATCAGAATATGCCTACACTTCCAACACATATTTTCTGAGAGAGAACCACCTACACTTGTGTTGCGGTCAAGATATTCCATTCCAACCACATAAATCTTGATCTCTAGCCTTCCCCAAGTTGCTTTCTACTCAAATCATCTTTCCACCAAATCCAATCCTATGAGAGAGAGTTGAGTGTTGGGGAGACTATCATTTGAAGCACAAGAGCAAGGAGTTCATCATCAACACACCATTTGTTACTTCTTGGAGAGTGGTGTCTCCTAGATTGGCTAGGTGTCACTTGGGAGCCTCCGTCAAGATTGTGGAGTTGAACCAAGGAGTTTGTAATGGCAAGGAGATCGCCTACTTCGTGAAGATCTACCCTAGTGAGGCAAGTCCTTCGTGGGCGACGGCCATGGTGGGATAGACAAGGTTGCTTCTTCGTGGACCCTTCGTGGGTGGAGCCCTCCGTGGATTCACGCAACATTTACCCTTCATGGGTTGAAGTCTCCATCAATGTGGATGTATGATAGCACCACCTATCGGAACCACGGATAAAAAACTCCGTGTCTCCAAATTGCGTTTGCACACTCCAATCCTTTCTCTTTACATTCTTGCAACTTGCATGCTTTACTTTCTGCTGCTCATACACTCTTGGCATGCTTGCTTGATATGTATTGTGAATGTTTAAACTTGTGCTAAAACTCCACATCAACCTAAAGAATTAAAAACTGCAACTTTTCTTGATTAGAGTCTATTCACCCCCCCCCTCTAGACACCTCTTCTCGATCCTTTCACATAGATCCTTCAATATGTGGTGCTTGCCCCCCATCTTTGCTAGCCAAAAAATTCCACACCAAGTAGAGATACTACTTGTTCATCCAAAAAACCCTTGAACCCAAATCTTATCTTTAGGAGTCCACCATACCTACCTAAGGATTGAGCAAGATCCTTCAAGTAAGTTGTCATCGATGCAATAAGGCAATAAAAATTGCTTCTAAAAGTGTTAGATCATTTAGTGTAAGAGAAAATTGAGCGTTGTATGAACTTGTGATGGCAAAGCAATAAAAGCGACGGACTGCATAATAAAGGTTGCTATCATAAGGGGTAATATAACGTGACGTTCTTTTTCACTAAGGGGTTGAGCATACAAACAAATAAGCGCATGGAAACCTCTGCTTCCCTCTGCGAAGGGCCTATCTTTTACTTTTATGTATTTACTTTTATGCAAAGATTAAATTTTTTCTCACTATTCCTTTTTATTTTTCTCCTTTGGCAAGCATCATGTGGTGAGGAAAGATCTAGGCACATATGTCCAGTTGAATATGGGTAGCATGAGTTATTATTGTTGACATCACCCTTGAGGTGAATACTTGGGAGGCAAAACAATAAGCCCCTATCTTTCTATGTGTTCGGTTGAAACGTTTTGCTCATGTGTATGCCGTGAGTGTTAGCAATCATAAAAGACTATATGATGGTTGATTATGTGGAGCTCTTACTTAGACTCTGTTGAATAAGTTGAATTGCAATTGCCCGGTGACTAAGAACATAGGTTGTTGAGTTTCAAGAGAGTTCATTGTTTGAACCTTAACATGTGAATTGGTTGCTACTATAACATGAGAAGCTTTATAAGAAAGAATTGTTGTTATGATGCTAGGAAAAGTGATTAAAATTATTATTGATCAAACTTATGCACTTTGCTAGCATTCAACTTCGTAAATTATTTCTTTTATCATTTACCTACTCGAACGAGTAAGAATTAAGCTTGGGGATGCTGATACGTCTCCAACGTATCTATAATTTATAAAGTATTCATGTTGTTATTTTATCATTCTTGGATGTTTTACAATCATTTTATAGCAAATTTATATCATATTTTGGGACTAACCTATTGACCCAGTGCCCAGTGCTAGTTGCTGTTTTTTGCTTGTTTTTTACATCGCATGAAATCAATACCAAACAGAGTCCAGACGCAACGAAACTCCACGGAGATTTTTTATGGACCAGAAGGAACCCAATGGGCCAGAGCTGCACCTGGGGGGGTGCCCTGAGGGGGGCACAACCCACCAGGGTGCGCCAGGCCCCCCCTGGCGCGCCCATGTGGGTTGTGCCCACCTCGGTGGCCTCCCACACCCCCTCTTTGCACTATAAATTCCCAAATATTCCGAAACCCTTCGGGGTTAACCTAGATCAGAAGTTCCGCCGCCACATGCCTCTGTAGCCACCGAAAACCAATCTAGACCCTTTCCGGCACCCTGTCGGAGGGGGGAATCATCTCCGATGGCCATCTTCATCATCCCGGCGGCCACCACGATGAGGAGGGAGTAGTCCACCCTCGGGGCTGAGGGTTTGTACCAGTAGCTATGTGTTTAATCTCTCTCTCTCTCTCTCTCTCTCTCTCTCTGTCTCTCTGTCTCTCTCTCTCTCTCTCGTGTTCTTGAGATTGCACGATCTTGATGTATCACGGGCTTTGTTAATATAGTCGGATCATATGGTGTTTTTCCCTCTCTATCTTGTTGTGATGAGTTGAGTTTTTCCCTTTGAGATTTCGTTGTTGTCGGATTGAAACCTTTTATGGATTTGAGAGCACTTGATATATGTCTTGTAATTGAATACTCGTGGTGACAATGGGGTATCGTTGTGATTCATTTGATATATGTTTTGGCACTCAACTCGCAGATTCGTGAGGTGACATTGGGGTAATCTATGCATAGGGGTTGATGCACGTTCTTGTCTTTGTTTCTCCGGTAGAAATCTTGGGGCACTCTTTGAAGTTCTTCGTGCTGGATTGAGTATTACGAATCTGAATTTGCTTTGGTGTTATTTTAGTACGAACTCTTGGTTAGATCGATCGAAAAGAATAGCTTGGTGTTATTTTAGTACGAACTCTAGGGTAGATTGATCGGAAAGAATAGCTTTGAGGTGGTTTCGTATCCTACAAACAGTTCCGCCTTATGTTCTCTGCTAGATAGGAACTTTGGAGTGATTTCTTCATCGCACTTTTAGGGATGGTTATATGATCTAATTATATTAGCACTGTTGAGAGATTGCACTAGCGAAAGTACGGACCCTAGGCCTTTTTTTCAAGCATTGCAATACCGTTTTTGTGCCCGTTTACTATTTGCTACCTTGCTATTTTTATTTATTCGGATTATAAAAATATATTTCTACCATCAATATTGCACTTTCTCACCATCTCTTCGCTGAACTAGTGCACCTATACAATCTGCCATTGTATTGGGTGTGTTTGGGACACAAGAGATTTCTTGTATTTGGTTGCAGGGTTGTTTGAGAGAGACCATCTTCATCCTACACCTCCCACGGATTGGTAAACCTTAGGTCATCCACTTGAGAGAAAATTGCTACTTTCCTACAAAACTCTGCGTTTGGAGGCCCAACACATGTCTACAAGAACAAAGTTGCGTAGTAGACATCAGAAACCCTTTTTGCAGTCATCAAGGCAAATATACATTCTCTAGAAAACCGGCCTGTCAAAAATCTCAGGATCTAAAGTCACCGCCATTGTGCTGCCAGGATTGCTTATAACTAGCTCTAAGTGGTAGTGAAAGACTCGAGAATACTCACCATTTGTCAAATCAGTGAGTTTTTTCATGACTAGCTTCTTTGCTCTCTTGCACTTGGAAAGACTAACATTAGCTAGAAGATCCTCAAGTACTGCCTCCTGCATATGCTCTCCATGCCAAGTTGGATTGTGTCTTATCTCTCTGAAATACTTCTTCGCAAAGATTGTGCTTGTGACAAGCTTGTTGTCCCTCCTAGGAATGTAGGTGTGCTCTTTATTAGACCTCACAACTAGCAACCAGTCTGACCTGTTACTAATTGAACCATATATGCTCCAAGGACAACCAGACCAGGAACACTATGCACTCACCCTTTTCTTTTCATCTTTTGGAAATCTTAAATTGTGGAATTTTGCTAGCCCATGCTTAACCAATGCTTGCTTGAATTCCCTGCTATTAGTAAATGCCATGCCCACAACAAACTCTAGTTTCTCATTATTGTCATCGTAAACTCTGTCAGTTGTCTTCCTCTTTCTCACTTCATTTACCTCTCTAGCACTGCATTCATCATATGCCATATCGTCATCACTTTAAAAATATGGTGTACCTTCTCCACCTGAATCATCTAGCCAAGAGTTTTCAGGCACAATAAAATCATCAAGCACATTGCATGTTTTGCCCTCATCTTCTCTCAACATATTCTTTCTCACTTCCTGTTTAATTTCTTTTGCATATTTTCTCATCTCTAGGACCTCATCATCAGATGCTGAGCTGTTGCTCTCCGAAGGGGGAATAGCATAGTCACTATCGGATAAATAACTCCCACTATTTACTTCCTCCTCAATTACACTTGATTTTCCTCTGCTAACTGTTAATTTAGAAGTCCTACTAGGCTGATAATACATGTTGGGAAATTGCCAAGGTTCTGGTTCTTCCATGTGCTCCTCTGCAACTACATATTATTGTTGCTCCTCTACATTTGCATGAACCTGCTGCTCCTCTGAATGTTGTTGATGTTCTTCTCCATTTGAATATTGTTGTTGCACCTTTGAGTGTAGTTGTTGTTGCTCTTCTCCAACCGAATTGTACTGTTGCTCTGGTGCATACTCATCCTCCTAGTCACTACTGCTCTTGCTGCTCTTCTCCATGCCTCAAATCCGTCCACATAATTGAAAGAATCTAAATAAAAAACACTCCTTTAGTTTTAGTTCTAGCCGAATCAACCCTAAATCAACTATCTCGAGTGCACCACAATCAATTAATGGTACATAGCATGGCCGCACTAACCCAAATCAATAACTCCATACATGACAAAGGTAAGATAATTTGGAACTAGAGATCATGAAATCCCCAAACCCTCGAAAACCCTAACCTAAAACAGAAAAAACAGAGGTCTTGCAACACATGCTTGGGCATCCATCTCCAGTGACTAACCTGCTCGTCGCGCTGACGTCCGATTCTCACTTCATGCTGCTGATCATCATCGCTAAACCTCGTGGCCACCGTCTTTGAGAGAAGGGATATTGTTTTGGAGTGGAAGAGAAAGGAAGGGATGCGAAGGGGCTGGGTTTGGGTCGAACCGGCTCGGGGCGTCATTTTAGACCACACCCAGTAGCCTGTGTCTGACATGGCCGGTCGATGGGTCCAACCCAGGCACCACGTATGCAAAACCACCATCCCATACTGCTAATGTGGAGGTTGGGGGTGATTTATCCGGTTTGGGATAGTCTAGGGGATTAAGAACCACGTTTTAAAGTTTGTGTGTGTGTGTGTGTGTGTGGGGGGGGGGGGGGGGGTATGTGATCCAAATGGCCATTGCTCCCCACGACAATGTGTGTGCAAATGGAAGTTGTCATTCGGATACATCACGTGCAATCTCATGGAGTTGCAACAAGCTCGCCTGACCTCAACTCATAAAACAGACGGGTCACGGGTGAAAAAAAAAACATGCTCCGTTCATGTCAACGGGTGTCCTGCACGATTTCGAGTTGTGTCGCTAGTGGCCTCCTTGGTTGAAGAAAAAAGGCTTCTGAACTCAAAAGGTTATACAATCCTTGATGGTTTTATCTATGTGTGCCTCTTTGGTTGAAAAAAAGAGAGAATAATCTTGCACTACACTTCATAGAAAAATTATCATTGGGTTCACCTATTCGGAGAAATTAATTCTTTTTTGTATGTCCAGTGATACAAAATTATGGTATGAAAATCAAATGAGCATGACGCTGCAATTATTTGTTTTCCTACTTTTTGTATGTGCGATGATACATTTAAATCGTTGTCATATCCCGTGTCAGTGTGACAAGTGGCATCAGCCGCATGTCTCTTCCCTTCCCTCCCCTCCCCTCCCCTCACCCGGTTCCCACTCCACGGCACCAAACCCAACCGTGACGGTGACCCGAAGTCCCCAACGAACCCGGAACAGGGCACGGGCAGAGCTTAGCGAGGAGCAGTGGCGGAGAAAAGAGATGAGCTTCTCGGGACGGGGCGCCACCTCGCCCTCGCCTCACCACCGCCTCCCGATCCCTCCGCCCCCTCCGAGCCACAGCCCACCGGATAACGCTCCCCGCAACCCTCCAAACCAAAGCCCCCCACCGCTCTCGCGCCCCCACCCATTAACCCCCACCGCCCAGATCCTCCTCCTCCTCCTCCCTCCCCGTCGCCGCGCCGCCGCCATGCATCCCGACGCCACCTCCCCCTCGCACCGCATCGCCCGCGTCGCCGCGCACCTCAACCCGACACGCCCGCAGGTGCGCTCCTCGGTTCCTCAGTCCCCACCGCCGCTGCCTGCCTGCCTACTGATAGAGAACCGTGTCTGATGTGACCGATTCCTGTGCGTGCGCAGATGGAGGAGGGCGCGGCGCTGAGGCCCGCGGCGTGCCGCGCCAAGGGCGGCGCCCCGGGGTTCAAGGTGGCGGTGGTGGGCGCGGCCGGGGGGATCGGCCAGTCGCTGTCGCTGCTCATGAAGATGAACCCGCTCGTCTCCGTGCTCCACCTCTACGACGTCGTCAACACGCCGGGGGTCACCGCCGACGTCAGCCACATGGACACCAGCGCCGTGGTAACCAACCCGACCTACTATCTCTTGTTCTCCTCCGTGATGAATCAGTCTGCTGCTAGCGAGCGACGGATGTTATGCGCTAATCATAGTGATGCCGTTGTGAGCACGGATTGATTTGGTTGGTGGCTTGCCTCGTTGTTGTTAGCTTTCTAGCTGGTGTGTTCCGATGCTTTTGCAGCCACTTGCGGTGACATCTGATGGGGGATTCTTATTCTTGACCGCTCCGCACGCTCCCTACCTAAACTGTGACCGATTGGGGGTATGATTGCAGGTTCAGCAGCCTGGAACTGTTAGACAATGACCTCTCAATCATGTTGCAGTTTCTGGCGCACCAGCAATTTGACACCTGATACCTTACTGGTTTCTCGTTGTGTGATCGGCTAGTGAAGTTTGCACAATATCTGAAGCCTTAGCAATACTTTGTCTTATGTTGAAAGTAAAAACATCTGGAAGTGTTAAATAATGGCCTCCTCTCAATCATGTGCAGTTTCTGGTGCACCAGCAATTTGACATCTCATACTTTACCGATATTTTCTTGTGCTATTGGCCTAGTGGAGCTCCCAAAATTTCCAAATCCTTGACAATAGCATGCCTTATATGGAAAAGAAGTACCGACTGTGTATTCTTCAGAAATACCTTTTATTTGTTCATTTAGTTCATACTATATGGCAAATGATAAGTGCAGTCCAAGCTTTGTTATTGTCTTGACTATTGAGAGTCTGAAAGAAATAACAGGAAGCATTTTCACAAAATGCTGAATTTGGCTGCAAATTGAAAAGAAAAGAGAAAGGAAGTGATTGTCTTAGAAGTTTTTGTATGCAGCTAACATTTGCAGTCTAATATTTTCAGACTGTTCAAATCAATTAGAGATTTGTTCTGTCTTTGACCATAGATACTGATGTGATAAATAACTGTGTTATATATAACTTTCAGGTGCGCGGCTTCATTGGCCAACAACAGCTTGAGGCAGCACTTACAGGAATGGATCTTGTCATCATCCCTGCCGGCCTCCCAAGAAAACCAGGAATGACAAGGGATGATCTGTTCAACAAAAATGCTGGGATCGTTCGCTCGATCTGTGAAGGCGTTGCCAAGAGCTGTCCTAATGCTATTGTGAATTTGATCAGCAACCCTGTGAACTCAACCGTCCCCATTGCTGCGGAGGTTTTCAAGAGAGCTGGAACTTACTGTCCCAAGCGTCTCCTTGGAGTGACAACTCTTGATGTAGCGAGGGCTAACACCTTTGTGGTATGCAGCCTAAGGAAACCATCTTCTCTTAAACAGCCTTTACATGCTTGCATGCTAAAGTTCAACATCATGTGCTTAGATACTCTACTAGCATTGCTTATGGCTCTTACTCATTTACTTCTCCTCTTTGTTGCTTTTTTCCAGGCGGAAGTGCTTGGAGTTGATCCAAGAGAAGTCAATGTTCCAGTTGTTGGCGGGCATGCAGGGGTCACTATATTACCCCTCCTGTCACAGGTATCTTATATTGTTGTCATCAAATTGGGAATGTAATATTTCTCATTAAGAAAAAAAATCTCTAGCTTGTATGAACATCAATTGCTAATTTGAACCAACCTCTCCGCAGGTCAGCCCCCCATGCTCATTCACTCCAGATGAAATCAGCTATTTGACTAACCGCATACAGAACGGTGGTACAGAAGTTGTGGAGGTATGATGCTGTTCACATTTAGTGGGTTGAAGCCTTCCCTGTGGGTTCTTCATTTCAGTTTTTTTTAATATTCTGGCTATGCATTTCTGACTGATTATTAGATACTGGACAAAAGGTTCCAATATTTGTTTTGTGGGGAAATATTATAGTGGAAAACCCCATTTTTCAAATGGTCTCATACTTATTTTAAAATGATATGCCTTGTGCCTGGTTTTCATTGAAAGCCGAGAATGGTGCATAAGTATATAGGTAGTTGCTGGGGTCCTCACGATTACAGTCCAGAGTTAACAAATGTCTCTGAGCAAAAACAATAGAAGGCCTAACAAATTTGGCCATCCAATCATACAGCTCAATGCTACCATGCTTATTAGACATTGGAAAGCAATGTCCTCATGTAGCCATGTGGGGTTCTAGTTTTCAAGTCCCACTGTTAGCCGACAGATGAATTGATTTTAATCGTACACACTTTGTAGTATTGTATGAACAAAGTCCAGATAGCAACACCGCATCTGAGTTTGTTTTCTGAAGTAGAATCGCTTAAAGACTGACGTTTTTTTTAACTGGACTTAAAGAGTGACAGCGAACGACCATTGTTGTGTTGTGGGGATTTAGCTGTAATTTCATCCTTGGCATAGTGACATTCTATGAGCTACCAGATGCATACCCTATCTACGCCCTCTGTGAATTAGTGTTAGTAGTTTCTGGAGGATTTGACAGCTAATAGACCCAATTACCAGCATTGATAATAGATTTTGATTGGATAGAAATATTTTAGGAAGTGTAATACAAACCCTATTAGGTAAGCATGAATGAAGTTTCTGTTTGTAGGTATATGTTAGAGGCGTAGCATGCAGGGGTTACCTCCTAGCTGCTGCCTATTTGAGATTCTGGAGTGATGTAGACTGATGTTTGTTTGGGTTTCATTGATTAATGCAATGGAGCCGGGGCTCTCGCGCCCTTTTCCTCTAAAAAAGAAGTTTCTGCAGTACCCAAAGATGTAGTACTGCACACAGTTATATAATTTCATATCCTTTTGGTTTTCTGTATCTGAAACTTCTACAGTTCCAGTTTCACCTTTTATTTTCTGTTCTCCATTTGAGTTTCACATCCCCTTTTCACTTACGGTTCAGGCAAAGGCTGGAGCAGGCTCTGCAACTTTGTCAATGGTAGGTTGTGCTGCCTACATTGCATGATTTTAGTACGCGAGTCAAGTTATACCCAACACTAACATATAATAAACCTTTCAGGCTTTTGCTGCTGCAAAATTCGCCGACGCGTGCCTGCGAGGAATGCGCGGAGATGCTGGCATCGTGGAGTGTTCATACGTCGCATCTGAGGTATCGTTCTGTCACACCAGATCCTTATACTTATCCTTGCCATCACCAAATCTTATGATTTATTCCCATCTTGTCTTCCATTAGGTGACAGAGCTGCCGTTCTTCGCATCGAAGGTGAGGTTAGGTCGCGGTGGAGCCGAGGAGATTCTCCCTCTTGGGCCACTGAATGACTTTGAGAGGTACATCAGCTCTACTCAATTAGTGGTCGCTTCCATACCCAGTTGCCTGCAAATCATTACAAACTTCTCTCTCTCTCTCTCCGAAAGTAATCGCTTTGCCTGATGTGTGCTTGCAGAGCCGGCCTGGAGAAGGCGAAGAAGGAGCTGAGCGAGAGCATTGAGAAGGGTGTGTCGTTCATGAACAAGTGAGACCGTACGAATGGATCGCCCCAAACCTATACAGATATGCAAAGACTAAAGAAAGAGTGTGATATAGTGCTCCAATACCTGTAAAGCCACCCCTGCATGTGCAAGACAGTACTAGTACTCCTTTAGCTGCACCGAGCCTTTTCCCCCATCGTGGAATATAAATCATGTACTCGTACTAGACAAGAACATATACTTTTGTGAATAGCTGGACCGAACATGTTTAAAGCCTCAGGACATGCTATATCTGCACGCTAGGAGTGGACGAGCAGCAAATTGCTTTTTGCTACCGGGCTCCATTAAGCCCAGATTTTTGAAAACTAAAAACGAAAATCAAAGTTACAAAATTTTCTGTAAGCTCAGATTCTTGAACATGAGTTCAACAAAAAAGTGGACTTTTATAGTGAACAGTGCATATGTACGTTTCAGATTTCTTTTTATATAAAAAAATATCTGAAACGTACATATGCACTGTTCACTATAAAAGTCTATTTTTTTGTGGAGCTCATATCAAAACATATCTCATCATGACAATTTACATAGATGTAGTATACATCCCTATACACTTATGTATCTTTAAAAAAAGAATAGAAAAAAAATATGCTTTTCATTTTCAAAATTTGGAGCTCAGGAGCAAGAGATCCGTTCTCTGGATGTGCCCGGTCCTTACTGAGTAAGCGTTCGCTGGTTAGGCAAACCATTTAAATTTTATGATAAAATATATAGTTGGAAATAAAGTGAAAATAAAGTTCCACATTAATTAAGTGGTTTCTAACGGTGATGGTACATTGAAATTATGTACTCCCTCCTATCCATATTGATCATCGCTGATTTAATACAAAAACAATTAATATGGGTCGGAGGTATGTGCCCATGCGTTGCTGCGGTAGTTAAATATTTTTTTAAATAATTATTTGATAGTCTAGGTCATGCATGGTATGTAATTTAATGTGATTGAGTGGCGTACGAGAAGGTGCTATGAAATTGAACAGCATAATTCTATGTTATTTTACAAGGTAAGTTAGTTAAGGCGGAGTTGATTGGAGGGGACTTGTATGATATATCACATTTAGGTGAGATCGTGAGATCAACCTCAAAGAAAAATCATATTTAGACATTTTGAAAAAATACAAAATTATTTGACAACACCCATGTGGGGTATGTCTACAACTCTGAAAAAAATCAACTCAAAACTTGATGTACATTTAGAGATTCAAAAAAGAAAAATTTGAATGTGAATAGTGATAACTTTGGGGTGAATAGTAGTTTGCTACTATTCACATCCAATTTTATCTTTTCTCTTTCTATTAATGTAAGTTGAATTAGGAGCTGAAACTTTTTGAGGTCGTGCATCAAACATTAATGTGTGTCTACAAAAAGTTTGACAATGTTTGAACATGTATTTTTATTTTCAAAAAAATCGATCTCATAGATCTCACCTAATATGTGATCTCACACAAGTCTCCCCGGCATTGATGCACTGCTGCAAAAGGTAAGTAAATTAATGTGATTGAGCGGCGTACTTGGAAGGCGGGGTCATATATGGTGTGGTGGGAAAAAACCGGCTGGATGAAAAAAAATCGATGGAGAGACTTGGTGGGAGAGGGGGAATTGGTCGACGGATAGTTCTGCCCGACATGAAACGGAATGCTACTTATTTTTAAGTAGTATATAGAGATATGAACTATTCACGCCAAAGACATTTAGAACAAGATCAATGTTGAATATGTTTTAGTCATTTAAATTTCATTCTTTCAGTGTCATTTCAATCAACTAAAATATAAGTTACTTTTTCTAGTTGAGTGATATAACTAAAATCTATGTTAAATACTGTTTGCAAATGAGTGCATAATTGAAATATATGTGAAATGTTTTTTCAAGTTGAGAGGAATAACATAAATTTGTGTTAAATATTTTACAAAACTACATGTAAATGTTTTCTGAAATTGAGTATTGTAATTGAAACATATGGCAAATAAATTCCCAAAAATGCGGTAGTTTTTTTTCTAAAATAGTGAAAAGGTTTATTTTTCTTTAAAAAAATAATGAACTAGTTGAGATCCCTTCTTTGAAATAATGAAAAGCTTCCAAAGATCAATATTTTAAATAATAATATGATAATAGTTTAAAGTTGAGAGCACTTATTTTAAATAACACAAACTTATTTTTGAAAAAAATGTCATATCACTTATTTTGAAACAACGCAATCCCTTTTAGATCGCTTTTTGAAATAATGAGAAAGTTGGATTTATTTTCTTTCAACTAATGACAAAGTGAACACTTTCTCGAAGTAATGAAATAATTGGAACCATTTTTTTCTTCAAATAATCATACAATTGAAAATCACATTTTAAAGTAATGAAAGTTTCCTCATAGTACTATTTGAAATGATGAACATATCTGAAATCAATTCTTTTTGAAATAATGATTATTTCCTTAACATACTTTCAGTAACAACTATCTCTAAAATTTCTTAAACATATATTTCATTTACATATATTGCAATGATTCATTAACATGTATTTTTGTAATCTCAATACATACATTTGTATAATCTTATTAACAAAAAATGCACCCTCGAAATGGGGGCACACAGAGTTTTTATTATTGTTTGCGATAGTTCTTAAGGTGACAATTTACTTCCATGTATTAGTTACGAAGTGCATCAAAATATACAAGATGCGAGCATCATTAACCCATTAATTACATTGGTGCCAAATGAAATAAAGAGATCGAACGTCATATGTTAATGGCAGTGGAGACTCTGTGATTGCTATTTAGACATGGCCACATATCCTCTACATCACACCATTATATTTACAAATTTGGTGTGTAATTTTGTCGGCACCTCAGTCGTCAGCTTATTTGAAAACAACCTTAGCTTCTCTGTTTGACATGTCTCATGCTTGGGCCGATGTAAAAGGGCGGGACCATCTTCTTTTCTGACCGTTTGGAGCTGCTCACAAGGCCTAAACCTTCCTGTAATCCCTGGAGCTTCGTCAGAGCCTTTTCCTTCCCCACATGCCAGAGCTCAGTTTACTATATCCCAGCTTGTTTTCATCGAGCCTTCCCCCCGTTTGGAAGTTCATATTTTCTTTTCTAAGAAACAAAAGTTCGAGCAGATGCCGTAAAATTTACACTAAATTTTATACTTTATATTTTAATTTATTTTATTGACACTCAATTTTAGTTAATTTTTTCTTAGTTAGTACACGATACCGCTAAACATTTAAATTTGATGTTTTTTATAGATAGGTTTGTCATAAAAATGGTTTTGCCAAATTTAAATTATAGTTTGTATTAGAAGTTCAGTCTAGTTTTCCTTTTCGATAATTAACATAGTTGCAAGCTCCTGTCTGTGTAGATATTCGTGTACGATCCCTTGTGTGTGTGTGTGTCCTTAAATATATTTGTAGAGATCTATAATGTACAACAAATATCTGAACAAAGGTTTTTCTAGTGTATGATTGTATAAGAAACTTCATAGAATCGTTGCTTTGGTTATCTTACATATTTGTCCCGAAATGAAAATGAGCGGCCTCCCTTTTGTAGACAAGATGGCACTTTGTAGACAAGATGGAGGGTTACTGAGATTATAGCATCTCTAATCATTGCCTCAATTCTTTAACTCCTCACAAGATTCCCTTTAAGGAAGTTATACCATAGCTACCCCTCCCCTACTCCTCAAATGTTTAACTGCCAGAGCAAATTTGAGCAGGCTGTGTGTTTCTTCGTAAACCTCTCGTCTCCTCCTCACTCAAAATAAGGGATCAACCGCCGTAGTAATAGTATGACCCCCCTCCCACCTGCCCGTCACCACTTGTTTTCGCCAAAATCACTGCCGTTGACGCCCCAAATCATCGTTGTTGTCGTCGCGCCGCTCAATTCAGCCATGGTTCGGAGCCTTCCCACCCATGAGTATGCCTTCTCGTGGTAGTTGAGGTGGGGTGCGCCGGCGGCGAACGTCGTGCTTGTCGACTCGCTGAGGTCTGACAACAACAACGAGCATGAGGAGGAGCAATTCACGGTGGCCATGGAGAAGTCGGAGGAAGAGGTTGTTATGACGAAGGAAAGAATGAGGAGGACGACACAGAGCAATAGGAAGAGCAGTCGTTGGCGGAGGAAGACGAGGCCAACAACGTCGGCCACATCCGCATCCTCTTGTGGGAGGAGGAAGGGAGGGAGTATGGGCAGGCACTAGTTGAGAAGGAGGAGCACCAGGTGGTGGAGGAGCAGCTCACTGAGATGTCTTTCCACCAAGAGATGTGATAGACAATTTTTTTTTGAAGGTCGTGATAGACAATTTTTCACGAAGAGTCATCTTTTCATTGAAGAATTGTCTTTTCAACGAAGGACATAAGCAGTGGCAGAGCTAGCGAGGGATAGCTGAGGGGGCAAGTGACGAAATATAATCTTCTGGAGGGGCCAAGAACTCTATTTCACTGATTTTGTGCCACCCAAATTAGAGTTTCTTCACAAAATAATCATGGGTTGGGGGGGGGGGGGGTGGCATGGCCCCTGCAGCAAATACAAAAAGCTCCGCCGCTGGACATAGGTCAAACCGCCAAGATCTAATGGACTTTATTGATTGTTAATACAATCATGCGACTGCTCTTTGAGATTGGCATGGCTTAACGTGAATGTTGCATTATGAGCCAGTTTTAGAAATAAAGGAGGGTTGATTGATTCAACTGCATTTTTTTTCTTGCAGTTGATTTAACCGTATTTTTTCGTGTAGTCGACAGGGATGCAGTTGTTTCAATGCGATTTTGTTTGTGCAGTAGATTGATTTAGTGGTATTTTTTTTGTGCAGTTGATTGAATTGCAGGTCGTGTCAGTCAACAACATGGGTGCCTCAATTGCATCATCTCAACGGTAACTCGTGTATCGGCTACTAAGAGCATCTCTAGCAGACCCCGTATAATGTCGACCCGCATAACGCGTTTATAGTTCCGGAAACATCTATCTTGCGGGGCGAAATCTTGCGCTGCAGAATAGACCCCGTATATGAAACTGTAACTTAAAAAAAAAACAAAGCTTTCGCGGAAGAAATTGCAACGACATTGATCATTCATAGTTCATCTACATACTACACTGATCATAGTTCATCATATACTACATTGATCTACTACTAGAGGGGGTGTCTATGGGCTCGCGGCGGCAAGGCCGACGCGGTGGAGGAGCTCAGTCGTCGGTCAGTCCTCCTCGTCGGAGCTGACGAGGTCGATGTACATCTTCTTTTGCTTCTCACGGACGCGCCGCCACTCATCGTCCTTCTCCTCCGCGAAGAGGTTGGCCGCGATAGCCTGCTTGAAAATGAGCTCTTGGATCTCCTCGTCGTGGTGGCGGCGCTCCTCCTCCTCTTGCAAGCTCCGTGCAGCAATCGCGGCCGCGACCGCCTCGACATCGCGCCGCCAAAATCTTCGGGACCGAGGACGCCTCGGCGCGGAAAGGGCCCCCCACGTCGGAAGAGAGCCACGCGGCAGAGAAGGAGCCCGGGGCCGAGGAGGGCTTCCTCCCGTGCCGGCGATCGTACTCCTCCGTCTCATGACGGAGGAGCCTTGCCGGCGGCTGGAGGCCTTGGTTGGTTCACTTTCGGACCGCACGCTTCCTCACGCCGTTCGTGCAGACACACCGCTCGCGCTCGAGGTCGTCGCCCCCGCCAAAGCTGCGGCCGGAGTTCCACATACCGCCCCACATGGCGGGTGGAGGCGGAACGGGGCTCACCGGCGGCGAGAAATGCGAGGGAGGGAGTGGGGAATTGCGGGGAAATGCAGCAGTGGGGGGGGGGGGGGATAGGGTTTCGACCCGTATCTGCACCGCAAACCCGTAGTTATGCGGCTTCGGTGGTGTGGTTTGCGGGCCGCGGTAAAAAAATTTACGGGCTGGACAAGTATACGAGCTCTGTTCTGTCCAAAAAATTGGGCCGAACCCGTATACTCACCAGCATTATGCGGGTTCGTGTGTTATAGGGTCTGCTAGAGATGCTCTAACATCTGTTCTGATTACACCGTTTACTAGTTACGAGAAAAAAAAGAGTTCCTGTAAATAGTAAAAAGGAAGAAGAAGGAAATGGTCTTCCTTCAACGTTGCAGATTTGACAAAAGCACTCGTGATTAGGGACAGTGGGCCGCTGCGGGACATGCAAAAACTGGGGATTGATCACGCGATGGAGGCTTGTACCCAATTCGTCCCAACATTCATCTGAAATACTTCCCTCCACTCTGTGTGTGTTACTGTAACGCTGCCGCACAGGCAGAGCTATCTCACTCTGCATGATTCTCAAAAAAATAAAAAATAAACCTCACTCTGCAACAGCACTTGACCCACCTTCTGCTCCAGTCTTGTAGCACCACTCATTTGTAGCATTCCCATTTTTCTACCCTTCTCCTGTGCTATCGGTGGTGTTGCACTTTACGCTCCAGAATCCAGCAAATTATCACGGTCTGCCGCGCGTCAGCGCGTGCACTTTGCCTGATCATAGCTTTCACTCGAACGAGTCTGCCTCAAATCTCAATTGTGGTATCCACTATCCACTATCCAGAGTACTCTTAGCTAGGCTCGCCTAAGTCGCTTTAGTTACCCAGCGGCGTGTAGCCAATGCCTCGATCTCCGGCCTCCGCTCTCCGGCGGCAACCAATCATGCTCCGCCCCAGCTCAGTGGCGCTCGCCGCTGTGCCGGCGACATGAACTGGACATCTTTTTTACGTGCGTGCCCAATCATGGAGCATGAGGACGCACGCACGCGCGCGCGAGCGGGGCTGCAGAGCCTGCTACCGCCAAGACAGCGGCGTCAGATAGATGGCCCGGCCGAGCACGGGCCCGTACCTACAGGCACGCCACCACGAGCACCAACAGGAACACGGCGAGCCTGCATGCTACCGCGCGCTTGCGCGCTCGAGAGCGTGATCTGATCCGAGCAACAGCCCCTCGCATGCATGCAGTGGTTGGTTCCTATGACTGTGCTGCACCGCTGTTGCTAGATTCTGATAAGAAAATAGGCAGTTTTTCGATTAAATTAATCCATGAATAAATCATGAGCATGACATGAACAACATTGATAACACACTGATTACGATCTAACAAAGCATGTACTACGCATATAGTAGAAACATCTACGCATATTGCTAGTATGGCTACAATGAAAAGAAACACGAGAGGGATAAGCGATGTATACCCTCCAATCGGCCATGCGGTGTCGGTGGCGGTGGCGGCAGCCGCGGCATCCTCGGCGGCCTCGGCCCGCTCGGGCGTCGGTCGACATGGTGGTGCGGACGTAGATGAGCGAAGCGGCGATCGCTACCCAAAACCTAATCGCCTCTCCCGTCTGGGATCCGGAGAGGCGTGGTTTCGAAGGCCGGCTTTCCCGTCAACCGTGTACGCGGTGAACGGGACGGAGTCGCCGGCGGCAGCAACAGCAGAGGAACAATGCGGGCGTGGAGGCCAAGCGCATAGGAGTGAGCTCGGCTCGGCTCAATCCCGCAACCCGCGTCGCGACGAGGCGTGACGAGGCGAGCAGAGGAGGAGTGCGCGAGGGCTTCATCTCTTCTCAAGCTCCAATAGCATGAGGAAGAGAGTCCCTTATAAACCACTCCAACTCTCCTTCCACTTCTAAGGTGGGACTAAACTTTCCACCACCTTGTCATGCCACCTACATGGGCCCTTAAAGATTAAATCTGAAATTGTCATATAGGCTCTAGGCCCATCTCATATTTCAACAGATTCCACTCCAGAGCCGTGTGCTCCTGTAGGCCGTGTGTGATTCGGCTAGGTGGACGGACGTTTCTTCGTCAGGCAAAGAAGACTGCACCACCACAGCAATGGAGCCCCCCTTATGGTACGTACCTTGGTAGCTACGCTACCACCACGTGAGCCGGCCCACTCACCGGTCACCGCTAAAGACGACGACGACGTCCTCGGCCTCTTCTCTGCTGGTCGCTGGACCATTTGCACCTAGACGCCCACACGCTGGCGGGTGTACGTTGACTTCCGCTTCAGCTTCCACGCTGGGGGTGGCATTTGCGAACGTTTCTCACGGCATTTTATGTTGCGAGAAGAGAGCATGGCAATTCCTCAAGCGAACACGACAAATTTCGACAGCCTTGTTGAAAAATTTGCCATGTGTATATGAAGAAATTGCCATGTTGTTTGAAGAACTTGCCATAAGAGCAACTTCAACGGGCCGACCCAAATGGATGGCGATTTTGTTCATCTGTTGTTCGTTTGGGTCGGCCGTCCGTCCAACGTCTGCCCTGTTTAGATATGGGTCGGCAGCGCGCCCAGCACGCCGACCCATGTGTGCCGGCGTGGCCAGCTAAGCGCCCTATTTCAATAAATAGCTCATTTTTGCATTCATTTTGCATTTAAACATATAGTCAAAATTTGCCATGTGTATATGAAGAAATTGCCATGTTGTTTGAAGAACTTGCAATAAGAGCAACTCCAACGGGCCGACCCAAACGGACGGCGATTTTGTTCGCCTTTTGTCCGTTTGGGTCGGCCTCCGCCTCCGACGCCCCGCCTGCTTTTTAGATATGGGTCGGCAGCACGACCCATATGTAAGCCGGGCGTACGGGCTAGCCGCCCTATTTCAACAAATAGCTCATTTTTGTATTTATTTTGCATTTAAACATATAGTCAAATAACATAGTTTGAATCGAATAAAATAGCATAATTTTACAAGCCGAATAAAAATAAAAATGTCTTACATAGTTTTGCAAGCCGAATAAAGAAGATACATCTATTGGTTGCCAACATGAGCTCACATATACTTAACCAAATCATTTTGCAGTTGCACGTGAGTTTCCCAATCACGCATGTCATGACGAAATTGGGTGAACTGTTCAAACGTTGCCGCTCCTCCATGCTCAGGCACAACATTCTCACCCTAAAACTGAAACCCTTGACCGTACAGACGTTCTGGGCGCTCATCTTCTACGATCATATTATGCATGATCACACAAGCAGTCATCACCTCCCACAGTTTCTGCGTGCTCCAGGTATGCCTATTAGCAGGATACCGAATGATGCCCCATCGAGATTGCAAAACACCAAAGGCACGCTCGGCATCCTCCCTAGCACTCTCTTGCTCTTGGGCAAATCTTTTCCTCTTCTCTCCGACAGGGTTGGGGATTGTCTGGACAATAGTGGTCCACTGAGGATAGATACCGT